>OW119932.1:58864080-60085746 GCA_933210815.1 Meta bourneti | reverse complement strand
AATCAATAATCATAAATATTTTTGTTTTGTTGAAGAGGCTGTCAACAGTAAAAAAGTTGAAAACTATTGAAATCGATGCACTCTTCCCGTTCTGTTTATTTTCCAGTAACCAGCTGTGAAAAATCATCTGTTAGTCATAGAATTGAGGTCGAACATTTACAGCGTAACTGTACCTTAAAAACAAACAAAATCGTCGCAATTCCAAAAACGAAAGGATTTATCGCAAAACAAAATGGCCAGGAGTTACGCCACTTGGTCACGGTTAGCTGCTAAACGTTTCGGATATTGATGTCGTCTAATTCGCGTGTTGATTGCACAAGTGCCCTTTTTGAAACCTTTCACCTGCGGAATTTGCCCAGGATTCGATTTCGATATGCAGCGTAAACCATGTTCCGTGCACGTTCAGGCGGATTTTATGTACGAGTTGAAATTAGGAATTAGCAGAAACGCCGTGCGAGTGAAGTGACGCGTAATTCACGATTAAATTTACTCAGAACAGTCTTAACGTATGGCTACATTGAAGGACTTCCCTCATTGGGGGTAGTCTGTATCACATAGTACCGCGGTCCCAGAAAATGAAATTTTTTAGTGTTCTGTGCAATTTATTTTCTAAATTTAAAAATATTTTCATTCATTAGCCACGAAAATTTATTTTTATTTTTACTGACATTCATTTGATCAATTTTATTCAGATTTTATACTTTGACTAATTTCAATTTGAAATCAAATTACTGGATTTCATTATTTTTGTTTTGTATTTGGCGTCTTCTAGTCAAATGCAATGTCTGTATAGTACGGCTCCAGTAAGAAAGCAGATGACCATTGAGCAGTCCACTTCTAGTAAAATAGGAAGTTTGTTGAAGGAAAGATCTGGACTTACGCAAAATGTGAGCGATCACCAAAAGGCTATAATTTGAATCCTTAATTCGTAATCCCTGATTTCACTTCTGAAACGAATGATAAATTCAGAGCCAGAATCCGAGCTAGACTCCAATTGCGGAGTCGCTTTGTTTGTGTTAAGCCTCGTTACAAGTATCTCGTATATTTCAAACCTTCCTTTAGATATAAATTGTCGCTTTTCTTCTACTCGCTTGCAAAATATTTCAATACTTCCTTCATTAAAATCATAATGTAACTCGTACAATTCATCAATTAAATCGGCTAATCTGGCCCTTGAAGTTGGTTCAAAATTCTCTTTCAGTAAGTTCCAGGCTACTATTAAGCAATCAAATAATGTTTTGACGGCAGTAACAATTTTGAAACGGCTCTCAGATTTTTGCTAGACTTGAAAATCATTTAAAGGTTAATTCTTTTTTCGTTTGTGGTCCATAGCTGGCGAGAAAAAAGTACCTAACCATAAAGAGAATGAAGGAAAACATTAACACTAGCTGCGAGTCGGAATCTATCTACTGTTCTAAAATCGTCAACCCTGTGACGTATCACTCATTAGCCGCGCCTAGGATGTTTTTAAGAGGGGTTTCACAAACTGAACAATATTGTGGTTAAAAAGAAGCATTTTTCGTACTCCCAGCAAAATAGAAAATGTTCCGTTTAAAATTTTATTTTTGGTGGAAATTAATTCTGTTACTTTCGCTAGATTATAGCAGTAGCGGCGTTGGGCCTTTTGCTCCTCCCTATGGTTACAGAAGAACAGCATAATTTTGTCGCCCAAACAATTATTTTCAGGCAATCGAATGCCAAGAACACATTTCTATTCCGAACATGAAACAAATATCTCCCAATGTCAGGATGGTAGAGGGCCGCGGTAGCCCGGTTGGAAGGGTAATGAGTTAGCAACCGGAGGGTTGCGAGTTCGAATCCAACCAAAGAACGTCGTGTATAAAGGGGGCTGGTGCACGTTAAATCTGTCGTGGTCTCAAATGTCCACGTTGGCGTAGTGTGGAAGTTTGGAGAGTGGGGTGCCAGTTCAGGTGTGACATCGTCATCTGACCGTAGTGGTGACAGTATTCCTAATTGCGACATGACTAAGGTGTATACTTTTCGACAAGCACTTTATTGGAAGATAGAATAAGAGACCATTAAGAAGTTCAAGAAATGCTGCTTTATATTTTTTTATTAATTTTATTTCATTTGGAGGTATGAAATGCACATTCATTGTAAATGGATTTAAATAAGATAATGAAATGAGTAACGAGATATTGCCATAACTAAGATGCGAACAATTAAGAAATTGTAGCGCAGAATTTCTTTACTAAAAGCAATACATATAAAGTTGCCCATCTTTTATCATTAAGATAATTGAATTTCAGACAATACAGATGAGAACCAAGCATCTAATGAATACTGGTATACAAATTTGTTAAATTTCTCCTGAGAACCTTAGATTTTTATTTTCAATGAAAGGTAGAAACTGAAAATGCAATATGCAGATTTTTGAATTTTCACTTATAAACAGTCCTGCTTTTTTATCGCATAGGATTACTAGAGGTAAATCTGATTTACGAAAGAGGATTTCATCTAATCTTATCAAGGGAGGAAAGAAAATACTCGTAAATTTATTTGTCAGAGAATTAAGGCTGCCCTTATCTACTTAAGAAACGGAAACAAGTCGGAAACAACTATACTTAGGATTTAAAAAATATTTCCGAATCAAATCTGATTTTAAGCCATCCAGTAAGAATACTTTCACTTTAAAGGATATGTGACGCGGCTTGCATGAATTTTTTTAGTGCCCGACAACTTCGTCCTTCGGCACTACAACGGGCGAACTGGCTACCATTTGTGCTGTGAGCAGCCGTTGCTCTTAACAGCACAATCACCAACATCCATGCGCTGCAATCTACTGAGATGAGTGGTTTGTTAAGAGACAGAACCAAAATACAATTAAGATAATTATTTACTAGACACGGAATTTACACTATTTTCATTTGAATTTATGGTCTGAAATACTGGGATATCGTCCCTCGGCTTTGGGCACAGTAAAAAAGGGATTAACCCTTCCATTGGTTTCGACGAGACCTCGTTCAAGATCTGACGAAATTAGCAAATGACGAGATACAGCGTTATCAAGAAATTGCCTATTTTCATGAGGAGATTAAGATCTGGTCACATTTTTCTTATGGCAAGATTTGTCGTTCATCCAGATCTGATCAATTTTCTAAAGATGAGATCTCGTCGAGACTCACCAGGAGGGTTAAAGGGATTTTTTAACGTTAAAATTATAGCTTTTGGGGGATTTTTTATTGACTATACTGTGCAATCAAATAATTCTACACTTTGTACATCTATTTATCATTTCGGGTATTCGTAAAAAAATTTATATCATTTTCGTGAAGTATCACAAACTGCCAACCCTCCTCGGACCATGAAGCCGCGAAGTTACGTGGTCGCTGATAGACATGATTATTATCCAAGTGATTTTAAACAAAAAAAACCTGAACGGCGTTTTACTTCACATGGGGGAAGCTATCACTTCATGAATCAGTATTAAAAACGTTTGAGAAATGGCGACTAAAATCATCCAAATCATCGATTTTTTTTAGCTAAATAATCGATTTAAATAAAAAAATTAGGTTTTTTTTGCAGTAAAATATAAAACGTAACACCGCTTCTTTGGTTCATAAGTGATAAAAGGATGTTTGCTCGACATGCTGTAAGAATTTCAAGTCGATCAACACAATACTTTTTAACAGTGACTTTGAGCTCACACGGCTTTATTTTATCTCTTCATTGACTCCGATATTGTGTCTTGTGTTTGGCGCAGTTTGTCCATGTTCTGAACTTTTCGCCATAAAACCAAGCCTCCGAGGAAGTGTCTGGGCATTAAGGGAACGAAATCATCTGGGACATAAGTCGTGATTTTACAATTCTTTCTACTGGGGTAAGAACTGGATATTATGTATCTTAGATGGTTATTAGATAGTTTAGAGCTGAATCCAATGACTAATGCAAGAATTGGCCAAAAGAGCAATTTTAATTAACACTAAGCACAAGACAAAACAATTACAAGAATAAACAAACATAAAAAGTAACATCTCGGGGGAACAAAACTTCAGCGCGTCAGTTCTACGCTCGCCTTGGGAAACTAGAGAAAAAGGGTTCATTCTCTTTCGCGGAGAGTGTGTCACGTGGTCCGCCATCACCAATCAAGGCGCATATCGCTGAGATACACGTTAAGGGGCTGATGCGTTACAACCTCCCCCTCTGGCTCCGACGACGTCCCGACGAGGAGTCAGCATTACGTGCTTTAGGAGGGCGTCCTCTCTTTCTTAGTGGGACCACAGGAGTACTGTCAGTAGCTTTACATGCCTTGAGAGCTGAAGAGTGATAAACTCCTATAGGTGTGGTCGGATTTTTGGGATCTGCAATTTCATAAGTTGTAGGTGACCGTTGAGTGAGCACCACGTAAGGTCCGTCACGTCGAGGCATGAATTTGGCAGTCCTTTTATTTTCTGCGTTACTCACAGGGTGCATGGTGACCCAAACGTGATCACCAGGACTGATCCGATGTTCTATAAAAGGGGTAGGCTCTCCCCCTAGCTTGAAGGTAGACTCAAATTTTTCTAACAAACCATTCATCTTTCTGCGCTGATCGGATGTTAAATGTTCTCCTTCATCAGAATGCAGTGAGCTTGGTGATATAGCTTGGCTGTATGAGAGTTGCTGGTTGCAACTTGAACGTTCATCTTCTTCATGAAAATTTCCTTTGTTGCTACAGTTGTCGACAGGCTGTTGACTCTTTACTGGTGGGTCTTCAACAGATAGAAGATATTTTACAGGGATATCTTTCTTGAAACCAATCTTCCGACAGGGATTGTCAGAGAAATGCCAATTTTTGTTCTTCATGTCTAGAACAATTCCGGACTTTTCCAAAAAGTCGGTTCCTAGTAGAGTACGATTCTTTTTTGCATTTGGTAATGCCAGTAAATTCAGCGAGACTGATTTTCCTTCAATCTGTATTGTCACCATGGCGGTGCAAGCCTCTTCAGTTGTTTGACAGCCATTTGCCAAAGTCATTGTTACTACTTCTCTTTGGAACTCTACTCCTCTCTTTTTTAATTGGTGGTACATGATCTCTCCAGCGACTGTTCTGCTGGCACCACTATCAACACAAACCCTGGCTCTTACTCCCGATATAAGGATATCTATTAGCGCTAACGGGGATGCATCGGTGTGACAGGTATACATGCGGATAGAGTTCGCTTGGAATGGCTCCCTTCTTGTCGATGACGAACAGTTTTTGCATTTTGATTTGATGGTTCCTGGTGCTCCACATCCGTAGCACGATATTTCTTTCTTCTCTTCAATACCCCTTGGTGTAATTCTGCCTTGTG
Organism: Meta bourneti; assembly: GCA_933210815.1. Classification (NCBI taxonomy): domain Eukaryota; kingdom Metazoa; phylum Arthropoda; class Arachnida; order Araneae; family Tetragnathidae; genus Meta; species Meta bourneti. The sequence goes on along the minus strand of OW119932.1, from coordinate 60,080,452 downwards.
AAAAGGAGTCCCTCCTACTTTGACTGAGGACCCCGGGATCCCGCCTACTGTTACTGGGAATCCCTGGCAGACTTTGTCTATTATCTCTTTGTTCCAATTGTGATTGTTTGGTTCTATAGTAATTTCTTTTTTGGAACACGGGTTTTGTTTCATGTTGCTTCGGTGGAAGCTTCGGGTTGACAGTACGTAAGTTGTCGTAACTGTCCATCTTCTCCACTAGGTCACTTGGGGTGACCCATTCGCTCCATACGTCCAAGAAATGGTTTTTAACCTCTGAAGGAACACGTCTCTTCATTTGATCCAGGATCATGAGGTCTTTCAATTTCTCAAAATCCGTTATGTTCAATTCTGCTAGCCATGCTTCAAAATAGCTACGCAGTTCAAAATGGAAGTCCTTCCATGTGCTCTCAGGACTTTTCTTGTGAGTTGCGAAGAGCTGTCGCATTCTCTCAGCACTTAATTTAAATCTCTGAAGCAGCATTGTTCTAATGTGATCAAAATCATGAGCCTTCTGTTCTGGTTCTCTGGCGATGAGTTGTGCCACGCTATTAGGTAATAGGCCCAGGAGATAGGCAACCCAGTTATGTCTCCCTACTTTAAGAACTTTCATCTGTCGCTCGAATAACTGAAGAAACAATGTCATATCACCATCATTCGGATCAAAATCAGGTAGCAACTTTTTCAAGTTAAAGTTGGGTTGATGGTCTGCAGACAGAGGATTAAAACCAGAGACCTGCTCCAATTTCTGTGATTCTACCTGCAGACGGAGTCTTTCCAACTCGTACGCTCTTTCCCGTTCTATTCTTTCATTTTCCCGTTCTATTCTTTCCTTTTCCTCAGCCTTTTCCCGTTCTATTCTTTCATTTTCACGTGCTATTCTTTCTTTTTCTTCTGCTTTCTCTTTTGCACGGTTTTCGCTTATAGACAGAAGCAGATTTTTCGTGAAGTCTTCATCATAACTTTCATCTCCAGTGATAAATCTTTTTATATCAACTACTCTAGCATCAGCAGGTATTTCGATGCCGAGTTCATTCGCCAACTCTATCAGGTCACATTTAAGAGCTCTTGCCAAATAAGACATCTTTAGGTTACGAAGTGTACAAATAATTTTGAATACGAAAGTAAACAAGTTCAGTAAAATTTTTTTTTAAATAGATCCCACACAGTTTGTTTTCAAGAAAAAAAATTAAATTAATGACCACTTCTTATAGGTACTACTTGTTTAGCATTGTTAAACAAATTACTTTTAAAACATTAACATTTGTCGAATAACACTTAAACACATGTTATTTATGAACATTAAATTCCAAAACACTTTTAAATATTCAAAACCAAAACATTAGATAACATTCCACTCGTGAGTTAGTCTTATTTCAATAATACTTCAAAAGAAATGATAAATTCTCGTAATATTTCAAAATTCAAAAAGAAACATCAATGCTTAAACAAAATGAATCCATATTTCCTAATATCTAATCCTTAAAGGCATAATATAAACACATTTCTGCGCACGTTGCACTTGTTTCATATATAGATTAACAAAACCAATAACTCTCAAAAGGAAATCGCACAATGTAGCTCAAACACAAAATAAAGAAAAAAAATAGCTTTAAACATCTAGAAAGGTTTTTTTTTTTAATGCAGCTGGCAGAAAACAGACCTTGAATCTATTGAGTTATGACTCATGAACATGACCGAATCAGAATGCGATCGGTTCTTGCACTTTTAAAACGAAATAACGCTGTAGCTTTCGTTTTTTGAACACAATTAATTCACACCACTTATTAATTTTACAAAGTAGCTTATTACAAAATGAATACACATAACGTATTTTCAAAAAACTTATTCTAGCAGTACACTTAATCAAAACAATACTACTTTGCACTTTTACTTTAAGAACAAAACTTTTCATAAAACACAAATACTTTTCACAAAACACAAATACTTTGCACTTGTGAACCAAAGGAATAATAACATTTAAAGTGATTTCACACTATATTTTAAACAAGAATACTGTTTGAACACAAAACGAAACTTCAAAATTCTGTTGCTGGACACGGGTTGGCCAAATCGAAAGTACTGCTAGACAAGAATGATTTTAAACAAATTAAAATAAACTTATCTCATTCTTCATCACCACTTGGGGATACGAGCATAAGGATGATCCGTGGAAGGGATTTCCACCTATATTCAATAGGATACACCTGGGATGAGGCTTCCAAAAATAGTGAGTTCGACGCCGCTGCAGAACACTAAAACCATGGCTTTTCCTACCAGTATGCTAACTCGGGATGAGTTTCTAAACATCAATGAAACACAGGGTGTGTTTTTCTTTCAATACCAACAGTATTGGACCTAGATTCCTGAACAAAAAACGAGTTGTTCCCAAAGGCTTTAATTCGGGCCACAAGATTGGGCGTCAATTTTAGAGCTGAATCCAATGACTAATGCAAGAATTGGCCAAAAGAGCAATTTTAATTAACACTAAGCACAAGACAAAACAATTACAAGAATAAACAAACATAAAAAGTAACATCTCGGGGGAACAAAACTTCAGCGCGTCAGTTCTACGCTCGCCTTGGGAAACAACTAGAGAAAAAGGGTTCATTCTCTTTCGCGGAGAGTGTGTCACGTGGTCCGCCATCACCAATCAAGGCGCATATCGCTGAGATACACGTTAAGGGGCTGATGCGTTACAATAGTAGTTTTTAAGATGATTTAACTACAGTTTCTCTTAGCCTTCTAAAATGGAGTGCAAGGTGAATCAAGTACCACGTTATGTTATCGTTAGCTAAACCATCAGCAGTTCCCTTGTGAATACTTTGTACAACTTTTAGAAACAATGTTTAAAATTGTGGAATCTCGATTAAAATTTGTAGCCTAGTCGCTGTAAATATCTGAGCATAAGCCGCGACGTGATGAAAAATGCTGAAATGCATCGCTGAATGCTTCGGATGTCATCTCTGACTAATTATAAGTGTTTTATGTGGTCCAGAGTGCTGATGAAAGAAATACTCGGAAATAAACCAACATGGAATTTATTCAAACATAACAAAATAGAAAGTGAGCCGGCGTGTCTAGCGAAAGAGGAGAGAAAGAACAAGTTTCCGCTCGCCATTATACAGGGTGATTCTACGGTCATGGGACAAACTTGGAGGGGTGGTACAACTTACTAAAACATACATTTTTCGTATAGGAATGATGGTCGGAAGTGACGCGTGGAGGCACGAACACAGAAAATGAGACATGAACAGAAAAACATTGTTTACTTGCAAAATCCTTGTAAAGTGCTTCTTTGCAGTAATGTTTGCAATAAATGCTCAAAATTGCGACCACCAACAGTAATACATGCTTGGTAGCGTCGAAGGAGTGATTGGCGAACAGTTCCAAAGATGCCAGGCATTTCGCGCACGCTTGCAGCCGAATGGATAGTCGAGCAACGAAGTCTTCAGATGCCCCCATAAGAAATAATCGATGCTCGATTAATCTGGCGATGGGGTGGCCATCGGACTGGTCCACCACGCCTAATCTATCGCCCCGCAAAACTGGCATCCTGGTAATTGCGGACAACCACGTTGATATGGACTGGCGCACCGTCATGCTGAAACCACATGTGATTACGAACGACAGTCGGAACATCTTGCAGCAATTCTGGTAAAACCTCTTCCAGAAAAATGCGATAATGTGTGCCATTGAGTCGCGTTGGTAGGAGATATGGGCCTATGAGGAAATCGTTCACAACACCCGCCCGAACATTCACAGAGAAACATTTTTAGAATGCATGTGGACGTGTAGCGTGTGGATTTTCTGTTGCCCACACATGAGTATTGTGTACATTGAAACCACCTTCCTGTGTAAAAGTCGCCTCATCTGTGAATAGCACAGAAGCTGGGAAATCCGGCTGCAACGCACACTGCTGCAAGAACCATTGGCAGAAATCTACGCACAGCGGGTAATCACTTGCCTGCAACGCTTGGACTCTGAATATGGAATGGGTGTAAAGGTTCTTCATTTAAGACTCTCCAAACAGTGGGTTGACTCACATGTACACGACGTGCAATAGCTCTTGTACTTGTGTGGGGTGTTTCATCCACAATGTTCAAGATGGTTTCTTCCATGTTTGGATGTCGTACAGTTCTTGATCCAGTTCTTCCGTCAGAGCTGGTGATGAATGAACCATTTTCACAAAGGTGCCGATGCAACCGCTCAAACATTTTGTGGTCGGCATACGCCTGTTCGGAAAACGTTCCTGATACAGCCGTGGCGCTGCTCTGCCGTTCCCATTAGCAGTACCGTATATCATATGCATGTCCGCCTTTTCACTATTTGTAAAATCTCCCCTCACGGCCGACAGCACAGTTGCAAATGACGAGGATGGCCAGGCACACTACTGCCCTCTACCCACAGCAATGCCAGCCAATCAGCATGCCGAGTTTGTATTACTATTGGTGGTCACAATTTTGAGCATTTATTGTAAACATTGCTGCAAAGAAGCACTTTGCAAGGATTTTGTAAATGAACAATGTTTTTCTATTCATGTCTCATTTTTTGTGTTCGTGCCTCCACGCGTCACTTCCGACCATACATTCCTATACGAAAAATGTATGTTTTAGTAAGCTGTACCACCCTCCAAGTTTGTCCCATGACCGTGGAATCACCCTGTATAATAATATCGTGTGCCGTGATACATACGAGCTGCTAGCAGCGCCGTTCCTCAAACAGGAGGGAGTGAATCACTAATAGAGGACCCCCAGAGGCGAAGGGAACGATACATAATTCATAGGAATGTTTACAAAGTAATTGACAATGATACAATAATTGACTATGAAGTAAAAAAAATCTTGTGCAAGTTATGATAGCAAAATACAATAAAATGTTACAGGAAAAATATGTGCATCGAATGAAAGAAAAATACAATATATGTGGTACAAAATGTTTAAACATGTGACATGGATTTTTCCCATATTACATACTCATAACTAATCTTTTTGGAAAGTGAACATGTCTGCCTGATTTTGTAAACCTAGGTTTTATGGCAAATGCAGAAGCTTTTTGATCTACTGTTTGTCTTATCTAAATGTGAAGATACTTTCAGTGGCTGTCAGTCATCAGAAAGTGTATATGCGGGTTTCAAATGATCTGTTGGCTAGTTAAGTTCTTTAGAAAATCAGAAGGCAATTTTATATAACAACCAACATTTATTAAACATCAACGCGACGGAATGCAGAAGAACGTTTTCTCCTCGAGGGAAGAGCACGAGTATAGTTATCCTGCATGTTTACTCTTTTTATTCTGATTTACGATCTTCCGCTTGATGCCACTCGAATTAAAACTTCGTTGCAAACGATTAGCGGTTTGCTTATCAGCAGGGTTCAGGTTGCCACAGATCAATAGATACAGTAGTGTTTTTGCCATTTAAATTAACAACGAAATTTTTATCCGTATGGCATACAACTAAATGCGGTCCAGATTAAGGAGGTGTATGCTGTGGTCGAATTTTGTTAATTCTCAAAAATGTGTGCATGTGTTTAATGATGGATGTACATAAAATTTGCTATTGCCGTGATTTTTAAGAGCACTTGGACTAAGTTTTTTCATCATTGAAATTAAATTTGAAACGTAAGTTGGTGTAGCAGGTTGTTTTAGAAAATCAGTCGAAATGAGATCTGATGGTAAACGTAAAGTTGTTCCATAAACTAATTGAAAGTTTGCGTTTAGGTCATTTTTAAGGACTGAGCGTAGTCCTAACAATACAATTGGTGAAACTTCAGTCCATTTTGCGTTCTCATGAGCTATAATAGCGGCTTTAAGATGCCTGTGAAATCTTTCAATCATACCATTGCTTTGAGGGTGGTATGATGCGGAATGAATTCTATGACTGCCTAACATGTTTGTTAGTTCGCGAGATCCATGCATGTAATATAGTACGTGCTGCTGTCTCTGCTGACATATCTGCTGTAGGAATCACTTCTGGCCATCGTGTATATCTATGATTGTAAGACAGTATTTATAGCCATCGGAAGAAGCAAAAGGTCCAATGTAATCAATCTACATAAAAACGAGCATCTGGTTGAGAAAATGTGCTAAGTGGAGCTTTCGTATGATGAAATACTTTTGCTCATTGACATTTGTCACAAGTGCGAACTTTATTTTCAATATCTTTCCTCATTCCAGGCCAAAAGAATTGTTTAGAAATTAAATAAGTTGTGGCTGATACCCCGGGGTGAGAAAGAAAATGCAAGTTCTCAAAAACTAATTGTCTGAATTTTTTAGGGACGAAAGGTCGAGGATTTTCAACTGATTTGTCACAAAACAAGGAAATGTCCTCAAGAGGAAAATGTTTGTCCAATTTCAATGATGTGTTTTGCTGAATTGGTCTAATTCTTCATCGTGAAGTTGAACTTCAGCAAGTTTCTTATAGTCAAAGCAAGTGGTTTGGAGACGGCATCAATCTCTATCCTAGATAATGCGTCAGCAATTGTGTTTTGTTTGCCATTGACATGACGTATATCTGTGGAGAACTGGGATATATAATCTAAGTGTCTAAGTTGGCGCGGAGAACATTTATCGGGCTTTTGTTTGAAGGCCTGATAAGGGGATATAAGGGGTTTTTGATCAGTATAGATAGAAAAATTTCTACCTTCAAGCATGTGGTCGAACTTTCTTAATGGATGTGTAAATAGCAGGTAATTCGGTCGTAAGTGGACCAATTCTTTTGACTAATTAAGTTTAATTGACAAAAATGCTATAGGTTTCCACTGTTCATTTGTAAATTGCATAAGTGAGCTGCCTATAGCAACATCTGATGCATGTCCAAAGACTTAATTGAGCACCAGGCACTGGGTGTTTAAGCAAAGTTGACTCAGCAAGTGCCTGTTTTGCGGCAGAAAATGCTTTGTCGGTTTCATCAGTCCATACAAGTGATATCTCGGTTTTGGAAGACGAACGAGAGGATTTCTTTTTGTTATTTTTCTGTCCTTCCAAAAATTTTATTAAAGGAGCCAAAATGTGGGCAGCTTTTGGAATAAATCGCCTATAAAAGTTAAACATGCCCAGAAATCTGCGAAGTTGAGTAATAGTTTGGTTTGGGAAATTTTTGAATTGATGCAACACTGTACTGACTTGCTCAAAATTTTAATTACCATCACAAGGAATACTCCCTTTTTGGTTTAAACCATTTTAATGAACTCACAGACACAGTACAAACACGACACACAACATAAATAGAAAAGGTAGTATATATCAAAATCCACACATCTCAGTCTCGATCACTCTCCAAAAAACACAACCCACACGTCTCTCGCCACACTCGTTCTTAACTCTTTCCTTTCTCAAAGTCCTTCTGGGCATGCGCAAGGGCGCCATCTATCTTAGTCTGAAGTCTTTACAGACTTATAAACTCCTCCCCACAAGGAGGAAACTTTTCTCGAAGAATGAGGGAAAAGTTTTGATGACTCCACTGCCTGAAAAAGTTTCCAGATAGGTGCAGTCATTGGAAAAGTTCAAGAGTTCAAGTACACAAAATACACTGCACATGTACCAGATTATAGCAATCAGTGCCTTGAACTCAAAAATATTATACAAAAAATTATATACTTATTAAAAATTTAGGAAAACAATTTACACTAATGATAAGAAAAATTTAAAATTTTCACACATAATACAAATATCAAAATAAACAATAAACTTACTAATATAAAATAAAAGGATATGAGGTTTATGGGATGCGACTTAATGAATCAGCATTTTGATGCTGTTTCCCCCTCTTATGGACAACCTCATAATTGAATGGCTGCAGGATCAAAGCCCAACGTAAAAGTCTAGGGTTGGTTCCCGTATTTTTGTCCAGCCAAACAAGGGGATTATGGTCCGTCTGGATGATGAACTTCTGGTGTCCATCCAAATAACATCGCAGCTTTTGGATGGCGAACACGATAGCTGCGCACTCTCTCTCGATGGTACTGTACTTTTGTTCTGCATTTGAGAACTTCCGACTCAAGTACATGACAGGATGTTCCTCACCAATGTCATTAATTTGGGACAAAACGATGCCAATCCCAAGATTTGACGCGTCACATTGGACGAGAAACTGTCTCGAGAAATCTGGACTGTACAACACCGGATTCTCCGACAACCGTTTCTTTAAATTGCCAAACGCCTCTTGACAAGCATCAGTCCATATGACAGCAGCACGACGATTTTTTCCTTTCTGCAGATCTGTAATTGGTGCTGAGAGGACTGAAAAGTCAGGAATGTATTTTCGATAATACCCCGCAAGTCCTAAGAAAGATCGGATCTGCGTCTTAGTCGCAGGGGTCGGAAAGTCCTTTACAGTTTGGATCTTCAATTCTCCAGGTGTTCTCTGGCCCTGACCAACCAAGTGCCCAAGATACTTTACGTACGCACGAGCAAACTGGCACTTAGAAGGCTTGATGTGCAGATGAGCTGCATTCATCTTTTCTAAGACGGTTTTCAAATGTTGTAAATGATCTTCCCAACTTAGGGAATAGATGACTACATCATCCAAGTAAGGGCATGCAAATTCTCCACAGTCTTTCAACAGTTCGGCCATCAAACGACTAAAGTCATAAGGGGCATTTTTCAAACCGAATGGCAATCTCAACGGTCGAAATGTCCCAAAACTGGTTACAAAAGCTGAATATCTTTGGGCTCGTTTACTCAGAGGTATTTGCCAATAACCTCGGGTCAAATCTAGAACGGTGATATACTTGGCAGCTGACACTTTTTCAACAAGCTGCTCAATGTTTGACAGAGGAAAGTACTGGGTTCTAGTGACCTTGTTGAGTCTTCGATAGTCGATGCACGGTCTTGCATCCTTTCCTGGTACTTCTACCAGAATAAGAGGAGAAGTAAAATCAGATTCTCCTGGCTCAATGACTTTGAGCGACAGCATCTTCTCCACTTCCATCTTCAAAATTTCTGTTTGGCGTGGAGACATCTTGTAAGGTTTGGCACAGATGGGCCTCTCAGATTCAAGCTCAATGTCATGTTCAGTAAGATCAGTACACCCCGGCTGGTTTGAGAATGAGCTAGAGTATTTTGATAGCAACTCTCTCAGCTGCTCCTTCTGATCTTCTGACAAGCGACCATTTTGTTCTATGTCTTGCCAAATTTGTGTCATTTCCGAGACTTCAGGCTTCTGCTCGAGACTTGGAATGTCCTCCTCGTTGTCACAGTTCCTAATCTCTTTTAGACAGATTAAATTCACATTTTCGGGTCTCTGGAAATATGGCTTGAGCATGTTCACATGGTACACATGGGATTTGTCTTTTTCTGGAAACTGCACAATGTAGTTGGTTTCGGAAAGCTGTTTAACGACTTTCCCTGGGCCGATCCAATGAACTGCCATTTTGTTAGGCCTAGATGTAGCGACAACCAGCACAAGGTCGCCTTCACAAAATTTATGCTTCACAGCCTTGCGATCATACCATAGTTTTTGTTTGTCTTTGGCGTTCTCCATGTTTTGGACGGCTAATTCTTGACACCTTTTCATGCGGTTTAGTAGCTTGAAGACATATGATACTACGCTAGTCTTCTCTTCCTCGCTTTCCGTCAAGTTCTCGTACAGTAGAGTCATGGGAGTCCTCAAATTCTGTCCATGAACCAGCTCAGCTGGAGTATATCCAGTACTGTCATGAGTAACAACTCGTAGAGCAAACAGGGCATGAGGCAAGATTTTCTCCCAATCAGGTCCTGACTCCAGACACAGGACTCGAAGAATTCTCTTCAAAGTTCTATGTAGTCTCTCCACAGGATTGCTCTGGGGATGATGTACGGAACTTCGCACTACTTTAACTCCAAATTTCTCCAGGAACTCCGTTGTGAGTGCACTAGTAAACGACGTTCCTTGATCGCTTTGCAGCTCCCTCGGGAAACCCATCCGACTAAAGATTTGCAGGAAACTATCGACCACGGTTGAAGAACTAAGATTTGGGACAGGAACTGCATCGGGATATTTGGAAGACATGCAAATTGCAGTGATGAGATACCGGTTTCCAGATGGTGTAGTAGGTAAAGGACCACAAGCATCCACATTAATCTTTGTGAAGATCTCCGAGATGACAGGAACGATCTTCATGGGTGCCTTCTTCTTATCCCGAGGTTTCCCGACTCGCTGACATTGGTCACAAGATCTGACAAATTCTTCAACATCTTTGTAACAATTCGGCCAAAAAAAAGTTTTAAAAAGAGCATCTTTAGTCTTGGTCACTCCTAAGTGAGCCGCTGTTCCTTCATGAGACAGTTTCTTTAATTGGTCCCGAAACTTCTCTGGAACAATCAGCAGTTTTCTCTGCGTACCATCCTTGTCACTTTTCAGATAGAACAGCATTTGATTAACGATTGCATACTTGGTTTCCTTTGCTAACTCCTCAGCTTCTAGGAAAAGTGGTTTCAACTCTTTACTCTTGCGCTGCTCTTCGACAAAATCATTCCGTGAGGCTTTAATCAGATCTGGAAGTGAGGCTTCTTCCGCCATAGGCAATACCTCTCCGTCTTCCTCTGTTAACACGGTACTGTCATTCTCTTCTCCAGGACTCGACTCAACTGGATACTCTTCAACTTCGGCTGTCAAAAGACTTTTCTGAGCTCTAGTCTGAACTGCATTAATAACTTGGATCTCCAGCTCCTTATCTTTTTTCATACTCTCGATCAGAGCAACGGTTTTGTTACTTAGTAGGTAATGCTCTTGATCCAGAAAACTGTCTCTTACAGCAGCTTTCGTAAGGACATGTCCCAATTCGCAGTTCAAATCAACTTCTGCAATGGGCAAGCAGACCGGGCTGTCTACTAATGGAGAAGCGAGCCACACATGCTCACCTGTGTACATATGTGGTTTGATAAATTTTCTGGGAATAAGATCGATGCTGGCACCAGTATCTCTCAAGATAGACATTTGGGCTCCATTTACTGTCCCAGCACTAGTATAAGGAGACATCAACTCAGGCACGTGTCTTCCAAAGACTTCATTGGCAGCTACTACTTCAGATCTCTTGAGCTTTGGGCATTGGGGTCTCAGATGTGATAACGAACCGCATTCATAGCATCGGAGCTGTCTTCTCTTTTCAAACTCTCTTTCACGGTTTTCGTTGCTTGCGGGTTCGGTTTTGACCGGATGTTTGTTCTTGTCATCCTTGAATAGTACTTTGGGTCTACTTCCACTAAAATGTCCCTTTGAACCTTGATAGCCATACTTCTTTGGAAATTCCTTCTTTCTGAAACTCTGCCTGATGGTTTCGTACTCCTCGATCACTTCTGCCAATTCAAAAGGTGTCTTCAACTTCATCCATTTGTCAAGAAAATGCTCCTTGATTTGATCTGGTACACGATACTTCAATTGCTCGGCAACGATTAAATCTTTTAGTTGCTGAAAGGTTTCAATTTCCAATTCAGCAAGCCATTCAGTGAAGTAGCTGTACAATTCATGAGCATAATTTCTCCATGTTTTCTCTGCTGTTTTCTGATGTCTGTAGAAACACTGTTTCAATTTTTCAGCGTTCATTTTGTATCGTTTCAGAATGAGATCTTTCACAACATCATAATTGTTGGCCACTTCAGGAGGTTCTCGGGCAAGAATGTTAGATAACTCGACTGGCAAAACGGCCAGCTAATAAGCCACCCAGTCCTCCTTCGGCACTCGAGCCATCTCTGCTTTCCTCTCGAAATTGATCAAATACAATCCCATTTCATCCCCTTTTTCGTCAAATTTGGGAGTGATTTGGGTAAGTTGGATTTTTCTGTTTCTATCCGCCCCATTTTCAGATTCCTCTTCAGACCGGCGAAATTCCTTCTGAGCCATTTCTAGTTTTTTAATTTCGAGTTCATGTTGTCTGACCTTTTCCCGCTCTTGTCGTTCTTCTTCTTGCCTAGCTAATTCTTCCTCACGAATTTTTTCTTGTCTAGCTAATTCTTCCTCACGAATTTTTTCTTGTCTAGCTAATTCTTCCTCTTCCAGTCTATCTTTTATGACTCGTTCCATGATTATCGTTACCTCCTCCCGATCGAAATTTGGGCTTTTTAAAATTATTTGTTTAATATCCGCAACCTTGCACGAAGTTGGTACCTTCTCACCAATTTCTTTCGCAACAGCAATTAAGTCCTGCTTTCTACCAATTGCAAGAAATGCCATGATTAAGGGCCAGGGGAAACACTATCAAAAACCTCTATTAAGGTATTAAATTCCAACAGAATTCACAAGACTTTATCAAAGAATTAAATTCGCTAATTCTACGTTACAACTTTCTTACCGAACAACCAAAAATCAATAGAAATAATTTTCGAACACAACAAATTGAAATTTTCATTCATTAAAACAATATATTTTTTTTAAAGATGTTTTCAAATTGAGAAGAAAATAAACAGTTAAAGAAAAGTTCAACTAAAGAACAGCTGTTTTGAAAATAATACTACAATTAAAATACAATTCAGAATATAAACTCAACTTTCCTGTCTAATCAAGAAAAGGTATTTTCAGTTCAAAAGAATTCCCTTTTCTCTATGAACAATTGATTCACACTCAGAAGCATAAATGCACACACAAAAATATAAAACAGAATATCATTCTTTTCCTTTTCTTTTTTTTTCGTCAACAAACACAGGAAGTGAATAATTCAAATCCACACTTTCAGATTTTTTTTTTCGAGTTCTTTTTCTGAACACAAAATGGTCTCACATTTGCCAAATTAGTTACACAAAGCAATTTCAAATTACTAACAAAAATTTCCTTAAGTACACAAGTTAGACATTCAAAATTCCGCAAAATAAATAAACAATTCTAAGGGGTTTCTTAGTCATTTAAATGAGCAACAAATGAAAATGACAATTTCAAAACACTCCAAAACTCTTTTAAATGAATTTCCGATTCATTCAGAAATATAACAAAATATTTTCCAAAGCAAAATAACCCAAGACGCACTAAATATTGAAAATTCTAGGCATTTGGTGCTGTTGACAACACTCATCAAAAAGAATTATACTTGTAATTCAAACTATATACTTCTACACCAAATTTTTAATTCTATTTTGAATCATACAACAGAATCACATCAAATTTTAACAACACTTCAATTGTCATCAGATAGCATCATACAAAAGAACACAAAACAAACTAGGCTATCTCAATTTAAAATTTTAAAATAATTCTCTTTTCTCAGAAAACAAAACTCAAACTGACCATTTGAATAGTTCTAATTCTAACCATTCAGAACAGAAAATTCTTTTTTATATACCACATGAGTGTCCTAATTTTTTTTTTTTTTTTTTTTTACAATCAAACAAAATTTTAACTATATCAGTCTAGCTAAAATAAGAATAGTTTTGCAAATCAACAGAATAAATTTGCCTTTCAAAATCAGACAAAATTTTAACTATATCAACCTAGTTAAAATAAGAACACTTGCAAAATTATCACTCCTTTTACCAAACAAAATTTTAACTATATCAGCCTAGTTAAAATAAGAGAGCATTTTTGCATATTACAACTGCCTTTTACAAAACCAAAACTGCATGAAACCAAAACAACGATTCTTCAATGAACCAAAAGTCCCGGATAGTTTTACCATACCTCAGATCATTATACGGCCTTCATCGTATATTTATCAGGCCCGCAAACTAGATACGGTTCTCTGGAAAGATTTACCCACCCCGCAGGGCAGATATGGCTCTGGACAGGTTTACTCGACCCGCAGTCTAGGTACAGCCCTCCGGATAGATTTAACCAGCCAGTAGACTAATACGGCCCTCTAAATACACTACCTGACATTGAAAATGCAACACCAAGAAAGAGTTGGCAGAAAGTGATGAAATTTGGTAAACACAGAGAGAGACAGCAACGAGCAATAAGTGATCTTTATTGCAACATTATACACCTTGCCACTGAGCAGCAAGAGCGTCTGATCAGTAGGTTGTAGGACCACCGCGAGCGGCGATACAGGCAGCAACACGTCTAGGTACAGACGCAATGAGCGGGCGGATGGTGTCCTGAGGGATGGCTGCCCATTCCCTGTCAACCATTTGCCAGAGTTCGTCTTCTGAACGTGCCGGTGGCAACGCATGCAAGCGACGTCCAATGACGTCCCAGAAATGTTCGATGGGTGAGAGATCCGGGGAGACAGCTGGCCAGGGAAGCACCTGGGTACCTTGCAGGGCATGTTGGCTGATGCGTGCCGTGTGCGGCCGGGCGTTATCCAGCTGGAAAATGGCATTGGGCACCCCCTGAAGGAAAGGTAGTGTCACCGGCTGCAGCACGTCATCCACGTATCGTTGGGCCGTCATAGTGCCCTGAGTACGGACCAGAGGTGACCTACTATCGTAGGCGATGGCGCCCCAAACCATTATACCGCGTTGTCTCGCGGTATGGCGTTCCACAGATGCGGCCGGATTGGCCCTGTCACCACGTCGGCGCCAGACTCGTATATGGCGACTGTCATTGCTAAACCAGAAGCTTGACCCTGTGCCATTCTGTCGTCCATGTGGCTCTATCCCGACACCATTGCAAACGGAGACGTCTGTGCTGTTGGGTCAATGGTAGTCGTCTCAACGGGCGCCATGAGTGCAGGCCGCCAGCGATCAATCGGCGGCTAATGGTCCTGGACGATATGGGAGCATCAAGGGTGTCCTGCAAGGGTGCTGCAAAAGGGCGACAGACGTGACTTGCGGAGCCGCCGATGCTTGCCGGCAGATGCGTCGGTCCACGCGTGCTGACGTCACTCTGGCTGCACCGGAACTCCTCAAACGTGCCACATTCCCTTGGTCCAACCATCTGTGCCACAACGGGTGCACCGTGGACGCGTGTAGGTGGGTATCTGCTGAGATTTGACGTATGGACCAACCTGCCCTTCTGAGGCCAATCACCATACCCCTCGTGAAGTCGTCTGTTTGCTGGAACTGTCTTGATTGGCGGCGTCCTGGCATTCTCCGCTACTAGACGTTTCCTCTGAGACACAAAAACAAATTGCAACTTGATTTACCTGGCAAACAGAGCGGCGCAAAACTGACCACTTTTGCAGGTTCCTTCCCTGGTTTTTCACTCGCCGTGCGCGGGACAGCTGCGCAGTTTGCATCATTTACATATCTGGGTGAGCTGCGTCTATCCTGTAAATTTCATCCAGTTCAGCGCACTCCTTCTGGGTGTTGCATTTTCAATGTCAGGTAGTGTATATTAGATTTCGCATTTTATGTCTTAGAAGCTATTCTTCGGAAGGTTTTCAACACATTGCCATAATCCAGGTGTAACTATTTCTTCAGTGGTTTTGACTCCAAGCTCAGCAACTCATACTTAAATACCCTTTTAGGGTTGTTGAAAACCTGATAATGTATAAAAAAATCAAAATCAACCAATAAAGAGTTTTAAAATTTGCATGCATAATATACTAAAAGTAACTCATCAATTTTGTTGGGCCGCGGTGGCCCGGTTGGAAGAGTAACGGACTAGCAACCGAAGGGTTGCGAGTTCGAATCCAGCCAAACACCGGCGTGTACAAAGGGGGCTGGTGCACGTTAAATCTGTCGTGGCCTCAAATGTCCTCACGTTGGCGTGGTGTGGAAGTTTGGAGAGTGGGGTGCCAGCTCAGGTGTTGCCTCGTCATCTGACCGCGGTTCAAAATTACGTGGTGTTGTCCTCGGACTTTCCCTCTGGGATTGATCCCGGACCGTCACCAATAGCCCGTTGTGTTGCTCCAGTGTGACGTTAATTGAAAATACCAAAATACCAAAAATACCATCAATTTTGTTACCTTAGTACGATTGTTGAGTGCTGGATTTCAAAACATTCTTATAAATGAAGAGCAGCACCACTTTTTTTACACGGCTAACAACTTTTATCAACTTGGGCTATTGAGGACAGCGACTATTTTTTCTCCATCAAGGACATCGGGCGGGCCTACACTGGAGAATTTCTCATGTTACATGTCTACATTTCATAATGCATACAAGTGATATATATCTGGGTGTTAGGCATTTATATCGAGCAAAGCAGCCTTGCGAGCAGAGCTCGTCATGACGCGAATGGGTTACGAAAACCTCGATATCACGTTTACATTATTCGCCACACGTTCGCTTTCTTCATGTAACTGGTGTTGACTGCGAATGCTACTTGCACCCCTCAATGATTTCCCCCTTGATGGGCTGCTATTTTCCCATAAGATTAAAGACTTTAAAATAGGTTTGAAACAGTAATATTGTTGGAGCGTGAGATTTATACTTCAATTTGATTTTCCCCGTTAGCTATTTATCACAAGGGCAACTTTTCTTGGTCATGTATTATGTATTCGACGGTTGTCCCTTGCTTTGTGAAATATGTCCAGGTTTCGCTCCTACATTTGGGCAGAATTTGGGAATTTCCGCTGATTGGTGTGGGGTCGTCGTGGCTCAGTGGGTATGCCCACTGCGCTACAAACATTTGAGTTGTAGGCGGCGCAGGTTCGATTCCTGTCAGATGCATTCCTCTCTGGTTGTATTTCTCTTCTGTGTCAGTAAAACTGTCATTGTGCGTCTATTACTTGATATTGAATATCTTGTGTCTGGCGCAGCATGGCCAAATATGGCCCTTGCGCCATAAAACCCCAACAAACCAACCGCTGATTGGTGATTGGCGAGGTGTAAAGGGGGTTCTTTCTATCTTGCCCTAACGAAGGGAGGAGATACAGCTAGTGGAAGAGGGCCGCACTAAAATTGTAAAGTAAGGGCGAGCTATCCGAACGACAACTCAAGACGGAAGACAGTGCCTATCCCCTGGATAGATAATAGATTTCCGTCGAGGCATCGGAGAAGAGGAGTTGCTCATCCGGCCGAGATTTGAGCTTCTTGCCAAAGTTCAGTTGATCCATTGGTAAAGTCTATCTTTTATCTGGACACCATCGACGTAGGAACTGGTACAAATCCCTACCAAGGGCTACCACATCACCGTTAAAACTCAATCTACCAAAGGAGAATAAATAGTGAAGTGATAAACTGCGTAGTGTTTAATGAAAGCAAATCAGTGCAAGTTATTACTACCACTACAGAATTTGTATGTTTTAATTTTCGCTTTAACCATGGCATGGAATTTGATTTAGCGGGAGCAATAGAAATTGGTCTTTGGGGGTTGGAGAAGATTGGTCGATTGGTTCCCCATAATATGCGCAGCGTTGCCTCGTAATAAAATTTCCCAATCTCGTCTCGTTGTCCATATTGTGTTTGGTGCAACATGGCCAAATATGGACCTTGCGCCATAAAAACCTGTTCGATTTGAGTGATTGGGGCCAACGGATATTAGAATTTACGAGACATTTTTGTAATTAAAATTAGTTTATTAATACTACTCGTATTTACAAGATGAAACAAATACACTCATGCCCAAAATTATCTTTACATGCATAAAATCTCGGATTTCTCAGAAACTGAACTATAATTTTATGAATTTGCGTGAAATGATACATAGCATCATAACACATAAATACAAAGGAAAAATTTAAGAGCACTGCATATGATATAAAACTAGCATGAAAAAATAAAAATGGCAATAATATGTGACAAGGAGAGTTCAGAAAAAAAAGAATAACTCAGAAAAAAATTAAGGCTTATGAATTTAATATGGAATGTGATTTCCCCTGATGTGTACACACATATCACAACGTGTTTTAATGCTGGCAATAATAATGTTAACCACAGATTGGGAATTAAGTTCCACTCCTCGAGCAATGCGGTTTTCAGGGCATTTATATCTAGGAGGAGGATGTCTCCGTGCAACTGCTTTTCCAAGGTAGTCCCATAAGTTCTCTATAGGGTTCAGATCAGGAGATTTTGCTGGCCACAGTATTCGCTCAATGGCTTCACTTTCAAGGAATTCGTCAACGAGGTTTGCTCGATGTGGACGAGCATTATCGTCCATAAATATGTCAGATCCATATGCACCTCTAAAAAGTCTCACATAAGGTTCTAAGACATCCAGATATCTCTGGCCGGTCACACATCCGCTGTTGAAAACGTGTAGGGGCGTACGTCCATCGATCATTATTCCTCCCCATACCATCGCACCTGCACTACCGAAACGGTCACGTTCCATAATGTTCGGAGGAAAATTTCGCGTTCCTGACTCCCTCCAGATGTAAACACATTTAGAATCGGATGTTAAACTAAACCTCGACTCATCAGTAAAGAGAATATGGGTCCATTGGTGTTCACTCCAGTTCTGATGTTCTTTGCACCAATTAAAGCGATCCCTCTTTTGTTGTGAAGACTGAAACACATACCCTTGGCTTTCTGGCATAAAGGCCTTTTTCATTAAGCCTTCTGTATACATTTTGCCGTGATACAACAATTCCAGTGGCGGCTGCAACCTCTGAACTTAACTGCCGAGCAGTAGACTTCCTGTTACGACGGGCATTTATTGCCAGATATCGATCTTGAGAAGCTGTTGTTATTCGTTTACGACCATGTCAAGGCCTCCTTACAACAGTTCCAGAGTTCTGAAATTGTTTCCATAGCGTAGACTGTCTGTCTTGAAAGATTCACACATCTCGCTGCTTCCATGATTGTCTGCCCTGCTTCTAAACTACCGATAATTCGCCACTTCGCGGATTCTTCCAAATGATACTTCGGAGCCATAACAAACCGTTTTGAGTCCTTACACACTGAAATCAAACGCTGTATTACAGAAATTCACTCAGATATTCACTTTGCGCAAAGCGCTTGATTCACCGTCGGATGATGTAACGCATTGATTTGCATATTAGAAACAGTTTCATCACTTTTGATTGGATAATGCTAATTAGGCTTGTCTTTCACACATTCCCTGCAAAAATGGATTACATCGATTGGATATTTCATGGAATATCATTATTTTTGGGTATGTAAAGACAAATTTGGACATGAGTATATATTAAACATCATTCAAGGCCAAGACATCTAGTCTCGTATATCGTCTATATCTCTTCATCTCTCTTAATAAGATATACACACTGAACAATGAATTAGGGAGATAAATACTTTATTGGACCTCCTTTTGCACGGATAATAGCATCTATGCGTTTAGGAATAGATCCTACAAGGTTCTGAAGTGCATTTTAATCCATAGAATACCATGCATTCGATACACAGACCTTAAAGATCCTGTAAAGTGGATGGCAGAGGAGATTGCTGTCGGATGCGCCTTTCCAACATGTCCTAAACGTTCTCTATAGGGTTAAGATCCGGATTTTGCGGAGGTCAGGAAAGATGTTGGAAGTTAGATTGATGTTTCGTGAATCACTATCGAACGTTGCAGGCGTGATGTATGGTTGCATTATCATCCATGAAAGATCCGTCACCTTCAAAGTAAAGTGTAACATTGCAGGATGCACTGGCACTGCCAGGATGTTCAAATATTGCATGGCTGACTCTTGCCTTCTAGAAACACCAAGTGCACTAGTTCCAAACCAGTAGAACATTCCCCACACTATGATACTCCTACCAGACCCTTGAATTATGCGAAGAAGGCAAGATAGGTTCATGACATCATGGGTTCTCGCCAAACTACGCCTTCCGTCGGTGCAAAACAACGTGTAGCGTGATTCGTCTGACCACATCACCTTTTTCCAATCCTTAGACGTCTTTCTCCACTATAAGCGAATTGACGTTCCTAGGAGAAATTAGAGGTATTCTCACTGGCATGCGACTGCCTATACCTATCCTCTGCAATTCTCTGCGCATTGTTCACACCGAGATCGTTTGGGACGAGCCTTCGTTAAATGTTTCTGTCAGTTGCAGCACAGTGGAGTCGCTTTTCTGCCGTACAATCGGTCTGAGACGCCACCGATAACGGTCTTGATTAATTGTTTTAGACTCACGGTTACTTTTGGACAAGTACTGTGGGTTCTGTTTCCAACTTTTAAACACCTTCGAAATCGCAGCTTTCGAGAACCCAGTGAGTTCTTTTGTCTTGGCAATCGTGGATCATGATAAACGGGCCCCAACAATAAGTTCCTTTTTCAAACGGTGAAAATGTCTCGTTTTCCCCATTCTGATTTTTTTTCTCTTTGGAGTGGGGTGTCAGCTCAGATGTGACCTCGTCATCTGAGACCAGGTTCAAAATTACGTGGTATTGTCCTTGGATCTTTCCCTTCGGGATGGATCCCGGACCGTCGCCAATAACCCGTTGTGTTGTTCTAGTGTGACGTTAATTAAATACCTACCTAGCTTTTCTTGTGAAATGATCAAACTTATGCCGTCAATTTATTTGATTTCATGTCACCCAAGTCGGAAGGATTTAGCATAACCACGTCCGTAATCAAAATTTTCATAAATATTTACGGGTTTCTATTTCATTCGCCAGTGTGTATGTGAAAAGTTAATAATACATATGAATTTACATATTCATGTTTCACATGTAGTACCATTTGGCACCTTTAAAATCAAGTTTCTGCCAGGTTTAGAGACAATTCCGACAAAACCCAGTCTACCCCATTCTCGGCTCTTGTGAGATGTATTTTCTGTCAAGCTAAATTTTTAGGTGGCAGTGTTTTTCTGGAGGAATGTGTATCCTGTACTCGCATATATTCCGAACGTAACGTTAGTTGACTTGTTTTTCGAATACAATTTCAGTACTTAACCAATAAAATATCCAAAGGATACATGTCGAATTGATATATGATAATTGATTAGTCAACACCAATTAAATTAAATAAACGTTACCAAAACGGCGAAAAGCTACATTTTCAAGGTAACCCCAATATGTATCATTCGAGATCGTTTGGGTAGGTAGGTATTTTAATTAACATCGCACTGGAGCAACACAACGAGCTATTGACGGTCCGGCATCAAACCCGAAGTGGAAGACCCGAGGACAACACGCAATTTTGAACCACGGTCAGATGACGAGGCAACATCTGAGCTGGCACCCCACTCTCCAAATTTCCACACCACACCAACGTGAGGACATTCGAGGCCACGACAGATTTAACGTGCACCAGCCCCTTTTGTACACGACGGTCTTTGGTTGGATTCGAATTCGCAACCCTCCGATTGCTAGTCCTCCTACCGGGTTACCGCTTCCCCCGAGTTCATTTGGGTAACGTAAGTAAAATCTTCGCATTTCTTGTTTGTTTGCACATAAAAAAACTTTTCACAACGCTCTCGCCACTCACCTTGGAGATGGATTTAGGCCTCCATTTGGTATTGTCAAACGCGCACGGCTTGTACTTTATATTTTTAATTTAAGGTATTGACGTACAATAAAAACCTTGTTGTGAAATGATTGAGTTTATTTTCTACCCTCTTTGCCAACAATTATAGACTCCCATTTGCCTTCAAAGTTTTTGTCAGCAATCATGGATCCTTAAGTTACATGCCTTATGGTTTCGAAATCAAAAGAGACTTGCAAATAAGATATTAATTAAAGAGGAAGGACTTGTTTTCTTGGTGTTTAAGTGCCAAAACAGGAAAAGCGATTAAGGGGAAATGTTGTTCCTATTTCTACTCGAGTGATTTTTCACGTTTGGTTTCTATGACATTGCATATAATTTAGTGCGAGCAGTACGCATTAGCTATATCCTTTGTTCACTTATTCATTTGCATGTTCATTAACACCATAATGTCGATGTATCGTATTTTTATAAATGACTTGGAATATGTGGGATTATTCCAAAGCAATAACTGTTATGGTATATTTAATACTTTATCCCAAGGTTGTGACGATTTCAGCACACGTCGCAATAGAAATTCCTAACAATGAATTCCAATTCGATATGATAGTTGATTAGTCAACACTAATTCCATTAACCCTCCAAGTGGTTCCCGACGAGATATTTCGTCCATCAAGATATTGCCGATTTTTGGACGTGGACGAAATCAAGATTTGGTTAGTTTTCTTCTAATGATCATTATAGTGTTTTCTTCCAATAACGAGGTATCTCGTCCAACAAGATCTGGTCAGTCTTGCTAATGACGAGATACCTAGTCGACACAACCACCAGGAGGGTTAAGCGTCAAACGTCTCCAGAACGGCTATAAACTTCATTTTTAGGTAACCCCGATATGAATCAAGCAGAGCATTTGGGTAAGAGGCTGTAAAATCTGCGTTTTCCTTTTTAAAATCCCTCTCAAATCCGAATAGATAAAATCATTTCTTAGCAAAACATCTTACCTGAGAGATCTGAGATTGAAAAAAACATAATCAAAGGTGACTCGTTCGAAGACTGTTCAACAATGAAAATATCCGTCCTTTATAGATTTCGGGTCTCTGAACACGAAAATTACGCTTAAATTTCCTCATGGCTCAGGTTTTCTGAGTAATTTCACAGTTTACATTTTACACTGAAGAGCAATTGAATTAGGGATACCTGTCTAGTAGCGCGTAGCACCACCATTCGCCTTGATGACTGCGGCGATTCGTCTTGGCATGGACTCGACAAGACACTGGAAGCGATGGGAAGCCATACGTATCCACGATTCCTGAACAATCTCCCACAATTCACGAAGATTAGATGGAAGGTGGTCCGAGGCTCGGACATCTCTCTCATTTGCATCCCAGATGTGCTCGATGGGATTGAGATCAGGTGACCTTGATGGCCAGGAAAGCACGTGCTGGTCTGTGGAATGTTCATCCAACCATTCGGATACAATTCGGGAGCGATGGCACGGTGCCTTGTCTTGCTGAAAGACAATCTCTAATGGGCTGTCGAAAACGAACATACAGGAGCAAATGGTCGTCGAAGTTATTCCGGTAACGTTCACCTGTGAGAGACGATGTCACACGTACCAGGGGTCCCATTTCAGTCCATGTGAACAGTCCCCAGACGAAAATGCCACCTCCACCAGCCTGAAGAGTCCCCTGCTGCAGGAAGGATCCATCGCTTCATGTGGTTTACGCTGTACACGTACTCTGCCATCGGCATGTACCGAAGTGAATCTCGACTCATCGACATTTTTCCACATCTCGACGGTCCATTGGCGATGTTCCAGTGCCCATGCTAATCGTTGCGCCCTGTGTTGTGCAGTCAACAGAGGGACGTTCGTGGGACGATGGCTTCTGTACCCCATAGAGAGGAGATGGTTTTGGATGGTGTAGCAGCTTACACGTTGTTGTGCACCAGCGTTAAATCGACGGGTTATCTGTTGCACTGTGGCCCGTCTATCCGCTGTTACAATGTGGGCTAGCCGACGACGACCTCGCTCATCCACACGCTGTTGTCCGTGGCAGTTGACCCTGGCAGGGATGGTTTTACCGGAATCGACGTACTCACGGTACACCCTTGACACAGTGGTGCGTGAAAATCCGAGTGTCTTCACTACTTCCCAGATAGAGTAACCCATTCGTCGGGCCCCGACTGTTTGCCCACGATCAAATGAACTTAGATCCGCACTTTTACACATACTGCTTTTGACTATTACTAATACAGTGAGCAGCACTCCTTATCTTGTCAAACAGCTGCTTACGTCATTTGCAAGCCGCTTCCAGCCAAATTTGCATAAGGCTAGCTATCCCTAATTCAATTGCTCTTCAGTGTACATATAACGCTATGGGAATACAATAGTACGAATAACAGTTAACAAACTTTCCTTTTTATGCACACCGTCTTTTTGCCTGTCGTTTGTGCGGAACGCCCGGAGCATCTCTGTATCATCCAGCAGAAATCTGCAAACATTAAAACTGACCATAAGCAACAGGGATTGATGGTGATATTTCATTACTATTATGCCTCAAAATTAATATTCTAGGATGCCTCAAAACAGCCTTCAGGCTTGTTTTTGAGGCATTCTTTCCCCTAGTATAAGACCAAATTACGGGAAGACTAAGGAAAAGACTTTATCCATGGTTCCTAAGAAGTAAAGGTATAATTTAAATTATAACATCGAAATGGGGATGTTCTTCATAGGAGAGAGTAATGCCTCATGCAGAACTGCCAATCAGTAATTGCAGGAAACAAAAGATCAAGGTTCAAAACTGCCTTTGAACTTTTCAAGACAGACGATATTTTCATTAATTATTTTTTCAAAGAAACTTATATTTTTCAGAATGGCAGCAGAACTTTAAAGAAGCATTTGTAACAAATCAGACATCAAATATTTATTATTAGTCTGAGGTATTTTCAGTGTAAGCAAACAAAACCAGACGGAAATTGAAGATTTTACTTCCGCTGTACACATCCTCTCATGATGCAAATCGGGGTTACCTTAAAATGTTCATTACCGTTTTGGTGACGTTTGGAGTTTAATCTAATTGCTACTGATCAATCAACTATTATATACCAATTCGGAAATCATTCTTTGGAATTTTATAGAAGGATGGAAAGTACAGGAAACTCGTATCGCCGCAACACCTATAATTTGCTGTTAGCTGTTTCTCTTTTCCCAAGAAACAGTTAAATTTTCTTCTGACGTCGCGCAGTTATCGCCAAATATCGGTCTTACCGAGCGGTTGTTACGGTTGGCCTACCTGGTACTGGTCGTGGGGTAACATCTCCAGTGGTTTGAAACCTCTGTCATAGTCTTGAGATCACACTGAGACACATTCAGAATTCAAAACGCTTCAGTTTGGGATCGACTGGATTCCAGCATTCCAATAATTCGTCCTTTCACAAACATGTCCAGTTGACATCTTTGTGACATCTTTCTTGTGAAAATCACTTTGAAATTTCTGTCTAAACTGGCCATGTCGCTCGAGGCCGTTTTATACTCGTTCCGACGTGCGCCGGTTGCACATGTCGACGTCGACTGAACTGTTTTGTATATGCACAATGTTTTACCTTCGTCCCACGATTCTCCGCAAATGATTTTGAACAATTGTATCTATATTTACTGATTTTTTAGCTTACGAATTATGCTTAACTTTTGGACATGAGTGTGTATAGTATTTATGGTGTCAGATGGAATAAAGTAATTTTTTGTAGGAAAGTCTGAATATATTTTGATTCAGGAAGATCTAGCAACATCTGATTTGTCTATCTGACCGTCATTTCTCAAGTCTGGTTATTGTGTTATTAAAATTATTTATGAAGTCTGGAATCTTGGTTCTTAACCTTGATCCTCCAGATCCCAAACTTTAGAACTGAATGTAAGCGTTTCGGAAATTTGGGGTAGAGATAAAGCACCTGTTAACAAATTTTCAAATAATAACACACTGATAGCAACCTTGGGCCAATCAGTGATAGTACTCTCTTCTAACAGTCTGTTTAGCGCAGTTTGTCAGTATTTGAACTTGCGCTGTAAAACCCAAACTACCTACCTCTCTTCTAATAGATTTAGGGTGCCCAGCTGTGGCTCTCCATTTACAGTCGTTGAGCGTGACTTCGATAGCAGTTCTGCTATTTTTAATGCAATACTTCAAGTTGGTCCATTTGTTTTAGTTTTACATCTGAGCTCAATGTTTGCGGGACTCAGTCTCGCATATTCCGTCCAACCTCGCCGCTGTTTGGCCAAAGTGGTGCATTTTAATTGTCCTGTTTTTAATCATCAACGTATCAAATTCTTTGAAAGTACAATTTTAAATCTGCGAGATTTGATTGGGGAAAATCTCCATTCAAACCTTTTCGCGTTTTTACGTTCAGTTGGTTTTTAAACCTCGTCTAATTTTTGCCATCTTTTAAATTTCACACTCAAAATTTTATACATTTGTAAATTAAGTTATTCATCATTAGTTCTGCTACAGACGATGATCTTATTTTATTATTCGACTATTGTTTGAATATTTTAATTATCTCCGTATTTGTCATGTTTTAAATCTATCTTTATCTTGGACTTTCGATTCTTAAATATTTTATACTTTTATTGGGTTGTATTCAGTCTTGCTTTTGGCGCAGCTTGTCCGCTTTTGGACCTTGCTCCATAAAACCCTAACATCCAATCCAATCACCATGGAATATTTGCAAGATTCTATTCTAAGGAAAGGACTGATAGAATCTTTAAAAGGGTTCTATTCTAAAGAATGGGCCAATAGAATCGTCCCAAAGAAAGATTCTATTCTAAGGAAAGGTATCTTTTTAAACCTTGCAAGAATCCATTGACTTTTTCAGAATATAGATGTGGTTATTCAGTCATTATGTGTGTTGTGGGAAAAAAATACATTACTAAGAAATCTCGCGACGCTCAGAGGATTAAGAACTAATTTGATTTAACCCCGTTTTGACGATGACTGACGTTCTTATTCGTTCTTCAAGTTGCATGCTGAAATAGCATTCGAGTAGCATGACAAATTACGTCCCTAATTATGAAACAGGTTGTTGGGTTTTATTGGCGCAAGGGCCATATTTGGTTGGGCCATCGTGGCTCAGTCGGTATGCCCACTGCGCTAGGAACCTTCGAGTTGTAGGCGGTGCAGGTTCGATTCCTGTCAGGTGCATTCCGCCCTGGGTGTATTTTTCTCTTCTGTGTCAGCAAAACTTTCGTGTGTGTGTGTATTACTTGATATTTTGTGTCTTGTGTTTGGCGCAGCATGACCAAATATGGCCCCTGCACCATATTTTGCCCAGCTGCGCCAAACACAAGACAGACCACATCAAGAAACAGTAATTACTAGTTTAAAAATGACAAGATCCACAGACACAACACAGTGGGAGCTCCAAGGATCCTTGATAATAGTTAACTCTAATGTAAGCGGTAAAACATTAAAACTTCAAAATATGACAAAAGATGGAAAGATGGTATTAAAAAACTTAGATATTTTGGAGGAGGAAAACGTTCACTATCATCAGAACCGAAATAAACAAGAAGAAAATTCGAGTTTAAATGCTAACCTCGAATTTTACTGGCCACAAACCACTTTCTTAATTACCTCCTTCCAGGCCACGTGAAAACGGAGACGCAGTGGCTCACCGGGTTTTCCCACTGCGCTAGCAACCTGCGAGTTGTAGTGGCACCGGCTCGATTCCTGTCAGATTTGATTCTTCCCTGTGGGTATTTTTCTCTTCTGTGTCAGTAAAACCTTCCTTGTGCATGTATGTCCATTAACTTGAAGTTGTCTGTTTTGTGCTTGGCACAGCTTGGCCAAATATGGATCTAGCGCCATAAAACCAGCCAACCGCGTGTAAATGCAGGGAAGCACTAATGCTATTAGGATAAAGTTAAAATAGATGAGACTTCTCTAATGTTTATCTCGATAGATCTCGGAGATTGGATGACTTTCGCTTATTTGAAATCAAACGGGAAAACTGGGATGGGGAAAAATCTCAGCAATGTTGAGGATGGCCTGTTTTCTGATTTTCGTATTTGCGGCACTGAACAAGCGTTCTTGTAACCGGAACCTCTGGAAAAATCAACATTGTGTAGAAAGTTTAGCTCTTGTACAGATAGTTTGTCTGAAAATATTTTGATGGCTCGAAAAGCATGTGTTAAAAGCAGATACAATTTACTTCCGGGGATGACATGATTTGAAATGGGGGTGAGGTGGACACTACAAAACTTTTTTGAAAAACGCTTGTAGGAAACTTGTAATTTCTAGTGACCAAAATTTAAAAAAATGGATACGGATTATGGCCGTGTGCACAAGTCTCGAGTTAATACATGGATCGGCAAATCCGCGGGTCCGAGTTAAACCAGGAATTATCTAAGAACCGTATTCACAAGTAGTGATCCACGGATTAAAGCGATAAGCTTGTGATTGGCTGTCTCTTTTCGATCACGTGACATTGTTTACATTTCTTACGACGTTCGAACATAAGACATTCCATTTTAGCTGAATACTTGGCAGTTTCGAGGACAGGTAGCGACAGCCCATTAAGAACCTGGTTAGGGAGCCGCCCATTCCTGATGTTGAATTTTAAATATAGGCTAATGGGGTCACGTGGAGTGGGGGTATACCTGACAGCGTGCCAAGTGCATCGGTGCGAAGGTTCTGTAAGCCCTAGCAATTTTTAATAAATCAGGAGGTCTTTGTAGGATTTTAAGACTGTCTGGAATTTAGTGAAATGGCCTATCTTCTAACACTTTATCAGAGCCTTAATTTTGGTTTAGCTTCTAAAGATATCAAAACCCTTGTCTGAAAGATACAAGTAATCAGTTATTCCGCCCATCTCCAACTACGCAAGATTTTATGCCTTACCAATGGTTCATTAGATTGGCACTCCACCGAATTGCTCCCACCAAGATTTCCCATTCAGTTTATCCTCTGGTTGTTGCTGTTGCCGCGGTGACACTGGACTCGGACGCTATTATAGTGGTGTTGTAGACAGAATCGAGATTCGTCTGAAAAGACGATGTCATATCATTCGTTTGTCCGTGTGTATCGTTCGAAGCACCTTGTAGCTGCAAACGCTTGTGGCGTAGAGTTAAAAGTAGCAGCAGCAATGGACGCCTTGAAAAAAACCCTGCTGCTGCAAACGACGTCGAATTATGCGTGCGGACAAAGGTGGTGCACCACACTCTAATTCTTGAGCTAGGGTTCTTGATGTTGCAGTACCATCCGTAATAACCATGCGCACAAGATGTCTCCTCGTTCAGTAGTGACGAGGCCGCTGCAATCGTTTACGTTGGTCAGTTCCTCCTGCACCCACTAATTCCATATTAGCCTCACTGGCTTGATTTCGTCCAACACGAGCACCGATTTCTTGAAAGAATAATCCGCAGTCTCGATAAGTCGCATTTCTTCTGTCAAACTCAAAAATGTGCTCGTATGAATGGGCGTATTTTCGACGAGGTATAATAAAGCTTCCACATATACAGTAACAGCGAAAACACGATTATAATACTTTAAATATTGTGTTGTCCAGTGCGACGTTAATTTAACTACTTATCAATATTTTAAACCGGCTCTCTGTTCTCCCTTTTTATACTGCTTATAGGGAGCGTTTCTGGCGCACATCATTTGCATATACGCCGCAGTGCTAATCATGTGCATATCCTTCGATCTCAACATCGTACAAATTGCATAGCGCACTATTGTGTATTCCTTTTGCAGGATCGAGACCTCCAGGTTTTTTGCATACCTTGACTCCTTAAATCAACTACAATCGGCATTGCTAACGAGTACTACTATGTCGAATGTTGTGTCTTACAAATAATTTTAGTTTTCCGCAAGTCTTGAATTTTCTGGCAACAGCGCTCTATATAATATGAAACCTTTTTTATTGCTTAGATTTTGGCAACGTTGTTCAAAAAAAGTACTGATCTCTAATTCCAACGAAAATGTAGCAGTTGATGACTTTTGTTAAATCTTTTCTTCACTTTATTAATAAATTTTTGTATTGAATCGCCTTTTACTTGTACTTCATTTGCAGAACCAGGGGTTCATTTGAAGTTTATGTATTTTGCTTGAAAATAAGCATCCAAACAAAACAAATTGGCGTCCGGGACAGGACACTTATAGGATTTTAAGATGTTTCAAGCAGCGAAGGGTTTCAAGAAAGAAGATTTATTGTTTGTGGTGGAAGAAATCGGTGAGATTTTGCCTTCTAAGATAAACATTTCTGAACTAAAGGATCTTATTTTGAAAAGTAAAGAGTATGGGCGAGATCCACAATTTGTGGCAGATATCTTGGTCACGACTGTTATCGAACAAAAGCAAAGGAAGAAGAGTGCAAACAAAAAGAAGAGAGTACGAATTAGAATTGGCGAGAATCCAAGCACAAACATTGACTAGAGGTGAGACTCAATTGACTGCTCCCGATGTCACTAATGCTAAAAGAAATTTAACCTGCCAAAATTGGAGTTTAGACAGTTTAGCGGCAGCATCAAAGATTGGCTACCTTTTTGGAGTCAGTTTGAACACATTCATAACGATGAAGACATCGCGCCAGAAAATAAATTTTAATACCTAGTTCAAGCACCTGTTACTGGATCACGAGCGCGAGAAGTTGTAGAAAGTTTTCCGCCAACTGGCGCTAACTATGCCAAAGCAGTTGAAAGTTTAAAAGCTCGGTTCGGCAAAGATCTTTTGGTTGAAGTTTATGTGAGAGAATTGTAGCTCATAATTTCAGTTCAGAAAAATGTTCAACGACGTCATTAAATGATAAGCTTGAGTCCATATCTCAGGGCTCTAGAAACATTGGGTGTTACCACGGACAAATGTGCATCCATTTTATATCCCATGGTCGAGTCATGCTTTCCTGAAGATCTTCTGAAAGCTTGGAACAGAAGTCCTTCTTCATCTTCCTCCACTGATGCTAGGGAACGTTTGACTAATCTGATGACCTTTCTTGGGATAGAAGTTGAGGGTGAAGAAAGAATAAATTTAGCCATGGCAGGATTTGGCTTGAGTGAAAGTGAAAATACTCAGATATTTAAAAGAAAAAAAAAAGGAGCTCATTCTCAAGAGAAGATACCTACTGCTTCTAGTTTATTATACACTTCCTCGAAAGATGCCAAAAAGTCATGTGTCTTCTGTATGGGAAAACATCTCAGCGTGGACTGTTTTTCAGCTCAGAAAATGAGTTTGGCTGAGAGACGGAACGTTTTAAAAGAAAAACAATGTTTTGCTTGCTTGACACCAGGGCACCCTGTTCGTAAATGCCGAGTTTTCTTGAAATGCGTGATTTGTGGGAAAAAGCATGTCCCTTTGATGTGTGGCAAACTTGATGCCCAAAATCAGAAATCGGAGAAAAGGAGTGCAGAAAAAGTGCCAAATAGTGAAGTTAATATGTCCAACATCAGTCTTGGTCCTAAGGTGTTCCTCCAAACTCTGAAAGTGAAGATGATAACAGATAAAAAGGAGATTCTAATCAGGGCCCTCTTAGATTCCGGGTCACAAAGGTCATACGTTTTAAAAGATGTTGCTGAAGAAATGGGTTACATTCCAGTGCGAAAAGAGACTCTTATACACTCTGTTTGGTGGAGGCAAGTCGGCACAATGATCACGTGCTACAAAATAAGATTAAGGAACGTCAAAAACAATTTTACTTGCAACTTTGAAGCACTAGATCAGTCATCCATATGTGACAGCATTACTATTAATTCAGGTCCATGGTTGGAAGACCTTCAAAGAATGAATATCGCGTTGACAGATGTCGGAAATGAGCCCCAACCAGTCCAAGTTCTCATTGGCGCGGACATTTTAGGAAAACTCATGACAGGGAAGCGTAAAGTTTTGTCTTGCGGACTAGTGGCTATAGAAACTCTACTCGGCTGGACTTTGTTAGGGAAAGTGCCTGAGAGTGAGGTACATTCAAATAACGCAATGTTAGTTACTTCACTTTTTGTCAAAGAAGCGGATGTTTCAGAGTTGTGGAAGTTGGACTCTATAGGGATCAAGGATCCTATTCAAAAGCTTTCGAAACAAGAGCAGGATAATTTTATTAGAGAACATTTTCTTCAAACAGTGAGATACACTGAAGAAAAACGTTATGAAGTTCATCTGCCTTGGTTAGACAATTGTGTACCATTACCAGACAACTTAGAACTAGCTAAAAGAAGATTGGAATCGTCAACTGCTAAACTTCTTTCTAAAAATTTATATGATGCATATGAGAGTATCCTTTTGCAATGGCTAGATGAAGGGATAAGTGAAGAAGTTACTACATCAGAAGTTGGAGTGTCAGGAAATTACTTGCCTCACAGACCAGTTTTAAAGGAAAGCAGTTCTACACCTATTCGCCCTGTTTTTGACGCGTCAGCCAAGATGAAGGGACATCCGTCACTGAACCAATGTTTGCAACTGCATTTGATAGAGCTCATCCCAGATATCCTGTTAAGGTTCAGGGAAAAGAAAATTGGAGTCACTGCCGACATCAAAAAGGCTTTTCTACAAATTGGCATTCGTAAGGAAGACAGAGATTTCCTACGGTTTCTGTGGTGGAAAGATAAAGACTGCAAAGATTACAGAGTTTTTCGTCATGCCAGAGCAGTCTTTGGAGTTCGAAGCAGTCCGTTTCTATTGGAAGCCGTTTTAAAGTATCATATTGACAGATATTCAGATGTTGATCCATTTGTGACTTCCTGCCTTTTGAAAAGTTTTTACGTAGATAATCTTGTCACCAGTGTAGACAATGAAGATGATTTGAAACGAGTTGTAAATATCTCCAATGACGTATTGAAAAATGGTGGTTTTGAGCTTCTGGATTGGTCCCTGTCAAGAGAAGAGGATCCCAAGACTTGTTGGGACTTCATTGGAACAAATATCTAGATGTTCTTACACTTAATCTTAAGTGGTTAAAAGAAGTGAATGTAGAACACATTACTAAGCGAACGATGTTGTCAATGGCTCACAAAGTGTTTGATCCATTCGGCTTCACTACACCTGCCATGCTTTGTCCTAAGCTAATGTTACAAAAGACTTGGAAGATGTCTCTGGGATGGGATGAAGAAATTACTGGAGCTTTGCGTGAAGAATTTATATATTGGTTCAAAGAGCTAGAGATTTTGAATGAGGTACGTGTACCGCGTTGGATCAATGTCACTCCTGAGGGATACGAGAACTGTTCCATCCATACTTTCTGTGATGCAAGTAAAGATGCTTATGCTGCTGTCGTGTACCTAGTCCATAAAGGGGAAAATAACGAAGTGTCCCTGTTGTCCTCAAGATCTCGCATAGCACCCTTACAGGGAGCGACGATTCCTCGACTAGAACTACTAGCTGCTCTGGTGGGAGCAAGATTGACCAAGTCTGTAGTTGATGCCCTCGGTTCGACAACAATGTTATTATTGGAGTGATTCTACTACAGTTCTTACTTGGATAGCTCAAGAGGAGAATTGGTCAGTTTTTGTAAAGAACAGAGTTGATGAAATTAGAAGACTCAGCCATCCTTCATCGTGGGGACACGTTTCCGGAGATCAAAATCCTGCCGATCTTCCCTCAAGAGGATGCAGAGCTACTCAGCTAGTGAAAGTTAGATGGTGGGAAGGTCCATCATGGATGAAAAGTTCCTTGGAAAAGTGGCCTTGCAGTAGCACTTATTTCGATGTTGACGCAGAAGAAGTATCAACAGAAAAGCGTAAAACTGTGGTGACAAATTTGACTATAGATGTCAATACTATTCTTGACCGATTTTTATACTTCTCCAAATATTCAAAGATTTTAAGAATGACTGCATGGATTTTTCGCTTTTGTCATAATTCAAGGAATAGATCACAGCGAATTTTAACAGAGCTATCATCTGATGAGATTACCAGGGCAGAAAGAGCTCTTTTGAAATTGATTCAACAACAATGGTCATCAGAGGAGAGAGAAAAATATTCCCGGTCGATACAGTTCTATGAAGATGATGGGATACTGAGAGTGAAGACCAGACTTGTGCTAAGTGATGATGATGAAGACTTTCAGAAACCTGTCGTACTTCCAGACCATTCTATTGTTCGACGACTTATTGAACATACTCATAAATCTTTAAAGCATAGTGGAGTATTAACAACTTTGGCGCAGCTGCGTGAACAATACTGGATTCCCAAGGGTCGAAAAGTAGTTCGTGAAGTTCTTCGCCATTGTTTGGAATGCAAAAAACTTGCTTCTAAACCAGTGATTCCCGTTACAGCTCCATTGCCTTTTGACAGAATACATCGGGTGCCAGCCTTCCATGTAACTGGTGCGGATTTAGCTGGACCTGTATTCCTACGAGGTGGTTACAAAGCCTGGATAGTGCTCTTCACTTGCGCAGTCTATAGAGCTGTGCATCTAGAACTTGTAACCTCTTTATCTACCGAAGCCTTCTTGCAAGCTTTACGACGTTTCTTTGCAAGAAGAGGAAGGTGTTCAACTCTTTATACAGATAATGGAACTAATTTTACGGGAGCTGCATGAGCACTAAAAGCACTGGATTGGGACTCAATACAAAAGGAATGTGCCTTACATCAAATTAAATGGCTTTTTAGCCCACCCTCAGCACCGTGGTATGGTGGATGGTGGGAGAGAATGGTTCGTTGTGTCAAAGAATTACTCAGGAAGAACTTGTTGAGGGCATGCGTAACCTACGAAGAAATGATTACATTACTTTGTGACTGTGAAAGAACAATAAATAGCCGACCCCTTACCTATTTATCAGATGATCCCAACGAATTAAAGCCTTTGACACCCGCGCATTTTTTACAAGATCTGAATGAGCAAGAGACCGTTGATTTGGATTTAATTGATGCTCAACATTTACTGAAACGTGTGCGCTACCTTCAGACCGTAAGACAAAATTTAAGGCAACGTTTCTACAGAGAGTACCTTGGAGAGCTGGTTAAAAACCCTAAAGTCAAAGAAAGAAGAAACAATTTAAAAGAAGGAGATATAGTGCTTGTTGAATCCAGCAGTCCTAACAAAATCAATTGGCCTTTAGCTCGAGTGCTGGAACTCTTCCCCGGTAAAGATTCAGTTCTACGAGTTGTTCGATTACGAACAGCTAACGGTGAAATCATTCGTCCAGTTCAGAGGATTTTCCCGTTGGAAGTAATGCAGGCAGAAGTTTCTACATTACCACCTGTCTTTGAACCTGTTACTAATCCTGAGAGTTTGACTCCCAAAACTCAACCCATTCCAAGAGAACATCCTACTATCGTAAGACAGACTCGGACTGGAAGAAAGGTTATTCCGCCCTTGACTTGTGAAGTACCATCCGTAATAACCATGCGCACAAGATGTCTCCTCGTTCAGTAGTGACGAGGCCGCTGCAATCGTTTACGTTGGTCAGTTCCTCCTGCACCCACTAATTCCATATTAGCCTCACTGGCTTGATTTCGTCCAACACGAGCACCGATTTCTTGAAAGAATAATCCGCAGTCTCGATAAGTCGCATTTCTTCTGTCAAACTCAAAAATGTGCTCGTATGAATGGGCGTATTTTCGACGAGGTATAATAAAGCTTCCACATATACAGTAACAGCGAAAACACGATTATAATACTTTAAATATTGTGTTGTCCAGTGCGACGTTAATTTAACTACTTATCAATATTTTAAACCGGCTCTCTGTTCTCCCTTTTTATACTGCTTATAGGGAGCGTTTCTGGCGCACATCATTTGCATATACGCCGCAGTGCTAATCATGTGCATATCCTTCGATCTCAACATCGTACAAATTGCATAGCGCACTATTGTGTATTCCTTTTGCAGGATCGAGACCTCCAGGTTTTTTGCATACCTTGACTCCTTAATTCAACTACAATCGGCATTGCTAACGAGTACTACTATGTCGAATATGGAAGAGTTGATTTCGTCATTTTTTCCAATTAGAAAAACAAAGTATTATAATTGTTTTCCTAATTGGAAAAGCATTTAAATTAATGTATAAAATAAATTATCACCTAAAGGCCACATTACTTTTTGAATTTTTATTGAAATGCCCCCGAGAATTTCCTGGTGGGTGTGCCTGTTCATCACTGGGTTGGCCTTAATTAAAAGAATTACAGTTGGTTCTTTAAAGTGGAGTTTTAATTTTTTTTATGCTGTGGTTAAGATAAGTGTATCCTATATCTTAAATCGATGTCCTTTGTTTTAAAATGTGAGGAATTTTCGGTGAAAACAAATCAGAAGGATAGCCAAGATTTTACTTTAACTACCTAAATGCTCTAGAGCAGAGGTTCTCAAACTTTTTCAGTCACGGAGCACCTTTGAAATGGGAAATTCAAAGCGGAGCACTAAATTTTATCTCGCAGCTATATACTGTATTTAGTAAATAGAACGACAAAATAGCATTGACGATACAAGGTAGTTTCGTCATTTAAGCTTGCAGGACATTAGATTTTTTTCACCGTTTAATTTTTTCTGCACTAATTTTCCATTGCAGACGGAAAGAAAAAATGAAAAAAAAAAGCATTTGAAAATAAATTCAGGACAAATATGCAGATCAACAATTTGTTATTTTATTAATTTGGCAGTATTACATTTGTTACAAATTTTTACTTGGTTTCGTGAAACAGAAATTTAATGAGAAGGATGAGGCAGTTTTGATTTGCACAATGAGATTATATCTGGCTGAATTTCGGATAGTTGTAACTGAATATCTTGCTTTGCATTGAGACGTGATCTGTATTTCGTTTTAGTAGCGGCGTATGCGGAGAATCCTGTTTCGCATAAATAAGTGGTTGCGAAGGGCCGGAGAATAAGTTTCGCTTTATCTGATAGGATTTTAAATTCATCTTTTAGCGTACACCAAAAATCAGACTGATTTCTCAGTTTCAAACTTTGATCTTATCGCTGTATCTGATATCAAATAAAACAAGAATTCATATTCCTGATGGCAGAGAGGATGGTTTTTTTGGATATAGAGTATGGTGTTACAACCCAAAGGTTTTCTTTTATATTTTCATGCAATACTTTTAGAAAATAAGAGTTCAAAGTATCAATCAAACGCAAGAAATGAACTTCAAACTCGTTTAAGATATCCGCAGGAATGTCTGATTCGAGTTTTTGAATGATACGATATACATTTCTGGACTTTCCTGAGTTCCATATACTTCCTTCTGAAAAAAGAAGTTCGTTTATCCTTGCATTCTGGATGGACCCTCTCAAAATGACGCATTTTTGCTGGAAACATTGAACTGTTCGGCAAGACTTTGCCACAAATTACGCACTGAGGTTTATTATGGGTAGTCTCAGCGAACCCAATATCCAAATAAGAATCGTGATACTTTCGTTTTAAAGTTTTTTTAATTGTGAATCTTGTATCCGAGGAAGTAGAGTTATATGCAACTTGTTCGATAGTTCAAGAAGTTCTGTTGCATCCGCAGTCAATGATTCATCCGAAAAACCAGCTTGGACAGCAGCAGTAACACCTATCTTCTTCCACACTGCAATTAGAAAGTAATATGAACATTAGCTGTATATAACAACAGCATAAATTCAGTAAAAGATTTAAATAAGATATTGCATCTAAAAAGATTCATTGAGGGGTTTTTTGAAAGAAAATACTGTGAAACTTTAAATAATGTAAAATCTTATACGTGAATAGTAAAATTTTATTTTTAGGGATTCTAATTTTTCCAAGATTTCAAAATATCGTAATAAGTTTAACCATTTTGATACAGGAACGACAAGCGCTTCTTACACACCGAGAGCGCAAAAGGTCATAATATTCAAATATTTTTGTCCCATTTTTTTGTAAAAGATATTTTTAATTTTAAACTTTAAAATATGTTTAATAAAAATATTTTTAATTTTAAACATGTCCTACCTTTTCGCGGAGCACAGTTTGAGAACTACACTATTAAATCAATCCCTTGAGACTTCTAAGATTTTATTTCTCGACAAGGGGCAAAGGAATCTCGCTAATGATCCAATTCTCTTAGGAACGGTTAGTTAGCGAGGAACTCGGTTCTAGGGGATGCCTTGAAAGGAAGAGTACTTGTGTTGAAAATATTTCCCTTTAAGATTTGGTCTCCGATTTCTGAGATAGCTCTTATGTTTTCATTGTACAATGAGAATCGGGCTTGGTGATGTCGCTTCGGTTTTCGTTCAAAACTAGTTGTGTGAAATCGAATTTTAGGGCGCAAGGGCTTGAAATGTAAGTTTAAGCGCATGTGACTAATTTTTGCAATAAGTAAGTTAGAACAATAGAAATCGAATAAGGAAATGTTCTCTGGTTGTTTATATGTAACTGGCAGAACAAGATATAAAGTGGATTCTTGTATTTCCATCAACAGGAAATACTAGTGGATTCGTGCAGTTTCATCAACAGAATATACTGATGGATTTCTGTATTTTCATCAACAGAAAATACTCTTGGATTTCTGTATTTTTATTAACAGGAAATATTGGCATACTCAAGTATTTTCATAATCAGGAAATACTGTTGGATTCCTGTATTTCCATCAACAGGAAATACTATTGCATTCATAGTTTCATCAACTGAATAGACTGTTGGATTTCTGTATTTTCATCAACAGGAAATACTGGCATACCCTAGTATTTTCATCAACAAGAAATACTGTCATACCCTAGTATTTTCATCAACAGGAAATACTGGCATGCTCTAATATATTTTCATCAACAGGAAATACTGGCATGCTCTAGTATTTTCATCAACGATAAATACTGGTTGATTTCTACTTTCATCAGTTTTATTGCTCTTCACTGGATATGCCAGCTAATTCAGAACGTTGCAAATGGTTTTGAAGATAATGACTAGTTTGGAGAGTAGGGTGCCACTCAGGTGTGACCTCGTCATCTGGCCGTGGTTCAAAATTATGTGGTGTTGTGGTCCTTGAATCTTTCAACTCGGGATTGATCCTGGACCTTCGCCAATAGCTCGTCATGTTGCTCCAGTGCGATGTTAATTAAAATACCTAACTCCGTCAGGAATGTCGTACACTAATGTATTTGTTTTTCAATAATTTATATTTGAAAAGCCTACAAAGTCTTCAGTAGTATTATTATATCCAAGTATTACTGTAATCTCAGCTTACAGAACACGTGAAATCTATAAGTATTAATTATCCACTGCATTTTCGTAAAAGAAATTTCTTAGAAAATCTTCGAAATTCTTTTGCAAATTACATTACACTTTTTATTTTGTACCATTTTTAGAAGTATATTTAAAAATTTGCATAAAACATACGCTTGGAAATACGATGCAATATAAGCATAAAATATGAAAACCTCTTAGTCAGAAGTTTACGAAACAGTTATCTTAATTACCAACAAATAAAAGGCCTAATAAGAGATATTTCAGTATGTATGCATGTTATAGACTTAGAGCATAAACACGTGAACTGGCATTGTTTCGAAGACACTAAATGCTTATTTTTGAAATGAGAAATACATAATCATATTGTAATTTTTTAAAGATATAATACTATCAAAACATTGTTTATTATGTTTAATTTTTTAACCCGAAAACTAAGTCTTTAAATGGCTGTTTAGAAAAACTATCTTTGTCAGGAAATAAGTTTTTGCTATAAGTTAATGATATGATATTTTCGGTTAAAAGTTACATTGGAATTTATTAAAATGAAAAATTTATTATAAATAAGATTGAAAATATTAACAAGTAATTAGTGTAAAAGGCCACTACTTCATCCCAAACGTTATCACAAAAACGTACTTTTACTATTGTTATTGTTATTTTTTGCAATAAAAATTATATATTTATCAATCACCTAACATGGGGCATTTGGAACGTTAGGGTAGTGTAGAAATTTGGGGAGTGGGGTGTTGATCTCGTCATTTGACTGTGGTTCAAAATAACGTTGTGTTGTCTTTCCCTTCGGGATTCATCCCGGACCGTCGCCAATAGCCCTTATGTTGCTCCAGTGCAATGTTATTTAACTACCAACCTACCTACCTTTACTTGACGTTTTACTTGTGTTTGGCGGAGCTTGGTCAAATATGACCCTTGCGTCATAAAGCCTAAAAACAACCGCACCATTGACGAAATTTGACGTAGTTGTGGGCTCCCTCTACCGAATTGGGACCCAAAACGATTTGTTTTGTTCTGTCTCTGCAGAAAAGAAGCAACGTAGAACGGTAGGTATTTTAATTAACGTCGCACTGGACTAACACAACGGGCTATCGGCGACAGTACGGGATCAAAGACAAAGATCCGAGGACAACATCACGTAATGATGAACCACGGTCAGATGATGAGGCCACACCTGAGCTGGTACCCCACTCTACAAACGTCCACACCACGCCAATGTGTGGTTGGTTGATTTCAGGATTTTATGGCGCAAGGGCCATATTTGGCCATGCTGCGCCAGACACTAGACATACAACATCCAGTCCAGTAATAGACACACACAATGAAAGTTTTGCTGACACAAGACAGAAATACACCTGACAGCAATCGAACCTGCAACGCCTACAACTTGAAGGTTGCTAGAACAGTGGACATACCCACTGAGCCACGACGGCCCCCGCCAATGTGAGGGAATTTGAGACTACGACAGCCTTAATGTGGCACCAGCCAACT
This sequence comes from Meta bourneti, assembly GCA_933210815.1. Taxonomy (NCBI): domain Eukaryota; kingdom Metazoa; phylum Arthropoda; class Arachnida; order Araneae; family Tetragnathidae; genus Meta; species Meta bourneti. Next base: position 60,040,732 of record OW119932.1, on the reverse strand, counting down.
TTGTACGCGACGGTCATTGGTTGGATTGGAACTCGCGACCCTCCGATTGCTAATCCGTTACTCTTTCAACCGGGCTACCTCTGCCCAATTGTAGAATGGAGTCGATTATAAGGTTGTCTGAATCTAAGCATTCCATTTGTCTCTTCTTTTCAATCCAATCTCGGCATATCCGTCTGCAGGAATAGAGACAAACTAATTTGAAATCACAACTGAAAAATCTTCTCCCCCTTCCACTCAGACTCCCCGTTTTCTCCCCTTAAACCACCCTTATGAGGGCACTTACCCCATATTGGGGGTCATACTATTAGCAGTTGCACCCAGACCGTTAGTCGGGAGTCTTTCGGGGGTCAATGGAGAATTTAATGGTGTCCCTAAAAGCAAGGAAGGGATCGTCTTCGTGCTCCATGTAGAGTTACCACTCCATTGAATTCAATGAGGTAGGGGTACCCACTAATGGGACGACGGTTTTTAATTGGATCGGAAACGGCGGTGTTTACCCGTGTGTTTGGAAAAAATCGGTCGAGGAGGGAGAATCGAGTGTGCACGGGATAGAGGGAATCGATTTTTTTTTTTTATTTTCAGTATCGAATTTGCGTCGAAGGCTTGTATTAGTGAAATGAAAGCGAGGTTGGAACACATTTGTTGAGTAATGGAATGGATCTCTAAGTAGCTGAAATCAAATTTATTTTTTTTGTCGGATGCAAATAGAGTGGAGATCTATTTACATCGGGCAAAAAAAAAAGAAATTTGTAGTTAGAGTAAATAGAGCTGTAACCGATGTAAATAGGAAGGTATTTCCATTAACGTCGCACCGGAGACACACAACGGACTATTGGCGACGGTCCGGGATCAATCCCAAATGGAAAGATTCGAGGACACCTCCACGTAATTTTGAACCGCGGTCAGATGACGAGGCAACACCTGAGCTGGCACCCCACTCTCCAAACTTCCTCACCACGCCAACGTGAGGACGTTTGAGGCCACGACAGATTTTACATGCATTAGCCCCATCTATACATGACGGTCTTTGGTTGGATTCCAACTCGCAACCCTCCGGTTGCTAATCTGTTACTCTACTGACCGAGCTACCGCACCATTTCCTGAAAAAGTTACTGAGACAGTTGGATACCCATGAAGTTCAAATATGTCTTAAAGATATTAAAATAAAAACAATGCACATAATATGGAGGGAGATTAAAATATTTTTATTAATTTTAAAATTCAAAATTTCATGGTTTCTATTTTTTTTTTCAAATAGAAAAGTTAAAAGGAATAACTATGAGGTTCTCGTTCAGCCAAATGAGAAATTTCTAAAAGTCAGTTTGAAGTTTTGAAAACGGATTTCGGTGAAACATAGTTAAGTTCTATTTGTTGATTCTCATTAATGAAGATATGCAGTGCTGAAGCAACGTTGAACTTGATCGTTTCCAAAGAGAGCATTGTCTTCCCATGGCTTGTACAACTCGTTGTCTGTCTTGACTTCTAGTCCCAAGAAAGTGTCGTAAAGAATGATGTATCCCATGTCGGCGTTGTTTGTTACGATGGCATCGTTTCGTCCGAAAAGGAGAAGTCCACGGTTCATTCGATTCGAAATCAGATCCTGTTCAGAGTTTCCTCTTGTGAGACGGACAGAAGCACTGCGGTGCATCAGGACAGCATTTGGTGTCTTGTCACAGCGAGCCTTTTGACTTGAGCAGGGCTCTTCAGCATCTGGTGCTCCGGTGATCTCATCCAACAGTTGGAGAGGTTGGGCCGACGTTCCGTTGCTTTCGGTGCCGTCCGGAGTCTTGTTTCCAGAGGCCGTATTTTGAAGATCATCTAATCCCGTCTTCTGGGCAACAGGGCAAGTTGGATCGCCTGTGGTTCTGCTTTTCACGAAGATGTCAAAGCCATCGTCTTATCCATTGAGATCTGCGGCAGATTCTGGACCGTCAGCTTCATTGGTTTTGTCGATGGAGTTCTTTTGCGCCTCGAGTAGAGCCCTGTCCGCCATTTCGTCTTCGATGGTTCGCAGACGCAAGTCCATGAACTCCTCGGGATGTTCGGCATTCCACTCTGCGAGGTAGTCGCGCTCGACGTATGGCCTTTCTTCTGCTTTCTGTTTCTTTGCCTCTTTTTTGGCTTGCTGCTTTTCTCTACGCTTCTCTAGAAACTTCTTTCTGAAATAGCAAATTAGAATAAATTATTTTACCTGGCAAGACACATCAAAGGGAAACAAAAGTTAAATTTATGTAAAACAGATTAAATAATATTTAAAGACTAAAATGTATAAAATAAATTCTAAAAGAGTACGAGGCATACTTACATTTGTTTCCTGCACCAGTCCAGCATATCTACTTTTCAAGATGCTGGACTTATCTAAAGTCGTCTGTAATAATGACGTAAATAGCACTGAAAAGTACTGTTTGTAGATAGCACTAAAAAGTACTGTTTGTAGATAGCACTAAAAAGTATTGTTTGATTTGCAAAAAGCACAAAAAAGTACTGTTTGCAAATAAGTTGGAGCGGAAGATTCCTCTACAACCAAAAATCGCTTTAATCAAACGTTTATAATCTCACTTGATCAGAGCTTTAAAAATCGCCAGTTAGTAGTTTGACAGACAGAACATGAATGAAGTTACTTTTGTGAGCGATACTATTTACTTACAACAATGCTTCATTAACAATCGAAATGTAATGATAGGCTTTTAAATCTATTTATTTAAAAGCATTCTGAAAAATATGTATTGTTATATAATTAGAAGCAATTCATTATTATAAAAATGAAGTGTGTTTATTCCATTGTTGCATTTAATATGTACAAATTTCGCTGCTAATTAATGTGGTGAAGAAATTACAATTTGCTTAGATATTTAAATATTTATGGGGTGTAATTAAATTCCAAATTTAAGCTAGAATTATTGCTAATATTATATTTGTATGTTAGTCTCATTTTATACTAATTGTATCCACTTCTATGGCTTAAAGTCTCTTTAGATTGGTAATGCAACTAAAATATGCAATCGAGCATTAGTACCCAATCGACTGAAGAGATGCTTTTGACCCTCCTTGACGAGGAACTTTGTCATGAGCAAAATTGGTCAGATCTTGATGGACGAGATATCTCGTCATTAGAGGTTTGGTTTGTTGGGGTTTTATGGCGCAAGGGCCATATTTGGCCATGCTGCGTCGTTAGAGGAAAACTCACCAGATTTTTATCTCGTCGTCATAAAAAAAATCGGCAACAACTTTAATGGGATATCTCGTCATTTACAAAATTAGTCAGATATTGATGGACGAGATATCTCGTCGCACCACTTGGGGGGGTTAAGTAAAATCTCATTAAAAATTACTTTGTGCTATTATACGTCAGAGGCGCTTGAGAGGCCCAAGCACGTCCAAAATCTTGGATCTTATGAAAATAAATGCTGAGATTAATTTAAATCCATCCAAATAATTTTTTGTCAAGCTCATCAACAAAAAAATAGTGAACATCTTTGGGAAATACTTAAGCACAGTAATTATACATACAATATTAAGCACAGTCAATATACTTCCTTCTGAAAAAATCAGTTGGTTTATCCTTGCATTCTGGATGGACCGCTCTAAAATGACGACGAATTTTTGCTGGAAACATTGAACTGTTCGGCAAGACTTTGCCACAAATTACGCACTGAGGTTTATTATGGGTGGTCTCAGCGAACCCAATATCCAAATAAGAATCGTGATACTTTCGTTTTAAAGTTTTTTTAATTGTGAATCTTGTATCCGAGGAAGTAGAGTTATATGCAACTTGTTCGATAGTTCAAGAAGTTCTGTTGCATCCGCAGTCAATGATTCATCCGAAAAACCAGCTTGGACAGCAGCAGTAACACCTTCTATCTTCCTCACTGCAATTAGAAAGTAATATGAACATTAGCTGTATACAGGGTGCAACGCAAAGTCCGTACCCGGCCTTCGTTTTCGCAACCGTTGGTCGTAGACATATACTTTCAATTACAAAAATGTTTCAAATGAGGTAAACATTCATGTTATGACATTTTGAAATTTAAAAAAATCAATTTTGTAAAAATTACAAAATCTAACTTTTTATACAGTCTCCCGTTCCTTATAGTAATATTTAGTAAAAGTTTACACTCATCCTAACAAACGTAAGACAAAAAGTTTCACTTCTGTGTGACACAAATTAACCGAGATATTTAATTTCAAAGTTTGGGATTTTTTCAGATTTATTTTGCCTTCATTAAGGGTCGGTTAAAATATAAATTAAAATAATTCGAGATTGAAATCGGGGTGCAACGTGCCTTTTACGGCGAAAAGGGGGTTCCCCGACCATAAACGATGGGTGTATGTAAGGATAGAATGGGATAGCCGGCCTGGCCTTGGCCATTCGGCATAGTTTGGGTTGCGACAGCAACCCGCTCAGCACTCGCGAATTCGCATTAAATTATTTCCAATAAATAAAATTTTAGACTCAAGCAACAGTGCTTGTATTTCATAACATAGTCTTGATTTCCAAAACAAACAACGATAAGGTAAATTTTTAAACATTAATAATTCTTACAAGTCGCAGCACAGGCTCAAACAGAAATGCTTATACTTAATAACAAAGAAAATTGATTGCAGAAAAACATTATGAACAAACAATGACAGGATAAATTCAAATATCACAGTACAAGATTTGAAATTGTTAAATTCAATCAAGGCTCATAAAAGACCAGTGGCTTATAAAAGGCGCCAAGATGTATATATTGTTAGGGTCGGATAATATTAAGTTTAAGAAGTTTAGCTATGGTCAGAATAATTCCCGATAGTAAGTTACTTTAAAATACAAATACAATTGGTTTCCTTGGCAAAAAGCCCAGGACGATAGTTATTAATTTCCAATACAATACTTTAAATAAGTAATTTTATATCCTTAACTCCAAACAAACCCCAATTTGTTATATACATTCGATGCTCTTTGTATCGATTTCCAATCAGCTATTGTAGCGTCTTCACGCTATGTGGTGGGAAATCGTATAAATGAGTACTAATGGTTGTACTGCTTTCTGGATTATTTAATAACAAAGAAATATCTCCAGTTACATGAAATATGTACAGTACAGAAAACAAATTTGCCCGCAACGGGACTTAAAGGCGGTACCCTTTCTGGGACCTCTGAGAGACACTCCCAACACCGTTGAAGTTCTAGCGTCGTCTGCCTTCATCCTCCCCGGACTCGGGTCGGCAAAAGGCGGTGGGGGACGTCCTCTCGTCCCCCATTGGTCAAAGTTCTCCTCCTGGTGGATTTTTCTTTTTTTTTCTCATGAGTTCCAGAATGTTCGGGCGCCGCCGAGACGAACTGTGCCCGAATTCCTTCAAAACCCTGGGAGCGTCGGCAGAGATGAAGGGGCTTCGGTTCCCATTCACCTTTTGTGCCCCGGCACCGAACCATGGCTGCTGGGCTGATCGGCGCCTCCATAGTCTGAAAGGGGAGAGGAACACCTCCGGGAAAAGGAATGTAAGATGCTTCGTCACACTATGTTAAGTGCATGTACGCTGTAGTCTGGAATGATACAATATATCCATAAACTTTTAGTGTACAGTTAAGATTTCCAATCATATAGCAATTGCAATCCTGCCCATTATCACAAGATATTACTAATAGGCAGGTTTAAAATCTACAAACCATAAGAGACTACAAAATCTAAACATATAGTTTAAACCGAATCTACTTATAAAATGATTGCAAAGCGATTCACTACTATACAATATAATACTATACAATATAATATACGGATGTTTATAAATTGGTCTACTAAACCTTTAGGCTATAGGTTCGAGTCCAGCAAATCCTCAGGTATGCCTATTTCTATTTGTTTGTGTAAGGGGGATATCTCCTCTCACAGCCGATTAAATTAAATATGACGCCCTGGCGTCGTTCTAACAATATTTATCTGAATAAACAGTGAGTCCAGCCTCTGTCTGGCTCCGTGTTGTCTGTTGTTACCTTTTGACGTAAATTTGTTTTGTCGACTGGCTGACGAGAAACTGACACAATGAATGCCGACTACCTTTTTATAGTCAATGTTTCACCTGATCGGTGATAAATGATTTATACTCGATTTTTTTTTCTTACACGCCGATAGCGCAAAAGGTCATAATACTCAAATATTTTTGTCCCATTTTTTTTCGTAAAAGATATTTTTAATTTTAAACTTTAAAATATGTTTAATAAAAATGTTTTTAATTTTAAACATGTCCTACCTTTTCGCGGAGCACTGGTAATTGTTTTGCGGTGCACTAAGTGAGCACAGTTTGAGAAACGCTGCTCTAGAGCATGATTCTTATTGGGGTTACTTTAAAATTTAGTTTGTAATAGCGTTTAATCTAATTGGCGTTTACCAATCAATTATAATGAATCAATACTGAATTTATTCTTTGGAATTTTTATTGGCAGAGCTGAGATCGTATTTGAAAAACAAGCCGTAATATCACGTTCTTGAATCCGTACAGGGAACCCGTTTCGCAGTAGAAATACTACCGCCACCTACATTTAGTTTAACAGAAGCCTCATTTCATTCATGTAAAGGACGGTATTGCTCTTCCGTGTCGGTAAAACATTCCTTCTGTGTACCCCTACTTGACATTGTTTGGCGCAGTTTGGCGAAATATGGCCCCTGCATCATAAAACTCAGCCAAACAATTTACCTTTAGCGTTAACAGTTATAATTTTGTGCATAAAAATTAACTAAAATAACTAATTCGTATTCAACATCAGCTGGAAAATAATTTCCTGATTTGTCTACTCCCTCAGAGGTAGTACATATCCTTTAGGTGTGTACAGGCTTCATACGAACCCTCTCTCTACTGAACGGTACTCTAGTGATCTTTTCTTTTCCCATGAGGTTTATGTTTTTGGCAAACACGGGTAGGTCGCTCTCCCGGGATACCCAAGCAATCTTTGTTTTCTTCCTACTACTTTATTCCTCAATATCTTTCGCTTTCACGATATTTTTTACTTGACGTGTTTGGCGCAGCTTGGACAAATATGACTCGTGCCATAAAACGCCAAAACAATCAACCTGACTTGTCTGCAATTGCTTTCATGTGACGGAACTAATAGTCACCGACCACAATATCCATTTTTCCAGATAAAAAAAACTAGGACAACACCGAATTTCCGATTACACAAGTTCAATCAACGCAGAAATCCAAGTAACTGACACTCATCCTTGTTCAATTGCAGGTGACGTAAGAATATACAAAAACAAAATCCGGTCGCTCAGCATTTCATGGGAAGACAGGATACAACACGTGTGAAACAATGATAATGCACGGTTAAAATCTTCTGATCTTTGCATGAATGCGTCATTGGTTGTTTGCAGTATAGTAATTATAATGACGGTGGGAATTTTTTGCAATGAGACAGGAGTTTACTAATCTCCATTCTTAAAGGAAACGGAAAGAACGAATGAATAATTTACAGAATAAAGACAGCTGAATTTAAAACGCTAACCTGTGTTTAGATTCATTTATATTTGTGAAGAAATAGATATTTTGAATAAACATAATTCATCTGTAGCAATTCAAGGCCAAGTGTCCTGTAGCAATTCTACTTTCAAGTTGGGAATTGAATCATCGAACATTATCCACATTATATGTATTTGAAATGGACGCTCTCTGAGTAGGAAGTGCGAATCTGAGTTTGATAAGTGACAAGAACTATTGGCCAAATCATTTGAATTGTGAGCATGTTTTGACTACTTGTTTAAATTTTTAAGGTGACATTGAATTGGATCCATGCATATTTCCAGTGTTTCCTTTTTAAAATTATATTTTATTGTTTTTATTTGGTCTTGCGTTTGGCGCAGCATGTTGTATTTTTTGCCACACCAACCAATTAAATGGACTACTTGATACCAATTAAATGGATTACTACAAATCGGAACATAGTTCCCAAGAAAAGTGCGTCCCCTGACGCGTCTGGATAATAACAAGAGTTCTAATACCAAGTGCGTATTAAATACGTTTTACTCGAGAGCGTATCACAGATACGCGAGCATGCGCACTTGCAATGCATTAAAAGGTCGCCAAGGCGCCAAATTTCAGTTCGGCATTGCAATGTCTTTTCTTTTAATATTAAGTGCAATTACTGAAATAACTCACAATTACGAAATTCAACTCATAAAAGCAATTCAAAAGTAATACAAAATATTTAATACTCGACTTTGAAGAAAATTTCTAATGCAATAAAGATTGCATCTTTTCACTAAAATTATAAACATTCATTACGAGAGGTTAAAAAACATCAATTTTTTATGTAATCCAACAGATCATATTGCAAAAATAATTTTAAATCGTTTGGCAGTTCATTAAAAACAAATGATCATATCATTCATTTGATATACCTTCAAACACAAAAAAACATTTGATTCAACTTTATGGCAACTATAGCAGGTCCCAGACTTTCATATTTACATTGTGTCATGCATTATACAATATAACTTTAGATTAAAAATCTTGATCGTCACACAGGGTGAAGAACTCGTATTGCTCCTTGTTACAAAAAAACCCACCACCACGAAATTCGCCGAGGTGAGCAAGTGAACAAAGCGCGGAAATTGCCACGTGCGCTTAGAAAGCCTGTTCCTCTAATTGCATCGCCCACACGCATGTGTACGCTTACGTATTCGACACTAAAGATTTGTATCTTCCTTTGGGAGCATTAGTTTTACACCTTTCGTTCAGTACTTTTCGAGAAATTCGACAAAATATGCAAATTCTCTTAATTCAACACCAACTAAAAAGCATTTAGACTGTCGGCTCCGAAGGAAGGGAAAAGCTAGAAACCGCGATTCCCCTTCTTCTATAGGGTTGCCGGTGGAAATCTATAAATAGATTTCCCTCGTTTCCCGTTGCAAGCAGCGAATACAGAAAACTAACAGGGAGCTTTAGCACCAAAAAGTCTAGCCAATCGCGCCGAAACTGCCGAATATTACATGAAATAGAGCAATGATTTTGTTGACCATTTTGTTAGATTTTTCAGCGGAATGAATCCAATTAATGATATTGTGTGTAATTTACTGGAAACTCCGTTTAGCCGGTGGAAAGAAAGCACGTTTAACTGACGGCTATGGCAAAAAAAAAGAAATTAAAAAGAGCGGTAAGTCGTATAATAGTTTTCAAGAGTTGGTTAACTCAGTATAAATGGCTATGCATAGTGTAATCTTAAAAGATTATTTTGTTGGCCGTGCTTGCTTTTTAGTAATAAACATTCTGTTCGGAATAAAGACGGATTCGCAGACTTATTAAACATAACACGAGCATTCCATAGGCACGATGATTCTGCTGAACATCTGAAGTGTGAATTAATGCTAAGAATTTTTTTAAAAATCAACACGATTGCCGATCCCTGAGGGAGAATGCTAGGCTTTTTAAAGTGCATTTCAATGAAAACGTTCGTTTGAAGACTGTTTTTACAGTGACTGATGCAGTAATATATTTGAGCAAACAAGAAATGGCATTCCGGGGCCATGATGAAAGCAGTGACTCCATAAATCGCGGAAATTTCAAGGATTCTAGTATTGTTATCAAAAGTCCTTTAGAAATTCAAAATCATTACACAAAAGATTAAAAACGTCTTCACTAGTGACTCCAAAACTATTCAAAATGAAATGATTGAATGTATTTCCGATTATATATAAACGATCACGTCAAAGGGATGAAATAAACGGGGCTCAATTCTTTTCTATTCAAGTGGACGACACCACTGACAAATCAAACCTCCCAGTGCTCTTGATTTTAAGATTTGTGAATTGTGAAGGCGTATTAGTTGAGCGATTTTTGGGTTTCCATGATGTTGAGTGAAGACAGAAAGTCAGAAATGTGATACAAAATGTAGGATCCGTTTGATTATCAACACAAATTAATAGGACAATGTTACGATGGGGCCAGTGTAATGTCTGGACACTTGAATGGACTCCGGAAAAAAGTCAAGGATAAAGCTCAAGCCGTTTTCGTCCATTGTTTAGCACATCGTTTCAATCTTGTATTGCAGTAAAGTTTTTTAAAATTTCTAAGTGTCGAATTTTTTTTGCAAGCCTCAGCGGCATTCCTTCGTTTTTTCATCACTCGTCGAAGCGATCTTATGCTCTTACATCAAATTCCGCAAGACGCATACCAACCGTAACACACATTCCGCCAGGGGAGACCCCGCGCCTATCCTTGTGAGGATTTACCGGTTTAGTAGTCTCCCTTGGGAGTTTATTAGTTTTTTTTATTCCAGTCACTGTTTGGTTTTCTCACTGATGGTCAGCTGATGGTCATACGGTAACTAAATTTATGTCGTTGTTATAAAATCCTGGCCACGGGATTGCAGGATATCCATGATTTTACAAATGTTTTCTCTGCATTTCCTATGCTTCAGTGCTAGGTTTAGCCATCCTGAGGTGGGTCTTGGTGATGGGCATCGCAGGTGGAGTGAGCTTGTGAGGGGACATTCCAAGGCATAATGCATTGGAGTTCCCTCTATACCACAGGAGCATTGGTTGGTCTGGGATAAACCGAATCTGTGGAGATAGCTAGGGAATGGGCCATGACCCGTTATAAACTGCAAGAGACGTCTATCTTTGATGCGGGTATCCATGGAGACATTTGGGAAGATATCGTATATTGAGCGGCCTGTGTCGTATGTGTTCCATTCTAGCTGCCACAGTTGAAGAATGTGTCTAGTGAGACTCTTGAAGTGTGAGGCTGGAAGGGCTATTTGTCCTCTGGAGCATCTTTGTTGCCGCTTCCCAGTCTGTCTGCTTTTTCGTTACCCTCGTGTCCAACGTGAGCCTTAGACAGCCAAGCAGTTTTAAAAGCTCTCCGTAACCCAACGTCCAGAAATCCCCTCATCAAACAAATCCAGAACCTCCTCCACAAGAAGCCAAGCATTAGAACTACGATGGATTAAGGCTAGTGATACAGAGAGCTGATGTTGGGGTAGTTGAATAGGCTGAAGAGATGAAAAGCAGGAAGAGCCTTTGGATGGATTTGAGTTTCCTTATGTTACAAGTGAGATTTGTCGCCCATATTGAGGCTCCGTAGGCTATTGATATATCGGCTACTGATTTATACAGTATTTTCCTCTGCGTGTGATTAAAACCCCAGTTGCGGCCTGCGATTCTTCGGAAACTCTGGAGGCTAATTGTCGCTTTTGCTTTAATGTTATTCAGATGGGCATTCCAGTTTAGTTTTGGATCCATCGTCACTCCTATGTATTTTAATTGATTTGTGTATCTAATGGAAGTAGTACTTAAGGCTACTTTTGGTTTGGCTGCTAGTTTCTTGGGCTTATCGAGAAGTAGAGCTTTGGATTTTTATGTGAAATTTCCAGGCCCATTTCCTCACACCATGATAAGACTTGGTCTAGAGCTATCTTGGAGTGTGTTTTAAGGATATTTTGTTCTTCCAGCAACCACTAAAATCATGTCATCAGCAAAGACTTGGATGTGTACTCCAGGAGGCCAGGGCTTACTCAAGAGATCGTCGACCACCAGGTTCCATAGGATGGGTCCACTACAGGATCCTTGTGGGCAACCCCTGGTCTGGTCGACTTGCGCTATAGCTGTTCCTGTTATGCAAACCGTTCTCTCCGAGAGGAAGCTGGAGAAAAGTTTGAAGAGCTTTGTTGGACAATTTATTGTTTTTAGGCGTTTTAGGATAGTCCCACCTGAGAGAATCGAATGCTTTTGAAATGTCTAGAGAGATATCAGGAGAGAGTAACTTGTTACTGATGTTTGTGTGGATTGTTTCTAAAAGGTTGCGCAGGACATGTTCTGTTGACGAATTTTCACGGAAGCCAAACTGTAGTGGATGCATGTGGCCATGCGTTTGAATATGGAATAGCAATCTATTAACCATTATTTTTTCAAGCCATTTTGAAATGGCTGGAAGAAGAGTGAGGTCTGTATGATGAAGTTTCAAAAATATTTCCTTCTTTCATGAACAACAAGATGAGACCTTTTTTTGAGTGATGCTGGGAAGACTCCAAGTTTAAGACATTTGTTAAAAAGTGTGTGGAATAATTTGGGGAAATTCTTATTTAGGTTTTCAAGGATCACTGTCTATTCCGTCAAACCCAGGAGCTTTGCCTTTTGGGAGATTGTGTATGACAAGCACTAATTCTTTTGTGATTGCTGGTTCCAGGCTGGTGCTTACATAGTTGGAATTTTGGGCTTGGTAATTTGTGTCCGGATAAATTTCCTTTAAAATTTTAGTCATGATTTCTTCCTCTGTGCCTGATTGTCCTGAGTGAAGCAAGAGCTGAGGTAATCTTGATTTTTTTTTTCTGTGTAATTTTGTAGGGTGTACTGAAGGGGACGACGTAGCTTCAGTGCAGAATTTTCTCCAGGACGCTAATTTTTGTTTCCTGCTGCTTTCATATATAGTGCACGATCTTTTCTGAAGATTATTTGCATGGTTTGTTTTACCGTTACGTCCTGCTCTCTTTGCCATCTCCTTCTGAGGGCTGTAATTTTTTTCTCATTGATCTCCAATTCCTGGGTCCACCAGGTTGCTTCCTTTGATATCTTATGAGATTTCTGCTTGTATGAGCTTATTGTTTGCTGCATTTAAGGCGTTTTCTATGTAGCTAAGATAAGGAGCGAAGGTGTTTGATTATCTTGTGATTTGCATGTTTTGTTTTGAACCTTTTAAAGCAAAGTTGGTTAGTATTGGCTATTAGTTGAACGAGAATCGGGCGGTGATCGCTATGGCTTTCGTCTTCTAAGATGGTCCTGTTCAGTTGTGATAGTTGTAGGGAAGTGCTGGCGAATGTCATATCAGGCCAGCCTCTTGTACCATAAGCCTCGAAAGACGGGGAACACCAGGCTGATTTAGAAGGTTTATGGGGTTGGAAGCCAAGAAATCTAATACTTCTCTACCTCTAGGATCTTAACCATAACACACACTCGATGGTCCTCCAATTCGAAATTAGTGAATGCGATTGTTGAAGATTGGGATAAATTGAAAGAAATAAAGTGGACTCCCTCTTAACCGAACACTTCGGGACCGGACCCAGACGGGATAACACTCCCCAAATCGTTTTTATTAGAATAAAACTAAGTATATAGCCTACTTTATTGTAATATGATATGTATAATTAAGAAAACAACCTGTAAGAACTTTTGTTGGAAAAACTAAACACATGGGGGCTACTGTATTTACAGTACATAATTGGTCAGTGGCGGCCGGTTAAAAGGTGGCCGGTTAAGAGGGAGTCCACTCTATTCGAATTTATGGCAAACAGCGAACATTCAGACAAAACAACAATTCAACTTTCAAAGGGATTTTTAAATGATATGAACGATTTTGAATTTACATTTTTGGCAGTAGTATTCAGCGAAATTTTTGGCCTTACTGGTATATTCGAAATTCTCCAGAAAAAATCACTAGATTTAAAATGTTGTGTATCTCAAATAAAATACACTCGTGAGCTATTGAGCAGTAAAAGGAACGATGATGTTTTTAAAAAACTGTTTGAGAACACGCGTAAAATCACAGAAATAGTCCAATCTAAACGGGAATATGCCGCTCTTTCACTAGAAACAATTTAAAAAATTATAAACAGCTTTTTTTGAAATTTTAAACCACATTCTTATGGAAATAAACATAAGATTTCACGATTGTGAAAAACTTCAATTTATTTGTCTTGCTGATACAACGAATTTCGCACAATTTAATTCACATTTTCCATCTCAGTTTTACGGCGATGTGTTTAAAAAAATCTATCACCTTAAAAATGAATTGTCATATATGTCGATGGAAAATTCAGGAATATATCGACGCAAGAACTTGGAATGCTTTATGATAAAGAAATTTTCACAGGAGCTTATAATTTGTTTTCTCTCGTCTTAACAATTCCATCTACAAATGTATCAATGGAAAGGAGTTTTTCTTGCCTTAAAAGAATAAAAACTTAAGAAATACTATTTCGCAAGATACTTTCTTTAGCGAATATTTCTATTAAAAAAGACGTATTAGTGACGCGTATGAAGAAACAGCCATTTTACGATGACGTATCAGACAGATTTGCAGCATTAAAGGACATAATTGATTTTTTTTACAGAAAATAGGGGTAAATCCTTATATTAACTAATTTTCGGAACTGCTATCTTTTTATACCACTGGCATAAGCAGGATTTGATTTCGGGGGGGATACCGGGAGGCTCTTCCCTTATTTTTCCAACCACGAGCGCCGCTGTTAAGCAGGAACATAAATGTATTTGTGCCTTCTGTTCAAATTCATCAATATATGCTTTTTGTATGCACGGTTCCTTCCAAAGATATGTGTATTCGAGCGATGGAAACTGCAACATTCGGTGAAATTCAAAAGCAAACAGTTAAAAGTTGCAGCCACCCCATTCCATAGCCACCAAAGTTTGGATGATGGAATGGGGTGGCGAATCGTCGGGAGACTGGAAATAGAGCAGTTTCAAGTGCAGTTTGCTAGGCTTGAATGTAGCGTCCAGCGTCGTGTTGAGGATACCGGATCCATAGAAAGCCTGGGCAAGGTCGTCCAAGAGCAACTACGGCCAATGAAGATCGATGTTTGACCATTACAGCGAGGCGTAACAGGAGTGCCACAGCTTCTCAGCTCTCGTGACCTTCATGCGACCACAGGAACCCGAGTTTCAAGGGTCACTATTTCCAGGAGGCACAGCCTAACCACTGATTCTCGACGAACGCGTCCTGTTGGATGGGCGCACAGAACTTCATGTCTTTGGCAGAGGCTCTGACTGCTGTGAGGTATAGGGATGACAGCTCTGTTCGCCTTTTCAGGGGTGCAGTTGGCCTTGATTTTATTTTTATGAACGACAACGCTCGTCCATACAGGACTCATCTGGTGGACGAATATCTGGAATGTGAGGATATTCGCCGAATGGATTGGTCAGCCAGATCTAAACCCTATACAGCATATCTGGGACGCTCTTGGTAGGGCAATTGCTTTTCCCCTCCCAGAACCATCCAGGACCTGAAAACAGTGTTGCTGGAGGAGTGGGACCGACTGCCACAGGGACTCAAACTGCCTCATTTCCAGTATGAATTCATGTTGTGAGAGCTTGTATAACTGTGAAGGGGGACCATACCCCTATCAACCAATTTTTTTGTGTCGATATTGTAACCTGTTTTAAACCTTCCTGCGCTGACGAGTCTTAGGCACGGTCATGTGTGTGTACCATAACTGTTGTATGTTTTTTTTGCATTATTTCAACGTATGTACATAAAACTTTATTAAAATATGTCCAGTAGTTCTGGAGATAATCGCCCAAAAGTAAAAATTCTCTTAATTTTGAACACCAGTGTATTAGAAACTCCAATGATGTTTCGAAAGACCCTTCAATATTTCGGTACTTACGTATTAACGGCATGCCAGCGATTAATCGCCAAATCTGTACGAATTAACCGCATGCCAGCGATTAATCGCCAAATCTGTTGGAAGGGGTATAAGACTGCAACGAAAGAACTGGAACAATGGTTATATTCACTGCCAGGTGAACCACAAATACAATTTCATTGATTCTGAAACTGGCACACACAGAATATACACTATCTACCAATAAGTATTTGGACATCCATGCAAATGACGATATCTGCTGTCCTGATATACGTCACGCCCTCCGGCGTTAAATATCGTGTAGGAAACAACATTGGCATTAGTCGCATGCAAGATGCCACGAAGTGCAGTTATCTGATTTCGAGAAATGTGTAATCGTGGGGTATCACAGAAATGGTCGATCCTTAAGGGACATATCTAGCGAGCTGAATTATCCAAAATCGACAGTGGCCTATGTGATTCAGAAGTAGAAGGTGAGCGGTGATTGTCGGAATGTGCCCCGAGTCGGCAGACCCACGAAACTGGGAGATAGAGACCGACGGGTGCTGTCCAGAGAAATTCGGAAGAACCGCACCCAACCGATGGCCCACATACTCCAGGAGTTTCAACAGGCATCCGGGAGTGTTGTTTCGATGAATACCATCCGTAAGGAAGCACATTTGCTTGGTTTTCATGGTAGTGCTGCCGCCCATAAGCCTTTGACCACAAAGTCCAACCGCGCTGCTCGGTTAATGTGGTGCAAAGCACGTCGAAAGTGGACCGTAAATCAGTGGAAACGGGTTCTCTGGAGTGACGAATCAAGGTTCACCCCCTCTGTCGTTCGAATGGCGGGGTCTGGGTCTGGCGTCTGCCTGGAGAACGCCTCCTGCCAGAATGCATTGTGCCCACAGTTAAGTTCGGCGGAGGTGGAATTGTGGTCTGGGGGTGTTTCTCCTGGTATGGACTGGGACCCTTGGTCCTAATTCATGGTAAGCTCAACGCTGACGTCTACTGCACTATTTTGGATGACAGTGTGCTTCCTACGTTGTGGCAGTTTTACGGGTTGGACCCATGTTACTTCCAGGACGACAACGCCAGCTGTCATGTTGCGAGGTCCACCATGGATTGGTATGGTGACAATGGGGTTGGACTGGCCTGCCCAGAGCCCAAACCTAAACCCTATCGAGAACCTCTGGGACGAGTTGGATCGCCGAATTAAGGGGTGCAATAACCGTCCAAAATCAGTGAAGGAACTTGCATGTCTTCTCCAAGCCGAGTGGAAGAAAATACCACTAGCCGTCATACAAGGACTTGTGGACCTCGGAGGGTTAAGGCTGTAATTGCCTCTCGTGGAGGCTCTATCAACTATTGAATATGAATAAATTTTGTTTTCTTTTTTATCACAGGTGTGTCCAAATACTTGTTGGTAGATAGTGTAGAGCGCATCTGGGGAAGTGTAAAATGGCGAAATAAAAAACATCGAGGAATATCTCGAGTCCTACCTCGCGGAGTTTATGTGGAGGAAAAAACAAGCCTCAAATGATAATGATATGTTTGATGCCAACCTAAGGGCAATTGCTAAACATTTTCCTCCCGAAACAAAACTTGGTTGATATTCGCCAATGTCATACGGCACAATATGTCTAATGTTGGATATTATTTTCGATTTGACATTCATCACTGATCCCTTCAATCCTTACACGGGTGTGTTAATTTTCACCGCTTTTTCAGTTCCAAGAGATCAGCAAAATGCGAACAAAAAGTTGCTAGTCGATCCGCTATCGAGAATTGCTTTTCCTTATAAATTCACCCCTAATGTTTTGAGCCCATATTGATTGCTGAGTAGAGCCGATTTCCTTTTAGCTAATAAATGACTCGAAGTTAGGGATGGGGGAAAAGAACGAACTGTTCTTTTTCACCTGTTCTTCGAAAAGAACGGGAACAGCCTGTTCCCACTTCACAAAAACCTGTTCTCGGTTCATTTTGTAAAAAGAAACATTGCAATCTTTTTATACTTCGATTTTAAGCAGGTGGGAATTTTACAAAGTTCTCTTTTCTCGAATTTTCTAAGTTCGCAAAAATGTTCGTATATTCTAAATTATGGGGTAAGTCCGAAACACAGCTGTTCATCCTACAGTTCGTGACTCTTTCCTGTTGATTCATTCATCCGTGCTCTGTCCATAAACCTACTCCCTGCTCTGAGACTACTTCCTGTTTGAGAGCAGGAATCAAATTTACCGATGGAATCGATTCCTGCTCTCAAACTGATCCGAACCTGTTCTCCGTTCTCGGAGCTGTTCTCCGTTCTCGGAGCTGTTCTCCGTTCTCGGAGCTGTTCTCCGTTCTCGGAGCTGTTCTCCGTTCTCGGAGCAGTTCTCTGTTCTCAGAGCAGTTCTCTGTTCTCAATGAACTGTTCGCGGAGCTGTTCTCAATGAACTGTTCGCGGAGCTGTTCTCAATGAACTGTTCGCGGAGCTGTTCTCAATGAACTGTTCGCGGAGCTGTTCTCGATGAACTGCTCGCCGAGCTGATCTCGATGACTGCTCCAGGAACTGTTCTCGACTGAACCAAGCCCCGACGTCTGATGAATTTTCGAGGAGATTAGCGTAATAATTAAGAAATATTACAATTGTTAGGCAATGACATGGTGATGAATTTTTAGTTTTAAATATTGCTGATCAAGATTTTGTTGTCCAGCTTTCTCTCTGGTGGTGTCGCCTCTACTCGTTCTTAGGATTTGCAATGCTTTTAACTTTATTTCAAAACCAAATTTTTCAAAATGGAAAGCAAAATTTCAAATGAGGACATATTTCACTGAAAAGGAAATTCGGATAGGGTGTCATGCTCTAAAAGTTGAAAAGGTACTTATCCGTTAGCCGGGCACAAATGTCGTCAATTGTGAACCAAACGCGAGCCAAGTCGCCAAGCGAAGCGAATGACAAAACAGTCAACGGAATAAAAGTCGAAAACGTTCAACTATAAACAAATATTAAGTAAGCAAAACAAGTTCAACTATAAACAAATATTAAGTAAGCAAAACAAGTTCAACTATAAACAAATATTAATAAATAGTAATGAATTCAGAGAATAGAGCACATGGCCCCAAACGAACATTCCCCTTATGGTTGTAAGAAATTTGGCGGAATTCTACATTATTTGGCGATTTTTCGCTTGCGCCCGGTTAACGGAAAAGTACCGTCGTTTAAAATATAACAAAATAATTCGAGATCGAAATCAGTGCAACGCCAATTTTAAGGCGAAAGGGGGGTTCCCCGACCATAAACGATGGGTGCATGTATAGTAAAGTGGACATGCCCGATTCACTGAAAGCGGTTGCAGCACCCCAGTGGCGAAACACGGAAGTTTGGAAATTTAACTTCTACAAGATGCAGACAAGCATACAGCAGGAAACAATACATAAAGTGGAAAAATCTACTGCAGATACTGCTCAAAATGTTCCCCATTGGTGGCAATGCACAATTGAATGCGTGACAGTACTGAATCGTGGACGCGTTGGAGAAGAGCTGGTGTAACTGCGACAAGCAAGGCTGATACGTTGTTTCAGATCATCAAGAGAGGTTGGCTCAGTCGCATAGACCTGTTCTTTGACGTAACCCCATAGGTAGAAGTTCATGGGAGTCAAGTCCGGCGAACGCGGTGGCCACTACCTGACCACCATATCCGATGATCTGTTGGCCGAATTCGGTGGCTAGATACGGACGGACGTTTACTGTTTTATGCGGAGGGGCCCCATCATGTTGGAACCACACCCGACATGCATCTCGGAGAGGCAGCTGTTCATACCAGTCACGTACCGTGTCTTGTAACAGGTGCAGGTAATGATTGCTCGTTAGGCTCCAGTCGTAGAAGACGGGTCCAATAATTTGAGTTCCCCATATACCGCACCACACATTCGTTGACCAGCGTACCTGGTATCGTGCTGTGTGTCCGATGTGGGGGTTGTCCAGAGCCCAGTTATGCACATTGTGGGTGCCGACGATGCCATCCCGTGTGAATTGCGACTCATCTGTCCACAGTATGTCGGAAAGCAACGACGGAATGTCGTGTAACGTATTGAGCATGAAATTGCAAAAGTCAAATCTTCGTGCGTCGTCACCCGGCATCAATGCTTGCACCAGTAGCGGACGGTATGCGCATGTAACAATCGCCAAATATGTTTACGCGTGTATCCACATGCCTCGCTTATTTCCGCCGTGCTTAGGTGTGGATTTGCAAGGGCGTATCCCAGCACTTCCTCCGGTGTCACTCGAATGCCCGATCTTATCCGTCTGCCTGATCTGAGCCGTGGTGCGAAGCTGCCGGTCTCTGAGACGGCGAAGTACTGTATCTATAGTTCGATGCGATGGACGTCGAACCATAGGAAAACGCTCGCCATAAACCCTCACAGCAGCTCTGGCATTCCGTTGACATTCGCCATAAATCACTATCATTTCGGCATATTGCGCGGATGTGTAGCACGGCATCACAATCTCAGCGCTAACTAGTTTGCCCACTACTGGATGGCTCGTCTTTTATCCCGAACGTGTGGCTGCGGTACTATCCTATTTGCATAATCACGATTTGCATGCGCGTTATAGCCCCTCTGGTAGTTTGCGTTCCGCTGCCATTTATCCGGTTCTTTTTGCGCGTTTTTCATTTTAAGGGTGTCGATTCTACATAATTCGACGATGGTCTACAACTTTCTAATTAACATCTTTTGTCTATCTTGCTCAGTTTCGGAGTTAGATTTCCAAACTTTCACCACTGGGGGCGCTGCGACCGCTTTCAGTGAATCGGGCACGTCCACTTTACTATACATGCACCCATCGTTTATGGTCGGGGAACGCCCCCTTTCGCCGTAAAATGGGCGTTGCACTCTGATTTCAATCTCGAATTATTCTAAGTTATATTTTAACCGACCCCTCAATGAAGGCAAAACAAATCTGAAAAAATCCCAAACTTTGAAATTAAATATCTCGGTCAATTTTTGTCACACCGAAGTGGAACTTTTTGTGTTACGTTTGTTAGGGATGAGTGTAAATTTACTAAATATCACTAAGAAACGGGTATAAAAAGTTAGATTTTGTAATTTTTACAAAATTGATTTTTTTAAATTTCAAAATGCCATAACATGAATGTTTACCTCATTTGAAACATTTTTGTAATTGGAAGTATATGTCTACGACCAACGGTTGCGAAAATAAAGGCCGGGTACGGACTTTGCGTTGCACCCTGTATATCTCGTTTTCTCCTGTCAATACAAGAGAAAAAACCTTGATCGCGAAACCGCTAGCAATAATTTTTTGTACTTAGCCTTTTCCGGTATTATCTACAATAAGTACTTACAAAAAGATGAGGTGCCAACAGAATCTGGGTCCTGTGTGTCTAGCACGAAAATTCCCGCCATAAAGGGCGGTTGCTATAGGAACAAGGCTCGTACGTATGTCTCAAGTTAAATGTGAGAACGGTAGCGAGCAGAACAGGCTAAAGAACAATTTTTTTAGAAAGAACAGGAACAGCAAAGAACTGTTCACCTAAAAGAACAACATTTCCCATCCCTCTGGCCCCAGTAAACGAATTCCCATTTGGCTAATATGCCCTGTCGGGCTCTTACGAACTAACAAACTGCGCATATGCAAAATTGTAGGATGAACTTTATTGGCGAATGTTTTATATTTTGAAATTGCCAAAAACAATTGTCCTTTTTGTTGAGGAAGTGTTTAAGTTAGTGATAGGTTGGGGTACAAGAAATATCAAACTTTACCTCCGGTTTCCCGCCTTTTCAAAATCCTGTTTTTCGTTCTCTTGAAACTTGTGGAATGAGATGGAAACAAACACGAGAGCGTATCGGCAGATACGCGAGCATGCGCAATTGCGATGCATCAAAAGGTCGCCATGGCGCATGCATCAAAAGTCGCCATGGCGCATGCATCGAAAGGTCGCCAAAGCGCCAACACAAAATACCCAACCAACCATATATGACAAAACAAAATACACTCTATAACATAAAAATCGACGCACCATGAAGGAGTTATTCGAATGGGTTGAAAATCGGTAGATGTGATGCACATGTATTGAAAACGAAACGATAACAGTATCATAGGAATTGAATGTTTTATTCCAGAAATACAGCTAGCTACAAGAGCAAAAAGAATCAATGCGTTGGACTACCTCTGGCCCTTATGCAAGCTGTTATCCGGCTGGGCATTGACTTGTAGAGTTGGCGGATGTCCTCCTGCGGGATTGCTTGCCATACACGTTCCAATTGGCGAGTTAGATCGGGCAATCCAGGGACTGTCGTAAACGTCTGCTCATCAGAGCCCAAACGGGGTATTATTGGGGTGAGATCTGGCAATCACGCCGGCCAGGAAAGTGTTGGAGAAGCACGAAGACAATCTGTAGAAAGGCGTGCCGTGTGCGGCCGGACATTATCCTGTTGGAATGTAAGTCCAGGGGTCCGTGAAAGGAAGGGCAACACAACGGGGTATAGAATCTCGTCGACGTACCGCCGTGCTGTAAAGGTGTCACGGATGACAACCAAAGGGGTCCTGCTATCAAATGAAATGGCACCCCATACCATAACTCCTATTTGTCGGGCTGTGTGGCGGACGACAGTCAGGTGAGTATCCTACCGCTGTCCTGGACGTCTCCAGACACGTCTTCGCTGGTCATCGGGGCTCAATTCGAAGCGGGACTCATCGCTGAAAACAATTCTGCTCCAGTCCTTGAGATTCCAGGTCGAATGCATCCGGCACCACTGCAAACGCGCCTGGCGGTGTGCAACGGTGAGGGGGCATTCGGCGCAATGGCCTTCGTGACCTCAACCCCCCTTCGCTGATTCGCCTATCAATGGTCATAGCACTCACTGGTGTCCCGGTTACACGTCGGATCGTTGATAAGGACGCATCAGGTGCTGTGATCGCCGATCGGACGATCACTCTGTCCTCGCGTTCTGTCGTCGCTCTTGGTCGACCGCTACCTTCTTGACGCTCTTTACGGCCATGGTTCATCCATTCCTGCCAACATCGTCGAATGGTAGCATCGCTCCGACCCAAATGTCAAGCGATACTGCGATTTGACCACCCTGCTTCCTTTAGTCCAATTGTACGTCCTCTCTCAAATGGTGACATCTGCTCATACTGTTCGCGAACCCGTCTGCGAGGCATTGGTACAGTCCACGTAAGTCGACGGAACCACATTCGCATGGAAGTTATGCCCTAGCATTGGAATGTTCTGTTTTATACACGATTCGGATGCTCCGTTGCAATGCGCTGGAGCTCCAACCTATTCAGTCATTGGCCGCCAAAAGTTAATCATTTGCATATTCTATCATAAGGTATGTGCATACGCAATTTCGTCCCCAGAAGGATAACTCCTTCTTTGTGCGTCGATTTTTATGTTATAGAGTGTATATATATCACTCAATGTTACCATACGTGTCTGAAAGATAAAGGACGAAATACATCCCCAAATGATTAAAAGTTTCTTTTTGCAATTGGAAATTTTATATTAGATTTTCATGAAAGGTATCAGTCACCTTTTGAAATGATGTTTCATATAAACGAACTAAGATTATTTTTTTCCATCTTTGTGTTGGCAACGTCTGCTTAAATACCAGCGATCCAATTTTGGATACCAATTTTTTCATAAAAGGCTAATGGCTTAGTTGTCAAACACCTGGCATTTATAAGTAAATCAATAAATATTAGATTATTAACTCTTAAGAAAATTTGAAGGTTCTCAATTTTCAAATATATTTTTAGAGAAATATTGGAATTTAAAAATATCATTTGCTGCAAAAAATTTTAAAAACTTGCCGTTCTAGGCTGCAGCCTACGCACCCACTTAGAAATGAGGCTGCCCTAGCGAAAATAACCGGTCTAATTAGCCCTCGTGTGGCAAAAAAATTGTAAAGCCACAAACCAAACTTCCCGAAGACATTTGTCAAACTATACATCAGTTTCTCAAAGTGGATGCTGAAAGATTCTTGTGGGGCAATTCTGGACCCAAGGAAAATAGGGAGTGTTCAGAAGCAAGTGTACAATAAGATGCTAAAAAATGGTAGGTTGCGTCGAGGACACAAACCGTAGCTTTGGCGTGGACTCGGGCCTGATGTTGGATTGTGGAATGAAGCATACATCGGAAGTGTGAACTATTGTTTATTGGGTGAATATTCAACAACTAATTTAGTATGCACGATTACAGTGCAGTTGATATTAATATTGAAGGATAGTTTTATTAATTAAAAGTTTGAGTAAAGGATTTAATTGCTCTTTTCCGTAGAATGGAATCCTTTAGAGAGATTCTATTGATCCTCTCTTCAGAATAGAATCCTTTGGAAAGATTTTATTGATCAAGATTAAAACTGGTTAGAAGTCATAAAGAGAAGACGACAATGGCAAAGTGGAATTATGTGTGAACCTCAGGTTTATGTTAAAATTTCAAATTGTTAAATGTGAAAGTTACCAAAAGCACGGATATCTAAAGTTACAGCGGTGGAACATGGGGAACAACTTCTATTCAGAAAACTAATAAATTTCTGTTTGTAACATAGTCAAGTCTTGTGGTCGTCAGATCCAAATAAGCCATTTTCAACAGTTAATAGAAGTTTCCAAATTTTTACTCTTATCGACAAATTATTTTGCAAACTAAAGCCTTTTTATATTCTTTTCACTAATGTATGGCTTTTTCCTTCTACTTCAACTTTAAAGCATAATTTATGAAGTTATTTCTTACACTGAGGAAATCAAATTTATTGATGACAAATAGTTTAATATCAGAAAGTTGTTTTTGAATCAACTGGTCATCATTTTATGGCCAGGTAGGTGATATTACTCGTAGCCATACTATGATGTAGTCTGCTTCAATGAATGCATAGACAGATAAACCGTAAAATAACTTGAACCAAAACCTAAAATACAACCATTGTACAAAATTAACAATTAAATATTGCTAAACTAAGTCTACTAGCGCCTTGCCTAAAATATACATCTTAACGCGCATGATAAAATACCTTGATCATAACTGCAGTTCAACTTGTGCAGAATGACTGAAAGGAAATACCATCCCGCGTTGCTCCTGATTTGCATACAGACCGAAATGCCATCACATCTCAAAAAGACTGATACATTTAATTTTCCGTTCAAATCGGATCTTTCTTTTTGGGCATTGATTCCGGACCGTCGCCAAATGTCCCAACCTGACCAGACTTTTTGCTTAGAAGCCTTTCGGAGTTGATCCTACACCGTCGCCAGTGGACTAGTGTTTATATCTTCGGCGCCGGGGAGGCGCACAAATCTGTTGCGCTTCGAGATCTGTACGCTCTTCGGGAGGCGAAGGCTGGTGTGATCGGTTCAAGTGTAGAACATTAAAAACTTGTGAGGACTATGCTTTTTCGTTTCACATGTCGGGAGCCATATATGTAAGTTTCTACTTTTAATTATTTTTGATATAAATTAGCTGTACTTTACTCTCCAAAAAGTAACTATAGGAAACAAATTCCAAGTATTAAGAAGCAGATAAAAAAGACTGGTAGTTTTTATCTGCTATATAAAATGGCGTCCGCTACAGGACTTGGAATTTGTTATTGAGAATTTGTGATTGGTAAGAAATTAATTCATTTACTTTAATTTCATGATGGAGAGTTTAAAGAAAATGCGTACTCCTCTAAGTGGTTTCACTAGAATCGCTAATGCGTTATATGAATGTTAGAAGAGGAGGAACGTGATATTGATGAAATCGAAATTTTAATGGCTCAGTTAGACGAAAAATGGTTAGAACTTGAATCGAAAAAAATTATTGCTTTGTTATCAGTTGAAGATGAATGTTCTAGAAGAAAGATTCAATCAGGCTTAATAAGTTTTTGAAGAGTATAAGGAAGATATATACGACTTAAAACTAAAGTTAAGAAAAGTATTGATATCGATGTTAAAAATACTAATGACGATAATAAAAGCGTGCTTAGTGAAACAGTATCGAAACGAAAGTTCCAACTTCCTAAAATTGAGCTTAAGAAGTTCAATGGTGATGTTAAGGAATGGCTTGGTTTCTGGGGTCAGTTTCGGAAAATTCACGAAGACTTGGACATCGCGCCAGAGGATAAATTACAATATTTATCCCAGTCTACTGTAGAAGGATCGCGTGCCAGAGGTATTGTAGATTCCTTTCCCGCATCTTCTGAGAATTATGAGCAAGCAGTTGAGTGTCGAAAAGCTAGATTCGGAAGAGAAGATTTACTCATAGAATTGTATGTGAGAGAATTGCTGAACTTAATTTTGAACAATTCTTTGCATCAAGCTTAAGTTACACATCTCGCCAAAATTGTATGATAAAATCGAAGCACACCTCCGTGTCCTTGGAACATTGGTGTAACTTCCGATAAGTATGCTTCTATGCTGTATCCCTTAGTTGAAAGCTGTTTACCTGAAGACATGATTCGAGTATGGGAAAGAAGTATTAGTTTAACAAATGAAACTAAGAAAATGCCAAACAAACTAACCGCTCTTATGAGTTTTCTAATATCAGAAGTTGAAGGGGGAAGAACGAATTTCAATTGCAAAAGAGGGGTTTGGTTTATAGACAAAACGTAAAGGGAAATATTCCTATTCCACATCTCCTAATGATAAACAATTTCCAACCGCAATCGGACTTTCTGACAATGCTGACTCATTGGAACAAACAAGCACTGTGCTCATTTTGTGAGAACGCATGATTCACAAGCTTGTAGAATCGCGTTAAAAATGAGTTGGGATGATAAAAGGAAAATCTTAACAAAAAAGGTTGTTTTTATGCATAAAAATCGGTCATAGAGCTCGCGATTGCAGATGCAAGATTAATTGTGAAAAGTGCAGTAGATATTATGCTATAATGTGTAATGAAGGTAAATTTAAAGAACCTAAATCGAAAGCGAACGCTGGTGAAAGTGATAGTCAAAATATAATCACTTTTCAAACTGCTTATGAATATTCTGTATCTAAAATGTTTCATGAAATGATGCAGTTTAAGCAATGGCACATGTTGTACAATCATTGTATATACGATTAACTGGTGCTAGACCGCTTGAGCTAGAAAGAGAAATTGTATTTACGATTACGAGGTGCAGGATATAAGGGGAAAATAGTTCGTGCACTCGTCGACTCTGGAAGTCAACGATCTTTTTTGAGTAAACGTGTAGCGAAAGAAATGAAATATGATTTTATTAAAGAAAATTATTCATAATTAATTTATTTGGGGGCAAAGAACATCCCGAGAAACATTTTAGATACAGAATATTCATAAGCAGTTTGAAAAGTGATTATAATTGTAACTTTGAGGTCCTTGACCAGCAAACAATTTGCTCAGCTATACCCATTTCAACATTAAAACCATGCGCTGAGGAGCTTGAATATCATAATATATTACTGTAACTGATGAATTAATCTCTGAAGAAGAATCGTTAGAAATTGATCTATTAATCGGGGCTGATGTTGCGGGTAAACACTTTAATGGAAATATTATTCATCTATCATGTGGACTTGTTGCTGTAGGAACATATTTAAGTTGGACCTTGATGGGATGCCACATCAAACTTCTGATGCCAATTCTACGATGGTAGTTACAAATATGTTAGTTAAGGATGTAGCTATTACCGAAAGCTGGAATCTTGATATCATTGGAATAATTAATCCGGCCACACAAAAGGCCAGAGACGAAAGAGATTTACAAACAAAGATGCGATTTCAACATTCTGTGTCCGTGAACAGTGAAAGGCGCTATGAAATTGTTTTACCCTGGTCTGAAGATCACCTACCGCTACCCACCAATGAAGATTTAGCCGTGAAGCGTTTAGAATCTACAACGCAGAAACATCGCTCACAAAATCTGCTTACATTGTACGAGGAGGTTTTCGACAGTTGGCTCGATTTCGGTATAATCGAAGAACTCAAGCAAAGTGAGGTTATTTGATGGACACTATTTGCCACACCGACCAGTTATAAAGGAAAATAGTTCTACCCCAATAAGACCAGTATTCGACGCTTCTGCGAGAGTAAAGCATTCTCCGTCTCTAAATCGTGCTTAGAATGTAGTCCATCTTTAATGGAACTAATACCTTCCATTCTTTTAAGATTTCGGTCAAAGCAGACAGAAAAGGCATTTTTACAAATTAATGTAAAACCCAATGATCGAGATTATCATAGATTCTTTTGGTAAAAAGATGTGAATTAAAAGGAGCTAAAATATTTCGTCATACCAGAGTAATGTTTGGTGTGAAAAGTAGCCCTTTTCTTTTGGCAGCTGTAATAGAATTTCATTTGCAGAAATATATAGAAAATTCTCACTGATAAAAATTTGTTCCATAAACTTATTCACTCTTTCTATGTAGATAACGTTGTTAGCAGTTTTGAAGATGAGCTTGACATGACACTGTTTATTGAAGAATCTCAAAAAGTAATGAATGAAGGAAAGTTTAATCTCCGAGGTTGGTTACTTACCGAGGTTGGGGATGACTTACAAACAGGAGTTGAGTCACCGGTATTGGGATTATTATGGGATTACCAGAAAGATCTTTTAAGTGTGAACCTGACATGGTTGGAAAGCTTAAAATTGATGGAAGTAACTAAGAGGACTATTTTGGCTATAGCCCAGAGTATGACCCGATTGATCTTGTAAGCCCTGTTCTCTTGCATCCTAAGCTATTGTTGCAAAGCTTATAGAAAATGAGAATTGGGATACCGAAGTTGATGAAAGTACGAAAGAAAAGTTTAAGAGATCTGAGTCTCTTAAAAGAAATTTCTGTACCTTGATGGATACACACTAACAGAGATAACAAAAATTTGTGTAGCATTCACACCTTCTGCGATGCCAGTAGTAATGCTTATGCTGCTGCAGTGTTCGAGAGAATTCAGACTTATGGAGTTGAAGTTCATTTATTAGCTTCTAAGTCCAGAGTAGCTCCGGTGAAATCAATCACGATTCCACGTCTTGAGTTGATAGCTGCAACGGTGGGAGCGAGACTGTACTTCAGTTTTAGAAGGTTAGCAATGGCAAAATGTTGAATTATATTTTTGGACTGATTCAACCACTGTTTTGACCTGTATCCAAAAGGAAGAAATCTGGACTGTTTTTGTGTTGAACCGAGTACGTGAAATCAGGAAATTAATGGAACGAATGAACGGAGACATGTATCAGGAACAGATAATCCTGCTGACTTTCCTTCCAGAGGTTGTACTGCCAAACAGCTTTTGTCAGTTAGATGGTGGGAGGGACCCGCATAGTTAAAGAAAAATGAAGGTGAATGGTCAACACCAAAATTGGAATATAATCAGGAAAGCATTATTCAAGAAATCAAAAAAGGTGCTATAACTAACATGTAAATCTAAAAACAGGAAATCTTCCATAGAATATCTTCGTATGTCAAACTTGTTAGTAAATTACTTGGATTTATAGATTTTTCTCTAATGCAAAATTTAAAACATCGCGTTATTATGGAAATCTAACTTTGAAAGAAATAAATCATGCAGAATTAGTTTTGTTAAAAATTATCCAACGCGAAGCATTTCCTGTTGGCGTAAATGATCAACAAATAAAGCTCCTGTATCCTGTACTCGACGAAAAAAGGGACTATTGAGAGTAAAAACGCGCATATTTAACCGGAGAAAGAATTTTAGATTACCCATAATCTCACCATCAAAACAGAATAGTGCATATGCACTGTAAGCATAAAGAACTAGGACATCCTGGAGTCCAAATATTGATGAACCAGCTCAGAAAATTATTGGATATTGCGTAGCAGAAAAACGATTAGACAAGTTGTCTTGAAATGTTTCTGATGCAAACGATTCACTGAACCATCCAGAATCAAGAGCCTCTTCCTTATCTGAAGATAGTGTAAGGGAAGCTATGATATTCGAATTCTTGGGTGTAGATCTCGCCGGACCGCTGTATTTGAATTGAAAGATGGGACAAAATCCTGGATAGTTTTGTTCACTTGTGCAGTATATCGCGCAGTGCACATGGAGTTAATAACATCCTTGACAGCGGAAGCCTTCCTGCAGTCACTAAGAAGATTTATAGCTCGTAGAGAGTGACCCAGTATTATTTATTGTGATAACTGCAGTAATTTCGTTAAAGCTCACAGCGATCTTTGTAAAGTGGACTGGCTAAAAATAAAGTCTGAATCCATGATGAGGAAGATAACTTGGAAATTCATCCCTCCATCTGCACCATGGTGGGAGAGATTAATTGGCATGGTCAAACAAATTTTACGCAGAATATTAGGGCAGGCTTTGTTAAATTACGAAGAACTAAACAGTGTTGTGCGATACCGAAAGCCTAATAACTCTCGACCCTTAACTTATCTGAAGATATAAGCGATTTGATTGCTTTGACGCCTCCTATGTTTCTACAGGAAACGATAGAAAGTGGCGTACCGGATATCGATAGTATAGATGTCGCCTATATGCCAAATGATATCTGTACCTACAAAAAGTACGTGAAGATTTACGAAAAAAGGTTTCGACTCGAATATCTTGGACAGTTAAAATATAACGAAAAATCTTCGGAAACCTCGAAATTTATCTCTGTCGGTGACAGTACTTATTGGTTCAGACAATCTGAAGCGTTTACAATGGCCGATAGGGCGGGTTGTGCAAGTCCTGCCTGGAAGAGATGGAATCGTCAGAGTTGTGAAACTGAAAACCAAATCCGGAACTATAATACGCCCTGCTCAACGTCTTTATTCCTTAGAATTATCAGATGAGACATCAGGTCCTTTCCTCAGAAGCAAAGTTCCCAAAGATAAAGATAACTCAGGTTCCACAAATATTGACTGAACTTGTTCCTGCCAAACAACATCTGAAGTCACCCAAATCGACAATCACTCGGAGCTGGAGAGCAGTGAAACCTATCCAAAGACTCAGTTTGTGAGACGTGACAGTTGGTTGAGTTCTTCCAAGTTACGAACTCAAGGTGGGAGGATGTCGCAACCTGACCAGACTTTTTGCTGAGAAGCCTTTCGGAGTTGGCCCTACACCGTAGCAAATGGACTAGTGTTTATATCTTCAACGCCGACGAGGCGCACAAATCTGCTCTTCGAGATGTATACGTTCTTCGGGAGGCGAAGACGCTCTTGTGATCGGTTCAAGTGTAGAACATTAAAAACTTTTTAGGACTATATGCTTTTTCGTTTGACATGTCGGGAACCATATGTAAATTTTTACTATTAACTTGTTTTTGATATAAATTAGCTGCACTTTACTCTCTTCAAAAAGTAATTTTAGGAAAAAAATTCCAAGATTAAGAAGCAGATAAAAAAGACTGGTAGTTTTGTAACGTTGATGATCTGTTATACAAATAACCCGTTGTGTTGCGCAAGTACGATGTTAATTCAACTACCTATCGTTCATAGACGGGTAGAAAAATGAAATTGGTCTCATTTCTCAAGAATTCTTAGTCACCAATAGCCCATTGTGTTGCTCCTGTGTGACGTTAATTAAAAATACCTACCTCAAGAATTCTTGAAATTAGTTCTCATTCTAATCTAAAAAATCTCACTTCAATCAATTTTTAATGTCTTGTTTTATATTGAATCCACTTGGATCTTTGAAGATAAATAAAAATCTTTTTCACAAGACGAAAACCATTAAGGAGGTATTTTTTCCTAGAATTAGGCTGCCGCGGTAGCCAGGTTTTAAGAGTTAATCATTAGCAACCGGAGGATTGCGAGTGTGTAACTTCAGCCAAAGACCGTCGTGTACGTGTAGGTTGGTGCACGTTAAATCTGTCGTGGCCCCAAATATCTTCACGTGGGCATGGTGTGGAAGTTTGAAGAGGGGGTGCCAACTCAGGTGTTGACCTAGTCATCTGACTGAGATTCAAAATAACGAGGTGTTCTCGGATCTTTACCTTCGGTATTGATCCCGAACCGTCACCAGTAGCCCGTTGAGCTAAATTCATGGCCTCATACGGTACCAAATGATTTTTATTGATTGTTTAACTTTCAACATTTCAAAGTTCCCCTCCCGAGGCCGGTCGATGGTTATATTTCCCGGACCCATCATCTATGCCGATCCGTCACCGTCGTCTTTGTTCGAGTCTCGAAAATACCCTTGTTAGTAACTTTTTAACCATATAATACGCCACTTATACCTTGCTCTTCGTGAGCAATTGAGTGGATTATTTCTTTTGGAATAACATTTCTTTGGTAGCATTTCCTTGAAGATCAAGTACAGTATCCGAAACCATATAATGAAAACTTTGACCTTGTGTCATGTATCGAAAGTGCTTGTAGCTGAGTTTCTGGTACACGATGAAAATGCAGATTTACTACACCAAAAACTGCAATCCAGGATAATTCTTTTGTTTTTTCTGACAAGAGTCGTAAATACTTGAAATAGCTCGCGTGTTGATGGAGGAAGTAGCGTCTCTGTCTAAATTATGGATTTGTTCTGCGTAAATACAAAAAGATGTGTCCTTAAAAGCTAATTCTATTTGGTAAATTGCTCGGGAATGGTGGATCGGATTGTTGCCAGTGAT
Organism: Meta bourneti; assembly: GCA_933210815.1. Classification (NCBI taxonomy): domain Eukaryota; kingdom Metazoa; phylum Arthropoda; class Arachnida; order Araneae; family Tetragnathidae; genus Meta; species Meta bourneti. The sequence goes on along the minus strand of OW119932.1, from coordinate 60,008,896 downwards.
TGTTTTTGCGGCCCTTCATTTGTGTGTGACTCCAAACTAGTATGTTGTAACCAAAGCAGACTTTCAAACTGTTGTGGCTCCCGAGGGAACCTAACATGCTTGAATGCTCTCTAATAACTTTGGTTTTGAAGATATAATGCTATAAAAAAATCGTACACCCTTTCGGGCATTTTCATACATTGGCAGAACCAAGATGGGGATACCCTGTCTTGATAAACTGGCATTTTCTTGTATTCACTTTCTACAGCTTGAATAATTTGATTTTAATTGTTTGCAATCCACTTGATTTTATGTATTTAATCTTTTATCCTATACTTTTTAGGGGCCGCGGTACCAATAACCCGTTAAGTTGCTCTTGTGGCATTAATTGAAATACCTACCTAAACTTTTTAAATGATACAATGATTTTACAATTTTGATGTGCTCCTTTATTTTATATTATAGAGTGAGGCGGGGCAGGTGCGATCCAAAATCTCAAAGTTCATATTGAACCAATTGCTATGTCCCAGTAGTTTTTTAAAAGTTTCGTATTTTTACCACTCCCAGATCCTTTACAAATGTGTTTACATTCTTATTTGTTTGAACTTGCAATGTATATAATATAAAAAAATTTCCAATGGGGTCATTTCACGGGGTCACACTTAGGCAAATGGATCTCATAACTTGTTTGCAATGTGATAGTATTGCGAATGGGGAAGAGCATATCGTTTAATTTATGCCTTTTGGTCTGCGCAATTTCCCTGTCGAAACTTACAGGCATCTTTTATTTGGAGAGTGACCCTGTGTGTAACTTATGCGTAATATCTTTTACCGAGCGTATTTTAATATAAATTGTCTAGTTTTTAATCATCGCCGAAGCTTATTTAGCCAGTTCAATTTTAAACTTGCAATATTTGATGGAAGAAATTCCTCATCCAAATCTATTTTAATTTTTATACTACATTGGCTTTTTAAACTTCATATGAATGTTTTATCTATACATTTTAAACCACGCTACATTTCATCTGTTGTGAATATTACCGTCGACATAAAATATTTTAATTTTAAATTATTATTTTAATCTTAGTTGTCTTTTATGTACTATAACTACATTAGTTCAAATTTAATTTTATTATTGGTCTGCTACTACTATAAATATTTTAACTGTTTTATTGGTTGTATTCTGTTTCGAGTTTGGCGCAGTCTATCCTTTTTTGCATTTTGCGCCATAAAACTCAAACCAATCAATCCTGCGCCGTAATTCAAAGCACTCAGCGGTGAAACTAATCTATAGGCCTCCTTTAGTGGCAGGGCCGCGGTAGCCCGGTAGGAAGGGCAACTGTTTAGCAATCGGAAGGTTGCGAGTTCGAAACTAGGTCCAACCAAAGACCGTCGTGTACATGGGGGCTGGTGCACTTTAAATCTGTCGTATCCCCAAATCTCCTCACGTTGGCGTGGTGTGGAATTAGGAGAGTGGGGTGCCAGTTCAGGTGTTGACATCGTCATCTGACCGTGATTCAAAATTACGTGGTGTTGTCCTCGAATCTTTTCCTTGGGGATTGATCCCGGACCGTCGACAACAGCCCGTTGTGTTGCTCCAGTGTGACGTTAATTAATTACCATTACCTTGAGCGGCAGCTCCTACTTTAATCACTGACACGTTTTTATATTCAGCGGACGCACCAAACCTGTGAACGCACTTGCCCTACCCCACCCGACTGCAATTTAACTTTTAAAGTCGGTTTGTCACACAACTCGCCCCTTGCGTCGTTAAAATCCAACCACCAACCTTTCCCACTGAGTATTTCATAAGAGCATTTGGTTATAAAACTTATGTCGTTGATTGTCGATATAAACCGGTATTAGAAAGAATAGGTAAAATTTTAAAAATAAAAATTACCATTCCAACTTTCTGAGCGTCGTGAGGTTTCCAAGTAGTGTATTAATTTTACCCTACAACATACTTAGTGATTAAATATCTATGTCGAGGTTCACACAAAAATACAATCTTCAGTGAACTATATTAAGTTTATTTACATTGATTGAAATTTGTACTATCGTAAGTACAAAAAGAATGGTTCCTGGAACGGAAAACTGTCGATATCTTATCGCGTCAAAGAGAACAGGCAAACTGAGAAGTTGGCAATGTTCTCGACGCTCGCCAAGTATATGAAAAGTTAAACCAATTAAGGAGCAGCGCCAACAGATACGCACTGCGCCAACAATCTGCATCTGAGTTTGAAAGAATTCTATGCAAGATGCCATTGGGTCACATAAGATGTCTAAAACTGATTAGAAGCCATGCATGGAAACATGCAGGTTGCATGGAATAATGCGTGCATGACCCTCAGATGAGGTCTCTTCAAACTTATGAAAGCCGTCGGTATGGACTTTATCACCTGCTGAGAGCATTACGGAACGGACGTATCAATTATGGATTAACTTACTGAAAATCAGCGTACATCCACATCATGATTAATATAAATTTTTTTAATTAATTGAACATTGCTAATAGAAAGAAGTTGAAGAAAGTGACGTTAGGCACTTGATTAATAGGAAGATAAATAAGAAAAAATAGAATTTAGGAATTTAGAGTAATTGATTTTTTAGGAGTTCAACTCACGTTCCAAAGTAGCACAAGAGGTAGACAATCGGATCCGAAAAAAGGTGGGTAAACGCTAAGATGTGGAAATAATTGAGAGGTTTGGATGGTGATAATTTTATGTGAACGGTTTAGTTTGAGGATAAGTGGGTAGATGTTGATGGGATTTCCATCATAATCTCTGAATTCACCATCGTCCTTTTGGGCGCTGTGGGAAATTATATTCTTTTTCAAGATGGGATCTAGGTCTTCCTCTGGGTTTAACGATATTGGGGTCGTAAGAGGGTATTTTGGAGTAGTTCGTTTGGAACTTGGGGAATTTCGTTGAAAAATTACGTGGGTAATTTTAATGAATTCGGCGATCGATTTAATTTTGAGGTCGGTATGGATAATTTCACGGCGGACGTAATAGGGGAAATAACCATTTGGAGAAGAGTAGTGAAGCAGCTCCAAATATGCCATGTTGAGATAATCGTTTTCCACGTTTTGTCTAAGTTTGAATCTTTCATTTTCTACTCGCCTGTTATCGCTATCAGATGGAAACGAGTGGAATTACAGTTTTGCCACTAATGCAGGGTTAGGTTAGGAGGATATTGGTGCCCATACCTTAAAATAGGCAATATCGGTGTTGTGTCACTAATGTTCTCAGCAGGCGATATCATGTCGCCGTAAAACTCTGAAAATCCTACTTTTTTTCTTCTCTCATGTTGTATATAGTGTAACTTAGTATGATAATATAGATGTAATTACTGTATAGATGTAATCTACACTGCTGGCCACCATAAATGCAACACCCTGAAGGAAGCATGCAAATATTATGAAATTTACAACATGCATTAGCGGAGGTGAGATACGCAAATGATTAGAATTTCAGCGCAGACGCACATCACGCGCGCCTGTGGCGCCACTTCAAAGCGCTATTTAAGGCTTGGAGATTTCGACGATTTCAAGTACGGCAATTGTGTTTTTCTTGTGGTTTTTTCAAAAAAACGATCAATTATGCCTCGTAGAAAACAGCGATCATCTTTTGATCAAGTATCCGAGTTCGACAGAGGAAGGATAGTGGCCTACCGAGATTGTGGATTATCTTTCAGGGAAATCGGTAGTCGTGTTGGACGAAACCAAACAACTGTAATGCGGATATGTGATCGTTGGATGCAGGAGGGTACGACGGACCGACGTGTTCGATCGCATCCACCTCAGTGCACCACTTCACGTGATGACAGGCATATTGTGCGTATGGCAGTGACGGATCGCTCAGCCACATCACGAACCATAGCACAGCACATTCAGTCTGTACCGCATCATCCAGTGTCTGCGCGTACCATTCGACGCCGTTTAAAGCAGAGTGGTCTGTCCGCAAGACGTCCATTGCTTCGTCTACCCTTAACGCAGAACCACAGACGTTTCCGCCGCCAATGGTGCGATGAAAGAAGGATGTGGACTGCAGAATGGAATGAAATTGTCTTTACTGACGAGTCACGCTTCTGTCTGCAACACCACGATGGTCGGATTCGAGTCTGGAGACACCGTGGAGAGAGGAGAGAACAGCTGCGTTATGCACCGCCACACTGGTCCTGCACCGGGTATTATGGTATGGGGCGGTATTGGATATCACTCTCGCACTCCTCTAGTACGCATTGCCGGTACTTTAAACAGCCAGCGCTACATCTCCGAGGTGTTGGAGCCAGTTGTCCTTTCTTACCTTCAGGGCTTGCCCACAGCCATATTTCAACAGGATAATGCGCGACCACACGTGACACGCATTGTCCAAGGGTTCTTCGTCAATCGCCAGATTGAATTGCTTCCCTGGCCAGCTCGCTCTCCGGATCTTTCGCCGATGGAAAACATGTGGTCCATGGTTGCTCAACGATTGACCCAGAATACATCCCCAGCTGCCACACCAGATCAACTTTGGCAACGTGTGGAAGCTGCTTGGTCTGCTGTACCCCAAGAACACATCCAAAGTCTCTTTGAATCAATGCCGAGGCGTGTGGCAGCGGTGATCTCCAACAATGGCGGCTACTCTGGCTACTGATTTTGGCAGGAACCACACTTCACAGAAGTCTATAAATTTAATCATTTGATACTTGGTCAACATGTTATCTACAAAATAAATTTTGTTGTGATATCTCTTGTCTTTCTTGGTGTTGCAATTTGGGTGGCCAGCAGTGTATATATATAAAATAGGATGTGTGTGTATATATGTATATTTTCTATACAAATCTACACCGTTTGACCAATCCACACCGAATTATGTACACTTATACTTTAGAACACTGCGGTCAGCATAGGCTAACTCTTAACCCCGTTCTATTGGCCCTAGGGGGCTAAAAACTATTCGAAATCGCCATAGAAATAACATTGATCATAGATTGATTGCTTTAGGCAGCTATGGTTGCTTTACCAGTGTTGATCGAAAAACAATTTTTTCCGAAACAAATTAAATTACAATATTTATGTTTGAACTGACTTTTTAGTTCTTCCTATGATGTAAATAAATTATAGATATTTTATTGATGAAAAAAAGAGAATATTTTAAAATATTTATTTTTGGCAAGGAAATTCAAGGAAAGGTTTTCAGGAGTCCAAGGATGATTTTCAAGGAAAGTTGGTGTATATTTCGACCAACTTTCCTTAAATAATTTATTGTATACGTAATGATTTGTAGAATTCTGTTTCATAAGGCTTTTTAGGTAAGGCGTGTAACTTATTTTAAAATGTCCTGAATAGATACATGTGAATCCTCCGTTGAAAGCAGTGATTTTCTTTCTTAAAAATTCTGTAAAATCGCAAACGAAAAACTCATTTATCATAAAAGCGTAATTTTGCTACTCGGTATCTGGCAGCACCAGAATTAAGTTTACTTTTTTTATACATTTGATTTATAATCCCGTGTTTGTCTATTTGAGTTAACACAGCGAAATGTTGCAGTCATATTTGAGCATTACTAAATTTCATAAATCATTATCGTCTTAATCAATATTTTCGAATGTCTTTTTTCGAATTGCTCTATTTCAGAATACACTCAGGCAGTCGAAATTCAACACTTTGCGCATCTTTCGTTTTTTAGAATTCTGCATTTTTTCGTCTGAATTTCGTTTCTGTTTGTATTTATGTCTTAATCTTTTACATATTGCAATATATTCAGGAATTAAATGTATATATGTGCGTCCGAAGTATATTGTAGAAGCTATGAAAAAGTTAAAACGTATTTTCCGTACAACTTAAATGATTGCATTTTTCTGTGAAAGAAAAGTGATTATTCTAATTCACTTTTCAAGAAACATTTAACCATTTCAACCCGAGCAACACCGGGTAATTCAGCTAGTAATGTATAAAAGTAATATGCTCTAAATTCTGGATAGACATGTCACCTCGGTGGCATGCTTTATTCATCCCAACCACATTTATTTAAACTGGTACAGTGTCTCACGACACTAGGCACGGGAATGTGTGTCGGTGTTAGTAAGTTTATAAACTTCACCGCGCGCGAAAGAAATATTGTGGCTTACAATAGTTTTCGATGATTCGGAATGAAAATGCAAGAGGCCTTATATAGGGCATCAACCATCTAATGAAATAGTTGGAGCATGTGGGCGGAGTCGCTGTCGTAAAATCTCAGAAATGTAGATCACATGGGCTTGATTCGATTGGCTATCGAAGCGGAAACCAGTGTTTTTCATGGTGCTCGTCAATTAGTCTCCTGCATTAGTAATCGTGCTACCATCCAATATCCCTTAACATTCGCCCGGAGATCTTCGAACCGGGAGAAAACGTGAAACTGCGTATTGACATGCTCCGTCTATTAGTTTTCGTTAGATGGCGGTGCAGGTTCGATTCCAACCTGTATGTAGGTAGGTAAAAACATTCCGTGAGCATGTCGTTTTCGTGATGGTGTTTGGCTTGTGTTTTCCGCAGCTTGGCGAAATATGGCCCTTTCGCCTCAAAACCCAATCGCAACCAATCATCTATTTCATAAAAAGAGCAAAAGGATGGACGTGTACCGATATCATCGTAAGCTTACAAGTGAAACAAGTCAAAAAACAGTTCTGAGAAACGAAGGGGGAAATTCTACTCACTAATTGTTTCTCAAGAAATCCAACCTTCATTCAAAGAAAAAATGACTTGTGAACATACACACTTCGCTAGTCTAAAGATCACTATATCCTGGTCTAGAAAAGTCAAAGAACTCGTATCTTGAAAATTTTGATTTAGTTTATCGTAGGCTTACAAGTGAAACACTGAAGGTTTTTCAATGTAAACAAATAAACCATACGGAAAGTGAAGATTTTACTTCCGCTACCCAAATGCTCTCCAGTGATGCATATCAGGTTTTGAAGTACAGTTTATCTCCGTTTAATCAAATTGTCGCTAACCAATATCGTATAATTCCGTATTTATCAATACATAAATACGGAATTCATTCTTTGGAATTTCTGTTGACGAAATGCTGAAATCGTATTAGAAAAATGAGCCAAGTGACGTTACGTACATACTTTACATTATACATACTTTACATTATACATACTTTAACCAGAGTTTTTATGATTTTAATGCCTAGTTATTTTATAAAAATCTAAAACTGCACCCATGTGTGTTTTTTTCAAAAACACTGATATTTTTGCAAGTTTTATGTTGTAAATTTACTCTGAATTAATTTTTACCAAAATCCCTTGGTTACAATATGTAAAATATCAACATTAGGCATGCTCAATTTCAAACTGTTAAGAGCAGTTGTTTTTGAAAAATGTTCCTTTTATGGTGAAAAACACTTCTGGGAAAATCCAAATTTAGTGAAATACTTGTAAGTGCATACCAGAGCACTTGGATTAATTGTTTCCTCTGTTAGATTATCTTCTAATCTACATATTTTTTGTCTTTATCTTTGCTTTTAGTTTTTTGTAAAATATCATTCGGCTTTCCGTAATCTATCCTGATCAGGTGTTTTCATTGCTCGAGATGTGTAGAAACCTGGAGATATTCCTAATGTTGAAAGAACATTACATTTTGTAATGTTCCCTTGATTGTAGGATGCAATAGCTTCCGATACTCCAGTTCTTAATGTTTCTAATTGTACAAAAACATTCTTTAGTATCCGCGACCAGATAATGCTGCTCACTCTCATTGCAATGTTGTGTCTTCCCATGTAAACATTTAGAAAGCAAATTAAGATCTGCCAAGTCCCTGTAAATGTCTTTAACACAATTCAATACTTCTAATGGTAATGTGTTCTTGCGTTTGTAGATTTCATCTGAGGCAATTGCTCGGTTGTAAACACACCAAGTGTCTTCATTTGTTGGGCAAAGACTACTATGTAGGTTTGCATCTGATGATGCCTTGAGTAAATAAGTGGCCCAAACAGCTTCTTCATCGACTTTATATCATGGGTGTTGTTTCTTATATGGCTAGGCCATAATACCGCTGCAATTTTCAATTTCTACATCGGTCAATCTTCCACGACGTCCGCCCAATAATTTTTTGTCGCATAGTTTTTCCCTTTCATTTTGATTTTCAATGCTCTGAGTGGAGTCCCCATTCGTTTCTCAACATGTCCAACACATTCCAATTTTTCGATACATGTATCTCCATATGGCTTCAGTTCCTTTGCAGCTTTATAGGCCCTAGAGTCACCGTCACCTAAAAATTTGGAATATCGCAGACCATGTGAAATTTCAGAGCGCTGAAAATTTTTTATGGCACCAGAAACTTACATGCCACCACTATTTTCATTATTTTTGTTTGGGCATTTACAGAATCTTGATAAAACTTCTGCATCGAGCACTTTGCCGGTGTCAACAGTCGTTGCTATCACAGCACCATTGATGCATGACCACGTCTCTGCCAAGTACCATCAATAGCGACAGGCATGTCAGAATGTCCATTAATATTTTTGGCTTCTTCAGCAGCCACTTGCATACTACGGGTAGCAAGTCTCTAATGCTGAGTTCAACTCTGAAACCTTTTCATTATACCTTTGCGGTGGAGTAGTCAAATTCATGACACCACATAAAACGTATGCAGAAGCTTTACCTTTTCCAATGCATCTCATTGCATATGTTAGCCTGGTATTGATTTCATACACTTTGGTATCCTTGCCATTGTAAGAAGTAAAAGAATAATTAGTGTTTAGAAATGGTTAGTTAAACTCACAAGACTAAGAAATAGTTCTGTAGCCAAACCTTGAATTTTTCTTCCGAACTTGATGCTAATGCTATTATTTTTGCGCTCTTTGCAAAGAACGGACTTTTTAATACTTTAAGATAACAACGTCACATGTATAATTTCATTGTAAGCACTATTTTCGCCAAGGTAATCACAGTATTCCATAAGATGGGGTTTCAGTTTTTTGTCAGAAGCAGAAACATTAAAATTTTCACTGGATCCAATCTTGTTTCTTGAATCGCTATGTATTCCGCTACGCTTTCGTTTCTTAAAACGCGATTGCTGAATCTTGGCATTGTATATTTATTTGAAATAAAATGTATTAAACAAACAAATAATAACAAAATAAGCAAAACTAGCAGCAAATTCAATCAAAACAACCACACAAACGAAATCGAAATCAAATTTTTGAAACCGGCATGAAAACAGCATGTTCCAAATTGTAAATAAATATTCTATCGAAGTTAATTCACTTCATTTCTTCTACTAGACGTTGTCACTCACAGAATTAAAAAATAAGTGTTTAAAAAAAGAAATCGTGAGGCTTAGAAAGCAGCAAGAAGTTTGTTTTGGTAGGAGTGGGCGTGACAGATGGTAAGCAATTTTTAAAAAATAAATTTTGAATGAATTTGAGAATAAAAAAATGAATTAGAAGTACAAAAGTTCATATTTTTAAAAATGCAAAAACTGGAAAAAGTATTTTTTGGTCGAAATTCGTGAACCTACCCCCAGAGCACACACACAGCGGTATTTCAACTTAAAGTGGCCATCACACCCGCTTCTACTTTCCTTTTAAAACTTGAAAAGTTTATTTTGATAACGTCTTCATTTTAATGTTAAAAGAAACTCGTACAAGATATATCCGTGCGAATCGTAAGTTCTTACATTGCTAGATGGAGAAAGCAATGTTCCAGGACAGGTCAAGTGCTTTGTAAGGCTTGGTTTTCGTAGTGCGTTTGTAACTTTCTTCGTATTTACTAATGGGTGAAGTAAATGGTCATGCATTTTGGCAACTATTGGTTGTATTGTTTTACCTTTTTTAAGTCCCTGACTGCCCAACCTACCCACCCAGATGGTGTAAGGTCAACTAAAGGTCGGGAGGACCTTTGTCAGTCCCTTAGCCCAACCGGACAACTAAAATACAATTAGTTTATTTTTTCATTTGTTCTATATAATTAACACCAATACAAACTCCATGTTTTCTCTTCCCTGATCTGGGAAGCAGTGCTGTTGGGTGCACTTGTCGACGCATCTCTTTGAGCCTAGCTCCCTCTCTTTTTAAGGGCGGGAACATACCTTTTGGTTCAAGTCCTCCGGCCGGGAAAAGGCACACCCATCGAATAGGCACCATGTGTTCGAAAGGTAGTCGTGGTGCCCTCCGGTGGATACCGAAGCGGGCCCGCGTTTTATCGAATCTTCCCAACGTCTTTTTTTTTTTTGGGGGGGGGAAAGCGATAGGATTCATCAGTAGTGATCCTTCCGCATATTCATCTATCGACTTTTATTTTCTAAATATATCCAAGTTCAGTCATCCAGTCCGAAGACCTCACCCTCCAGGTCTGTATTAAGGACCTGGAGATTGACAACGCTTTCTTGAAAGGATCCCTGAGTGAGAGGCAAACATCAACCTAATTAATGAAACGTTCAAGGATGTAACAGCTCAAATCCTTGAGCTGGTCAAGGAACAGAAAAACAATGTCACAAAATCCACATACGCAGAAAAACTTAATACACCCATCACTGTTGGTAAAACAATCAAAAAACACCCACAGAACCATGTACTAAAAACTGAAGAATGTGACTTCAATAAAAATAAAAACAAAAAATACAATTGATTATAAAAAAAAACACCTAACTAAAAGCAAAACAACTTAGAAGAATACATGGAGGAGTGGCAGTAGAACTGCTCGGGAGAGGTGGATGATCCTAGGAACCAACTTGGTGGTAATCAAGAGATATAGCTTCAGCCTTTGAGGTTGTCAAGCCAACCACAAACGTAGATAAAAAAAATATTCAGGGGAGGAAATCTCTGAAGCTATTAAGATTAAAAACGACTTTGAACGAGGAGGATAAGTTCCTCTCCAACCTGAAAAATGGAAAGGCCCCGGATCTCGATTATAAAATCTGGAAACAAACATCAATAATTAATATTGCCACCAATAGGAAAAACCCAACAATATGCCCACTTTCCGAGGTGCCTCGGGTGTAAACTTGGTTAAAATCGGAAAAGACTCCTCCTGTGGCGCCTGCAAACCAATATGCCTTCTACCCACAATAGGTAAAATAATAGAATCTTCACCAGATTAAACTCTGGCTTGAATCATACAACAATATGGATTCAGAGAGCAATGCTCGTGCGAGGAGGCCATTAATTTTTAAAAGTTAAATTAAAATCATTCCTTGGGACCAGCCATGCCGCATAACCATTGACACCTTCGACAATATGGACTGGTCACTGTTGGTGGACACCCTGGAGAAATACAATATACCACCGTCCTTTAAATAATTCATAATATACATACAGGACAGAACCATAACATTTAACGATCAAACCACTAACATTAAGATAATTTTAACCAAAGGATGCCCCAGGGCTCAGTCCTGGCGCCAGCTTTATGGAACATTTATTTCAATAGCGTATTAGAACTCCACTCCAATAATAGTATCCTCCAGGCCTTCGCGGATGACCTGGCTGTCATCACGCCGTGAAATACTGGAAATAAATAAAGTGGACTCCCTCTTAACCGGCCACCTTTTAACCGACCTCCGCTCTAACCGGCCGCCACTGACCAATTATGTACTGTAAATACAGTAGCCTACAGTAACATGTGTTTAGTTTTTTCCAACAAAGGAAGTTCTTCCAGGTTAAGTTTTCTTAATTATATATATATCATATTACAATAAAGTAGGCTATATACTTAGTTTTATTCTAATAAAAACGATTTCGGGAGTGTATTTTAAAGCTATTAAGGGAACGACGGTTTAACCGGCCAAATCGTTATCCGGTCCCGTAGTGGCCGGTTGAGAGTCCACTGTACTAATTATTACAGTGGACAGGAATTATTACAGTAAGGGGCTATTAAGTATGAAATAAATTTTATACTTAATAGCCCCTTGAACTCCGGTTGTCCATAGACAAGTGCCAAAAGAAACCCAATATTTAAAATCAATAACCACTAAAAATCGCAAATTCCCTGAAATATTTGGGTACTACAATAGATAATGGGCATACATGGAGTGAACACATTACTACCCTCTCCAGGAGATGCCTGAAAATCGTCATCTGACTATTCAAAATTACGAGGCATTTCTTGTATCTTTCCCATCGGCACTGACCGTCGTCAATAACCCGTTGTGTTGCTCCAGTGCGACGTTAATTACCTACCGCCTTTACTTAGTATACACGCATGTGCAGCTGCAATATGGTGCATTTGGAGAAGAATGGTCCTAGAATTTTATCTCCAAGACGACTAGGTGGCTCAGTGGGTTTGTCCCAATGCTCTAACAGATTGGACACTGATTAAATAGGATACAATATAATACACTGCTGGCCACCGTAAATGCAACACCCTGAAGGAAGCATGCAAATAATATGAAATTTACAACATGCATTAGCGGAGGTGAGATATGCAAATGATTAGAATTTCAGCGCAGACGCACATCACGCGCGCCTGTGGCGCCACTTCAAAGCGCTATTTAAGGCTTGGAGATTTCGACGATTTCAAGTACGGCAATTGTGTTTTTCTTGTGGTTTTTTCAAAAAAACGATCAATTATGCCTCGTAGAAAACAGCGATCATCTTTTGATCAAGTATCCGAGTTCGACAGAGGAAGGATAGTGGCCTACCGAGATTGTGGATTATCTTTCAGGGAAATCGGTAGTCGTGTTGGACGAAACCAAACAACTGTAATGCGGATATGTAATCGTTGGATGCAGGAGGGTACGACGGACCGACGTGTTCGATCGCATCCACCTCAGTGCACCACTTCACGTGATGACAGGCATATTGTGCGTATGGCAGTGACGGATCGCTCAGCCACATCACGAACCATAGCACAGCACATTCAGTCTGTACCGCATCATCCAGTGTCTGCGCGTACCATTCGACGCCGTTTACAGCAGAGTGGTCTGTCCGCAAGACGTCCATTGCTTCGTCTACCCTTGACGCAGAACCACAGACGTTTCCGAAGCCAATGGTGCGATGAAAGAAGGATGTGGACGGCAGAATGGAATGAAATTGTCTTTACTGATGAGTCACGCTTCTGTCTGCAACACCACGATGGTCGGATTCGAGTCTGGAGACACCGTGGAGAGAGGATGCGGAACAGCTGCGTTATGCACCGCCACACTGGTCCTGCACCGGGTATTATGGTATGGGGCGGTATTGGATATCACTCTCGCACTCCTCTAGTACGCATTGCCGGTACTTTAAACAGCCAGCGCTACATCTCCGAGGTGTTGGAGCCAGTTGTCCTTCCTTACCTTCAGGGCTTGCCCACAGCCATATTTCAACAGGATAATGCGCGACCACACGTGGCACGCATTGTCCAAGGGTTCTTCGTCAATCGCCAGATTGAATTGCTTCCCTGGCCAGCTCGCTCTCCGGATCTTTCGCCGATAGAAAACATGTGGTCCATGGTTGCTCAACGATTGACCCAGAATACATCCCCAGCTGCCACACCAGATCAACTTTGGCAACGTGTGGAAGCTGCTTGGTCTGCTGTACCCCAAGAACACATCCAAAGTCTCTTTGAATCAATGCCGAGGCGTGTGGCAGCGGTGATCTCCAACAATGGCGGCTACTCTGGCTACTGATTTTGGCAGGAACCACACTTCACAGAAGTCTATAAATTTAATCATTTGATACTTGGTCAACATGTTATCTACAAAATAAATTTTGTTGTGATATCTCTTGTCTTTCTTGGTGTTGCAATTTGGGTGGCCAGCAGTGTAGATATTATTTTGTATCTCATTTGAACCTCATTTTATACTTGAGGTAATAATCAAATGTTATAAATATCTTAAAATCTATACGATTTAATAAGTGATTTACTCACGATTCTTTCATTATAGCTTTTGGATCTTGATGTGTCAATAATAGTCCCTTCACACTTTTGTTTGCAGGTTTCATAAAATGACTCATAGTCGGAGCTATCCAGTCACTATGGAAGCTAGCCTACCTCAGCCTCATGTCCAGTATGGCAGTAAATCAAAAAAGATAAGTTGTTCGGGATGTAAGTAGAGAAGTTGTTTCGTAGTGATGGTGGGTGGGAAAAAGATAAAGTCGAGTGACAACAATAACAAAGAACTTAATTAACAAAAGTATACAGGCCGTGCACGAATTTCAAAACAGAAGTCTTTCAATCCGCATCCAAGGCGAGTGGCGTGAGTGTTATAGGAGCCGAGAACGAATAAATTTATCTCGGCACACATCAGATTAAAACGAACTGACCATTTTCCTCGAATTTCACTAAAAACACTTTTTTTAACTCTAATTCCAAATTACGGTTAAGGCGAAAATTAAACTACTAGAAGTTTGAAAGAATCCATGGATTTCAAACTTCAGAATTGGAAACTTCAGAACGATTCTATTGCTCCTTTCCTTTAGTAGAATCTTTGGAAATATTCAAATATTCTACTGCTCCCCTTTCCTTAGAATAGGGCCCTCAGGGCCACATCTTTAGGAGTGTACGGGCATCACAACCCCGAGGAACCCGAGTGATTTTTCCTCCCTTTCATTTTTACCCTCCTACCTTTCTGCTTTTTACCTCATTGTGCTGTCTGTCTTGTGTTTGGCGCAGCTTGGCCAAATATGGCCTTTGCGACAAAACCTGAAAACAACCAACCTTAGAATTGGAATCTTTGGAAAGTCTCTTGCTCCTTTACTTACAATAGAATCTTTTAGAATGATTCAATTGCTCCTTTACTTAGAATAGAATCTTTTAGAATGATTCAATTGCTCCTTTTTTAGAATAGAATCCTTTGGAATTCAATTGCTTCCTTCCTTAGAATAGAATTATTTGGAAATAAACTATTGCTCTTTCCTTAGAATAGAATCCTTAGCAGATTCTATTGGTCAAGAAGGTCAAAATTGGTTAGAAATGCAGGGAAAGACTACAGGTTGCAAGGTGGGATTATGCGAGTGAACCCATCAGTGTTAAACATGAAAGGGTTGGTTGGAGGAAGCTCCCGTTCAAATCTTTTAAATTTTTTGTACATATTTTTTGCACTAAATATTTTTTACAGGCCATGTCTTTTATTGCTGCTTTAAAAGCTCCTTTTCCTTTGCTGAACTTTTTCCGTTATTTTAATTTTCAATGCCATTATTGCTTTCATCATTGCCTTTACACCTAGGTAGGTGCATAAGGCCTTCAGCTTTGTCCTCAATTTCTTTCTGTTTAGAGCCGCATCGCTGGTTTGACCCCAGTTTCGCATCCCCTCCCGATCCAGCCTCTCTTCCTCGACCATTCTCTGCCTCGATCTCTTTTCATCAGTTGTAAGTTAGTGCTATTCTTGTATGTTCCATATTAGACATTCTTAGTACATATCCAAGTGCACCTCCTAAACTTAATTTGAAAGGAAATCGGATTTTGTGTTTAGTCATACAGTTTGGTGTTGGAGATAACAAGTGACCAAAAGATTTTTAGAATTTTTCGAAGGTTAGGTTGCATAGATTGTAGCTGAAAGTAGATACATGACTTGTAGTCTAAGTACACTGATGTGCAAAACTTAAGCAACGACTGTTTTTTTTTTGCCGTAACTCCGCAAGAAATCACACCTGGGAGACATAAAATTCAGAATACAGAGACAGTATTTTGTACTTAAAGGATGAAGAAAGTATACAGTATGGAATTGAACAAAAAAGGCTTTATCGAAATAGTAGCGTTGGTACAAATGATTGTCTGCCCAAGAGGGAGAACAGCAAACAAATGTCCCTTAGTAAGGGATATGACCTCCATTAATTGCAATGGTTGCTTGGCACCGTTTCTCCATACTCAACACCAGATTATCCAACAGTTGTTGAGGTAAGAGTGCCCATTCCTCAATGGGCATCTGTTTCAGTTCTTGGATTTCTCCGGCGGATATAATAGTGCCGAAAGGCATCTCCCCAAAGCATCTCATACATGTTCTATGGAATTTAAATCAGGGGAGTACGCTGGCTTATCCATTCTAGTGATATCTTCACTTTCTAGCAGCTCCTCAACAGCAACAGTCCAATGTGGCCTGGCATTATCGTCCATAAAAACGAAGTCTGTACCAATGGCACCTCGGAACAGACGTACGTGGGGAGGATCATTTTGCTGACAATAGCGATCTCCAGTAACAGTTCCTCGAAAATTTGGAGCTCAGTCTGCCCGTTCATCGTAATGCCTCCCCAGACGAGCACGCCAGGACCACCGTAATGGTCTCTTTCCCTGATGTTATTGGGATAAAACCGTGTCCCTACCTCTCCATATCAACTGGCGTTGAGAATCGCTTGTGACAATGAAACGACTCTCATCTGTAAAGAGGACGTGACTCCATTGATGAGATATCCAGTCTTTGTGTTCCTTACACAAGTCTAAACGGCGGCGCCGATGGGCTGCTGTCAATGGGATGCAGTGTTCATTACGGCGGGCGAATAGGCCACCTTTATGAAGGCGTCTGGCCACAGTAAACCGCGACACTTGTCGTCTCATTGCCGTACGCAGCTGCTGAGCCAGGTTGCCCGCTAACTGGTATCGATCTCTTCGCCTGCAGGACGATATATCGGTCATCCATCGACGTTGTTTTTCTTGGCCGACCACCACCAACCTTTCTTACAGCTGTACCCGTGGTTTGGAAGGCTTTCCAAACTCGTGAAACGACACTTGTCAATTCCAAATTCTTTTGCTACACTCGTCACACTACGCCCCTCCTCAAGCTTGCCGATCATTCTACCACGTGCAAAGTCGTCCAGATGGTTTCTTCTAGCCATTACACGTACGAACTTACATGAACTTGCAGCGAATGTCTTTAATGTCCTTCTTTTTATTGTAGTCTTGTACTGCGAGCGCTGACTGCACGCGTTTAGCGTGCCCTCGCGTCACCTGTGACGTCTTGTTCCTGATATTTGCACATACGAATCACCTTTCTACTGAATTGGGTCTTTGTACTGATCGCAACAAGCCCTTTTCCACAATTTCATGGCTGTCTGCTTAAAAATTACATCGTTACTTAAGTTTTTCACGCCAGTGGAGTATGTAGCTGAAAGTAGATACATAACTTGTCGTCTACGTAGTATGTAGCTAAAAGTAGATACATGACTTGCAGTCTAGTATGTAGCCAAAAGTACGTACATGGCTTGTAATCTAATTAGTATGTCGCACTTTCTACTACCAATTGACTTAGGTACTCATCTGTTTATCTAAGCTTAACATAGTTTGTTGATACCAATAAAAACCAATGGATTCCAGATTGATTTCCTAATGATATATTAATTACCTTTTTGTAAGCAGGATTACATAGCTTAAAATTTTCCCAGGAGTACAGTTTTACTTTAAATTAGGTTAAGGTGTTGAGACAAGTTCAAAAACATGAACTTAAAGGATTAATCCACTCTATACTTTTGGGAAACATAAGTTTGAAGGTTATTTTAAGAAATAAATACTTTATAATACTCTATTTAAAAAATTGGAAAATTAAAGAATCTGGGACTTTAGTATCAGTTTATTTGTTACAAAAGGAAAAAATTCAAAAAGCAAAATTCAATGGGCATTACAAGATAAATAAATTTGATTAAAACAATGCTGGTCATGGGATCAGCCATGCACTTATTTTTCTTAACAATTTTCTCTAGTCTGCGCTATTTAAAGTCTACTTAAAAGAATTTTTTTGCTCGTTATTTAAGATACTTTTGCGATGCTTTTCTTCACACTTATATGCATATGGTTGTCACACTTTCAAGTCTTGCGTAAAATCATGCTGCTAGAATGCAGCCACCATTTCGACCAATGCTTTATAAATGATGCATTTAAGTCTACATAATTGTGATGCTTTTCTTCACTTGAATTGTATCTGACATGCATATAGCTATAACATTTTCAAGTCTTGCATAAAATCATGCAGATAAAATGCAGCCCAAATTTTGATCAATTATGATGCATTTAGGTCTATAAATGTGAAGCCTTTCTTCAGTTGAATTGCGTTGTCCTACTTTCAAGTATTGCATAAAATCATGCTGCTAGAATGTAGTACCAATTTTGATCAATGCTCTATAAATGACGTATTTAGGTCTGCTTGATTGTGAAGCTTTTCTTCAGTTGAATTGCAGCTATCATGCAAACAGTTGTCCGACTTTCAAGTCTTGCGTAAAATCATGCTGCTAGAATGCAGCCACCATTTCGACCAATGTTTTATAAATGATGCATTTAGGTCTACAGAATTGTGATGCTTTTCTTCACTTGAATTGTATCTGACATGCATATAGCTGTAACATTTTCAAGTCTTGCATAAAATCATGCAGATAAAATGCAGCCCAAATTTTGATCAATTATGATGCATTTGGGTCTATAAATGTGAAGCCTTTCTTTAGTTGAATTGCGTTGTCCTACTTTCAAGTATTGCAAAAAATCATGCTGCTAGAATGTAGTACCCAATTTTGATCAATGCTCTATAAATGACGTATTTAGGTCTGCTTGATTGTGAAGCTTTTCTTCAGTTGAATTGCAGCTATCATGCAAACAGTTGTCCGACTTTCAAGTCTTGCGTAAAATCATGCTGCTAGAACGCAGCCACCATTTCAACCAATGTTTTACAAATGATGCATTTAGGTCTACATAATTGTGATGCTTTTCTTCACTTGAATTGTATCTGACATGCATATAGCTATAACATTTTCAAGTCTTGCATAAAATCATGCAGATAAAATGCAGCCCAAATTTTGATCAATTATGATGCATTTAGGTCTATAAATGTGAAGCCTTTCTTTAGTTGAATTGCGTTGTCCTACTTTCAAGTATTGCAAAAAATCATGCTGCTAGAATGTAGTACCCAATTTTGATCAATGCTCTATAAATGACGTATTTAGGTCTGCTTGATTGTGAAGCTTTTCTTCAGTTGAATTGCAGCTATCATGCAAACAGTTGTCCGACTTTCAAGTCTTGCGTAAAATCATGCTGCTAGAACGCAGCCACCATTTCGGCCAATGTTTTATAAATGATGCATTTAGGTCTACAGAATTGTGATGCTTTTCTTCACTTGAATTGTATCTGACATGCATATAGCTGTAACATTTTCAAGTCTTGCATAAAATCATGCAGATAAAATGCAGCCCAAATTTTGATCAATTATCAAATCAAAATATCAATTATGATGCATTTAGGTCTATAAATGTGAAGCCTTTCTTCAGTTGAATTGCGTTGTCCTACTTTCAAGTATTGCATAAAATCATGCTGCTAGAATGTAGTACCCAATTTTGATCAATGCTCTATAAATGACGTATTTAGGTCTGCTTGATTGTGAAGCTTTTCTTCAGTTGAATTGCAGCTATCATACAAATAGTTGTCCGACTTTCAAGTCTTGCGTAAAATCATGCTGCTAGAACGCAGTCCCCAATTTTGATGAATGCTCTAAATGGGTAGTAGTTTACGTTGTACAAATGGGTAGTAGTTTACGTAGTATGTAGGACAAATGAGTTGTAATCTACGTAGTATGTAGGACATACGTGGTTGTAGTCTACATAGCATATCCACTAGTGGATACGTGGTACATATAAGAAGTATCTGTCTACAAACTATGTAACCTGTTAAGAATACATTATACCGCTAGAATCACGTAAGTTATTTTATTGGTTTAGAAATGTAACATTTTCTTCGGGATGGTTTGTAAGTATTTATAATTCTAGTGAGTAAAGGCATGTAGAATGAATAGATTAACGCCAGATATCTGAGTTTAAAGCCATCTGGGCCCGTAGTGGTTTAAGCGTCCTTTTGCTATATTTTGAATAGTATGATTTGATCTCATGTATGAAGACAATTTTAAACTGTTTTATAAATCAAAGGTAATTATTTCAGGGCTTCCTTTCGTAACGACTGGAGCTCTGGCTTGGAGTTTTTTGATTTGTATATACTTACTAGGAGGACCCAAGTTGTTTCCTAAAGTCCTGGATCCCTATGATGAACTTATTCCTATCGTAAAAAAAGGTTTGTGCATAGATTCTCTCAATACATTTTATGTTGAGCTGATTTCTGTTTTGTAACAAGATCAAACCAATGATAGATTGAATCATTTTGAGGGCCTCGACGAAAGTAATTTTGAGATCGTCGTTTCCATTATTTTCATATTTGCGGACCATAAAATTAAAGCGCATCGAGTACATCTTGTTGAGGTACAACAGTTGTCCCCTTTCTTGCAGGGAAAGAGGGTAGAAGAGAACAGAAAGACGTCTGGTGCCTGTTTTATGGGGGAAATTTTCGAACGGTATTTTTTTCGAATCGTTGCACACGCTTGCGCCTCATTGTCTCAATGTCCCGGCAGTAGGCTATAAAATCAGCTAGTCTTATCCTTCATGAGCAAAATGTGGTAAAAATCCTAGGCAATACTCTTCAGATGATGTATTTTCTTTTAATCTGACATTATCTTGCGTTTGGCGCAGCTTATCTATTTTTGGATCCTACGTCATAAAGCCCAAACCAACCAAATCTTAATCCGACATTTTGGAGTCATTCTCGGGACGCAGAACTAAGACATCCTGCACATAGGATTCTGAAGATTCACCCTGGTGCTGCACTCTTCAATCTTCCTCAATGTCTTCACTTTGGGCGTAGTGTGGAGAGTGAAGGCCAGCTGAGGTGTTTACCCCGTCATCTGACCGTGGTTTAAAATTGCGAGGTGTCCTCGGATCTTTCCCTTCTTGATTCATTCCGGACCGTCGCTATTAGCCCATTGTGTTGCTACAATGCGACGTAAATTCAACTACCTACCTATCCAAGACAGCTGAATAGGTAAAAAATCTAAGAATTCGGGACCTAGTCATAACAGCCACCAATTCAACGCAGATGCTCTCAGCGCGGGGACGACTAGTATGTCGAAAACTACGAATCTTTATGCACGTTTTATTTCCTTTTCAGGATCTCTACAGGTTTATCCCTTTCTGTTGGGCATGAGTAACGGTATTGAAAGCCGCTATTCCACGCATCTCCCTCCAAAGAATCTCACGGCGACTACATCCACACTGAGTGACCTGTTGACAAGTAAGTAGCTTGCGACAGTTGAGATCTCTTCCTTTCCTTTCCCCGAAGAAACCCCTTCGTCACTGGTACCAAAGTCCAATGTACTTGCTGAATATTTTAAGGGGGCTTAAGCTTCATGATGGTTTATCTTCACTTTGAAAACTGCCCTGTAGTGACATGAATTTGATGCAAAAACCTGTTTCAAATCGTCGCCAGTTTTGGGGAAGGAACACTTTATTTTCCCCACTTGAAACTTCATTCCCTTGAGCAGTTTTAACTTGACAAGATATCTTGTTATTAGCAAAACGTCAGATCTCGATGGACGAGATATCTCGTCGAAACCACTTGGAAGAGTTAAAGTCGTCATGTATAGATTTAATGGTGACAATTTATTCAACAATTGAACTTTCACGCCTAAAAGAATTTACACGCGCATAAAATGTGAACTTTCTATCCTCTCTTGCTATCATGGTCACATCTCCTTTAGGTGTGTACTGGCTTCACGGACCCGAGGTACTCTAGTGATCTTTCCTTTTCCCATGGGTTTTACTGCCTTTGATAAAATGCGAATCGTGACACCAGGAAGCCCAAGCGATTTTTTTTTCCTCTTTCTCCACACCGTCCTTTCTTTTCACAATTACTTGGCATTGTCTGTCTTGTGTTTGGCGCAACTTGGTCAGATATGGCCCTTATGCCATAAAACTCTAAACTAATCCATGTTTTATTTTGTGCACTCCAGATGTTTGAGGTAAGAACATGCACGATTGTGAGGGACTACGTGAAAGGAATGTCGTTTAACGAAGACGAATGACAAACTATTTTCACCCACAGCCAAATTCTCCAAACCCTCATCCGACTCATTCCCACTCAAAACAGAAGTCCTGTTTCTTAAGTAACCACCATTTCCTGGACTGGTAAAACTCAAGAACTGGCCCATCTCCAAATTGGCGACGACTAAAGTTTTCGTCCCCAAACTGCCATTTGGATAGCTCTACGTATTCCAAAATTATCGCTAAATGGTGGTGGTACCATGTTTTGAGTCAATGCCCTTGGCTTTAGAGATGGTGGCGGATAGTCAGTACACATAATATGCATTGTATTGTTTTCTGTTTAAGATTATACGAAAACGCACGGAAATATGTACAAGAATTGCTGGCTTGAAAACCCAAGTGAATCCAGTCCCTGCTTTTACGATTCCTCCTGGATAACGGACGTGTGCACGCCTGATAACGATTACGGTTATCAAGAGAACAACGGGTACTTCAATCCATGTTTTATCGTGAAATTTGACAAAGTAAGTAGATTCTATGTTTGATTACTTGATATGAACAGGGGTTACCATATTTGAGTGTTTGTTCCTAATTCCCTTGGTCAAGGTGTAACCTAGACTAAGTCCAAAAGACCATGTTCTTCAAGTCACAAAGACCAACTCTTTTCATCCAGGAATGGTCCCACAGAGAAGCCGATACAATCCAAAATATGGGAAGGAGTTGCTAAGCATGGACCAGTTGGAAAGTCCTTGATTCCTCTCACAAGGGTCATCTTGTGTGTCCACTTAGGAAACATGCATAATACCTTCAAGGAACCCCCTTGTCATTTAGACAGGATTTTACAGTTTGGGCATCCTGGGGAGGAGAAATTTAAAAGAGAAAAGAAAGAGAAACAATTTTAAATTCACATGAAAATAAAAGGTTTGAGGATCTTCAGTGTCCATATTCTAGGACACTGGTTCCAGTTCAGCGTGAGCTCCTAGGAAATCCAAACAGTTTGGAAATCTAGCTCCGACAATCTCTATCATGAATGCATTTCTTCTCCACTCGACACAAGTGTCTGGGATGGTAGAACTCAATGAGCGGTGTCAGCGCCGTTGGGCAGTGAATCATCGGATCCCTATGCACGTATGGAGCAGCGGTAGTCTGGTTGTTAGAGTAGAGGATTAGCAACCGAAGGCTTGCGAGTTCGAAACTCGATCCAATCAAAGACCGTCATGGGGGGGTTGGTTCACGTTATATCTGCCATGGCTCCAAATGTCATCACGTGGGCGTGGTGTGAAAGTTTGAAGAGTTGTGCCAGACTCGGATGTTCTCGTCATCTGACCGTGGTTCAAAGTTACGAGGTGTCCTCGATCTTTCCCTTTGGGATTGATCCTGGACACCTGCCAATAGCTCGTTGTGGTTTAGTGACGTTAATTTAAGTACCTACCCACATGGGATGTGCTTCGGAGTTCGAACTAAAAGATGTACGTAATAAATGAACCATTGCCGGTTAAAAACCGGAATATTCTACTGTATTTCATTTGGGAGACTCCTTCACTCTGGAGATGACTTCATGGAGTGGACCGCCTGTATCACCCTAGTCTTATTCCCTCTGACATTTCAAAAGTAATGCTTTTTTGATCCGGTGGTAGCTTGATGATTGTGTAGTATTAATTTTTGCTTCTGGTTTGTGTCATTTGCTGCTAATTTGGCTAAAGCATCCGCTGATTCGTCACCAGAGAGGCTGATGTGCTCCTTAATCCAGTGGAGAATCTGGTCCATGACATGGGGAGGAAAGTGCAGTTCAATTTTTGTGAGGTACCATAGAGGCTTAAGTCTGATTTAACCTCAGGAATTGCTTGTTAGCATTTATCTATTTATGACCCACGCCCTACCCGGCTCACCACAAGGTTTCGAGCCCAGGCAAGGGAAGGGCGGGGAAAGGTTGTTAAATTGAGACAAAACAATACAAAGTTTAACATAGTGCAGGCGACAAGCATTTATCTATGAATATGAACTGGTCTTCACGCCTGGGGTGACCCTGTCAGGAAAAAACTTCAGATGTACTTCACTCAGTCCTCCCAGTGAGGCAGCCAACAGGAGTTGAGAATGGATGATTACAATTTGTACTCTTAACCATCTAACAATAGCCTTGAGAACTTGGATCAATTGCCGGAACCCTTTACCATCTTCGATGACTGACGCTCTCAGTGCTGTTTGGGAAATAGGAATACTTTTCCTGTGGGCGACAGATAGAACCGTACACGTGAAAGATAAGTAGACATTACTTCTATTGAGAGGAGCTTCAAAAAGTGATCGACTAGTAGTCACGTGACTGTCGCAACCTGACCAGACTTTGCTGAGAAGCCTATCGCAGTTGATCCTACACCGTCGCCAGTGGATTGTTTATATTCAGCGCCGTAGAGGCGCACAAATCCGTTGCGCTTCGAGATGTATATACGTTATTCGTACTCGTGAGATCGGTTCAAGTGTAGAACATTAAAAATTTTGAGGACTATCTATGCTTTTTCGTTTGACATGTCGGAAGCCCTATGTAAGTTTCTACAATTAAATTATTTTTGATATAATTAGCTGTACTTTACTCTCTCCAAAAAGTAACTAGGAAACAAATTCCAAGTATTAAGAAGTAGATAAAAAAGACTGGTAGTTTTTAAAGTTGACGATCTGCTATATAAAATGGCGTCCGCGACAGGACTTGGAATTTGTTATTGAGAATTTGTGATTGGTAAGAAATTAATTCATTTACTTTAATTTCATGATGGAGAGTTTAAAGAAAATGCGTACTCTAAGTGGTTTCAATAGAATCGCTAATGCGTTATATGAATGTTAGAAGAGGAGGAACGTGATATTGATGAAATCGAAATTTTAATGGCTCAGTTAGACGAAAAATGGTTAGAACTTGAATCGAAAGAAAAAGAAACTATTGCTTTGTTATCATATAAAGATGAGTGTTCTCAAGAAAGTTTTAATCAGGCTTACGAAGTTTCTGAAGAGCATAAGGAAAGATATATACGACTTAAAACTAAAGTTAAGAAAAGTATTAATGACGATGTTAAAAGCACTAATGACGATAATAAAAGCGTGCCTAGTGAAACAGTATCGAAACGAAAATTCCAACTTCCTAAAATTGAGCTTAAGAAGTTCAATGGTGATAAGGAATGGTTTGGTTTCTGGGGTCAGTTTCGGAAAAGACTTGGACATCGCGCCAGAGGATAAATTACAATATTTGTCCCAGTCTACTGTAGAAGGATCGCGTGCCACAGATATTGTAGATTCCTTTCCAGTAACAGCTGAGAATTATGAGCAAGCAGTTGAGTGTCTAAAAGCTAGATTCGGAAGAGAAGATTTACTCATAGAAGTATATGTGAGAGAATTGTTAAACTTAATTTTGAACAATTCTTTGCATCAAACTAAAGTTACAAATCTCGACAAATTATATGATAAAATTGAAGCACACCTCCGTGTCCTTGAAACATTAGGTGTAACTTCCGATAAGTATGCTTCAATGCTGTATCCCTTAGTTGAAAGCTGTTTACCAGAAGACTTGATTCGAGTAAGGGGAAGAAGTATTAGTTTAAAAAATTAAACTAAGAAAATGCCAAATGAACTGACCGCTCTTATGAGTTTTCTAAAATCAGAAGTTGAAGGGGAAGAACGAATTTCAATAGCAAAAGAGGGGTTTGGTTTAGAGGCAAAACGTAAAGAGAAATATTCCTATTCCACATCTCCTAATGATAAACAATTTACAACCGCAATCGGACTTTTTGACAATGTTGAGACTCGTCGGAATAAAAAAGCACTGCTCATTTTGTGAGAAAACGCATGAGTCACAAGCTTGTAGAATCGCGTTAAAAATGAGTTGGGATGATAAAAGGAAAATCTTGGCAAAAAAGGGTTGTTTTATGCCTAAAAATCGGTCATAGAGCTCGTGATTGCAGATGCAAGATTAATAGTGAAAAGTATAGAAGTATACATTATGTTATAATGTGTAATGAAGGTAAATTTAAAGAACCTAAATCGAAACCGAACGCTGGTGAAAGTGATAGTCAAAATATGATCAATGATACGGTTTTAAGCAATCACACATGTTGTACAGTTCTTTTACAAACATTGCATGTACGATTACGAGGTGCAGGAAATAAGGGGAAAATAGTTCGTGCATTCATCGACTCTGGGAGTCAACGATCTTATTTGAGTAAACGTGTAGCGAAAGAAATGAAATATGATTTTATTAAAGAAAAAAGTATTATTCATAATTTATTTGGGGGGCAGAGAACATCCCGAGAAACATTTTAAATACAGAGTATTCATTAGCAGTTTGAAAGGTGATTATAATTGTAACTTTGAGGTCCTTGACCAGCAAACAATTTGCTCAGCTATACCCATTTCAACATTAAAACCATGCGCTGAGGAGCTTGAATATCATAATATTACTGTAACTGATCAATTAATCTCTGGCCCCCAGGGGCATTCCTTCTTTAGGTTTGTACGGGCTTCACAATCCCGGGGTACCTGAGTGATCTTTTTCTTTCCCAGGGGTTTGCTGTCTTTGGTGAACACGGGGGTCGCGCTCCCGGGATACCTAAGCGATCTTTCTCTACCTTCATCCCACTACTCTATTCCCCACCCCTCCTTTTTCTCCATTTCACGTCTTGCGATTCGGAAACCATTAAAATTTCTTAACATTGAAAAACACCTTAAATTCATTCTTTTGTTATTTAAAAACTATGTTAATCACCTATGGTATTACGTATCATAAAATTCCTTTTTAGTTGTGTTAAGTTCTATTTACTTCTAAATTATCATTTATTCCCTTTTTATGATTCTTTTAAAAGACGTCAGTACGTTTTTCTGACCCGCATGTTTGCCGTGTGCGGCGTCCCGTATCGGGGGAAAGTGGAGTCCTGGGGTACCTGATGCGTGCCCTTTGGTCCATGCTTCTGCGTAGACGGGTGGCTGGAGTGAGCCCGCTCTGGTCAATCGGCTCACCTAATTTCTCTGGGGTTCACCACGTCAGAGCTTTTGGTCCCTCTGTCGTGCTGAACTCCAATGATATTGGGCATTTAGGGTTAGTGCTGTCGCTAGGAATGCCCTGGGCGAACTGGCGGATTCACATCCCGACACGGCGGCACTATGTTCTGGCTGTGACCCCTGAGGCAGTTCCGAGATCTGTTGCCGGACAACTGCCGGATACTGCTTCTCCTGGTTGGGCTCCAAGGTGGGCGGGGGCGCGCCTGGATGAATATCTTTTTATCATATTATGGATTCTAAAACTTTACCTTGCCCCGACGGAGGCTTTGATCTGTCAAACACATTTCACGAAGAACATGAAAATTATGTTAGTGAACCGTGTATAGAAACGGTTACACCTGTCATTTCCGCAATTCCTGAACCAAAAAAATCAGTTTCTAAATTTCTTATTATACACAACGAATCCGGTAAATTAACAAAAATGTCACCATTTCTAATCGAAAAATACATTAAAAATGCAGCTGATGAAGTAAAAAATGTCAAAAAATTGAAATCTGGAGACCTATTGATAGAATCCAAATCGGAAATACAATCAATGAAACTATTAAATATTAAAAACTTTGGGGACGTCGAAATTCAAGTCTTTCCGCACAAAACCCTAAACTATACCCGAGGAGTAATCTCATCCCAAGAACTCGCAATGGTGTCCGACGAAGAATTTGTCACTGAACTAAAAGACCAAAAAGTTATAGCAGCCAAAAGAATCATGATGAGGCGTGAAGCAAATTATATTCCATCAAGAAATGTTGTTCTGACCTTCGATTCTCCTGTAATGCCAACAAAAATAAAAGCCGGTTACTTGTGCTGCGACGTGAGGCCTTTCGTTCCGGGTCCCCTTCGATGCTTCTTGTGTCAGAGATTTGGACATGCCAAAACAGCATGTCGCTCATCTATACCAACCTGTGCACGTTGCGCAAAGCCCGGTCACGACAGTTCTACGTGCTCCGAAATCGAACATTGTGTTAATTGCCAGGGAAATCATGCTGCGTATTCAAAAACTTGCCCTCGTTGGATACAGGAAAAAGAAATACAATCAATAAGAGTAACCAAAAATCTATCTTTCCCCGAAGCAAGAAAACTAGTGGAATCTCGTACACCTCGTCTTAACACCTCATATGCATCCGTCATTAAAACCAGCAAAACAATAAGCACCCAAACATATAATTCAGACTTTACATCTAATAAAGTAAATGCAGAAACGCAAATAAACTCTACTCCTTATAAATATCAACCAACCAAATCAAACCATCAATCCCATAGCTTAAGCCCAAAATCAATTGACAAAGTTACAAGTAAACCCTCAAACCTGCCGCAACAGAGAACCGTACCAGCAACAAAAATCTTCAAGCCGAACCCAACAACGTCAATAGAACAAAATAAAAAAAAGCAAAGTAAGAAAGACAAACCTACTCCCCGGAACTCTAAAGACCCCTCAAAATTACCGGATACCGAAATAGATTTACACCCTTCCACGGACTCAGACATGGAATTTGGAGAGGACGGTATTGAAGAGAACGCTGCATTTTTTAGGAAAGGTTCTAGGTTTTATAAAAAACCTTCCAAATAAAACAATCCAATCTTTATTTCAGAAGAGATTGAAAAGGGCTCTAATTTTTAAAGAATAAATGACTATTAATCTCCTAACTTGGAACTGTCATGGCTTTCGTACACATATCGACGATATCAAATCTTTAATAAATAATTTTAACCCTATTTGCCTAGCCCTTCAAGAAACATACTTAACGCCTAATAACACAATGAATGTTAAAAATTATAATTTAATAAGAAATGATTACATCCACGGTGCACGCGCTTCGGGCGGCGTGGCTATAATGACCTTGCAGAATTTCCCATCCAGAAGAATTTCTCTAAATACGAGCATTCAAGCAATAGCCATTCAACTTCATATTAAATTTTTACTAACAATCTGCTGTATATATCTACCCCCAAATGAAAGCGTTAGTCAACAGGAACGAAATGATTTAATAACTCAACTTCCGTCTCCATACTTCATCATAGGGGATTTTAACGGACACAACCCTCTTTGGGGAAGTAATGATTTTAACACAAAAGGACAACAAATTGAAAAATTGATGGATGACCATTGTCTCTGCCTTTTAAATGATTCCAGTCATACATACTTCCATACTCCGACCCAAACCTTTCACACCCTGGACCTTGCAATATGCTCTCCTACTTTGCTTTCATTTTGGGACTTTAAAATTGACAATGATCTGCACAATAGCGATCACTTTCCAATCATTTTAACATATAACTGCAATGACGTTTTACTACCTATATAACTGCAATGACGTTTTACTGTGCGATATATATTTGAGAAAGCGGATTGGACTCGATATCAGGTTGAATCAAATATTTCCGACAACATGGTTAAGATGCCTAGCATAAATGATTGCGTTGAAATGATAACGAACACCTTGATTAAAGCGGCAGATGTGGCTATCCCCAAAACATCGGGTAAAATGCCTAAATTATGGAAGCCTTGGTGGAATGAAGCATGCTCTCAAGCCTATAAATTCCAAAAAAAAGCATGGAACACCTTCAGACGTTATCCCACCACTTCGAATTTGATAGTTTTCAAGCGGGCCAAAGCAGAAGCTCGAAAATTAAGGAGACAGCGACAAAAAGAATCCTGGCAAGAATACATAAATTCAATTGAATGTCGAATATCATCAAAACAGCTATGGGGCAAAATTCGAAAAATTACCGGCAAAAATCACAACCCAAATATATCATTTTTACTTCACAATGGACAAGTCGTTTCAGACGTTAAGACAATTGCTGATACCTTGGGAGAATCTTTTTCTAGGGTATCTCATGAGAGCTCTTACCCCCAAGATTTTATTAATTATAAGCGACGTGAAGAATGCAAGACGTTAAACTTTCAACCATCCGCTCATAAAACTTACAATCGTAATTTTACCATATTCGAACTGAAAAATGCATTAAGAAAATCACACCCGACTTCACCGGGCCCCGATCATATTCATCTAGACATGTTGACCCATCTCAATGAAGATTCATTACAAAATGTTTTACTTCTTTATAATAGAATTTGGACAGAGCAAGATTTTCCGACAACCTGGCACAGAGCTATTATTATTCCAATACCGAAACCTGGGAAGGATCCTCAAGACCCTAATAACTATCGACCCATTGCTTTGACAAGCTGTATCTGCAAAGTCATGGAAAGAATGGTGAATGCTCGGTTGATACATGTCCTTGAGTCTGAAAAACATCTATCGGAGTTTCAAAGCGGATTCCGTTTTGGACGAAGCACCTACGACAATGCCTTAATGCTGGAATCCTCTATCAGAGATACATTCGTCACAAAGAAGCATTTGGTAGCTGTCTTCTTCGATATGGAGAAAGCTTATGATAGGACATGGCGATATGGCATAATGCGAGACTTATACGAGATGGGCTTTCTGGGAAATCTCCCACTATTTTTCAAAACTTTTTATTGACAAGGACCTTTAGCGTTCGCATTAATAATATTTTATCAGATGACTTTTCACAGGACGAGGGTGTTCCCCAAGGAAGCGTTCTAAGCGTGATACTTTTTATAATTAAAATCAACGGTATTATTAAACAACTTCCTCCATATGTGCACGGAACGCTTTTTGTAGACGATTTCCAAATATTCTGTTCTGGAATCAATGTACCTTTTATTGAAAGACAACTCCAAACGGCTATTAGAATTGTAAGTAAGTGGGCAAACGAAAATGGTTTTGTTTTTTCTTCGCAAAAGACTGTATATGTGTACATTTTACTAGAAGACGCTGACTTTTTCCTGATCCAGAACTTTTACTAGACGGAACTGTTATTCCAGTAGTTCCAGAAATAAAATTTTTGGGTATTATTTTTGACTCGAAGTTATCTTTTCGATCTCATATCAAAGTATTGAAACGAAAATGCAACCAATCATTGAATATTTTAAAGGTTTTATGTAACACAACTTGGGGAGCTGATTTTATTTCAATTTTAAAAATTTACAAAGCTGTTGTCCGATCGAAACTCGATTATGGGAGTGTAATATATGGATCTTCTGCTAAGTCTGTTCTTCAAGCCCTGGATACTATTCATCACCAAGGCCTCCGATTATCCCTCGGAGCTTTTCGCACTTCGCCAGTCCAGAGTTTATATATAATGACAGGCGAGCCGGATTTAAGACATCGACGTGAGAAACTTACCCTAAAATACTATTTTAAGATTAAAGCCAACCCTTCTCACCCATTGCATAATAGAGTAACTAACCCTAAATTTGGAAGTCATTACTCACATTAAAACCTTCATTCATACCATCACTTGGTTTTAGAGTCCGTACCATAATGAATTCATTAAATGTTGACAATCTGGGAATATTTCCTAGAGAAAACGAACCTCCACCTTGGAATGATAAAAATCTACTTACCATCAATGACTTTTCACATTTTAACAAATCATCAACCCCCGATACCATTTATTTACAATTATTCCATTCCCATAGAAACAAATATTCATCTTTTAAAACAGTTTTTACTGACGGATCTAAGAACGGGACAAATGTTGGTGCCGCGGCCGTTTTTGATAATACAACCATTGCTAGAAAATTGCATGGGTGCTGCAATGTCTTCACTTCAGAGATCTACGCAATAATTTTAGCCTTAAAAACGATTTCTACACACACTAATAAAAACTGGATCTTGT
Source organism: Meta bourneti (assembly GCA_933210815.1). Taxonomy (NCBI): domain Eukaryota; kingdom Metazoa; phylum Arthropoda; class Arachnida; order Araneae; family Tetragnathidae; genus Meta; species Meta bourneti. The sequence continues at coordinate 59,977,442 of OW119932.1, read as the reverse complement.
ATACCGACTCTAAAAGTAGTATCGAATCCCTATTAAACTATACACATAAAAGTCATTCCTTGGTTTTAAAAGCAATGAATTTGCTCCTAACATTAACAGAAAATGATTTTCGGATATTCTTTTGTTGGATTCCTGGGCATGTGGGAATCCGGGGCAATGAGAAAGCGGATTTGGCAGCCAAAAACGCAACATTGATTATAAACTCCAATGTACCGATTCATGACATTAATAGTGTTTTAACCCAAGCCATAAATTCATCCTGGCAATCCGCTTGGGATTTGGAAAACCATAACAAACTTCATGATATTCAACCATATATAAAGGGATTCAGCAAAACAAACTTAAATAGAAGTCATCATGTAAAACTGACAAGGCTCCGAATCGGACATTCCTTTTTTACCCACAGACATTTACTGCTGGGAGAACCAGCTCCTCTTTATGCTCATCATGCAATAGTATTTTTTCCATAAAGCACATATTGACGGAATGCCGGAATTTTAATCATCATAGACTAAACCGATTTGGTATCTCCCCTATTACCTTAACAGACTTGTTGATGGAACCACATCATAAAAACTTATTTTTATTCCTTACTGACATTGGTTTCGTAAACTTTATTTAGATTTCATAATCGACTGCAACACACACAACTGCACTGAATTTTATTACGCGGCTTTCTGACTCGCTCTAACTAAATACCAGTTATGAACTAGCTATTGTTTGGCGCAGCATGGCCAAATCTGGCCCTTGTGCCATAAAAAACCAACCAACCAACCAATTAATCTCTGAACCGGAAGAATCGTTAGAAATTGATCTATTAATCGTGACTGATGTTGCGGGTAAACTCTTTAATGGAAAGATTATTCATCTATCATGTGGACTTGTTGCTGTAGGAACATATTTAAGTTGGACCTTGATGGGATGCCACATCAAACTTCTGATGCCAATTCTACGATGGTAGTTACAAATATGTTAGTTAAGGATGTAGCTATTACCGAAAGCTGGAATCTTGATATCATTGGAATAATTAATCCGGCCACACAAAAGGCCAGAGACGAAAGAGATTTACAAACAAAGATGCGATTTCAACATTCTGTGTCCGTGAACAGTGAAAGGCGCTATGAAATTGTTTTACCCTGGTCTGAAGATCACCTACCGCTACCCACCAATGAAGATTTAGCCGTGAAGCGTTTAGAATCTACAACGCAGAAACATCGCTCACAAAATCTGCTTACATTGTACGAGGAGGTTTTCGACAGTTGGCTCGATTTCGGTATAATCGAAGAACTCAAGCAAAGTGAGGTTATTTGATGGACACTATTTGCCACACCGACCAGTTATAAAGGAAAATAGTTCTACCCCAATAAGACCAGTATTCGACGCTTCTGCGAGAGTAAAGCATTCTCCGTCTCTAAATCGTGCTTAGAATGTAGTCCATCTTTAATGGAACTAATACCTTCCATTCTTTTAAGATTTCGGTCAAAGCAGACAGAAAAGGCATTTTTACAAATTAATGTAAAACCCAATGATCGAGATTATCATAGATTCTTTTGGTAAAAAGATGTGAATTAAAAGGAGCTAAAATATTTCGTCATACCAGAGTAATGTTTGGTGTGAAAAGTAGCCCTTTTCTTTTGGCAGCTGTAATAGAATTTCATTTGCAGAAATATATAGAAAATTCTCACTGATAAAAATTTGTTCCATAAACTTATTCACTCTTTCTATGTAGATAACGTTGTTAGCAGTTTTGAAGATGAGCTTGACATGACACTGTTTATTGAAGAATCTCAAAAAGTAATGAATGAAGGAAAGTTTAATCTCCGAGGTTGGTTACTTACCGAGGTTGGGGATGACTTACAAACAGGAGTTGAGTCACCGGTATTGGGATTATTATGGGATTACCAGAAAGATCTTTTAAGTGTGAACCTGACATGGTTGGAAAGCTTAAAATTGATGGAAGTAACTAAGAGGACTATTTTGGCTATAGCCCAGAGTATGACCCGATTGATCTTGTAAGCCCTGTTCTCTTGCATCCTAAGCTATTGTTGCAAAGCTTATAGAAAATGAGAATTGGGATACCGAAGTTGATGAAAGTACGAAAGAAAAGTTTAAGAGATCTGAGTCTCTTAAAAGAAATTTCTGTACCTTGATGGATACACACTAACAGAGATAACAAAAATTTGTGTAGCATTCACACCTTCTGCGATGCCAGTAGTAATGCTTATGCTGCTGCAGTGTTCGAGAGAATTCAGACTTATGGAGTTGAAGTTCATTTATTAGCTTCTAAGTCCAGAGTAGCTCCGGTGAAATCAATCACGATTCCACGTCTTGAGTTGATAGCTGCAACGGTGGGAGCGAGACTCTGCGCTTCAGTTTTAGAAGGTTTGCAATGGCAAAATGTTGAATTATATTTTTGGACTGATTCAACCACTGTTTTGGCCTGGATCCAAAAAGAAGAAATCTGGACTGTTTTTGTGTTGAACCGAGTACGAGAAATCAAGAAATTAACAAACCCGAATGCATGGAGACATGTATCAGGAACCGATAATCCTGCTGACCTTCCATCCAGAGGCTGTACTGCCAAATAGCTTTTGTCAGTTAGATGGTGGGAGGGACACGCATGGTTAAAGAAAAATGAAGGTGAATGGCCAACACCAAAATTGGAATATAATCAGGGAAACATTATTCATGAAATCAGAAAAGGTGCTGTAACTAACACATGTAGATCTAGAAACAGAGGAAATCTTCCATAGAATATCTTCGTGTGTCAAACTTGTTAGTAAATTGCTTGGATTTGTAGATTTTTCTCTAATGCAACATTTAAAACATCGCGTTACTATGGAGATCTAACTTTGAAAGAAATAAATCACGCAGAATTAGTTTTGTTAAAAATTATTCAACGCGAAGCATTTCCTGTTGGCGCAAATGATCAACAAATAAAGCCTGTAGCGAATGTCCGCAAGTGCAGAGCGCCCCCTCGCGGTGCATAAAACATAACTATTTAGTTGACAGCGAGAACTCATGACAGTAGGATGTTGTCCCCCGAGATCCCCCTTTGTAAATTTACATTTAGCTTCTCATTGTATATTTTGTAAATATTTGTGATCGTGTAGGTGTCTAATAAATGTGGTTTGCATTTAAACCTGGACTCGTGCTTCCCAAACACAACTCGGTCACAAATAAATGGCGCCCAATCTTGTGGCCCGAACTGACCTGAGTCTCGCTGGCAGCTCGAATTACTTTTCAGGAAAGTAGTAAGCATTTTCCAGAAAAGGAACGGCACGTCATCAGAAAGGATCCACATATCACCAAGATATGGAATTATTTACAGATAAGTTTACTTTTAATTTTGAAAGTGTTCTGATATCAAATGTTTTTGTGGTAAAGCTAAAATTAGTAATCGACCTGATTACAAGTACGTTAAATATTTAATTTGGATAATTTCTGATGAAGTGTTCTTTTCCTATGTGGTTATTTTGTCAACCTGACATACTTATATATATCTAAAAAGATATTAATTCCAATTCGTTTGAATAATTTCTAATTGAGTCAGTTAATGCACTCCTTGCATAAAGAAATGTAACCCAGACATATTTAAATATTTCTTTTGAAAATATATTAATTCATTTGAATATAATGTGTGTTTTAAAAGCATTTGTTTATGTATAAAGTATTCATATTTGCTACTTCTGATTTGGTAGTAAAATCTCAGTGTTTTGATTTCATGAATGTTCTTAAAATTGTATTCTTTAGTATATCATTTATTATTGATATGGTAGTGTCATTCTTAGCATGATATTATTTTCATTTAACGTTAGAATTGATGAAAACTGAATTTTTTATAAAGATTATTTCATTACTTAAAAGAAAAGAGTGTTGTCGGTCACATGACCCGCAGGTGTGGTTCTTCCTTTCCCGCCGCCAACTTGTTTATATTTTTCTTTTGCTGCTATTTTTAGAATCTGCGTAGGTTGCAATATTTTATTTCTTTCTGTTAAACATGTATTTAGCTAGAGCTAGAAAAGAAGACCTTATTAAGTTAGGAACTGAAATAGGGGTAGAATTAAATGATACACTCAAAATAATTCAGATAAAAAAATTAATAACTGATAGCAAAGACTATGAAGAAGATTTTTGTAAAGAACTCTTAGCAACGATCATTAGTACTCGTTTAGACGAAGAAAAGAAACGACATGAAGAATCAGAAAGGTTAGCGTTAGTGACAATTGAATTGGAAAAACTTAGGCTACAGTCTGCTATTCCGCAGGCTGCTGGGGGTAATGGAGATATACATAAGGATTCAAATCCTAAAGTTGAAATACAAAAGCTTCTACCATCCTTTAATCCTGAAGATGGAGATATCGCTCTCTTTATTGTTTTATTTGAAAGGCAGCTTAAACTGTTTAATGTACCTGAAGATTTCTGGGTTGCATATCTCATTAGTGCAATTCCACCTAACATTGCTAACTTAGTCGCTAGAGAAACGGAAGAAAATGCCAAAAATTATGAACACGTTAAAAGCTATTGTTAAAGCGTTTCCACTTGACAGCTGAAAGATTTAGGCAGCTTTTCGTGACCCACAAGAAAACTGCAGATATAACGTGGAGAGACTTTTTCTTTGAGATACAAAGCTATTTTGAGAATTGGTTAAAGGAATCAAATGTAACTCAATTTAAAGAACTTAAAAATTTGATGATAGCCGATCAAATGAAGAAGAAATGTCCTCCTGAATATAAGCAACATTTCCTAGACGAATGGAGTGAGTTGATCTCTCCCGAGGAACTCGCTGAGAAATTAGACGAATACGAAAATGTTAGAACCATTTGCGCAAACAGTACAAAGAGGGACAAACCATCTGAAAAGACACGACTACCTAAATGGAAAAATCAGATTAGCACTTTTGCAGATGACCCACCGAATCGAAATAGAACTTTCAACTACTCAAGAACGAATCGAGAAGATAAATCTAAGCCTCAAAAGACCGAAAGGTCACAAACTTTAACATGTTTTGGGTGTGGAAAACCTGGTTTTGTTAAATCCAAATGTCCAATATGTTCGCCCTCGTTGACGAAGCCTGAATTACAAGCCAATAGTCTGAAAATGTATAGCATGCATGTAAATTGCCCAGCATCCATCACGTATGTAGACATAACTATCTGCGGTCAAAAAGCACGTGTTTGTGCTGATACTGGTGCAAGCTGTACTGTAGCTGGTGAACGACTCTATCAGCTGTTTAGAGATAAACAAGTCCCGATGACAAGCAAGACTGTCACTATGTTTTTGGCTGATGGTCAGCTTTCAACTACTAAATCCTTTATCGCCGACTTAATGGTGAATATAGAAGGACGAAATGTTCCCACAACGTTTGTAATATTGCCAGAATCCAAAGGAAATAGAACCCTACTTGGATTTGACTTCTTAGAAAAGGCCGGAATAGTACTTGACCTCCGAAACAGAAGATGGCACTTCTATGATGACCCTCATCATCCGTTTGGAGAGGATCTTGATGCAAGCAGTCCTGAACCAGAAAGTAGCATGGTGCGAAATTCGTGTGACTTACGGGAAAATGAAGGAGAAAGTTTGACCCCTGAACAAAGAATACAACTCAACACCCTGTTGAGAGGAGATGATAGAATTTTCCGTCTAGGGGGAGAAGCTACTCCATACATGAAACATCACATAGATACCGGTGATCACCTTCCCGTGTCAACCCCACCATATAGATTACCACCTTCGAAGAAAGAAGTCTTGAAGAGAGAAATCGACGACCTTTTAGAGAAAGACATCATTGAGGAGTGCGAGTCCCCATATGCCGCACCTGTTGTCAGTACCTAAACCGAATGGATCGGTAAGGTTATGTGTGGACTATCGGAAATTAAATGCTATAACAGTACCGGATACTTACCCGCTTCCTAGAATGGACGATTTAATGCACGACGCCAAGTCAAGCCAGTATATGTCTACTATAGATCTGAAATCTGGGTATCATCAAGTTGACGTCAATCCTTCTGACCGAGATAAGACTGCTTTCGTCTGCTCTTTTGGTACATATCGTTTTAAGCGCATGCCGTTTGGATTAAGGAATGCACCCGCAACATTCCAATGACTCATGGATGAGTTCCGTAATGGTCTCCCTTCAGTTAATTTACTGGTTTATTTAGATGATTTGATTGTCTTGTCACCGACATTTGATCAGCATCTTAAAGATTTGAAAGCTGTATTTGATAGACTCGACAAATTCAAATTAACTGCCAATAGGGAAAAATGCAAATTTGCATGCACAAAAGTCAAGTACCTGGGACTTTGGATAACTCCAAGAGGTATTGAGACTGATCCAGAAAAGATATCAGCTATAACAGAAATGCCAAGTCCTAGAAACCTCAAGCAACTCCAATCATTTATTCAAACCTGCTCTTGGTATCGCAAATTCATACCAAATTTCTCAGAAATTGCTAGACCGCTGACATCCCTTACAAAAAAAACTGCGACATGGAAGTGGGATGAAGAGCAACAAAACGCCTTTGAAGCTTTAAAACATAGTCTGGTATCTCCGCCTATCCTGAAACAAGCAGATGAGACAAGCCCTTTTAGTATACGTACTGATGCTAGTAATTACGCCCTGGGGGCATGCCTCTTACAGAAACATGGATCTGACGAACATCCAGTTGAATATGCCAGCCGTCTACTGAGTTCTGCAGAAAGGAACTATTCGACAACAGAGAGGGAAGCTCTTGCTGTGGTCTGGGCCCTTCAAAAATTCCGTGGTTACGTCGAAGGAAGTGAAATCATCGTGGCATCCGACCACCAACCACTTAGATGGTTAATGAGCTTGAAGACACCATCAGGACGATTGGCCCGATGGGCTCTTCAGTTGCAAGCTTTTAATCTCAAGATTGAATATATCCCAGGAAGATGCAATTATATAGCAGATATGCTGTCACGACCTACTTGTGAACAAGAAAATGCAAGTTGTGAAGTTCTTACTTTCTTAGTGGACTTTCCCACACGCTCACCAAAAGAGATTCGAGAAGAACAATTAAAGGATGATGAGCTGAGGAAGATCATTGAGTGTTTCGAAGACTGAAAAAGGAGTAAATTTTGCTAATTGGACAGAAAGAGGATTCATCATGAATCAGGGAATGTTATTCCGTTATTCTCCTACTTCAGATACCGAAGAGGCCCAATTAGTTGTACCAACTCACGAAAGACAAGAAATTTTGAAAATTCATCATGATGCTCCGAGCGCTGGACATTATGGAGCCGATGGAACCTTTGATAGAATCTCAAAAAGGTACTACTGGACCGGAATGCGTTCCTACATAAGTAACTAAGTAGTATGTGGGCCACTTTACCGCCTTTTCCAAGATGGCCGCCGTTTGATAAGGAGTTGACTGCTGATAAGGAGTTGGGGGAGGATTGCTGATAAGGGGGCTTTGAGGTGGTGACGTCATTGTAAAGATGGCGTTGTTGTGTTGCCATGGTAATGAATCAAAAGTAGCTCCATCTGGTGGGGAAATAAGAAACCCTATTATTTTGAATTAAAAAGGAATTTCGTGGATTCGAACTGGGGACCATGGGATCTGTAGTACAGTGCGCTATCCGTTAGGCTGTAAGAGAGTTAACTATAGGTGGTGAATTAATGTAGTGTTTGCTTTTTCTTAGTACTAGGAATGCGTTATGGGACTTGGTTTTATTTGATGAATAATTAATTTTTATTTTCCAATTAGTTGTAAGTGTGTTGGACTGGTGATGTCATCTAGTGATTTTAAAAGAAGTTAATCTAAGGAACTTTCTTATTTTTGTCATTAATTCTGGGAATGTGCTATTTTTAGAAAATGGTTTGAACAATTGTGGTACAGCCATCTGGTGGTGGAAGAAGTAACAATTAGTTTTAAAAGATTTATTTTTTAGCTCTAGACTTGTAGCTTGATACTTTAGAATTAACTGGAGAATTTTTTTTTTTAAGAAAATTTTATAAAGACAGATTTGAACCCGGCAAAAGGTAATCGCGGCCGCCCGTTTTACACAAGCACTTTAACCGTTCGACCACGATCACCTACTTTGTATAATACATATAGAATACTAACTCGTGAATTTACAGCTTAAGGGAGTGAAAGTATGTGTTTTTTTTTCCTTGAGAATAGTGCCCTTATGAAGAATGAATATGAATATAAAAACAAATAAAGTTGAATTTATAAACCTTAGCTATATAACAAGTTTATTACCAAGATTTTAAAGTATGCGAATTGTATGTAATGACAGGAAAAGTATCAGAATATAGAAGACTCTGGAACTTGTGACAATATGACTAAGGATTTATGTGTAGGTTAATTAAGATAACAGAAGGAGTTAAACACGTAGTCACCGATAGGATACAAGCTTAAGTAAATGAGAAAGCTTTTAAACGCATTGCTATTTAGGAGAATGGTGTTGTTTTTCTGATTGTGAGAAAAGCAAATGAAACTACATCATGCCAATGAATCACATATGACATGCCCGAACTGGAACTTTCTATAGGGGTTTTAGCTATGAAATAGTGACGAAGGGATTATCTTAATACTCTAACGTTGGAACTCGGAACATAAGTAATTGAGGCCAACCAATATATGCGAAGATTTTAAGCGTATGAACACTACATGTAAGATAGAATTTATAATACGGAAACCTTTTTTATATTTTAATGAATTTATATACAACATGAGCTTGAAGAAAGGGTGAATGTTTAAGGGTGAATGTTTTGTAGGGAAAATTATTATTATTACAATTTGAGGGGAGGACTTTGAGATATGAATAGGACACACAGGCATAACGGTGTATGAAACATTACATTTTTAGGTAAATAAGAAGTAACTAACCAAAGATTTATAGTATACATATTATAAGCGATGGCAAGGAACCGTATAAGATTGATATTATTAGAAGCCTCTGGAACTTGTGAGAATATGACTAAGGATTGTTTTTGCACGTGTAAGTTAATTAAGATAACAGAAGGAACGGAGTTAAACACCGAGTCACAGATAACGATAGAAACTATTTGATAATAAGAGGCTTTTTAAAGCATAGTTGGAGCATCTTGGGTCTTTGAATTACTTTGCATCTTGTTTTGGGGTTTTTCTGCCCTTTTTTACTGTTTTTAAATAAATCATGGATTCTAAGGACATTAGACCTGCAAAGAAAATGCGTGCAGACAAAGAACTGTGTTTGCAGAAATATTGTAAAGATTCTTTATGTTATGAGTATGGTAAACTGTTTACAGATCGTGAAGGCTGGGCATATTTTTGTCGATTGGAAAACGAATTAACGTACTTAAAGAAAGAGGAAACTACTATTGAAATTTATGGTAAAAAATGTACTGTGCCTCGGCAACTTGTAGCATACGGAGACGTAGGAATAAGCTATGCCTTTAGCGGATCTTGTATTGCAGCCAAGCCTTGGTCTCCTTTACTATTGGAAATAAAGGCAGAAGTGGAACGAATAATTGGCACAAGATTTAATTTTGTGTTGATGAACCGTTACAAAGATGGTAAGGACTGTATAGGTGCCCATAAAGACAATGAGAAGGACTTGGATCTTAATGCACCCATAGCGTCTGTTTCATTTGGACAGAAAAGGCAATTTGTGTTTTCTAGAAAGAACTACAATTCTCTAAAAATTGTTCTGGAAAATGGAAGCTTGCTTGTGATGAAGTATCCAACAAACCAATTTTGGTTTCACAGCTTGCCCCGTGGGGATGCACTATGGCCTAGAATAAACTTAACGTTTCGTAAAATTCTTGTATAAAGCAGCGATAAACCACTTATGTGCCCCCGAACTAGAACTCAGTGTCGTACACTAGACGATATTTGGACAACGTTGCAATTTATCTTTGTCTTTCTGAATAGTATTTTTATAAATGCTTATATCTTGTTGTTTTTAAATAAATATTTTAGCGTGTCTTACCACATATACTGTATTTAGGACTTTTTTATTACATAATTTTATAAATTGTTTTTAAAATGCAAGATCTGAAATGAAATTTTTCTTTGCTATAAAGATTTATGTTTTTAAGTTAGTTGTTTTTACTCAAAAATTAATTATACATTAGATGTTATAGCACATATTTTCAATGCAGAAATTTTGTTTTAAGTATAGTACACACTTAAGTAAGAGTAAACTTTTGAAACTTTACAAGACCCGTACTATGAACGTGCACATTTTGAATAAGTTGTAATTGTATTGAAATCATTTATGCTATAAAATCTAAACCAAAAGTTATTTTTTAATTAATCTTTCCATGCATATTTTTTAAATAAATCTTCCTAAATTTTAGTGATTTAATTTTTATTATACAGATTTACAAACTATTTTTGGATGAAATATAAGGATTTATATTTTAAAAGTTGGATGCTTTTACTCTTAATTATATATATATATATATATATATATGTATATATATACAAGATACTATTACACATATTTTTAATACTGAAGATTTTTAAAAACGTTTAACAATTGAAAAAATATATATATATACTTTAAATATTATTACAAACATTTAAATGCAATTTGCTTTTTATTTTTAATTTTACAATTAAGACATTTTTTAAAAGTTTGATTCTTAAAGTGTGTTTTATGCACAGTAAAAAATAATTATAAAAACCTGTAAGAGTAATTTTTTTTTTTTTTGCTTTTATTTGAAACTTTACAAGACCCTTACTATGAAGATGTTTCCTTGCACATTTGAAGCAGTGAAAAATAGAATTAAAAAGCCATTTATTTTTGAAGTTCTAAATTAAACGTTCCTCTTTTAATGCTTTTTTTGCAAACCATGCATTTACTAAATATGAACTTCCTTTTATTTGAAACCTTATGCCTATTGTGCAGCTTAAATTGCAGAGCAAAATTCCAATGCTGTACGAAACTATAAAGTATTTTACAAGATACTTCATATTATTCTCTTAATTTACATCTAATTCATTACTACGTTAAAATGGATAGCATCTGGGTTTTCTGTTTTAAAAATAATGTGTGCACATCTGTGCTGAAAAGTAAATTAACTTTTTGCCTTTTCTTGATATTTAATGCACAATCTAAATATTTACGCACACCGCTGATAGTAAAATTAAATAATAACTGAAAATTTTAAGTATTAGTGTGAATTTTAAAATGAACAAATATTGAATTAAATATGAATTCTATGTATTCTTAAAACAACTCTGCAAGAAAAAACAGATACACTTCTTACACAGATTGAAGGCAATCACATGGAAACAAAGTAAATTAGAACACTTTTTAATAGAAAAAAAACATTGATTCATATATTTTACAAAACTAATACATTGTAGTAAAAAAGAACTTATTTTTACATACTTGCATTTTTTTTAAGAGACACATGTTTACGACGAGCCAATTATTAAATGCCATCACCTCAGCTTTGGGGCAATGCAAATTATTTTTGTGATGACCACATGATAGTTTTTGGATCTTTTTGTTGCTACTTAGAGCACATAGTGCATCGAATTTGGGACACCCATATTGTTCCAAGTTGATATTTGGTATATTCAATGCATCTAGGTGTTTCTTTTCCACACAACGACCTTTGTAAGCAACTAGGTACTGGGTGGCGCTCTTGGTCTGTTCGTACAATTCTAAAAGCTTAGAGTCTAAACTTTCTAAAGGAGACACACTTTCCCATGCCACGGGACAGAAAGGGAGACCACATATGTAATTTTCAACATATCGAACAGTTTATGCTTATAAGGCGATAAGTTAAAACGAATACTTGAAGCTACTTGCGATTTTATGGCGATGTATCCGTATTCACGTACTAAGAAACCCTCTTGAGTCTGAAATCCGTCAAAATCCACAATTGCACAAATATTAAACATTGCTATTGAAATGTGCTAGCTGTTCTTGGAAAAAGAATTGTAAACTAGAGGCACGAAGAACTGGACTATATACACTTACTAATCAGTGAATAACACCATACACTTACTAATCAGTAAAGTTAAAATTTATCTTAGTCTTATCTTTTGTGAGTAACTATGAGCGCATAAGTGAAGAATGTACTCAGAAAACATGTGCTTGTGATAATGCGCCAAGTAAAATTGTGTGTTGTAATGCAAGAAGATTTTAACGAAAGGATATACTTAAATGTGCATGTGATTTTTCTTTTTACTCTACCACTAGTATCTTAGACAAGTATCAGATTTTAAAAAAAAATGACGAAGAGAAACTTTTCAACACAATCTGTACTATAATTTTACACTTAAGAGTAACAGAGCATAATATAATTTTAAGGAAAATGAGTAATCAGTATGCAAATTTGAAGCCTTAAGTTCCAAGCATGTCTATGCTCAATAAACGCCTATCTACGTTTAGAGATTGGCCACGCACAGATGTTGACATTAGGGACTTGGCCGAAAATGGATTGTATTATACGGGTGTCTCGGACGGGGTTAGGTGTTATTGGTGTGGAGGAGGGCTTGAAAATTGGCAAAAGGAGGATATAGTCAGACACGAACACATAAAGTTTTATCCAAAATGTTTGGTAGCCCAACAAGGACCGATTGTTGACCCTAGATTAAAAGGAACACCCATAGATGAAATTGTACAGGTGTTGGATGAAACAAACAATAATGCCAATGTTTTTATAAAACCTGATGTAAAACTTTACTGCTCATACAATGACAAGGACCAACGACTTTGTAAAATTTGCATGGAATCGGAAATGGATGCTACTTTACAGCCTTGCGGTCATTTGGTTACATGCATGAGATGTACGAAGAGTCTCTCAACGTGTCCTATGTGCCGAACCAATATTTTACGTAAAATTAAAACGTACATTTGTTACTAAACAGTCTATTTATTAGTACATGTAGTAGATGCAATTTCAAGTGATTTATTGAACACAGTGTGGAAGAATTGTAAAAGGGTGGTTTTGAGTTGAATGTCATGAAATTAACACTCGTACTACAGCAAAAAAGACTAATAAGGAAGTTTAAGACTTTTCTAAAAATCATAAGACTTTTATCAAGGACTTGTGGAAAAAATCTTGTAGGAAAGACCTTTTTACCCCTTATAAATATATTGACTATTTTTATTATTATTTGTTGTTTGTTCATTACATGTTAAACCTATTTACTAAAGAGGAATTTTAAAATGCCTTAAAAAATGAGTTACTAAATGCTTTAGGAAAAATGTGTAAATGTACTTTAATGCAAGAAAAAGAACGCTTGAAATAAATATTCATCTGGCTATTATTTTTAGTACTTATCAATCATCTTGGTGTATTGTTTATTTTCTAAATTAAACCTTTCGTACTTTTAAATCTTAAAACAAAAAGAAAGGAAAAGTAACCATCTAGAATAGTAAACACCAAATTAAAAAAAAAAAAATTAAAATATTTTCTTATAATTTTTTACCTTTGCCTTTTTTTGTTGTTGAATAAACATTGTCATACAAAATTAGTATATTTGTTGTGTAGAATATTTTTTGAAAACACTGAATTGAAGAAAAAAATCATTTATTGAAAAAAGAATCAACAGTTTATATATATTTGTAATAACATATCTTACAGGTCTTTTACATACATCTCTCTAACAGTATTGAAAATATCTGTGGTATTCAAATTCTCAAAAACATTTTCCTCCATTATTATGTAATAAAAGTTTAACAGTTTATTGCTCTGTCTTACAAAATTAATAGCAAACTCTTTCCAGTTAACAGCACATAAAGCAAGGGCGAAAAATTCGCAATAGCGTTCGTCAACGCTCATCGTCATATATTTATGTACAGATTGATTGACAATTTCATTCTTACAGCCTAAACAGTCAAAAAGAATATTTATATTTTTTGACACAATATCCTTTAGGCACTTGCAGAGAGAAGCTATGACTTCTCTCCAACAATCAGATTTAATGGTATCACTGCAGTAAGGTTTGTAACTTTCACCAGGAAAACATTTTTTGATTTCCAGTTTCACATAATATGGCAACAAATACGTCAAAAGCGATATCTTCAATACATCTAACACATTGCCGTAGATTTCACAGTTTAAAATACTGATCAGAATTCATAAACACACAGTTGGGCGAGAACTGAAAAGTATAATTTCTTTTCTGAAATACACGTTGTAAAACTAAGTGCATTTCCCCCACATCAAACACTTTAGAAAGGCAGACTTCTTTTTCTATAACTTTAACGTTGGAGGCAGTTGCAAAAGCGAAAAATGTGCTCAACTTTTGTATTAGAATGTACCATGTTTTTGGATGCAGGGAAACACAGTCCTTCGTTGGTTTCAAGACATTGTTTTCATGCAAAGCAAATTTACGTATGTGGACACGTGTGGAACCGTTGAAGTTATTGATTAGCACGAATAAATAGTCACCAAGGTGAAACACATTGTCAGGAAGTGATTGCATCGTCAAACTTAAGCTTTCCCTTGGAAACACCTGATCGTTGAAATACATTCTTTCACACACTTTGGGTCGATTTGTAAAACGCATCATTTTCAGAACTTTGAGGTACACGTTTTCAATAAAGCTTCAACTTAACCAAGAGATAAAGGCGAGTTCATTAACGTTGCTTGAAATTTCAGTTTATCGGTTTTTATTGTTATCAACTCTAGAATCATATGACGTAGAACGACTTTATCTCTGCAAAAAACTGAATCAAGTGGTGAGTTGCATTAACTTTGCCTGGAATTTCGGTTTATCGGCCTTTATTGTTATCAACTCTAGAATCATATAATCTCTTGGTAGATTCTAGAGTTGATAATAATAAAAGCCAATAAACCGAAATTCCAAGCAAAGTTAATGCAACTCACCACTTAATTCAGTTTTTTGCAGAGATAAAGTCGTTCTACGTCATATGATTCTAGAGATGATAACAATAAAAACCGATAAACTGAAATTTCAAGCAACGTTAATGAACTCGCCTTTATCTCTTGGTTAAGTTGAAGCTTTATTGAAAACGTGTACCTCAAAGTTCTGAAAATGATGCGTTTTACAAATCGACCCAAAGTGTGTGAAAGAATGTATTTCAACGATCAGGTGTTTCCAAGGGAAAGCTTAAGTTTGACGATGCAATCACTTCCTGACAATGTGTTTCACCTTGGTGACTATTTATTCGTGCTAATCAATAACTTCAACGGTTCCACACGTGTCCACATACGTAAATTTGCTTTGCATGAAAACAATGTCTTGAAACCAACGAAGGACTGTGTTTCCCTGCATCCAAAAACATGGTACATTCTAATGCAAAAGTTGAGCACATTTTTCGCTTTTGCAACTGCCTCCAACGTTAAAGTTATAGAAAAAGAAGTCTGCCTTTCTAAAGTGTTTGATGTGGGGGAAATGCACTTAGTTTTACAACGTGTATTTCAGAAAAGAAATTATACTTTTCAGTTCTCGCCCAACTGTGTGTTTATGAATTCTGATCAGTATTTTAAACTGTGAAATCTACGGCAATGTGTTAGATGTATTGAAGATATCGCTTTTGACGTATTTGTTGCCATATTATGTGAAACTGGAAATCAAAAAATGTTTTCCTGGTGAAAGTTACAAACCTTACTGCAGTGATACCATTAAATCTGATTGTTGGAGAGAAGTCATAGCTTCTCTCTGCAAGTGCCTAAAGGATATTGTGTCAAAAAATATAAATATTCTTTTTGACTGTTTAGGCTGTAAGAATGAAATTGTCAATCAATCTGTACATAAATGTATGACGATGAGCGTTGACGAACGCTATTGCGAATTTTTCGCCCTTGCTTTATGTGCTGTTAACTGGAAAGAGTTTGCTATTAATTTTGTAAGACAGAGCAATAAACTGTTAAACTTTTATTACATAATAATGGAGGAAAATGTTTTTGAGAATTTGAATACCACAGATATTTTCAATACTGTTAGAGAGATGTATGTAAAAGACCTGTAAGATATGTTATTACAAATATATATAAACTGTTGATTCTTTTTTCAATAAATGATTTTTTTTCTTCAATTCAGTGTTTTCAAAAAATATTCTACACAACAAATATACTAATTTTGTATGACAATGTTTATTCAACAACAAAAAAAGGCAAAGGTAAAAAATTATAAGAAAATATTTTAATTTTTTTTTTTTAATTTGGTGTTTACTATTCTAGATGGTTACTTTTCCTTTCTTTTTGTTTTAAGATTTAAAAGTACGAAAGGTTTAATTTAGAAAATAAACAATACACCAAGATGATTGATAAGTACTAAAAATAATAGCCAGATGAATATTTATTTCAAGCGTTCTTTTTCTTGCATTAAAGTACATTTACACATTTTTCCTAAAGCATTTAGTAACTCATTTTTTAAGGCATTTTAAAATTCCTCTTTAGTAAATAGGTTTAACATGTAATGAACAAACAACAAATAATAATAAAAATAGTCAATATATTTATAAGGGGTAAAAAGGTCTTTCCTACAAGATTTTTTCCACAAGTCCTTGATAAAAGTCTTATGATTTTTAGAAAAGTCTTAAACTTCCTTATTAGTCTTTTTTGCTGTAGTACGAGTGTTAATTTCATGACATTCAACTCAAAACCACCCTTTTACAATTCTTCCACACTGTGTTCAATAAATCACTTGAAATTGCATCTACTACATGTACTAATAAATAGACTGTTTAGTAACAAATGTACGTTTTAATTTTACGTAAAATATTGGTTCGGCACATAGGACACGTTGAGAGACTCTTCGTACATCTCATGCATGTAACCAAATGACCGCAAGGCTGTAAAGTAGCATCCATTTCCGATTCCATGCAAATTTTACAAAGTCGTTGGTCCTTGTCATTGTATGAGCAGTAAAGTTTTACATCAGGTTTTATAAAAACATTGGCATTATTGTTTGTTTCATCCAACACCTGTACAATTTCATCTATGGGTGTTCCTTTTAATCTAGGGTCAACAATCGGTCCTTGTTGGGCTACCAAACATTTTGGATAAAACTTTATGTGTTCGTGTCTGACTATATCCTCCTTTTGCCAATTTTCAAGCCCTCCTCCACACCAATAACACCTAACCCCGTCCGAGACACCCGTATAATACAATCCATTTTCGGCCAAGTCCCTAATGTCAACATCTGTGCGTGGCCAATCTCTAAACGTAGATAGGCGTTTATTGAGCATAGACATGCTTGGAACTTAAGGCTTCAAATTTGCATACTGATTACTCATTTTCCTTAAAATTATATTATGCTCTGTTACTCTTAAGTGTAAAATTATAGTACAGATTGTGTTGAAAAGTTTCTCTTCGTCATTTTTTTTTAAATCTGATACTTGTCTAAGATACTAGTGGTAGAGTAAAAAGAAAAATCACATGCACATTTAAGTATATCCTTTCGTTAAAATCTTCTTGCATTACAACACACAATTTTACTTGGCGCATTATCACAAGCACATGTTTTCTGAGTACATTCTTCACTTATGCGCTCATAGTTACTCACAAAAGATAAGACTAAGATAAATTTTAACTTTACTGATTAGTAAGTGTATGGTGTTATTCACTGATTAGTAAGTGTATATAGTCCAGTTCTTCGTGCCTCTAGTTTACAATTCTTTTTCCAAGAACAGCTAGCACATTTCAATAGCAATGTTTAATATTTGTGCAATTGTGGATTTTGACGGATTTCAGACTCAAGAGGGTTTCTTAGTACGTGAATACGGATACATCGCCATAAAATCGCAAGTAGCTTCAAGTATTCGTTTTAACTTATCGCCTTATAAGCATAAACTGTTCGATATGTTGAAAATTACATATGTGGTCTCCCTTTCTGTCCCGTGGCATGGGAAAGTGTGTCTCCTTTAGAAAGTTTAGACTCTAAGCTTTTAGAATTGTACGAGCAGACCAAGAGTGCCACCCAGTACCTAGTTGCTTACAAAGGTCGTTGTGTGGAAAAGAAACACCTAGATGCATTGAATATACCAAATATCAACTTGGAACAATATGGGTGTCCCAAATTCGATGCACTATGTGCTCTAAGTAGCAACAAAAAGATCCAAAAACTATCATGTGGTCATCACAAAAATAATTTGCATTGCCCCAAAGCTGAGGTGATGGCATTTAATAATTGGCTCGTCGTAAACATGTGTCTCTTAAAAAAAATGCAAGTATGTAAAAATAAGTTCTTTTTTACTACAATGTATTAGTTTTGTAAAATATATGAATCAATGTTTTTTTTCTATTAAAAAGTGTTCTAATTTACTTTGTTTCCATGTGATTGCCTTCAATCTGTGTAAGAAGTGTATCTGTTTTTTCTTGCAGAGTTGTTTTAAGAATACATAGAATTCATATTTAATTCAATATTTGTTCATTTTAAAATTCACACTAATACTTAAAATTTTCAGTTATTATTTAATTTTACTATCAGCGGTGTGCGTAAATATTTAGATTGTGCATTAAATATCAAGAAAAGGCAAAAAGTTAATTTACTTTTCAGCACAGATGTGCACACATTATTTTTAAAACAGAAAACCCAGATGCTATCCATTTTAACGTAGTAATGAATTAGATGTAAATTAAGAGAATAATATGAAGTATCTTGTAAAATACTTTATAGTTTCGTACAGCATTGGAATTTTGCTCTGCAATTTAAGCTGCACAATAGGCATAAGGTTTCAAATAAAAGGAAGTTCATATTTAGTAAATGCATGGTTTGCAAAAAAAGCATTAAAAGAGGAACGTTTAATTTAGAACTTCAAAAATAAATGGCTTTTTAATTCTATTTTTCACTGCTTCAAATGTGCAAGGGAACATCTTCATAGTAAGGGTCTTGTAAAGTTTCAAATAAAAGTAAAAAAAAAAAAATTACTCTTACAGGTTTTTATAATTATTTTTTACTGTGCATAAAACACACTTTAAGAATCAAACTTTTAAAAAATGTCTTAATTGTAAAATTAAAAATAAAAAGCAAATTGCATTTAAATGTTTGTAATAATATTTAAAGTATATATATATATTTTTTCAATTGTTAAACGTTTTTTAAAAATCTTCAGTATTAAAAATATGTGTAATAGTATCTTGTATATATATACATATATATATATATATATAATTAAGAGTAAAAGCATCCAACTTTTAAAATATAAATCCTTATATTTCATCCAAAAATAGTTTGTAAATCTGTATAATAAAAATTAAATCACTAAAATTTAGGAAGATTTATTTAAAAAATATGCATGGAAAGATTAATTAAAAAATAACTTTTGGTTTAGATTTTATAGCATAAATGATTTCAATACAATTACAACTTATTCAAAATGTGCACGTTCATAGTACGGGTCTTGTAAAGTTTCAAAAGTTTACTCTTACTTAAGTGTGTACTATACTTAAAACAAAATTTCTGCATTGAAAATATGTGCTATAACATCTAATGTATAATTAATTTTTGAGTAAAAACAACTAACTTAAAAACATAAATCTTTATAGCAAAGAAAAATTTCATTTCAGATCTTGCATTTTAAAAACAATTTATAAAATTATGTAATAAAAAAGTCCTAAATACAGTATATGTGGTAAGACACGCTAAAATATTTATTTAAAAACAACAAGATATAAGCATTTATAAAAATACTATTCAGAAAGACAAAGATAAATTGCAACGTTGTCCAAATATCGTCTAGTGTACGACACTGAGTTCTAGTTCGGGGGCACATAAGTGGTTTATCGCTGCTTTATACAAGAATTTTACGAAACGTTAAGTTTATTCTAGGCCATAGTGCATCCCCACGGGGCAAGCTGTGAAACCAAAATTGGTTTGTTGGATACTTCATCACAAGCAAGCTTCCATTTTCCAGAACAATTTTTAGAGAATTGTAGTTCTTTCTAGAAAACACAAATTGCCTTTTCTGTCCAAATGAAACAGACGCTATGGGTGCATTAAGATCCAAGTCCTTCTCATTGTCTTTATGGGCACCTATACAGTCCTTACCATCTTTGTAACGGTTCATCAACACAAAATTAAATCTTGTGCCAATTATTCGTTCCACTTCTGCCTTTATTTCCAATAGTAAAGGAGACCAAGGCTTGGCTGCAATACAAGATCCGCTAAAGGCATAGCTTATTCCTACGTCTCCGTATGCTACAAGTTGCCGAGGCACAGTACATTTTTTACCATAAATTTCAATAGTAGTTTCCTCTTTCTTTAAGTACGTTAATTCGTTTTCCAATCGACAAAAATATGCCCAGCCTTCACGATCTGTAAACAGTTTACCATACTCATAACATAAAGAATCTTTACAATATTTCTGCAAACACAGTTCTTTGTCTGCACGCATTTTCTTTGCAGGTCTAATGTCCTTAGAATCCATGATTTATTTAAAAACAGTAAAAAAGGGCAGAAAAACCCCAAAACAAGATGCAAAGTAATTCAAAGACCCAAGATGCTCCAACTATGCTTTAAAAAGCCTCTTATTATCAAATAGTTTCTATCGTTATCTGTGACTCGGTGTTTAACTCCGTTCCTTCTGTTATCTTAATTAACTTACACGTGCAAAAACAATCCTTAGTCATATTCTCACAAGTTCCAGAGGCTTCTAATAATATCAATCTTATACGGTTCCTTGCCATCGCTTATAATATGTATACTATAAATCTTTGGTTAGTTACTTCTTATTTACCTAAAAATGTAATGTTTCATACACCGTTATGCCTGTGTGTCCTATTCATATCTCAAAGTCCTCCCCTCAAATTGTAATAATAATAATTTTCCCTACAAAACATTCACCCTTAAACATTCACCCTTTCTTCAAGCTCATGTTGTATATAAATTCATTAAAATATAAAAAAGGTTTCCGTATTATAAATTCTATCTTACATGTAGTGTTCATACGCTTAAAATCTTCGCATATATTGGTTGGCCTCAATTACTTATGTTCCGAGTTCCAACGTTAGAGTATTAAGATAATCCCTTCGTCACTATTTCATAGCTAAAACCCCTATAGAAAGTTCCAGTTCGGGCATGTCATATGTGATTCATTGGCATGATGTAGTTTCATTTGCTTTTCTCACAATCAGAAAAACAACACCATTCTCCTAAATAGCAATGCGTTTAAAAGCTTTCTCATTTACTTAAGCTTGTATCCTATCGGTGACTACGTGTTTAACTCCTTCTGTTATCTTAATTAACCTACACATAAATCCTTAGTCATATTGTCACAAGTTCCAGAGTCTTCTATATTCTGATACTTTTCCTGTCATTACATACAATTCGCATACTTTAAAATCTTGGTAATAAACTTGTTATATAGCTAAGGTTTATAAATTCAACTTTATTTGTTTTTATATTCATATTCATTCTTCATAAGGGCACTATTCTCAAGGAAAAAAAAACACATACTTTCACTCCCTTAAGCTGTAAATTCACGAGTTAGTATTCTATATGTATTATACAAAGTAGGTGATCGTGGTCGAACGGTTAAAGTGCTTGTGTAAAACGGGCGGCCGCGATTACCTTTTGCCGGGTTCAAATCTGTCTTTATAAAATTTTCTTAAAAAAAAAAATTCTCCAGTTAATTCTAAAGTATCAAGCTACAAGTCTAGAGCTAAAAAATAAATCTTTTAAAACTAATTGTTACTTCTTCCACCACCAGATGGCTGTACCACAATTGTTCAAACCATTTTCTAAAAATAGCACATTCCCAGAATTAATGACAAAAATAAGAAAGTTCCTTAGATTAACTTCTTTTAAAATCACTAGATGACATCACCAGTCCAACACACTTACAACTAATTGGAAAATAAAAATTAATTATTCATCAAATAAAACCAAGTCCCATAACGCATTCCTAGTACTAAGAAAAAGCAAACACTACATTAATTCACCACCTATAGTTAACTCTCTTACAGCCTAACGGATAGCGCACTGTACTACAGATCCCATGGTCCCCAGTTCGAATCCACGAAATTCCTTTTTAATTCAAAATAATAGGGTTTCTTATTTCCCCACCAGATGGAGCTACTTTTGATTCATTACCATGGCAACACAACAACGCCATCTTTACAATGACGTCACCACCTCAAAGCCCCCTTATCAGCAATCCTCCCCCAACTCCTTATCAGCAGTCAACTCCTTATCAAACGGCGGCCATCTTGGAAAAGGCGGTAAAGTGGCCCACATACTACTTAACTATGTAAAACATTGTGCAGAATGTAATCGGTACAATCCCTCAAATCAAAAGCCAGCTGGACTGTTAAGAACACCAGTGTATTCTCAACGTTATGAGACCCTTTTCATTGATCTGTTTGGACCTTTACCCGAAAGCTCAAATGGCAAGAGATGGATATTTATTGTAGAAGATTGTTGTACGAGATGGGTTGAGTTGTTCGCTCTCACCCAGGCCACCGCCAGAGAGTGTGCAGTAACATTGATGGAAGAAGTCATATTGCGATATGGTTTGCCCAGAAGATTAATCAGTGACCAAGGCACCCAATTTGTGAGTTCAGCTATGCAACAACTCTGCTTCTTACTGAAAATTAATCAAGATATAACCCCTGTATATCACCCCCAGGCCAATCCCGTAGAGAGGAAAAATCGTGACTTGAAGCCTCGAATTGCCATCTTGGTTCAAGATCGACACGATGAGTGGGAGGATAAACTTCCTGCTATCCGTTTCGCATTGAATAGTGCAAAGTGTGACACCACAGGTAAAACTGCTTCTTTCCTGCAATTTGGACGGGAAATGAGAACCATAGATGATGTGACAAACGACTTCCGAGCCATCGTAGATAATGACAATTTTGTACCGGAAATAACTCCTTATTTGAGAAGATTAGCAAACATTTCTGCTAAGATTCGTGAAAGAATTGAAACGAAACAGGATGATAGGAAGGTGTATGCAGATAAAAGATGTCGTAGAGCTCCTCAGTATCAACCAGGCGATAAAGTCTGGGTAACCCTCCATCCCCTCAGCAGCGCTGCTCATAAAAAGACAGCCAAATTCATGCCCAAGAGAGATGGACCGTACATAGTTGTAACTCAGCGTTCTCCTACGACTTACGAAGTTGCCCATCCGGACAATCCTGGTGAAATTCTTGGACAATACCATACCTCTGCACTCCGTCTGTGCGAGAACAATAATAGTGCTCCAGTAATGCCACTTAGAAAACGAGGTAGACCAAAAACTGTGAACTCTGCTGGTTCCTCCTCGAGGACGATTTCCCGGAACCAGAGGGGGAGTGTAGCGAATGTCCGCAAGTGCAGAGCGCCCCCTCGCGGTGCATAAAACATAACTATTCAGTTGACAGCGAGAACTCATGACAGTAGGATGTTGTCCCCCGAGATCCCCCTTTGTAAATTTACATTTAGCTTCTCATTGTATATTTTGTAAATATTTGTGATCGTGTAGGTGTCTAATAAATGTGGTTTGCATTTAAACCTGGACTCGTGCTTCCCAAACACAACTCGGTCACAAGCCTCTTTATCCTGTACTTGACGATAAGGGGCTATTGAGAGTAAAAACGCGCATTTTTAACCGAAGAGACAAAAAGAACTTTAGATTACCCATAATCTTACCATCAAAACATAGAATATTGCATATGCTTATAGACAATAAGCATAAAGAACTAGGACATCCTGGAGTCCAAATATTGATGAACCAGCTCAGAGAAAATTATTTGATATTGCGTAGCAGAAAAACGATTAGACAAGTTATCTTGAAATGTGTCCGATGCAAACGATTTACTGTGACCCATCCAGAACCAAGAGCCTCTTCCTTACCTGAAGATAGAGTAAGAGGAGCTACGATATTTGAAGTCTTGGGTGTAGATCTCGCCGGACCGCTGTATTTGAAAGATGGGACAAAATCTTGGATTGTTCTGTTCACTTGTGCAGTATATCGCGCAGTGCACATGGAATTAATAACAACCTTGACAGCGGTAGCCTTCCTGCAGTCACTAAGAAGATTTATAGCTCGTAGAGGGCGACCCACTATTAATTGTGATAATTGCAGTAATTTCGTTAAAGCTCACAGCGAACTTTGGAAAGTGAACTGGTTTAAAATAAAATCTGAATCCATGATGAGGAAGGTAACTTGGAAATTCATTCCTCCATCTGCACCATGGTGGGGCGGATGGTGGGAGAGATTGATTGGCATGGTCAAACAAGTTTTACGCAGAATATTAGGGCAGGCTTTGTTAAATTACGAAGAACTAAACAGTTGATCTGAACAGTGTTGTGCGATACCGAAATCCTAATAAACTCTCGACCCTTAAATTACTTATCTGAAGATATAAACGATTTGATTGCTTTGACGCCTTCTATGTTTCTACAGGAAACTATAGAAAGTGGCGTACCGGATATCGATAGTATAAATGTCGCCTATATGCGCAAAAGATACCTGTACGTACAAAAAGTACGTGAAGATTTACGAAAAAGGTTTCGACTCGAATATCTTGGACAGTTAAAAAATATAACGGAAAACCTTCGGAAACCACAAAATTTATCTCTGTCGGCGACATAGAAGCGCTTACAATAGAAGCGCGACAATCTGAAGCGCTTACAATGGCCGATAGGGCGGGTCGTGCAAGTCCTGCCTGGAAGAGATGGAATCGTCAGAGTTGTGAAACTGAAAACCAAATCCGGAACTATAATACGCCCTGCTCAACGTCTTTATTCCTTAGAATTATCAGATGAGACATCAGGTCCTTTCCTCAGAAGCGAAGTTCCCAAAAATAAAAATAACTCAGGTTCCACAAATATTGACTGAACTTGTTCCTGCCAAAGAACATCATAAGTCACCCAAATCGACAATCACTCGGAGTGGGAGAGCAGTGAAACCTATCCAAAGACTCGGCTTGTGAGACACACGGCCACTGAAGCGCCATTGGAAAAAGTTTCATGTAGCGTTTACCAACGCGCTGCTGCAGTCGTCACATTGGAATCGCACCTTTAGGTGTGTGACACGAGGCGATTTGAGCAGCCCTACCCGAGTTCGCTTTTTCTCCTCGATAGGGAGGAGACCGGCCTCGGAACGCACCACCCAAGTCGCGATGGAAAGAAGCGCAACCCAGGTCACCCACCCTTCACAAATAGCCCCGTGTGTCACAACCCTTAGGAGTACATCGGAGTTGAGTCTCGAATGGGCGACCGTCGTACGCGATTTTATGAGCAGCACTACCCCATGTGACAGGAGCAGTAGATATGTATTCACCCACCATATAGCACTGCTCAAAACGCCTCGTTTGCCATTTATCTTAATGAGGGCATGGAAAAGAAATTCACGGGGCAAAAAGTGTAAAGCTCTCCCGGTGATGATTTTTTAATTTTATTATGACTTTAACAATAGTTCAGTAACTATTTGGGGTACATTAAACTCAAACCACTCCATCGTGCCAGCATTGCCAAGATCCGCTCTCCATTTATCATATCTTAACTTGTATATTTCTTAGACATCTTTATAGAAAAATTTTTAAAACTTTATTACCAATTTTATCAGACCTATTGGGTCATCCTACCCATCCATTGCTTTTTAGATTTCTTCATCATTCTGGATTTTTACCACATATCTAATTAAGATCTTAAATTTTATTTCATCAAGTTTTATAAAGTGAGATGGGGATACCCATCTCACTTTAATTCTCTTAAATCTTAGATCCCATCTTAGTTCTCTTTTAAAAAAAAATACGATTTTACATTTCTTATGATTGAGGTTTTACATTCATATTTAATTTTATGCATATCAATTGGTTTTGTTCATTAAATTTCTATGTGGTGTTGTTTCTTTGTTTCATATCATAAATCCATCTAATAATTTTAATATCTCGTGTTTGGCGCAGCTTATCCTCTTTTGGATCTTGCGCCATAAAACCCAAATCAACCAACCCTGGAAATTTTAACACATGGTGTGATATGCTCTAAATGTGCCAAGGTTGCTGATATGTTACGATGGACCAGGTCTTTGAGATACCCACTCTACCAAAAGTCACATGGATTCAGATATGGTGAGCGTGCGGGCCAAACAGTACGGATGTGCCAGCTGTTGACGCGATCAGAAATATGATTTCTAAGCACCTGTTTAACACAATTTGCGATGTGTAGAGGGGTACTGTCCTGCATGAACATTGATTCAAGAAAGTGAATTTGTCAGGGTGCTGGAATCACTGAATTAGTAATGATCGATTGCCAGTAACGGAACATGTAGTGGAACCTGTGGGGCTGAGCTCTTCGAATAAAAACGATCCAATAATGAATGTTGATAACCCATACCAAACTGTCACTTGGCACAGCTTGTCTATTGAACCTTGCGTCATAAAAGCCCACTCACTTGGGAAATGTAAAGGAATTTTCAGACATGAATTGAGATATCCTCTAGCCTCCAACCCGACACCATGCAGATGGAAATGTGCCACATTCATCCATAGAATGTTCCAGGGCCATTCACTGTCAACCTCGATCCGAACTTAGATCTGTATAGCGAAGGTCTTGTGCAAGCAGCAATTTTTCAGTGTTAGAAATTTTACAAGAATAGTAGTGCAGAATATACTGAATATTTTATGTGGACTATGGCAATAGCCTAGTCTAAAGTTTGCAACGTGCTCAGCATGACATTGGACATCCTGTCTTCCACTTTGGTTGCTATATCCTCAACCAGCTGCGTGGCAACTAGTCCTCATCAGTTTCTTTCAACAACCCTGTTCTTCAAATTTTGGTCCCTTCAGAGGTTTACCTTTTTGAAGTAAACACGAGTATCACAGCCCCGAGGTACCCTTGCCTGCCCTTATGCTTTTCTTCCTCGTTGAGTGAAGTCTCCCAATGAATTTCCTGGAAATTATATCACCTAAGTGTTAGCTGGTGTGGAAACCTGTGTTCCTGATAGTTGAGGGGTGACATACTAACCCAATACACTGCTTCAAGTAAATTGGAGGTGTGCAGATTCCATGCATATCAAGCAGCTTAGGATCAAGCGATTGGTCACCTATTGGGCAACATGTTAAGGGTGGTGTCTGCTACAGGAGTGATTCGTGAGCGTATAAACTGCTAGCACTGGTGCAGTCTGCATCCCCTTGTTGGACTCTTGTGGGTGGTGTAGCAGGGCTTAATTCTTTTCTAATTTAATTTGGAAAAATGATAATTTAGATTCCTCTCTTTAGAAGGGAGCAATATATCTTACTTTCCCAAGTACCAATTTAAGAAGAAAGTAACTATCAAACACAATTTCAAGAAATCATTTGCATAACTTGTATACATTTTATGCTGCAAATTAATTAGTTTTACTAAATAAATTCATGGCATTTTAAATAATTAAAAAATATGTGTGCTTATGTATTATGAATTTTGAAAAGCTCTTCAACCTTTCTCCCCCATCAGACTCAAGATTGGAAACCTTTGACTATAAAACATGTTCCATCATACATAGCTGATCACTTTGACCATGGATTTATGCCAGTGCACTGTTTCACAAAGGTAATGAATGTACTGACATTTTAAGAATTTTTCTTATTTTATGAATATTGTGTGAAAACCCTTATATTTATGAAATTCTAATTTCATTAAATGCTCATTGCTATTCAGTAAGTCATAATATATATTTGTTTTCCTTTCAGAATGACAGTAAATCACTGAATATAACAGTGTATCCTCCGAAAGGATTTTCCCTGCTATTTTTTCCAGTATCGAAATTCGACTCTAAAAAGTACCTCGCACCACTTGTGGCTGTGAAAGTTGATGGCATTCAGAAGGGTCAGAATGTCACTGTGGAGTGTTCTGTAAGTTTAATCATTAATCTGCTCTTTCTATCACTAATCATACTTTAATCAAACTGCTTCATGCTTTCAAAACAGGCATTTCCATCAGTCATTCATTACACATGAAAGGAGAATATTTATATACCTTAGCAGCAATACCTAAAATATTTAACTCGCAGAATGTCCATGCGGGTTATATTTAACATTGTTTGGGATTGAGATTTCAGATGTTTAAAACTCTAACCATGGTGTTTGCACACATGCCAAGTAATTATCGTTTACATGCACATTGATATCTGGGCTCGTGGAGAATTAAGGTCAGTTCGTATTTTAAAAATAATTGTTTTATTTCGTAGATGCTAATTGTGGTAACATTAAAAAATATCTTTAGAACTTTTTGCTTTTTCCTGTCAGAAGACTGATACATGTAGTCAATTTTTCTTGCAGTTTTATTTCATTATGTTTGCAATGTACGTTCACTTTAAAGTATATAAAAAAACTGTAACTGAAGAAACTCTAAAAAGTTCTAAAGATTTTTTAAATGTTGCTACAACTGGTGTCTAAAAAATAAAACAAAGTTAATTAAAATGTAAACTGACCTCACTTCTCCGAGAGCCAACTGATAATTATTTGGCATTACATAAACACATGGACACACTGAGAACATCCAATCCATGTGTTTTACAAACACATGGATTGGGTAGACTAAACCGATGTGGTATCTCCCCTATTACCTTAACAGACTTGTTGATGGACCCACATCATAAAAACTTATTTTTATTCCTTACTGACATTGGTTTCGTAAACTTTATTTAGATTTATTTCATAATCGAATACAACACACACAACTGCACTAAATTTTATTACGTGGCTTTCTGAATCGTTCTAACTAAATACCAGTTATGAACTAGTTATTGTTTGGCGCAGCATGGCCAAATCTGGCCCTTGTGCCATAAAAAAACCAACCAACATGGATTGGATGTTCTCAGTAGGTAGTTGAATTTATAGTTCGCACTGGAGCAGCACAATAGGCTATTGGCAATGATCAATCCCAGAGGGAAAGATCCATAGGCAGCTAGAGGAAAGAAAAATAACTGCAAGCTAAACATGGGTACTTGATAATACATATTTTTATTTCATAATTCTCTGAATTGGAAACACTTACATTTACCATGAAAAGTAAATGCAGGCACTTTTTGTGTGGCCTAGACAAATTATCAAAGTGAACTGATTCTTGGTATGCATAGCTGAATCTACTGCATCTTCAAAACAAATCAATAAAAATATATGTATCCAAGGGTTATCTTTTTTCTAATTTGGCAGCCAATGCATTAAACCTAAACTTAACAATTTCAAGGTGGTAGGATGCCCGATGTCCCACAGCTTCAAGCAAACGCCCGATGATGCACATTGCAAAATGTCAATGAATTTCACTTAAGCTGTTATAATTAAAATCTTATCAAATAATGCAGTATAAAATTCGTTAAGTTGCACACTCATTAGCAAACTGCATCATGAAGTGTACCAGCTTTAGGTGTGAATAATAAAGTCAGAACAGTCACCAAAGTAACATGCCGCGTGAGCAGTTGAATATCAGGTGATCCAAACATTCTCACGAGCATAAAAGGGAAAACGCTAGCTTCTCAAGGCAACATACACACTATCAAACAGCTATCAGTGTCCACAATCTTAGTGTAATCCAATTTGTTTGTCCTTCAAAACAAGTGCTGCAGTACCCCGGTTGGAAGAGTAGCAGATTAGCAGCAAGAGGGTTGTGAGTTCAAAACTTGATCCAAGCAAAGACCATCATGTATGTGGTCTTTGGTTATGTTAAATCTGCTGTGGCTTGAAATGTCCTCACGTTGGCGTAGTGTGGAAGTTTGGAGTACCAGCTCAAGTGTTGATATCGTCATTTGACTGTGGTTCAAAATGGTGAGATGTTGTCCTCGATCTTTCCCTTTGGGATTGATCCCGGGTCATAACCAATAGCTCATTGTGTTGCTCCAGTATGACATTAATTCAATTACCTCTCTTAAAAAAAATCAAATGTATAGATTGAAATAGTACAAGGCTGTTCAAGGGCCTGATTTCTACAGTAGTGAAATAGGCTGGCATTAAGCAGTGCACATACTAAGGTGTGGAGTTGAATGGAAAAACAAATAGCGAGTGCCCTGGATGAATTTCTTTCTACCAACTAGTTATCACTGCTACCACTTTTGCCACCGAATGGTAAACTTAAAACCAGAAACCACACTAACGATGCCAATTGTGGAAGTCCTTTGTGTACATTGCAAGCTATCACCCAGTTTAATGAACCACATGCCATGTGACTAAAGTGCCAACTAGCCAGAATCTGACTTATAATCTATCGTGCAATATAACCAGTTTCTTCATCTAGGTCCCTTTACCAGAAAGGATGCAAAGTCCCCTAACACCTTTATGGTTAGAGACAGGCCTTTCAAAAATAAGGGATGAATATTACTAATATACTGATAGTAATAATCTGTATGAACAAACTACAGCTATGAAAATACACTTATGAGAAGAAATTGAGTTTTTTGGTCCCCAATAACATTCCTACTAATTTCAGATGCTTGAACTTGAAAAGCGTACAGCATTTTAACATCACTTTCTTTTCAGGTGATAACACCAAATGCCTTTATGTTATGGAATAATGGGAAAGCAGTTATTCAATTTACATCAGATTCTTTGTCTTAACACAAGAATAGAGCTCAGCACCGCAAAGTGAACCGAACTAGATGTGACTGGACTTGTGTTGTTTTAGTATATGTAAATATAAAATGATTTACATTTGTTCTGTTCCTCATGTGAATCAAGTCATCGTCAAATATGTGAATGTAGATGATATTCTTTTAACTTCATGTGTAAAGTGCCAGTGATAAATAATACTTACATTCAAAAATATACATTTAATTATATGTTTTTGTGGTATGTAAATATTTTAATCTCCTTTTCCTTTAAATATGGACAAATTATTGTATTAAATCTAAAATTTCTAGAGGGCTGATTAAATTAAGTATTTCATTATAGCATTTAAAAACCATTGTTTTCCTCCTTTTAAAAACTAACTCATTTTTTGTTTCACAGATGGCTTGCAAATCGCATAGTAAGCACAACAATATACAGCCATTACATGTCTACAACTATAAAAACTTTTCACTAGGGTTAGGATTTTGATTTTTGTCATAACTGAAACACTACTTGAGTACATAGAAATGCATTTAATGAAAAAACAAGCTGATTTAAATACCCATTAAAGCAATGCTTCTCAACCTTTGCGAGATCATGGCCTGTTAAATCTCCTTTTTTGTAAGACAAGGGCCCATTTCAAATTTTCTAGTAAATACCTTTCCAATTTAAAAAAAATCATACCATAAGCTAACAAGTATTAATAACTGGCATAATCATAAAGAGTATAAAAACATTTATGTATACGGTGTGGCATATTGATAATACAAAATTGCATTTAAATAGTTATCAATCACTAAACTAAGAAATTTTGCAGTACATTGTCGTGTCCACAGGTCAACATTGAATTAATTTGTGCTGATTTTCTTTGTCATATCTCATTCTGATCACCAAAATTTATATTTGTTGAATCAGAAATACTTCAATACGAGATTTAACACTAAAATTAAAGTCGTATGTCTCTTAAAATCATTAAATTTTAAATCTACGCCTGGTACTGATAAAAAATCATATTACTCTGATTTCGAAATCAAGCACTGACAGTAATGCAAACTTGTGAAGAAACAGTATTCAATATTAGATTTGAGAATAGGATAGACTGCCTTGGTCTTCAAATTCAGAGGAAAATTTTTATTTTTCTTCCTTGCTGATAGGTCAGACATTTCTTATACAGATGATATTTAGGCATTCTGGGTTTGAGCTTCTCGGAGTGAAAAGATAATAATAATAATAAAAAAAAACAAGTTAGCCAGTCAGAAACTACTTGGCTTACAAAATTGGTTGTTTTGCAGCACAAGTTCCAAATGCAAGATAAATTTTTTTGAATAGACTTTACACATTAATTTACCATGCAAGATTGCATATTTACAGTAGCTTTGAGATAAGAATAACACTGGCTCTAGAAATCACTTTTGCTATTTAAGTGCTTATTATCTTTTGTGGAGTAACAGTAAATAATGAGTGCACATTGTAATATCCTTGATTCATTGTTCAGATGAATATTCACAACTCAGAATATCAAGTCAATAAATCTGAACTCAAACTCACAATCTACATCTCAATTAATAATTTTAAATGGAACAAAATTTTTTGGTATTACCAAGTATAGAGTAAAAGTTTTTTTAAATTTTGCTTACATGTTTATATACACAAATCCAAAATATTTACTATATTTTATGTGTTTATAACTGATGATTTAGCTGCTTTTAAAGTGATGTTTCAGCTAATTTTTAGGGAAGGAAATGGCAAAGTGAACATCAACCGATTTAGTGACTAACTTGACATCAGTGACCTTTAATTTTTAGACTTCAGAAAATGTGTAACATATCCTGAAAGACAATTTCATGACCACATAAAACAATGAAAATGGAAAATCTATTTACCATCAAATTTACGTTTTCCCCATACCCCTAGTTGGAATCTCTTGAAAACAAAATTTAAGATTGTAAGAAGTTGAGTGAGCATATTGAGCTTGAAATTAATTACAATTTATTTACATTTTTACATATTAAGGGAAAACAGAATAGTACAGTGGAAAAATTCAAACTTAAGCTCTCCATTCTGACAAGGGTTATTGGAATGCCAGGAGTGTGCCAAAAAGGCACCAATATCAATAATTACATTCATTCAATTTAGAATTACATTCACTGGCTAAAAAATTTTTAAATTTTCGCCAAGTCACAAACTTACCATATGTGAGTAAAATCTTACAATTTGGTCCAAATCCTTATTGTATGGCCAAACTGTACAAGTTCGTAAGTTTTATAACGAAGGGCCATATTTGGCCAAGCTGTGCCACACAAGACAATGTCATGAAAGAGAAAAGAAAATGCATGATGAAATCAGCAGCTCTAGAAAAGGTTCTTGGCTAATCAGATTCAGCAAAAAGATTTTTGGGTATCCTGGGAATGCGACTCCCGTATTTACAAAAGAAAGTAACCCCCATGGGAAAAGGAAAGATAACGATACCTTGGTTCCGTGAAGTCCATATACACCTAAAGGAGATATGCCCCAGGGGGCCTGTACAAGGTATGCACATGGCTTTTGTACTGATTTAGTGAAGTATATATTAAAAAAAGACAATACTTGGAAGAACTCATCTCTTTAATTTTTATAAAACATGTAACAGTGCACTGTACAAAAAATACATTTGTTTTAGACTAAAGAAAAGGAAAAATTTGTGATTGTTGTATTTATAATAAAAACAAGCATAAAATTTATAAGCTACCTTTTTAATACCTCTGTTTTTATAAGAGACTCATCGTACACACGGAAAACCACTAGAAGCTCCTATGTACAAATGACACAAAAGCACTCAAACTACAAATACAATACAAACAGCATTCATATCATTCTCCAAGTACCTAATGAGGTCAGTTTATTGGTCTTGTATAATAGTTTTGTAGTATCAAGCCTTTATGATGAATTGGGAGCCAAATCATGAGTAGCTTTGTTTTCAACACTTAGATGACTCAACAGAAAGAGACTGAAACAGTTTGCAGTTGTAAATGCCTTTTCATGTTTTCCTCAAGTGTCAAAATTACTGATTCAAACAAAGAAAAAAAATTGTTTATTGATTCTTATGATTTTGTTTACGATATAGAAATTTGGAATTACTATTTTATAGCAAGATTCTCAAGGCTTCTATCATCGGACATAATACATTTAACGGATTTTGCATTCTGCACAAGTCATACTTAAAATTAGGTTGCAAAGAACATTTAGAAGTTTTAAAAACTAGTTTACAACTTTTTATAAATGCACTCAATTCCAAAATAATACAGAAAAGCATAACAAAGCAACAGGAATCTTTAAGGCTTAATTATTTTCATAATTGGGGTTTTGATTTTTGCAATGTAACAGGAAAACAAAATTTGACCTGTGCTAAAACAGTTATATTAAAAGAATCGTTGAAACTGAAAGGTTCAAGAAAACTCATTGGGCAATAAAATTGAAAGGAGCATTATTTTACCTCTGCACACTTGGAAAAACAACTCAAAAGATTAATTTGTCATTTAAAGTACTTAGATCCAGAAATTGTAAAAAAATTGTTTTTGAAAAAAAAAAAAAAAAAGGCCACGTATCTGCCAACTTCCAAGAAAAAAATCAATTAGGACAATCAATTCGAATTAGGACAACAAATTGGGTCTTTAGAAAGCAATTCAAAACAAAGAGTAATCCCACTTTACAACTGTAGATGCTTGACAGCAGTTCGAACTTGGCGAAACTGATAGGGTGATATTTTGCACAAAGGTGCCAAATATATGCAAAAATCAGCAATTACACTTTTCCTTGAGTGTTTTGGAGGTATGTTTGTTTTTCTTGCAAATTATTACCAAAGAAGTTTTTTACCAACCGCCGATTCTGATATTTTTCTTCATGGTCATGACTTGGTGCCAAAACTTTGAAATTTGCTCCCAAAAGAAAACTAAAAATACTTTTACCATTTGGACTACTAAAATAATCCAAGTGTTCTGAAAGACTTCCTGAAAAGTTGGTACATATGCAATATCTTTCTTTCATGGATTGCCATGACATGACACCAAATTTGGTCACTTGAAAATTTCTCCCATTGAAAAGAAAAATTCATAAGATACTTTGTTTGGAAGACCAGAAAAAGAGTGGTTTTCTGGAAAATCCAGAATAGTTGGCAGGTATGGGGTCCCATGGTAGTATGTTTCCATTTGAAGACATTACCACATTTGTCAGAACATGATTCAGCATTGTCAGAATATTTTAGCTGAATAAAGATGGCAGGGATTAAAGTATTCATTAACATTCTAGAGTTAATAATTACGTAACTTTCATTAAAATAACTTTTAACAAATCATGTGAAGTTAACAAATTTCGAGTAAATTTTTTTGTCTCTTTCTATTAAGCATCTAATTTAACTGCACTGGGGCATACATATATGCCATTGCACTATCACTGAAACTGGCTTGATATGTACACGAAGTTCAAGTGATCACAAAGTCGCAGCACGGTAGGAACACAAGTATCACAAGAAGGCTTGAATAAAAATATTTAAATCAACACCAACAGCATCATGGAAAAGACATGCTAACATTGAGTACCAGTGAAACACGATTGCATACCAATTTTACATTATACCAATATAAAATGTTTCTTGAGATTAAATCAGAATTTTTCTCACCAATGATTAATTATTCAAGAAAAATTACTCTTTTTTTTGGCAGCTAAAATATACAATGCACATTTTTTATGCTTTAGATTTTTGTGAATTCACAATTGTAGGCCACCACGATAAGTTCCATGATTGGTTTGTTTGAAAATTGACATAATCTCGACCTTTAAACAATTCTCTAAATTAACAAGAAAAACAGATTTCTTTCAAGTAACACAAATCAACACTTATATATTCAGATATATAGATAGGATTGGAATGATATTTTCTTAAGACAAGTAACAAGAAAAACCATACGTAACAGATATTTGTCCAAAGCACAGCCAACACAAGATTTAAAAATTTGAAGCCAGGATCGGGATTCAGCTTGTATCAGTTGAGGAAAGTGGTCTGGTGCTACTGTGATGACATTGACCTCCCCGGAAGGCCTCAATACCCCATAAGCAGATTCATCACAAGGGTTGTCATGCTTGATCTGTTGTAGGTTGAAGTAGACTACTAACGTCCCATAACTAAAAATAAATTAGATTTTGTGTGAACATACAGTGAAAAAACCTGTTTTATTGCCAACCACCGAGAAAAAAATGTACAAAAGTTTAGCAGCACCAATTAATTGGATCGATAAAAAATTTCTAGTAACAGCAGTCCAGATGTGAAACTTGCTTGTTAGTTCATTTAACTTTTCTGCGACAAAGCACTGAATGTGAACTGTATTTAATTATTGCCACTAAGAAAAAATGAAAACTTTGAAATCATAAATGCTTTGTAGTTATTTTTGCAATCTCCAAATTCTCAAAGTATTTTATTATTTCAAATCAAATGATTATATATAGTTAGCCTTTTAAAACAAAGGAGACTAGTTTCCTCTAACGAAACAAAATATTGCAAACACAAAGGACTTTTATAGGAAAGATGGTCCAAAAGTACAAGTATTACAAGTCCATTTTCACATCAGCAGAATATGAGATTTTTAACATAATTTAATATCTTTTAGACCTACAAGCTTACTTTCAATGAGGGTCAATGTATAGCACCCCTAGCAACCATTTTAGTAACTACAATCATAACAAAGCACCCAGACATTACTGCTACTTGAAGTATTTCTTCAATGCAGTGAGCTGTGGCCATACAAAAACTAATGCTGAAGTTCAAAATGAATACAAAAAATTTAAATTATCATAGATACCTTACTAACAATTGAAAAATTATTTCACAATATGTGTAAATCCTGGTTCCTCAAAATTGACTTGTTCAAAGCAAATTTTTCTGGCAATCGAAACTAATTCCATGGTGGCCTTTCATTTTCCTAAGTCATCAACTTTTAGAAAGCAATTTTTTGTTGACCAAACCGATTTGGTGATATTTAAAAATGGCACAAAATATACATAAAAATAAGCAGTTAATCATTTTCTTGAATGTTTGATGTACATTTATAGATTTTTTCTTCAAAATCAATGGCAAAGAAGCTTTGAAACTGATGGCACTTGAAAATTTTCTCCCAAAAAACAAATCTGGAATACCAAGTATTTTTCCAGAAATGTTGGCAGGTATGTGAGAGGAGTTAAAATATTTCTAAAATGAATAATTATTTAATTTTGAAAAACTATTAGTTACCTTAATCACTTTGTCAGCTCCAACTGTAAGTAAATGACAGCGAGTTTCATCCAGATTCATGTGAATGATGCTGTGGCGAGCTTCGTGGAATGAAGCTAAAGAAACTCGGCTGAAACAGTAACTCAATTGAAAACAACTGACACATGAGGAAAAACAAATATATGGATTTTAAATTGATGATAGAAAGTGGATGATATGCCTAAATCCTGAAGTCAAAATTAAAATTTTTCATCCCTTTCAGTGAAATTAATAAATCAGTAAAATAATCTTCTAAACCAGAGGTCTCCAAACTACGGCCCGCGGGCCAAACCCGGCCGATGCAATATATGTATGTATGTATATATACATATATATATACGGATATATATACATATATATAGGTGTGTTGTTGGCCCGCCTGACTTCCAGTATTTTTCAATCTGGCCCTCAAGTGAAAAAGTTTGGAGACCACTGTTCTAAACCATTGTCTCCCAAAGTGGGCATAACCACCCCATGGGCATTGAAGGAATCTTGGGGGGAGCAATGCTGGTGGAAATAGGGGCATTGCGGAACAATAGTGTGCAAGATGTTAAAAAGTATTATCTAAAAATATTTCAAGCAAGCATTTATCCACTTAACCATACAGATACACTCACTACAGCATTATCACAAGAATTATGTCGTAAAATGCAAGTTACAACTGGTCAGTCTAAAAACAAGATGACAGGTTGCAACCAAGTTAAATTTTTGATTGCATTTCCTGTTTAATTGAACATGGATTTAGTATAACAAGTCAAAACAAAAAAGAAACCATAAGAAAATAGTTGACTGAGATTTAAGAATGCTGCTGGTGAAAATAAAGACTAATATAGATAGATTGGTAGCACAACACCAGGCTCATCCTTAATAATTATTTTTAATTTTATGGATTTGATTGATAATAATAGTGTGCAACCTAGTGTGTTTACATGCAATTTATTTATTTCATTCTAATAAGTAGCTTTATAATTTCAGTTCCAAGTTGCTTTACTTCCGAACTAGCTGCTTGGACTAACTTAGAATTACATAGCTGCTTAAATATCCCAGGCAGTTACATTTGAAATTCATAATCAGTTGAGATGGAGTTTTCCAGAATGGGTGTCAAAAGAATTGTCTTTGAAAAGGGGGTTTGAGCCAAAGAAATTTTGAAACTTTTCTCTAAACATTAGTTTAGCATGTACATTTTATGGCTAAATAATCATTCCCATTGATTACACAAATCCTAGCAAACATTTGACAAATCAAGGAAGTTAAAACTGGATAGGAATCATAAAGAGGAAATTAGATGTGTAAAACTAGAGTAAAACAATACATTCCGACCATTTAGTTGAAAAAGACATGTAACCCTTTTGAAATTGGATTGTAACCAGAATTCAATTGAAGTGTTTCCATTTGTGCATCACATCATTTCCTAGTGTAGCATTGCTTTTACCTTACATTCCATTTAATGACTAAATAACATCTGTTGGTTAAAGAAGCATAGAAAACATTAATTTGGCCAAGAAGGTTAATAGTGGTTAGAAGTCGCAGGGTAGACTGCAGGTTGCAGAACATATATATACGCAGAGTTAAAAGGGACAGTTTTAATTCAAGAGGCAATTTGAATAAAAAGTAAAGAATTTTTTTCATTCAGTACCTCTATGAGGCCAGTCTTTAATAATATGGATATTTTCTTTGAACAGACTTGTATTTAGAATAAAATTTGGGTTATTTTTGAAACAAACTTGTGAAACCAGGAGTTAATTCAGATATTTCAATGATATAAGTGTTTTTATTTACTAAATTTATCCAGACAGCTGGATTAATAATACATTAATCCAACAAATGTATTTCACAAATTTATATTACCTTACAAATTGTTTTCTATTTTACTTTGCTCAATTTTTTTTTCTCTTCTCAAATGCTCTTTAGTATAAAATGGTTAAGTTTTATCTATGGTAAAAAAAGGTGTCCAAGAATACGTTTTAAGACAATTACAAGGACAATTTAAAGAAATATTGCAAATGCTCCCATTTTAATGTAGTATTGAGTAGCTAATTACATTACAAACATGATCGAAAAGAATACGAAACATGAATTAAATTTTAGTTGAAAAAATTAACAAGTGTGTAACGACAATGAGAGTTTGGGGCAAAATCTAACCCCATCTGTAAGTTAACTGAATAGTTTAAGGTATGAATAAATATATAATTGGTAAATTTCCTGCACTTTACAGTAATGATGAAAAGTTCTTTAACCACTGAAATTGCTTCACAAGTTTTTGCTTATCAATACTGATCCAAATAATTCTAAAATTTCAATATGAAGCATTATTTCAAACATTCATACTTTAATTTTGATTAAGATGGTCTCATTAATTCCATTAACACAATACACACATAAGTAAAATAAAGAAATAAACTATAGGACAGAAAGTATTGGTTTAGGAAAAGTGTTTAGTCCTTACTCAGCATCTGTTATGACGGTATGACATTCATCACATACTCTGACATCAAACTCATAGCCCATAATTGGTATTTTACTTTGGTTGCCACTACATTTGTCACACACTGCTTTTCCACATCTTCGACAATGATGCTGCATGAAAAATAAAGCTAAAATGAATAGTTATACTTAAAAATGCAATTAAAATAATGTATGAGTAGCATATAAGAGGCTATTTCTGTTAAGCTAAATCTAGGTGAAGGTAGAGTTTCTACAACACAATGGTACATACTCCAGAAGTGACATCACTTGGCTTTTTCAAATACAATTTCAGATCTTTGTGAATAGAAATTTCAAATTGATACATGAGTTAATTGGTCAACACCAATTAGATAAAATGCCAGATGTAGCCAAAATGGAAATAAACTACATTTTAAGGTAATTCCATTCATTGTACCATGTTACAGAATT
Source organism: Meta bourneti (assembly GCA_933210815.1). Lineage (NCBI taxonomy): Eukaryota > Metazoa > Arthropoda > Arachnida > Araneae > Tetragnathidae > Meta > Meta bourneti. The sequence continues at coordinate 59,937,876 of OW119932.1, read as the reverse complement.
TGGGAAAGAGGAAGATCCTGTCTTGAGTCTAGTTTGTTTACACTGAAAATCCCTTTCATACGATAAAGTAATTAATCATAAAAACAGTCAGTAACAAACATGAGTTTTCCTAACAGCATATAAATTTCAAAATATTTAAAAATTATTCTTCAACATAATGTTCAGTGAAATAATCTAATACAATCAAACTTGTAATTAATATTTTATGTTGATTTTAACACAGAACGATTTGAAAATTAAAAGAATAAATGTTGTCACATCATTTAGTGAATATAATTCAGGCTAAAATATTAACTATAAACGAAATATTTGGCCTTCTTAAGGCCTGTGGAAATCCTGTTAGAATAGAGGCTGTTCGGACATTTTTTGAACAATTTTGATGAACTGTAAAAAAATTGTATGCTACGAAAGAATTTTATTTTCTCAGCAGTTAAATAGTTAAAGTATAACTTATTGTCAGCTAACTCAGAGTTTTGTTTACTTTCAAAATGGCACATTTAAATAAGCAATGGATAGAAGGCTATGTTTCTGCTCTTTCCGAAGAGAATTATACTTATTCAAAAACGCTGTAAAAGTCATGGTTTTTACCTAAAGGTACGATAAGTAATATTATTAATGAGAAAGGAAAAAAACGTAAAAGTGGAAAACTACTTTCAAAAAGTAACCAAAAAAGAAAAAAATTCTGAGAATATTTGTAAGTTAAGATGTTTAATTTTAAAAGAGAATCCGCCAAGTCAAAAGACTATAGCAAAGTGAACGTGAGAACTTTCCTAAGATATTTATGATTGTTGCCGGTTTTGCATATAATGGAAAATTAAAAGCAAAAATAGTAGGAAAATGTAAAAATCAACTCCCACATATTATCAAGACCATATTTTATCCCCCATATTCAATAAAGAAATACCATATCTTTACCCACAGTGCCAACAATCAGTAGAACTACATCAGGGTAAAGCAAGCAGCCACACATCTAAATCGACTATTAAATTCTTGGAAGAAATGGAACAAGAAACTGGTATCAAGCCTGATATCAGATCTGGTATCCTTTACTGATATTCCTGCTAAATCTCCAGATATTTCACCCATGAATTTTTGTGCTTTTGGACTTTTAAAAAGGGCATTATTGAAACGTCGACCGAAAACCATTCAAGGACTGGAAAACTGTGGAGCAAGAATGGGACAAAATACCACTGTCGATACTACAAAAGTCATTATTATCATGGAAATTAAGGTGTAGAAAGATAATTAACAATGAGGGCTATCAAATAGAACATTTAAAACACAAAAATTTCATGTAAAAAATTTATCTTCAGTCCATTAAAATGGTTCAAAAATGTCTGAACAGCCTCTGTATATAGATAATTATCTATACATTAAGTATCAATTGATATAAGCAATTAAGAAACTTTAGCAAAGGTGCTATGTGCAACTATTGCTACAAGCTGTAACACTTCCACATAAACGATACACAAATAACAGATATGAATAAAGATTCTGTTAATAAATTACCTGTCGAATACCAATTGTTTTTTGATCCACCATTGCTTTTATGTTCCAGAAGAAAGGTTTTGTACATCTCTGACAGTAATCACTGTCAGCCCATTCAGGAGTCTAAAATAAAGAGTTTTCTGAATGCAAGCTCTGGAATTCAAGGATATAATGACATTACATCTAGTAATAAAAAACAATGTGCAGCTATTCGGAAAATACAAGAGAATTTTCTATTTATAACATTTTTCTGGGAATTGCAATTCTTTATTTGCAGAATTGAACCTGAAACTTATTTTTATGTATCATTCCAATATAACAGTACTTATATTGGAATTTTATTTATACCACATAACAATAAAAAGTTACCACATGATGCAAAATTAACATAGCACTGATTTATCTTTAACCGTCCATTATATTTTGTTAATTCACTTTACCTCCAATCCCTTCCCAGTTGATTACTATCCACGAATCAGGTGTTAATGCAGTTTACTCACAATGCCTTATTTTCCACCAGTTTTCACATTAACCCTTCTACCCTATCTCAATCGTATTGACTTCACTTTCATAATTCATTACCGTATTTCTCAAATTATAAGACCTTTTACATTTCATGTAATTCTCTCACATATATTTTTGTTTTTACTAAATTTAGTGGCTGTGAATAAATTTTTACATAAGAGTTACATTTTACCTGTCTGGGTCTAATTGACCCATAGATGTTTCAGAGATCTGTAATTTTTTTAAAATTCGTGGAATACTGATTCGTGGTTACAATATAACCCATTAGAGGATCACTCTTTTACTCATTTTAGTAGTTTTTATTTACTATATTTACGTGCTATGAAAGTTGCATGTGTGCCTACTCATTTCGCGATTCAGTGGATAACCGAACACCCAATACATGCAATGAAGCTTTTTCTATCAGATGACTTGCTGTTTCTGTTTTCGGAAGACCCAACCAAGAAATTAAGGTCTATGAAAAGACAAAGAACATTCATTGATTTCTGCTGAGTTGCTTGAAGCACTAAATTTCACAACTGGCAACTTTAACAGATGAATTTCTTGCTAGAGTTGTTGAAGAGAACTTTAACACTTGTTTGCACTCTGAAAATAAGCCATTTATTCCACCAGAATTTTAATCATGTGAAAGAGTGCCATTTTCATCCTTATTTGGATTTCAATGAGATACAATATTTTTGTACTATGTGCTTCCAAAGAATAATCAATAAATCTTTCAGCTATGCATAATGAGACCAAAATTTCAGAGACTGATCATCAGAAGCCAGATAACGTTTTGTACTACAATAAAACTGAAGGTGGAATGGGTACTACTGAAGTCACCTACATATATAAAAGAGAAACATGTAGATACCCATTTGTCTCTGTGTTCATGCATGTAAATCCTCCCTATAATGAAAATAAGTAATTAAAACATTTTCTAAAAGATTGGAAAACAATTTAGATACTCAGAGAAGCCTGAGGGTGATAAATAATGTGTGAATATCCCATGTTTCTCTTTTATATATGTAGGTGACTTCAGTAGTACCCATTCCACCTTCAGTTTTATTGTAGTACAAAACGTTATCTGGCTTCTGATGATCAGTCTCTGAAATTTTGGTCTCATTATGCATAGCTGAAAGATTTATTGATTATTCTTTGGAAGCACATAGTACAAAAATATTGTATCGCATTGAAATCCAAATAAGGATGAAAAAGCAAAAAAAGTTAAGGGGAACAAAATTTCTAAATGCAGAAGGCATAAAGCAGTGTGGGCCAGAGACCACAAATCCAAACAATCCTTGATGAGTCAAGCCAAGACTCTGATAATGCCTTGATTTTCTTTGTCAGGAACATGTTGATGTATAATGAAAAACAGCTGTTTATTGTTAAAATAATTTATTGATATTATTGTAATTAAAATGATCCTTTGATTTTCATCTTTATTTTCAATGCTATTATCTTATTTTTTAAACTTACAGAAATTTGGTTTGAGATTTTAGTATGTTTGAATTTGGAATAGACTAATTGAAAGTGTGAGATGGTTGTGAAATTCGTTAAATATACTTAAGCATTGCAATTATGTGAAATAAAATAATTACAGATTGAGTTTTGGCATCTACAATTCAGGGAAATAGGTCTGGGTTGAACGGACTGATATTGGTAAAACTTGATTTTTTCAACACAGCAGAAAGATTAAGTACTGTTGAAGAAAGAAGAGTACAAAATAATTGAAATGTTTACTTTTTATCTTTAATTTAAGCCTTAGAAGTACATTTTTAAACTTCATTTTTTTGTCTATTTATGTATTCTCAATCATTGATAAAAAATATATTACACAGCATATTTTTATTTAGGTATTTGGAAGAAAATTCTTGATTATTCTTCTCTAGAAGAACATTTTGCAAGAATTCTAAGAGTTTTCTGAGAAATTTACATCTCTAATTACATACATAAGGGAACACTTGAGAAATAAGTAAAACACAAATCATGTTACTTGATATTTTTTAAAATGCCTTTCTTACCTCAACCCTGTTGATTTTCATGTTCCAGATTACAATTGTGCTGTCTTCAGATCCTGATATTAATTGCTTTGATGCATTGGCAAAACAAAGAGAAGAAACTTTGTTGCTGGAAGATAAAAATCAATTATTTGGCATATGGAGCAATTATTTGCATATTTATTATAAGTATCACAAAAGAATAAATGATACATTTACCATCAGGACTTTGTTGACACGTCACCTATTTCAGTACTCTGTAGACAATACCCATATGGACAAAAATACCATTTGTGATCTCCTAATTCTAGAAATTTAGATTTTTTTAAGTCACTTTTTTGTAATTTGCGTTCAAATAATTTTTGAGATTTTTAGCAAATTTTTTGAATTTTTAGTGTAACACTTTAATTTTGTTCCTGGTTTTAATTACATTTTTGTTGATCTCAAGTTACTAGTTTCGTTTTTAATACAAAAAGCATTACAAATGACTCATCTGCTAACATTTGACATAAAAAAGTTTGTGACTCTTTGACACAAAACAAATCTGTTCTTTGATTCTTTTTATTGGTGGGTGAAATACAGCACCAGAAAGTGTAAGAGTTTCTATAGTTTTGTCAAAAGAAAACAAAACACATTATACTTTTACATCTTTAAATTGTAAATTAAAATCTTTGTGATGTCAAAATCTGAACCATCTAAAGCGCGGATTCCTAAATTGTGATCCATCGACTTTATATAGGCTCCTGGGACTAACATTCATCCGAAAATATTAAAATATGTACTAAACCGTATATATATTGTGCAAAAATGTACAATAGATTGATTGCAGTGGTATTGCACTGGAACACGCTGTATATCCTGAGGTTGGTTGTTTTGGTGCACAAGGGCCATATTTGGCTAAGCCAGCCAAACATGAGATAGACAATTTCCAACTAAAAAAATGCTGTGAAAGGGAAAAAGAGGGATTGGGGTATAAGATAATGGGATTAAAGTAGAAAAAGATCACTTGGGTATCCTGGGAATGACACCAGTATTCACTAAAGACAATAAGTCTCATCCTAAGGACTGCTGCACTCCAACAGAATCTGGTTAAATCTAAATCCAGTACACAATTGACAGATTTGAGAAAGTTGCTTCCATAAGAAATGACTTGTTCGCCTTAAAACTTTCTTTCAAAAACCTTTCTTCTAAGCCTAATCCAAAGAGCTGTTTCAAAGCACCAGAATCTACGTTAGTCAGTTTCTACTGGATTTAGATTGATCCAGATTCTGTTCGTGTGAAGGGACCTATGTTGCACGAGCATTTTAATTCTGAAAGTTAACAGAAATTAGGTAAAAAAAATCATACAATCATAGAAAACTTAATTACCATACATTAATCAATACAGTAGCAGATTAGAAATGAACTTCTTACTGATGTCCTTGTAATTCATATGCAGTACCTTGCTGCCCTCCTATGTCCCACACAATTATTGACTGATCAAAACTGCCCGAGAATAATAATTTTCTCTCTGGGTCCCAAGATAAGCAACGTATACTACCTAAAAAGGAAATTGTAAGATTTACCAGCTTCCATTTAAGAGGCTAAATTTACTTTTTAAAGCTACATTTTACCACTGATTGAAATTATAAGATTAAAAAAAAATTCCACATTAATCAAGGAATCAGGTGTATATGTAATCGGACATTTCATACTTAATAACCTAATAGTTATTTTGAGAATTTCCAATCATCAAAAAAGTAAGATGCACATAAAAAGTGTTTCAAGTTGACTAAAGAATTCACATCTATACATTATAGGATATGTAATCGGACATTTCATACTTAATAACCTAATAGTTATTTTGAGAATTTCCAAACATCAAAAAAGTAAGATGCACATGAAAAGTGTTTCAAGTTGACTAAAGAATTCACATCTATACATTATAGGAGCTGTATTATTTGATATACACTCTATTAAACGTAAGTTCATCTACAAGTTAAAAATAAGAAAATCTGATTGTACTTAGTCTCATAAAAATTGCTTAAATTACTTGTACTGTTTAACAAATAGAAGTGCATTGAACTATTATAATGCAAACAATTTCATATTACAGCTATACCTCTTTCAAAAAATATTAAAATTTGAAGGAAATCTGTTTTTTGTGCACAAGATTTTGAAAATCAAAACTTATGTAAGATTCTTACTAGGGTTTTAGAAAATGAAAAGTCTTAAATTAGAAACATACAACTAAGATTTTTAATATTTACAAATAGAAATTATATCTTACCTGAATGTCCCTTTAATGTAGTAATTGGTTTATAACCAGAGTCTTCTATTTTTAACATGGTTATTTGGCCGGAATAATCACCAATAAATACATGTTTTGACTGCGCATCAAATCTTAGCAATAGTTAAGAACAACTCCTTCACATAAAAAAATTGACACAATATTAACAAGACATTTAATCAAAACCCAACAATATTACAGTTAAAGATTAAATGTTTTCTCCCTTTTAATCTTGGCACAAAATCAAAACATTACACTTAGAAGTAGGTTGAGTCTGGATTCATGGTGCAAGGTTTTGGCCATGCTGTGCCAGATACTAGACAATGTCAAGCAAGGAAAGTTTTACAGACACAGAAGAGATAAATACATCCAGGGAGGAATTAAACCAGTGCCACCTACAACCTACAGGTTACTAGTAGTGGGCAAACCCACTGTTTTGTGGAGGCTATCTCTTCAGAGATTTGAATAGTCTGGAGTTTGTTGAATTGGCCTTAATAAAATTAACAACTTTCAGATTGATTGAGCACTTCCTTCAATGAATGTGTCAGGGGTTTGAATTCTAGGCTTTGTCTGTGAATACAGCAATGGCTCCAAGCTACATGGGGGGTGACTTCTTTGATGCAACAGCGTAAGCCTGTATAACAGTCAGACAGATTTTCCACCATCTGTGCAAACACCTCAGCAATTGGTCCAATCAATACCATTTTCACAGAAATAACCCTGAATGGCATTAAATATAACCTCGCCTGTGCATCTTTCAGTGAGAGAATAGCACAGTAAAAGATTTTCTTCAAGCACGTTGCCATGTAAATACCTTGCAATAACAAGAAAAATTGCCAGATTCGAAACATAAGTGCTTTTGTCCACCTGTATTGAAATGGGACTGTTTTTATTCTTTTAATTACTGTAGATTCAATGTCGACCAGATATGTCGTTAATTCTTCGAGAAACTATTATTTGAGAAGGGAATATTGTTCATTTTTCGGACATGGTCTTCACCGAATATACAACGAACAGCATCTTTGATACAAGGAGATATCAAATTTTCAGCGATTGTTTGAATTTTACCGCTTTTAGCAATACGATAACTTATTCTCTACGATGCTTCAAACGCATTCTCATGAACTATGTTTGAACATAATACAAAAGATGTTAGATTAGGACTGTTTGATAATTGTCGAAAAAAGCTAACGTCTTTATGTTTATGAATTGGATGCTTTGTCTCTAAATGGTGCATTAATAAAGATGGCTTCATGGCACTGTTCGATAAAATCTCCACAAACAATGCACAGTGGTTTTGGACAGTCTTCATCTCCAGTTACTGAAAATCCATGACAAGTATTGATCACAATATTTTCACTTTTTTCGACAAGCACTTTTGTGGTTCCCTTGCGTTTGTTAATCATCAGACTGTTCCAAAGTACTTGCAGCTTCCGATTCAGCGATTGAATTTCAATGCTATTTGCAGATCTCATAATAGTACTTGAATTCAACCACTTATCCATTTTGAGACAAAATAGTATCAAAAGAAAGTTATTTAAAACATTAAAGTAATAGCTAAACACTTCAAATTAAGCACTCATAAAAATGAACGAAGCTAGTCCTATTAATTCACGCTACTCAATTGGCACCCAATCGAACACTAAAATGATGTCCTGCTTTCAATCTCATTTTAAATAGAAATAGCGGTGCTGGAAGCCGAGACGATTCGATATTTTTCTACAGAAGAATTACTAGAAACAACAAAAGAGAGGGGAGGGCACATGAATAATCTCATGATGATTGGTGGGGCAATGATCAATCAATTACTAGATTTACGCCTATTACTTCCGTTTTCTTTTTTAAGTGTTTTCCACCATTACTAATATTATTTTCGCATACCCCAAACCGGACTGTCATGTACTCCCAGGAGTACGCATACCCCAGGTTGGGAATCGCTGTACTAGATGATAGGTCGGAACATAAACAAATTGCTTCTTCAATTGGAGTCTAGTGTGGATTCTGGCTTTAGGTTTATCTTTGATAATACATTAACAATATAATAATATACCGAGTGAAACCATCAACCATGATTGCCATCCATGCTTCTCCTAATGAGCATCTCACATTTTCAACAATTGACTGCCTTCTCATTAGAGCTGCGCTATAACAGATGATTGTGATGATAAAATTGTAAAAATCCAAGTCCTATAATTAATTAGTAATAAACAATAAAAAAGGATACTGTACAGCTGTGCACCAGGCATTGCACTGGAAGCCACCTAGTCTTTGACCAGTCTCTGAACAGTGCCACTGAAAATATTTATCTCGTCCCACACTCAGCACCCATTCGGACCATAATGAAAATACTATGTCTGCTACTCGCCCTTGATGAGCTAAGGGAATCAAAATAACACATTATAAATGTAAAAGGCATAATTTAGACATTTACATGCAACCAAAAGTATGTAAATGAAATAAGACTTCTATTTTAACACTGCAAACTTTGCAAATTACTGACATTCTCAATACTGGTAATACTAACAGAAATTCTAGAAGTGTTTTTACCTCTTTTTATACACCTAATAGGAGGCACAGACTAGTGTGAATATGGAACTTAAATCAAGTACTGAGTTTGTATTACAAGATTCAATGAATTCATATTTATAAGGGAATAATGCAAAATAATAAGGTATTTTGTGTACTGCATACAGGAGTATCATCAGATAATACTTTTAACTACAACATGTAGTTGACACCTACTTCTTTTCCACAAGTACATGTACTCACAGCAGTACTTATCTCTGGAATAGTAATCTATTTTGCATAAATTGTGGTCGTTAAGTGATTTTATTTCTACAAAAACCTGGGAAAGGGAAGTTGAAAATTTGATAGTGAATACTGCGAAAATGTTAATCATCTCAAAGCACATTTGTGGCTGAGCAAACTTTCAATTCTGAACCGAAATGAGTGTAAATTGGGTTAATTAAAAAGTGAGAATTTGGGGTATATCTTGAGGATTTCTACAATGGACTACAAGTTTTGTTAATGAAAAAAAATGTACTGTCCACATTGATGTTTAAAATATAATTCCCCAAAAATGAATTGTTAATTCTTTCCCCACTAACACATTCTCCCTTCTTTAAACTAATGTGTGGGGCTGCTTTCTTCACAATCTGGCCAAATGAAGTTGTGTACCTGTCTTTAGACATGCAAAAACCAAAACTAAAATTTTTTTATTTGCATGCTGTGCCAAACTCAAGCCATTGTCAAGTAAAAATTGTCATGAAAGGGAAAAAAGAGGGATTGAGGAATATAGTAGAGATGAGAGCAAAAAAGATCGCTCGGGAATCCCAGAGGGCGATTCTCGAGTTAACAAAAGACAGTAAACCCCATGGGAAAGGAAAAGATCACTAGAGTACCTAGGGTCCATGAAACCTGCACACACCTAAAGGAGATGTGCCCATGAGGGCTGGTGTAAGCATGAAAGAAACATCTCTCATTAGATACAAATAATTATACTTTGATTGATTGTTTTGGGGGTTTTATAGCACAAGGGCCATATTTGGCCAGATACAAGACATACAATATCAAGTAATAGACATACGCACAACGAAAGTTTACTGACACAGAAGAGAGAAATACACCCAGGGAGGAATGCACCTGACAGGAATCGAACCTGTGCCGTCTACATCTCTGAGGTTGCTAGCGCAGCAGGCATACCCACTGAGCCACGATGGCCCCAATTATATTTTGAAACATAGGTTATTCAACTTCTTCAGTCCCATGGAAAACCCTCAACAAAAAAAATCGTTTCCAGGCCATTTAAGATAATCAGAAATGATAAATATTTTTGAAAAATGGGTCCTTATGGTACCGTTTCTGAGTGGTGTGTTATGCATGCACTTGCACATTATCAGAAAAATAGATTGCTGAAATACAACCATGGTATGCTTCCAATTTTTAACAAAAATGTTCAGTTTAGGATTGCCCCAACCAAAGCACTTGTGAAATACTAGCTTTAGTAGCATAATAAATTCATAAAAAAAGTAGCAAAACTAGTCTTTTCGTAAAGCTTATTTTAGTAGCAGTTTTAGTTGCCCTCAACAGCTACATCATTGGCACAGGGTCCCCAGAAAATAGTGTATGGAGCAGTAGGAAGAAGCATTTGGTGTAGCTTGGAGCTTAGTTAACTGTTCACAACAGAAAAATACTATACACTGTTACACAAATACTTCGTTGAAGTGATAGGAATATAAAATTTTCAAAACATTTCATAGACCACTAGAATACGTCAAAGTCATGAAAACATTTCCCCAATGATGAAACAAAAGGCACGTATTTGTGACTGAAACATGGATTTATTCTATTGGTTAAAAAATTGGGGACTCAATTTTCATTGACCTGTTGCAATTTTCAGAGTTGCCAAAATTTTCAAAATACACAATTTTGAGAAGATTTTGCTTGAAAAGATACCCCTAGTAGCCAAGGTTGAAAAATAATAGCAAGTTTTTCACCCCTGCATTAGAATTTTGAAATTATACCAGCAACAGCCCATTCCAGCTCATAAATAACTAGTAACATTTTTTATTTTCCATAGGGAATATGTATTGCAATTTAAGACACTTCTAATTTCAATAACTTTTATAGTTAAAGCTCAGTTCATTCTTCATTGAAAATTTAAAAGAAGGATGTTTAAAGGAAAATATTCAGATAACTCAGTCATTGAATTTTTAATGAAATCAAGTATACTTACCTAAATAATTTCTCTGATGATTCATTCTGTTATAATCTTCAGATAATATAAATTCCTGAAAAATAAAAATGCATCAATTTTTTGTGAAACATGAAACATTGTTAATTTCAAAATAGATTTACAATATTCACAATTGAATTGGTGGCTGGAAAAATGTTGGATGTGACTATTTTGTAACATGTAACATTCAACGTTGTTCCAGCCACCAATTAAATTGTAAAATTTTAAAAATGCAACTGCTTTCTAAAAATATTAAGCTTAATGCCTAACTTACAAAATTCAAAAGCCTGTCAACCCTCTTAACGATTGCCTGTTTTGTGAATTTCCCTACTTTGCAAACATTTTTTCTGGACACTGAACTCTTTTTGTCCTGAATTTCTTTATAAATATCTTGAAATGATGGTCTGTTCTCTAGCGTTTTTCTTCTAACTTACATGCTTCCATGACTTTTTCTCATAAAATGTTTGGCATCAAACTTTTCTTTTGTAGAAACCTATTTTACACCAATTGTTAGTATGGATCACATGTGCAACACAAATAATTTGCATAGCTATCAATCACTTAAGTGTATAATTGAGTATCAAGACTGACTAAAAGTCAGTTTGTCATTCAGAACAGCCAGGAATCATAATACAGCTGTAGTTAATCCCAGGAGCAGACTTTGTAATCTAAATTCATGCTTTAACAGTAAAACATGTGCAAGTTTTCTGCAATGACTGACAAAATTTGATTACTTAAAAGCAGTGATCATAAAGCTTCTGCAGAAAACAACCATTCTCGCAATAAATACCAAAACAAGCACATGTGAGAATAAAATTCACAAGAGTGCTTCAATTTAATACTCTCCAATATTAAAGCTCCAAACAGGGGTACGGTAAAAATCAAGAAAAGAAATCCAGACTTCTGTCGTTTTCAGAAGTGAGCTCATTGCCATTGATGAAGGGCTTAACGACATGTCTGTTCCGAACCCAAAGGTAGTTTGGATTTTGTCCGACAGTTGCAGCCCCATCCAACATCTATCTAATTGGCGTAGCATGGGAGATAGAACTGGCATAGCAATCCTTAACAAACTCAAGAAGCATTTCTCATCCTTCTGTGAGGTGCACCTATAGTGGATCCCTTCACACATGGAACTCAGGGGAAATGAAGTAGCAGATGATTTGGCGAAGGTGGATGTCGTTGAACCACTGTACGATACCCACTCATTTGATGTTTCTTGATCTTTACTCTATTAGAAAAATCTTGATAAGGCATAGATCGTTCCCCCGGTTCACTCTTGGTATCACCCTGGAAGATTTCTTGCTATTAATTTTGAGACATTCAGACAGCGCTCTACTGCTTTCTCAGTGACCAGAGGTGTCTCACAAGATTCATCCTGTTGGCCTTAAATGCCAGACTTGACCAGGCCTCTCCAGCGTACATTCTCGAGTGCCTGCAATTGTCCCAAGGACCTGTTTTCTGAACCTCTTTGGGTGAATGGACTTGTGAATTTGGTCTAGACATGGAAATTAGCAACAAAACTCTCCAAAGAGTGCTCCAACTACTCAGTGGTCAACATATTGCATATAAACAGCTTGATTTAAAACATCTTTTGATAATTTCTCTAAATTAAAGTTCTTGGATTCTAGATCATTCGGTTCTACAAGTATTCTAAGTTTCCTCACAATACATAAAATTTTCAGTTACATTATGTTACTAATTTGATATAATAAAGATTCAAGCACTCTGGAAAGCAGTTAGATACAAATTCTTAAACAATGCTTTGTTGAAAAGAGGAAAAGTCCCAACTTACAGAGATAGTACCATTATCCATTCCCACAAATAAACGCTTTGTTTCTTCACTATATACAACACATGTTGCTGGAGCTACAATAAAAAATATAATTAATTGCACCAATTTTTTTATAAGCAGCTTAACAAAAATAATATTTTTTTTCAAAACAATGGGGGTAATCATTTTGCATAATGCATTTTTTGCAACTTTGAAAAAAAAGGATAAATAATTAAAAAGAACTTACAAGGCATATAGTGACAAATGCTAGGCCAGTACTGTCCAGTATCACGTTTTAACCAAACTCTAACAGTCCTAATATTAAAGAAAAATTGCATTTATTTAATATAAAATGCATTTGTTATATACAAACAAAGCATATACTATTATAAGATAAAAAAGCAAAGAATAATTCAGGTTGAAATAAATAAATATCTACTCTAAAGGATAATAGAGAATACAATGAAATTAGACATGTCTCTCAGTCGTAAATTTCATTTAAATCAAACTAGGTGCAGGCTATATTAAAGAATAAACCTCACAGAATTACTATTTTGTAAGCATGGGGATTAAAATTCATGATCTAAGATTTGGTTTAAGAGTCAAGAGCATTTAAGTCATGTATCTTTAAGAAAACTTGTCAAATACTTTACATAGATGATGTCCATGCAAATTTTCTTTCTCCTACCCTCTATTGTGTTACAATTAGATTTTTCAATAGTAGAAATCTGAAAGTATTTCTTAATAATTGAAACCTGGTTGTTACACAATATTTCTTAACAGTAGATTCAGAATTTTAACAGTAAATAAGTTAAAGTTTCATTTCAACATCTTAACCAAATCAGTTTGCTTTGGTAATTCATCTTGCCAGTAAGAAATTTCATTGCACATTTTAAGCATAATTGTTTTAGCAGTGTTATAATTAACAAAGGATGCTTTCATCACGTGTTAATTGTGTTATCAAGCTTTTTTAATATTAAAACACAATTTGTGTCACTAAATGTTCAATTCAATATTTCCAATCAAGTTTTGAGTTTACAATGAAACATCAAATTTTGTACAATGTATTCATAAGGGTAATTTCCGAGCTTGATGGATTAGCCAAGATGGGCATAACTTGGCTAATTTTTTTAACGATTTCGATAAAATTTCCAAAGCTAATTTTGTCAGTAAAATTTCCAAAGAATAAATTCTGAATTGATAATAGTTAATTGGTCAACACCAATTAAATTAAATGCCAAACACAATAAACAACATTTTAAGGTAACTCTTATATGTTCCACACAAGAGCAGTTGGACAACAGAAGTAAAAACTTTGCAGCCTGGTTTGTTCGTTTACACTGAAAATCCTTCTCATAACACAATCGAACCAATTTATAGGCATTTAAAAGATTTTTAGACCAATTTATTTGTAATTATCGATGTAATCAAAATTAGAGTTCTGAAAACACATATGAAGCAACTTGGGCTTTTCTTGGACCCGTCAATAATTTCCAAGTTAGAGCACTGGTTGTCATTGTTATTCTGATCAGGTAGCATCTCGGTTCAATGGACCAAAATGTTGGTTGATCATCACAGGGCTGCCAGTCAAAGAAATTGTGAAATAGTAGCATTAGTACATAAATTTTTAAAAATAGTAGGAAAGTCTCCTCTTAAACCCTATTTCAGTGGTAATTTTATGCTCAGATACCAAAATGAATTATTTAAAACACAAAATGAGCCAATTAAATAGGGTCTGGTGGGGTAAAGTGGGTAATCCATGCAAAAGCTACCTCATTAATTATAAACCCTGTTTTGATGGAAAGTAATATTCACAACAATATATTTAAGTTCTTTAAAAGTTTTTCAATCAAAAACATTTTACTGGTAACATCTAAAAAATCCTGGTGGCCTCTTGTTTGTATTGATCCAGTCATGTGGATTGCAGTTGTCTGAGAAACTTTCTATTTTTGTATGCCTTTCTACAAGTACTTGTATTATATATTTTTTGTTCTCCTGAGCTACATAAAGGACTTGTTAACAGATTTTAATAAACAGACAAGAAATTACATTATTTTTAATGCTAGATGTTTTTAAATGAAATTGGGTAAAGTGGGTATAGCTTTAGGCTTAGTGCAATATTAATGAAACTTCTTTTGCGGTTCTTATATTCTAAAGATAATTTTAATCAGCAAAAATGAATAGGTATATAAGTATTTAATAATATATATGCATAGGTATAATATTATGGCTACCCCAATTAAAAGTCCAGCCCAATTACATGACAGCCCTTAGATGTTGAGGTTTCCATGCCACTGAAAGGAATTTCCACACACATGGAAAGGAATTTCAATATCATGGTACAGGGTAAAATGACTTGCAAAATGTTTTAAGGTCACATTTCTGTCTTGAAATGGTTATGTGAATCATTAAAATTGACTATGTTGCAAAAGAATTTAAGGAAAGTGGTTATATACTGTTACTTGACAAACTGTGGAACACAGAATTTTAAGGATAGAAAAGGCATTAATTTCCCAGAATGAAGTTCATTATGTGTTGTAAGCTTGTCACAAAATGAAGGGGGAATCCTGCTTCACAGGAAATAATAACATAATTTTCAAGAAACTTGCATGCCAGATAAAGTTACTGTTTTCACTGTTAAAAACCTTAAATTGGCCATATAACAACCCTCTCAACTCCTATATCTACTGATCTTAGAAATGTTCAGAATTCATTTAGAAAAAAGGAAAGGGTTCAGAAAAATAGGTGAGGTATTAACAGAGGCTCTAGCATTTATTTCAAGCAACATAAGATAGGTATAGCAAAGCAAAAGAGAAAAACTTGAGAACAATAGAGCAAAATTGACAGTAGCAATATTAAGCAAGGTTCTTGGGTAATATGTAGGTTCAAAAAATCAGTTCAACAATTCGTTGAGTAAGTAACAGAAGTGGGGAAAGATTCATTCTAAAGTTAATTGATGGTATATTTTCTAGAAAAGGAGGATGTTGGCATAATAAATATTGAAAGCATTTATTGTACATACATTGCCACAAAACCTACATTTGATAATCATGGACAGTTTTGATATGTAACCTCTATATCTTTCTCAAAATTCATGTTAACATGTTTTCATGAATTTTGAATAATTCATGTTTTGTATTGTGTAGAATTTTTGACTGTCATTTACAGTGAAATGAACACTAACATAGTTCAAGGAAATCTTGAGCTACAGCATTCACAAACGTTATGTATTATAAATTTGGCATATTTAGAAGACCACTAAAATAGTAGCTCATTGAACAAAGTTAATTTAATAGTAGCTCATTCAGCAAAAATTGTTAATTTAATACACTTATCAATTATTATGTGTTAATATTTTTTTCATCATTTAAAATGATTTTATAACTTACTTCTATGAATTACCCACTTTCCCCATACCATGGGGTAAAGTAGGTATAAAAATAGTCACTTAACTAAAAACATAGGTTTAAATATAAAGAAAAAACATGCAATATGTTCTTGAATAATGCAATATATATATAATGCAAAGAAACACCACTTTTTTAAAACATGTCATTGCTAAATTCTACTTTAAAATTGAAAACACTGTTTTTTATACCCACTTTACCATCTGACCCTATGGAACAGACATTGAAGATCTCACCAAGAAATTTAAATTTTAAAATTACAAAAATAAATATTTTCTTAATAAGATTTTCATGACAATTTAGCAACCAGATTCCAATATTTCTTTCATGGTTGCCACAGCTTGGTGCCCAAAGCTTCAAAATTGGTGTCCCCTGGAAAATTTTCTTTTAGAATATTTTTGTCTGCAACTAATTTAAAAAAGGGATTAAATTTTGTTGACCTTTGGTGAATTTCTTGAGTCACTACAATTTTGAAAATAGGAGCTTTGGGGATGATTTTGCTTAAAAAGATACTCCTCATTGGCGAGGTTGAAAAATAGGAACAAGTCACCTTTTAGTCGTCTGTAGCAGCCCGATCATCACTGGTTGGGATGAAATAATCCATACTTTTTTGATTAGGTATTCAATTTATTTTCAGATTATTTACAACTAATTCATGAGTGAACATTGGAAGTGTGCAGAGCAAGAAAATGTAAAAATTAAAAATATCTATTGGTTGCACAGGAGACATCTAAAACACAGACTGAGTTCCAATGGGGAAGTGTTTTCTATTTGTTTTTCAATAGAACCAAGAGGGGTAGTTCGTCTACCCGAGTTGATGACTTAAGCCCAAGCACGGGGAAACTTCAAGGACACCTGTTTTGTCCCAGACCTCATCAAGGAGATGTTACATGGTGCCTAGTCGATTTCTCATTTATTTTGTCAAAAATAGCAACTACATAAACACTGTACATTTAGCTATTATTTTACTTTTATATCACTGTTAGTTACATATGCAATTTATAAGGTGAACTTACCTGTCATCACTGACACTGATGACACCCTCTGCATTTGGAACAATAACAGCCATGTTAATGACATCTTGATGTCCTTCCAGTTTGCTGATCAACTGTGGTTTGCGAGCATTGGCAAACTGTGTGCTGGTTCCAGGAACAGGTTTGATTTCGGCAGCCATGACTAGTTCTACATTCATTAGAAAACACTCGAGTAAGTCTTCATAAACTGAGAAATATTAAAACACTTATTTTAATTAAAGATAGCTTCTGAAACTTCATTTTTATACAGAGAAAACACATGAGAAAATTGAAATAGAACCAGCTTCTTCACGTAAGTTATTCATGAATTTATCAATTATTTTTGCATATATTCAGTATGTATGTTTTCACTCTGTAAAAACATCAAAGCACAGGACTTTTGCCTCTTCTAGGCTAAGGTAAGGTTTACTCTTTCAAGGCAATTTAAAACATGCAACTTCAAATTTTCTATCTGATTGATTGAATTTTTATGGCACAAGGGCCAGGTTTGGCCAAGCTATCGGTCATTTCAAATAAATTTTTATCGTCATTTCCAAATTTTCTATCTGATTACAGGTCAAATTAATCTGTTAAATTACTTGTTGTGCTGGGTACTTTGCTTTTATAAGAGTAAGACATTATTGCAATGAACTAATTTGTAATTTTTAACAAACTACATAAAACTATTAATATATTGATGCAAAATATATTACATTGTGCTGTCCCTACATTTGCCACTCGTCTGTTGTAGTTAGGGCTAGAAATTAGGAGCAGAAATTTAGGCATCAATAGCACCCAAACATCTAAAATGCTCCCCTCGCATGCAATTTGGTTTTGTGAATTTGTAGAAAGTGTAATGATAATGGCCTGTACTTTGCCAAGTTTATTTAAAAGAGTAGATTTTTAGTGTGAATAAGCAGCTGATTGGTCGAAACTTGTACAAAACGAGCGAAATAGTTCAGAAAGGTTAGCTGTGAAAAATGACAAATGGGTTTTAAATTCAAATGTCAATACTAAATTTATAGATGCAAGATACAACTTCCGACTGCTAATTTTAAATTCTGGTTGCCCCCTACTCAGAGTACTTGAAATACGTCACACCAAGCAGTTGGAACATGCAATTTCCATTGCTATCTAGTTTCCTGAGACTCTTAACACGTTGCTGCATTCCATACCAATTAGAATATCCCTATCATTCTTGCAAAAATTAAGAGTGATTTTTCAACAGAAAAGAGGGTATATTGTAAAATCATACTTTCTTTAGATAATTCCTAATACTCGTAGGACTGCTTTGAAAGAAAATCAAGTTCTGGAAAGTAGCAAAGCATATCAGTAATGAAACCAGTGAAGGTTTTAATTCAGTATAAGAAATTATTTACTTTAAATAATTTTGATTTATATAATATCAGTATAAAAGTGCTTGGATCAACACCCTATCTAAAGCTGGTATTTGGAATTGAACTATGTAGTAAAATGGATTGTTGAGAACAAGTAATAAAGGAATCAATATACAGGGTGATCCAAAAGTAACCGAAAAAGTAAAAATTCCACTAATTCGAAAAGTACAGTAAAGCAATGTGGTTTTCATAGAAAGACTTGAGATTTTGTTTAATAATGAAAAATTTTACTTCCAGTATAATTAAATTTGCCACCGACTGGTGGCGTTTCAGTTGTGACAGTAATTTATTTGTACAGTGCCCTAGTACAGTTTGCAACGCAGCTGCGATTACAAATGTTCAACGTAAAGGCCATCGTTCATGAGAATGGCTGACATTGCACATCATCGAAGAGGGTTTCAGCTTAATTACTGTCAGACGATGGAGAATAGCTCCTTCCAACATGACCAATGACATCGGCCAACCTGTGTACACTTTTGACTTCAAGCAGCCCCATAACTAAAAATCACAAGTCTTATAAATTTAGTCTTATAAATTTGAAGTAAAATTATTTGTCTTGGAAATGAAAAGTTCTTGTGTCTTGCTATAGGGAAACCTGGCTTTGACACTATTGATGCAAAATATTGTCTTTTAGATAGGCAGATAACTTAGCTTACTTTAAAAATCTTCCTATATTGATAAAAAATTCTTTAAGTGCTCTCATTTTAGGAATGGTATTTGTTTTTAACTCTAAAAGGGCTTCAATAGTGAGGGGCACTGGGCTGATAACTAATTCTCATTTAGAGTCTCTGTACAGTAGATTGTCAAACAATGTTTAGTCTCCACTTCCCAGGAATTGCAGATGGGAGATTCTTGAAGGAGAAATCGAAAAAAAAGGCTCTTAGTCGTCATCATATTGGTTAGAATATGTGTTAGCAGAACATCTACTTGAAGGGGGAGTTTTATGTCTCTTCTCGAGGAAATCCAGTCTCAAATCAGAAACCACATTTGTTCATCACGTTACGATTCTTGAAACTTGCGAAACTCTTTTCAAATTGACACAAAATTACTTTAATGAACATTTTGGGTCACATTTAAGGACCAATAGGAAAACCAGTTGCTTATTCATGGTCCCATCATACATAATCATCCAACACCATTAACACATGATGTAAAAACAATCCTTTATTTAGATTTGTAAACAAACCTTTATTTGTTTAACTTGTATTTAGAAATTTTAACCATCATCTGGTAAATGTGGCAAAATGTTTTAGCCTCAAAAATAGAAATAACAAGTTACTTATGATCACATCATACATAACTATCCACCATCACTAACACATGATGTGAAGACAATCCTTTTTATAAAATTTTAAACCACTTTATTTAAATTTCTAACCATCATATAATCGATATGGAAATATTAATTTTAGTCCCACAAATAGAAATAAGTTGCTAAGTCAGGGTCATATCTGCCATCACTAACGCACATGCAAAATCTATTTGTTAATAATTATTTAAATTTCTAATCATCATCTGATGGATGTGGTAAAATTCATTAAAATCCCACAAATAGAAACAATAAGTTAGTTGCCTTATTCAGAATCATATGCATTTATATCTACCATCACAAACACATAAGTAAAAACAATCTTTTATTGAAATCCTTTAAACAAACTTTTATTTAAATTTCTAACCATCATTTAGTGGAGGTGAAAATATTATACATTAAAGCCTCATAAAAATTAAGCATTTTATAGAAATCAGCATAAATAATTTGAAGTGTGAAAGCCCTGTCTAATTATTGTCATTGTGAACAATTAAAGTACATTTAAAATGAGTGAAAATAAGTTGTTTGAAGTTAATCAATTATGCAAAGCTACGGATGAAATGGTGGCTTTAGAAAGAAAAAACACTTGAGATTTTGATATGAACTTCGGTTTGTTGACTCACATGCACAATTCAATATCAAATATGAAATCCAGTTGAAGTGCTGTCAAAGACGATTGATTGATAAAATTTCGCGGAAGTTTTCTGTTAACGTATAGCATGAAAAATAACCCAAAATAAAAACATAATAAAGTTTAACAAAATCAGACAACTGCTCGTTTCATGCCTCGTTAATTTTGTGATTTCATATTGAAAAATTGATAACTATGGTTAGGATTTCAAACAGCAGAGATATGAAGTCCCGATTACACTTAAATGGCCATCATTGTATTGAACTAATTTCAGGTGTGAGTACAAGAAATATTCATAAATAGAGTAAAAATTTAGAGAACATAACAGTTCATATAACATCTTACGTTAACAAACTGCCTTTAGATTCACATGAGGCGTCAACCAAGACCTAACTACATTAAAGTGTCATGAGGAGCTGAGCCATCATCCTTGGTAATCATAAATGCTAAAAAACATTGATTAAATCGTTGCCATCAACTCGTTACAAGTGACTAACAAGTTTCAGTTTTTGTTTAAATAATCGTTCTGAAATATTTTAAACATTTGACTTGTTTAACTTACGCTATACTTTATTAAATTATGTTTCAAATGAGAAAATTGAACACTTTTCAAAGTGTACACTTCTTCATATAGTTTTCTGAGCTTATTGAGATTTATGAAACTAGGATACTATTCCGCAGGATTAACGTTTTCTTTTATTAGCAATAACTGAGCTGTTACAAATTTAAAACACAAAAGAAAACTTCGTACGAAATCGATGGAAAATAGTTCAAACAAAATAAAAAAGAAGCGTAATAAAAGAAATCACGAGACTAAAAATATTATTATTTTGATACAATGAAATAAATGAATGAAAATAATATGGCAACGGTAAAATTATAAGATTCAAGAACAAGATTGTCCGTCCGGTCCGTCTGCTGGTCGAAAACAACAAACAGAATTAAAATATATCTCGCAGTTGGTCAATTTAGAAATTTGATTTAAAATTTTACTGCTCTTTCATTTTGAAGAGTGAATATTTTGATTGGACGTTCATGTTTTTAGGTTGAAAACGATGGATGCAGGTATTGTGTTCAAATTATATATTAAATTTTTATGTCCATTTTCTCCTTTACGAAATTTTTAAATAGCTTTAGCTCAAAGATCACATTCTGCTTTTCAATTTTGGGTGATTATGACTCCGGCACATATTTGCAATTCGAATTTCGTGAAGAATTTTTTTGATAGCTATTTAAGTGAGATGCTTTTCTCGCAGAAGAAACACATGATTTATGTATTGTAAAGCCAGTGAGTTGAAAAATCATGATAGCGTATTTGCAAATCAAATGCTTTCTTTGTATTGTAGCCATTTGATTACTAAAGCAAGCGAAGAACCTATTTATGTGCTGGGGCCGCAGCCCTTTCGAAAAAAATTTCCATAAGAATTCTATAGAAAGTGGTAAATAGAATCGTATAGGATTATTCCCCGTTTTTCTATAAGCTCTATAAAGTAACATCTATTGAAATCCATAGAATGTTGAAACCTCTAGAATTCTATAAAAGCTCTTTTCTTTCATGACTACTTTTCTATAGAACTTCTCTATAGTTCTACATACATTTTTATAGAATCAGCTCGTTTTTTGAAAAGAAATCTATATAGAATATTTTTCTTTTGAAGCGAAATTTCGTTTCTATAGAACTCTTAAAATATTTTCTTAAGGGAGTGGCTCATTGGGTTTGCCCACTGCCCTTCCAACCTGTGATTTGTAGGCTGTACAGGCTCCATTTATCCTGGGTTGTATTTCTCTGTAGTCAGGAAAACTCCTTGTGTCCATTATTTTATGTATGTCTCATTTAATGTTTATCTTCCACTTGGCACGTGTGCCATAAATCCCAACCAACCAATCCAGTGGTGCGCTAGTTGTATGTTTGAATGAAGACCACAAAAATCTCTTGTCAATTTGCTTATACATGAGGGACTAATTTAGAGGATGGGCCAACAGGGCTTGAGGCCTCCCTGAAATATTTTAACTGTCAAACAATCAAAAATACACACTGAAGCTAATTTTATCAGCATAAATTGAAGTTTCATTTTTTATACAGGTGAAATGCTCATAGATATATGAGAAAACAATGAAAAATCATTTAAAGTAATGTTTATTTAATATCATGTCTCTTTGATTAGAATAAAAATCCAGGAGAAAGAATTAGTCCATCTGAAATTTCTTTCGGAATACATGCCTGTCATATGGCAAAATGACAGGCGATGAATCAAAGAAATAACAATCTGTTTATCAATTGTGTATTTATCTTGTCATCTTTATGTCATATGTTTATTGTCCTTTTAACTAGTGTGCATTACATCTAAATTTTACTTTGCTTCCACTTTTGCAGGAAATTTTGCTTTTGTTACCTTAGCTACGGATGATAACTACAGTACTGGTGCTCTGGTGTTAGCTCATTCTTTAAGATTAGTTAACACTAAGTACAAACTTGTTGCACTTGTTACTAGTGGGGTATCCAACACTAACCGGTGAGTATCTAATGCCATTTGGATGACGTTTTACTTATCAGTCTGGTTAATTTACTTTTTTAATAAATATGACCTTTAAATTACTAAGAACTGTTTTCGGTAGATGCATTGTAGGGAACATTCATCCAATTCTCTGCAAGCAATTTAGTGCCATTTCTAGTAATTCACCTTCTTTCCTGTTTCATAGATTTTGCTGTGGCAACCCTTTGAAAGTGGTGACAAATTTGAACTTAGCAGTGCCATGTCCCCACTATGCATCTTTTTTTCATTTTTCAATAAAGACTAACAATATACAAAGTGATTCAAAGTTTCTGGCTAAAACTTGAAAGTGGTAGGATTACACCAAAATAAAAAAATTGTCAAAGAATGTATGACTGCAACTGGTTACATGTTGAGGTTCAAGGGCACTATTTGGCATATTTTAGAATCATTCTTTTTAAAATACTTTGTCATTCATAATACTAATTCCTCATGTGATGGAATATTACAGAATTCTTAGACGACTGACATGCATCTCACATATGGGGGCTGCCAATGGAAACGACAAATTTCTCAAATATTGTACCTGAACACTTCCCCATTGGTCAGACATTTGAGCATTTGCATTGCCAACTGTGTGAAGCAAAACATTTCATGCTAGTAAGCGGGATGTGAGTTGACTAAGAAATTTGAACACTCCAGATATGGAAGATATTCTTTGCAAGGTTGAGAGAAATCAATCCACATATTGATGAAGCATTCACAGCACAATTGCTTTGAATAGCTCTTTCTTTTCTATTTGCTGCCCCATTAATACATGTCAGCCATCTCAGAATTCAAGTATTGCTCCTTCACAAGTGAAATCTGTGTTAGAAATGAAAAAGTTTTAAAAACAAATGGTTTTCAAATGCACCAAATAGCTCCTACAAAGCAGTTGCGGACATAGGTTTTTGCAAAATGTTTATTTTTGTGCTCATTATCACCCTTTAAAGTTTTGCGGGAATTTCAAATCACCCTGCTTAAAAGTGACATTCTAGTTAAAATTACTTTTGTTCTCGTGTATGTATAAAAAATGTCTGCTATGCTTAACACAAAATCTGCAACTATCTTTTTGCCTTTTAAAGGTACTTTAAATTAAACTAATTAAAAATGTGTGTAGTTCTGTGTGTTGCAAAAGGAGCTTCCATGACTCCATCACGGTTTGTCTACTGTGATGAATTTTATTAGAGCAGCAAGTTCTTCCATAGAGTTTTAGCAATATTATACAGCTCTAACTCAAATAACTATATTTAAACTGCATCAATTCTGTAGTGATTGATTTTACATTGTTTTTATCTTTTTGATATCATTCATCAATATACAAATACTGTCGATTTTCTGTGCTACTTACGCTAGCGAAATATATGTATAGATTTTTAAACACTTATTTGTATTTTTGGGGACAACATAGGCAGGCCCTGTAATTAATCTTGCACACTTTTCAACTAATGTGTACATTGAATAAAGTGATTTCCATTTTAGGGATAAATTGAACAGAGTGTTTGACTTAGTTGAAGATGTCAGTACTTTAGACAGCAAAGATGATGAGAAGCTGGCTTTGCTGGAGCGTCCAGAGCTTGGGGTGACTTTCACAAAACTTCACTGCTGGAAATTGACGCAGTTTTCTAAATGTGTATTCCTTGATGCTGATACACTGGTAAAACTTTTTGTATAATTTTTTACATTTACATAGGAACTTCTAATATTTATTTTAAGATGACCGAATCTACTATATGTGATACATTAAAATACTATACTTTCTTGAGTATAAGACCCTTTTTTGACAAAATTAAGCAACAAAAGGTAGTTAGAGGTCTAATGTGCAAATTTCCTTGAGACTCCTTTTTTTGACAAAAAATAGGGAGAGGTTTAATGTGTCAATATTTTTAATTAGAAAATACCTATAACCTTATCTGTTCATACATAAATAATCTGTATCATCACAGCTATTGTCTTTGTTGTCACTGTCATTATCATTAATGCCGTCAGCAGCCCAGGTCATATCGTCTTCTGTTTCAATCCAGAGCATTTGATATTTCAGTCTTTTTACAACTCTTTTCCACCACTTTGAGAGTTATGAATGCTTGTACAATACTTTCACACATGGTTTCAATGGATGGCTTTCTAATCTGGCCTGTTGGTGTGAAAGTGTAAAGCCGTTCACTCCCAAACAAATTTGCAAATGATCTTTAACCCTCCAAGTGGTTTCGACAAGATATCTCGTCCATCACGTTCTGACCAATTGTGCTAATGACCAGATATTTTGTCATCAAGATATTTCCAATTTTATGATGATTATCTGATCAGTTTTCTTCTAATGAAAAGATCTCGTCTGAAGATCTGATCAATATTTTTCTAGTAACAAGATACCTCGTGGAGACGACCACCAGGAGGGTTAAAGGGTTTGTTCACAGAAACATTGAAGTGCCAGAGAATCGAGGTAAAACCACTTGGGATTGTTGCAGTGTACTTTTTCATAGCACTGATAGTTATTTTATATAGTTAGTAAGATGATTACAGAAACTGTCGCATACAATCATGGCTTTCTTCATCAGTGTATAAAAAAAATCATGATTTTTAAAAAATAATCATAAAATCAAATTTATTTTATTTACATTAGATATTTTTATGATTTT
The DNA here is from genome assembly GCA_933210815.1 of Meta bourneti. NCBI lineage: Eukaryota > Metazoa > Arthropoda > Arachnida > Araneae > Tetragnathidae > Meta > Meta bourneti. The sequence continues at coordinate 59,912,185 of OW119932.1, read as the reverse complement.
AATTAATCTTTTGCCTGTACAAGTTTTAAACTTTTTGGATATGAGGTATGTAAATCACAGTGTAGTTTCTAGATAGTTTTGATTTGGGTTAAGCACTAATATTTATGACGAATAACATTAATGTATTACGAAGTAAAGCAGGGTAAATTTTTGAAGGATTTAAATGCGATATAGGAATTAGCAAAGTTAATCACATGATAAAGTAAATATAACAGCACAACAAATGCCATGCATAAGCAATGTTTTTCCATCTGGTTATCGAGTGGTTTAGATTAGTTTGATTTTAACCCATAACTTGTGGCATGAAATTTTTTGGACCTAGATAAACAGTCGGGATATCCTACTAACACCATATAAAGTTTTGTATAAAATTATTCAAAAATCAGACAAATTTCATAATTTTTTGCATTACATTTGTCAGTGTTCTGTAAAAAGGGCGAATCCAACAATTTGAAATTTTTCAAGAGAGCATTTACAAATTTCACTTTTCCATAAAAATTAGGAATAATATATATGTAGTAAGCAAGTGTAAGGGATGAAATGAATTTGTTTTGCATTATTCCTAATTTTTCCTGAAAAATTTCAAATTGTTGGATTCCCCCTTTTTACAGAACATTGATGATATATGTATTTGTGTCGAATTTTTTAGGTATTTTTATAAAGTAATTAATTGGTTAAAGACTTGTTTTTGAGAAAAATCATGTCACCAATTGGAAATAAAATAAAAGAAACTCTTGCACTAAATTCCATGAAAAAATTCCTGCTTGTTAATATACTTGCAAAAGTACTTATTTGTAAAAAAAATTTTAAAATGAGATAAGACGTGAAAATATACATAAATTGAAATCAAATATGCCTATTTTTCAGATTTTCTCTGAATATTGCTAAGTATTTCAAAGTGATACCCCAAGCACACACAAAAAGGAAATGTTATACATAACTTTATAATATATATAACATACGAGAAATGAAGCTTTTCTCTGAACAGCATAGAATAAGTGTAATAGTGTTCTCCTAGAACATGCCCATTGAGTGAACTTTTGAGCTTTCAATAAAAAATTCATCTTGCAATCATCATAATCATTAAAATAGCTTTCCGCTACAATCCATAATCTATTTTGTTAACGTATTCAATTATCATATCGGTGAATTAACTTTTACACTCCAAACTTCAATTCCATAAATACAAAATAATTATACTAGTAGTAAAGAATTTTAAGGGATCACACACACAATGCATAAAACTTAAATAAAAATTAACCAACATATTTCACAAAACAAAATGAAATTATTAAAATTCCCAATTATAAAGATTTATGTGTAAAATTGGAATGCTTTTCTGATACTGCAGAAAACTTTTTCATTGTGAATAACTCATTTTTTCATATAAACAGACTACTTCACTTATTTGATATAGTTCTGAACTTATTGGAATAAAATAACATGTCTTGTTCATAGTTATTTCATTTTCAATATTTATAAACTTAATACAGAAAGGAAAATAAAATTTAAAATTTGGTTTAAATCGATGATTTTTTTAATAAAAATCACGATTTAAAACTTGTTTTAAATCAAGCTGATTTAAACTGACATACCCTGTTCTTCAGTAATACCGTTTAGATTTTATCTAGTAGTTCAAAGCAAAGATTTGAATGCTTTTCACATAAAATATACTGAGTAAATTTTGTTTTGTCTCTTCATAAATGGTCTTTTATATTAGTACTAAAAAATTCTTTTATTTCCCTATAATTTGTCATTTGTATTGAAAAAAAGCGTTCAATGATTACTTACAATTCACTATTTTATGTCATGACATCATGACTTTGTATGATTATGTATTTCCTTGTATATATCCATGCATTTCATTGTAAATAGTATCCATTATGTTTTACAGATCTTAAAGAACTGTGATGAGTTATTTGAAAAGACTGAGCTTTCTGCTGTTCCTGATGTAGGCTGGCCTGATTGCTTCAACTCTGGCATGTTTGTTTTTAAGCCATCCAATGAGACCTACAAGCGTTTGACACAAATGGCCTCTGATCATGGAAGTTTTGATGGTGTGTAAATTTAAATTTTTTATCCTTTTTTAATGTATCAAGATTGAATTTGAGTATCAGTTTTAAAATTTGGTTTGTTTCAGGTGGAGATCAAGGTTTATTAAATACGTTTTTTAGTGAATGGGCAACAAAGGATATTTCTCAACATCTTTCATTTATTTACAACATGAATGCAAATTCAAGTTATTCCTACTTGCCTGCCTTCAAACAGTAAGTATTAGTTTTCAGATAACTTCCAGTGAAATAGCCTAAAACATTTATTCCTTTTTTAAACTTTCGTGGCCAGAAAAAATATTTTTCAGGGATGCCAATTTCAAAGTTTTGGCGCTGAGCCTTGGCAACCACAAGTGAAAAACATTGGAATCTGGTTGCTAGATTGCCATGAAACCTTATTAAGAAAATATTTAGTTTCTTAAGTTTAAAATTTAAGTTTCTTGGCGAGATCTTCAAATCCTGTTTCATACATAATTATCTCAATTTTGCATTTTAACCCATTCATTTTTTATCTGAGCTACTAAATAAGGTTTAAGAGAAGGCTATTTTTTTAAATTTATGCTACTATTTCACAAGTGCTTTGACTGTAGCAGTCCTGCTTTTGGCTTGAATTCAGCATGCTGTCTTCTCTCTGCTGCACTTGAAATGTAAGATAAAATCCATGCTGTGCTAGATATTCAGTTGTCAAGTTGCAATATTTATTCCTTATTATTGCAATTTTATAATGATGTATGTTTGGATACAGGAAGAAAATGTATTTTTTTTATGATGATGATTTTTGTGTGACAAATAACCTTAGCAAATAATTATATAAGAAAAACCTTATAAGCAATTATGTTTAAAACCAAAAGACCCACATCACTGACCTTCAAAGCTGTGGGTAAAAATCATGTACTGATATTTTTGTTATATCAGTATATGGTATAGGCTTAGTTATAATGGTATGAGGCTTTCGAGTACTCTTGTCTGACTAAATGTACAGTTGTGGGGAAAAAATCCCACTACCTCTTTTCCTCATAGGCTCTTTTTAATCACACATCATTTATAGTAGAGCAAGTTCAATCTCGATACTCCATTGATAAATGTTACTACTGATAAGTTCTTATTGTGGGTGATCAAATTATTAGAGCCACAGATGTTTCTGAGTTTTGTATAAAAATGTAACTAAAAATGTCGTTGACTTTTTATTTAAAAATTGTTAATATAAGTATAAAATAATATATATATATATATATGTCATAATAACAGATCTTATAAGCCTGCAGTCGTGACGAGAGTGGCAAGAGTGGTGTAAGGCAACCGGAGAGAACGATCCATTGATATTGAGTGTAATGCCCACAACAATTCTTTATTATTTCAGTAGACAAGTAATTACATCATGAGGTTGTTGAGGGTTTGGAGTTTGGAACGGCTCTGAGGGCTCCTTAGCCCAAGAGGCTCGTGAAAGAATAAATAGTTTACAAAGATCTCGCTAGAGGGATTAGGATTAAGAAAAATATTATTGGACCATGGGATTTAACAACAAATTTCATTGGTAGAAGTCGGTGGTTTTACGAAGGGGGAATGTGATCTTACATATGCGATTTGAAAGCAGGAGAGTCCTTGGGAGGTCTAAGCTAACGAGGCGGCTTGAGTTCAAAGGTGAAAGGGAGTCACAAGGTCCGTGGGAGGTCCAGTTAACGAGACGGCTTGAGTTGAAAGGTGAAAGGCAAGATATTGACCATTTAGATAGGGAGACAAAGACTGGGATAAAAGGGAACCTGTAAGGGGTGATCTGTAGTGAAAATTGTACTTAGGGGGTTATTTTTAGGTATCGCGTTTCATATATATAATAAAAATAATCATAAAAATAAAAAGAATTCAATGTAACCAAGTTTTTGTAATAATATTTGGTTGTAATGTCAAAATAATTTATAAAGGTTATCTTTACCCCTCCAAGTGGTTTTGATGGTTCATCAAGATCTGGCCAATTTTTCTAATGACGAGATATCTTGTCATCCAGATATTTCCAACTTTTTAACAATGACATGATCAGGATCTGATCAGTCTTTCCTTATACTATATCATCCATCGAGATCTGGTCAGTTTTGTCAGGTCTCAGACAACCACCAGAAGGGTTATCAATATGATCACCCACTGTAGATTTGTATAATGCTTAAAATTGTGTTGGTCTGAGGTACTTGAAATCCCTATTTCAGACAAAGAATGAAACCACTCCTCAATTGAGAATTTAAACTTTTGAAGTTTGGTTATTCTAATTTTGCTTTGTTAACTATCATAGGTTTGGAAAGAATGTGAAAATTGTGCACTTTTTGGGCACTCAAAAACCTTGGGTGTATAACTACGACAGAAGTTTAGAAACAGTAGACGCTCCTAGTGAAAATAACCCTACTTATGATTTTCTTAAGTCGTGGTGGAAAATATACACAGAACATGTAGAGGATGAAAAATCTGAAGTAAGTGCATTTGTGTTACTCCTAATTGCATTATCACTTTTAAAGTTTACTTGATGAACTGTGTTATACAAGTGTAGTGTAGAGTGAATCCTTCTGTCATAAAAATATAGTTATTGAAGTATTATACTACAATTTTATTTCAGAATAAACAAATTCTGAATACAATTTGAAAATATAAAATATTTATTTTGAAATTGTTGAATTTTACTGTTTTTATTTATTTTTCTGTTTTACTGATTTCTATATCCATAAAATTTTCAATGAATAAAATTCACCTAGCAAATCAAAATGCCATACTTGCACTCATGAGATGTTTTACTTATTTGTAGAGTATACTATATAATCAAATTGTCCCAAGTATAGAAACTATGTTTATAAAAATATTTCAACAAAATTCAAAATGTTAGCAGTAGGAAATTAAATTAAGCACAAAATACTTTTTTAAGTGTTTGGATGATCCATTAACGCAACTGCATAAAATTACATCATTAAATGCAAAACTGATGACTGGTGTTTTGGGAAGTATTTTTTAGATCACATTGATTTCTCTTTCAGACTGGATTCACTATATCAATGTCAGAATTATCACTTTCTCCAAAGAAGGGAACTCCTGCATCAACTCCTGTACATGACGTAAATATGTCTGATGAACCTGACCGTTTATATGCATGGGAGCAAGGACGCATTGATTATTTGGGTAAAGACTCTTACGAGAACATTCAACGCAAACTGGATGAAGTCATAAATGGTACAAATGCATAGACTGTAACAGGTGCTATATCTTGACATCAGAGAGATAAATATTTGTTTATAATAAATATATATATTGTTAAATGTTTTCAAATTCAATGACAAGTCTGTATGAATGTTGTGTGTGTAGAAAAAAATGTTGGTTGAATTTTTAAAATAATTGTAAGCATTTATTTTTTAATTTCTTTTAGTTATTTAACTCTGAGTCAAGGCTAATGTCTGCACTGAATTTTTTGAATGACTCTTGCATTCCTTTTAACTTTTATGTGTAGAATTTTTTTGTTTTAATATGAATGTGTTAGCATAAACTATTGCTCACTTCTTCAGGGTATTAGAATGTGTATAATTGTTTATTTAACATTTCTGCATTCATTTTTAATAAATATTAATTTATTGCCAGTATAAATATAATTGAGCTTTCTTATTGTTTGAATTCCTTTAGAAATGTAAGAATAATTTGGGTGAGAGATATAATTTTAGGAAGACCAAAGTTACCTGAAATTTTCATATGTAAAATCTATTTTTCTTTTGCAGAATTTTTCAAGAAATAATTTTAAAATGTGGCGGCGATAATTATCCAGCTATATTTTTTAATGAATAAATTTATTTCAAAATATTTTTCAATACATTTGGAAACCAAATTTTTAAACATTAGATAATAAAATAACTTTTATTTTAAGATTTGTAGTTGAATGAAAACCAAACGGCTCTATTTTCTGGAATAAAGTTTCATCTGAGTTAACATTTTAAAAATATGACTAAGGTTTCTTGAAACAGTAAACCCTTGGCCTTTTCATATTTATATTTTTATTTAAATCTTAATCTTATAGCAAAAATTATTCTTACTTTCATTTCCTTTGCTTCTGAATGTGCCATTGTTTATTTGTGTGATATTTACATACAAACTTTACAAATTAATGTACAAGATCATTTTTAAAACCAGTTATCAGTGGTGTAACATCCATAAAAGAAAAGAAACCCTGCATCCCATAGTGAAAAAATAAAAATTCATTGGCAAAAGAAATTTAAATTAATAAAACCCAATGCAAAAACAATTTTTTTCATGTAAGTCTGAGCAAGACATCAGTTTTTATTTTAACATCCTTAATTTTTCCTCAAGAAAACCAAAAGGGACTGCTGATGCCTTTTCAACCCTAAATGATTTCTTACTATGATGCACAATACATGGCTGCCACAGGTGATTGAAAAACGACTTTTGCTGCTATTTTCAACCTTGGTGACTTGGGGTAATATATCTTAATCAAAGCTTCTTTTTCCAAATTTTGTTCAAAAAGTTGGTAACTTTTTTAGAAAATTTAATAGTCAACGAAAATTTAGTCCCCTTTTTTGACTAGTAGGGGATGGAAAAAATAGTTTTTGGATTTTTCTGTAGAGAAAATTTCCATGCCAATTTCGAAAAGTTTTGATGCCAAGCCATGTCAACCAAGCAAGAAAAGCATCAGAATCTGTGGTTGCTAGATTGTTATGAAACCCTTACTGAGAAAATAGTTTTTAAATTTCTCAACAAGATCCTCAACCTCTGTTTCATTCTTAAACAGCACATTTTGTTTCAGCTGATACATTTTTTTTACCTGAGAACTAAAATTGCTACTAAAATAGGGTTTAAGAGTAAACTTTTTTTGTTAAAAAAATGTATGCTACTATTTCACAAGTGCTTTGTCTGGTAGCCCTGGAACTGGGTAACTTCAGCAGACTCTTCTCTACTCCATGCTACTGGCATCCAGTCTAGATAAATATGCAGTCTACTTGTGCATGGTCTATTGGTTTCTCCCTATTCTCTCTCATTTTCATGCCTTGTAAAAGACAGCTTCAAACTCTGACAGCACTTGGATCATCCAGAGTTTCTATGATTGGTCACAATTGGAGGGTATAAAGTTGGATTCAAGGTTAACATAAGTCGTAACATTTTCGTGGTAATTGCTTTCTATGTCTTGCATTGAATTCCATGGTGGTTGTGTTTTCATCCTCGCTTTAAATAATGTGATCCCTTATGCATTGTTATTTCCATCTATGTTATTTTGCGGTGGATGGGTTATTTTTTTCGATTTCATTAATACCAACCCTTGTCCTGATGTACTGATAACTTTTAAAAAATACAAAGCTTGTTGAATGGGACCGTTTTGCAAATAATGACCTTTCGTCAGTTAGCTGTTGGAGAAGGAAATCATTACTGTACCATTCATTGCACCTTTTTAGCTTACAAAAAGATTTGTATTTTATTATTGTCTTTGAAAAAAAGCAACAATAATAAATCTAGTTGACTTATAAGGTTCCTCTAAAACTGAGTATTTGATTTTTTTTGCTTTCGATCCAATCTCGTCATTCCCAGTTATCAACATTGCGCTACTGACAGCTACATAAGACTTTTGTTACAGCTACAAGACATTGTAATGTTTAGTAATAACTGATTTTCTATTATTACATTTAATAATGCAGTTTTTTATGTGTAATAAAATTGCAGCCTTAATCAAATCCACTGTGGTGTATTAATGCCATTTACTTTTAATGATTCCAAGTTTTTGGTAAAAAGCCTTTCTTAGTGTTACATTTAAAACCATGAAATTTTTAGATGATTGAAATGGCTTCCATATATCATACCAGAGCTAACTCTTCCACGTCTTCCAGAAAACTACCTTTTCTGGTCTTCTGGATGGAAAAAATATCTTCTGGATTTTTCTTTTTAATGTGATAAATTTTTAAATGATGCCAAATTCTTAGTGCCACATCTCTGATCTTTCCCTTTGGGATTGATCCTGGACTGTCACCAATAGCCCGTTGTGTTTCTCCAATGTGACATTAATTAAAATACGTACCTATCTTAGTGCCACATCATAGTTAACCATGAAAAAATGATTGCATAACTGTCAACTTTTTCGAAAATCTTCCGGAAAACACTCCAGGACGAAAATAGTATGTGTATTTTGCTTTAGGGAGAAAATTTTAAAGTTTTGGTGCCAAGACTTGGCAACAATGAAAACAACATTGGAATCAATGGTTTATAGATTGTCTGAAAAACTTTCTTTGGCACTAATTTTCAAGGAAAACCTACAAATATAGATCTAAAACACTCAAGAAAAAGTTTGGTGCCATTTGTGTAAAATATATCCAAATCAGTGTCACCGAGTTCGAACTATTGCCAAGTATATAACAGTAATAGAGTAAGAGGTTAAGCGTTTTGAATTGTTTTCTTAAAACTCAATCATCCTAATTTGGCCTTTTTAATTATTTTTTATTTCAATAATTATTAGGCATTTTTTATTTCTGACAGTTGCATGTTGGTTTTTATGTTGCAAGTATTCCTGATTTTTTTCATGAAGGTTGACTGGCATGATATATGATACACTGGCTTCCCACATTACAAATTTCTTGTGCTGTATTTTGAATTGTACAAATTGTATTTTAAAAGACTATTAACTATTATGTATTTTAAAGACTCTTGGATGCACCTATATTTCATACAAGCAACTGTGCCTTATCTAATTTCGTCATTACCATATCTGCTATGGCTAGAGGTAGTGGCAGTATATAAGCATGCTTTGAAACTAATAAAAACTCATGTTGTGATTTAGTTATATTTGCCAGCAGATGGGGACAACAGTTTTTTAGATATGTGTAATTAATATAGTATTAATTATTGTATTACTACTATGTGTAGTATTTAACCTCATTTGCCAGAGATGCCAGAATGCTTATTTGAAAGGCATTTTTGAAATTCAGACTTCTAACTCAATAGAAATTCAAACCTGTGGAGAATTTGAAGCTTGAAAAAGCACAGTAAAAGTTCAAAATGATGCACAGTATTATGTGAGGATTGGTATTGGACTGCATAGCCTGCTTAGCAATGTATTTCATTCAAAAAGAAAGTTTGGAGTTACTGTGGAACAATGGATTTGCCCATTGCTCTATCAGCCTGTGAGTTATAGAATGTGCAGGTTCGATTCCTTCCTGGATGTATTTCTTCTGTGTCGGTAAAGCTTTCTTTGTATTGTATTCCATTTACTTGACATTTGGCACAGCTTTGCCAAATAGGGTTCTTGCACCATAAAACTCTACCTAATAATCAAAAGGAATATTTTGCAATATAAAAGTATTTAATTATTCATTTGCTGCTTTCATCATAACTGACTTATTTTGTACAAAAATAATTTTACATCTTATGTATTCATTAAAAGTAAATTGCATCAGTTATAAAATGGCTTGTATCAGAAAAATCAAATTGGTCCTGGCATAGAAGTTATAAGAAATATATTTTATCATTTTTAATGAAAAAATAAAACCAAGAGGGGTTAATCTGTAGGGAAATCAAATTTTAAGAAACTAGTAAAAACTAAAAATATGAATGAGACTGAGTTTTGTGAATATTTCTGTTAGATATGTTGAAGGTAGGCTCATTCAAAACTTACAGAATCATCTGGAATGAATGTGTCGGATGTAAAATCCGACACATTGGAATTCCACCTTTGTAAATATTATATCACATACAGGTATTATTTAACTGATGAAATCAATAATAACTGTAGATCTGCAAAATTTGTTTTTTAAAACTAAATAAGCTGGCATATTTATCTAAATGAAAAACATTCATACGGAAATACTACATTATTTTAAACTAATGTATGTAGCCTAACAAGTATGCAAAACAATTATTCATCAATCAATGACAATGAAAGTAATTTAATTTCCTGAAGTGAGTAAACACTGTCTGAATATAGCAAAATCTTAGTATTAGATGTTGGTTTTAGGTGTTTTGTACTATTATCCGTATTTACAAATGTATATCATTGGCTTCAAGTAAAAACTCATTAACACACGTTTTTTTATACTGTGTAACTGTTTTAAAACTATCTAGATTTTAGGTAAAAAAGAAATTATAAGCACTTTGATAGTATATATCGATTACACATTACAATTTGAACAATGTGTTTCTCAATAAAATAAGCTTTTAGTGCATCCAGAAAAATGTCCATTTTATGAATTTTTTCTTTAAGCCAACGATATGTAATATATTTCTTAGTTGAGAACTGTAATGGTATTAATTTATTTTTGGTGCATACTCAGTATAAGTTTATTTTGAGTTATCTCTAAGCTGCATATTTAATTCCTACATTTGTGATGCAAAATATGTATTGTTAAATGTGTTCATATAATTAATTTTTCATTTATTGCTTTTTAATATATTTTTTATGTTTTTATCTTGTGTTTCTCTGTTTACCTCATGAATGTTAATTGCATTTATGAGATCCTGTTATCTCAGTTTAAACTTATTCTTTAAAGTATTTAAAACATATTTTTGCCTTATTAGTCCTTTAAAACTAACTTTGTTTTACCCAAAAAATTAAATATTATATATATATATATAAATGGAATTTCAAGATAAAAAATTTCTTCCATTTTGAAGATTTTTTGTGTTATGTACAGACCTTGCAATAGAAATAAACTATTCAAGTCAAATTAGCAATTTTGTTTTAGTTGTATTTGTTGCTAGAAATACTATTTTGAATGGATGAATATAATTCACATAGAATTTGAAGAATTTTTTATAAGAAATAATATATAATAAATATAAGAAATAAAAAAATAAATTTTTATATTAAAAACCTTGTGGATTTTAGAAAATGATGAATATACCCTAGTAATGAACTATTAATCCAAAATGCAAGAGAGTATGGTTTATAATTTTATTTTTTAGACCCAGTGATTTTTTATTCCTTTTGATCGAAACTTGGGTTACCTATCAATCTGAATTTATATAATTTTTTCAATCATGGTTTAGTACAATTTCAGGTATAAAACATGTGAGTTAATATAAATGTGACATCCAGTTTGTCATCTATGTCACTGCTCATATTGGCTTTTTATGCATTTAGTTTCGCTAAAAACTATAATTACTATATATATTTCATGTCTCTATCCATTTCCACATTTTGGTCTCCAGTTTATGTTCTCGAAATTCATTCGCAAGTTTTGATTACAATTATACTACTTGAATTGATGTTAGACTTTTGCTTTTAAATGTTTGTTTTAGCAAGTACTATCTGTACCAGCAGCAAGAATTTTTCATTCCAAAATTAGAATATGTAAGCATGATTACTCACAGATATTTCTTTTGTGCAATTGGGCTTATGGTTTAATCCCCTGTTTTCTTGATAATTTTTAGGATTTGACGCTGAATTTATCTGAATTTTAAAAAATCCCATTATTACATAGCATAGCCAGAATTTTATTTAGAATGATGTCAAAGTAAAAATTCAATTTTTATGCCAAATTAGGATTTTATTACCTTTTTAAAAAAGGTCTTTTATGAACGTAAAAAAGGGATTATGAACCTGAACAGTAACACATCTTAAGTTGATCAAAGTACATGAATGATGAATGACCAGGGTGGTTGCTCTGCAAACATTTTCTAAATAGCATTAAGCAAGTTTTCAAGCCTTGCTTGTGTAATCTCATATTTTACTTTTTTTATTCTTGCTGTTGGGGAATTCATGCGATACATAGGTATATGAGTATGTGACTACATCAGTAATTTTCAACCAGTGTGCCCCAATAATGTCACTGATGTGCTGTACCAGATGGTGAAACGGTTTTTATTTCATTTCACCATTTTAGTTTTGAACTTTTGACAAGTGTGTTTGCAAATAATTTTAAGTTGTGCCCATATTTTTAATACCTGTATAAATAATTTGAATAATACTTTTTATTACAAAGTATAAATAAATTGTTCAAAAAGAAAAATCCACCTTGGAGCCCAAAAAGGTAGGTAAAACTATTATTTTATGTAAATCATTCAAAATTATACCAATTTCTTTGTTACATCAGTTATATATATTGATATGCCATAGAGTAAGAAATTTGTGGTATGCCATGATATGAAAAAGTTTGAAAATTACTGGACTAGATGATCAAGTCAGCTTAAAAAAATTATTAACCGTTGTTTTCATACTTTGTAATCAACATTAATTCATTACCAAATATGAAATATTGTTATAATACATGTTATTTTAGGAATAAAATAAGTATTTTAGTTGAAAAATATTGTTTTACGTCTGTATTTTTAGTATTTTATTTGTCGAGATTAACAGAAACTAATACTTTCGGGGGTGTCTTCCACCTGGCTACTCCTCTGATTGTAGAGATGGATGAATGATAATTTCAGTGTACAAAAACATCATTTTTTTTATATTGAAACAAATTAGCTTATGTATGATATTGCTCCGAATAATATGAAGTCAGTTGTATTCAAGATATCAGTTAAAACAAAGGACTGATTAAGTGATATGATTTTAAGACTAATTTATTTTAAATAACATTTATCTTGCATTCCTCTTTTATGCTTTTTACATATTTAAATGTTTGAGGTTAAATGTGAATTATGCCCTGTGATTTTGTCATTGTTTTGATTATGTAATATAATTTCTTTTACATCTTTTCCATGTGCAGAAATTCCTTATACATTGTCATTCCATATTAGGTGAAAAATATTGTCTCTCTTCATTCATTCTATGCAAAAAGTATTTATCTTTTCTTGGACAAAAAATTATTTTGTTTTCAATTCTTTAAAAATTTTGAAATTGTATTTTATACATATTGTTTTCTTTGTATTGTAACATGTTATTCCATTTCATCATGTTAATGGCAGATTATTTACACTTTTGGTGTGAAGGTTATATGAATGTTTATTATTTTTAAAGTTTCATTCCATATAAGAAATTCAATAACTAGGTTTTTCACATGTATTGTATGTAGATAGTTTACTTGATTTTTCTGATTTATTCTTATGTTAATAAACGTAACATTCTTTATGTTTGCACATGTATTTAATTTCATAATTGCTCTAAAATATTACAACTGCTATGCTTTTAAATGCGTTATCTTTCTTGAAGATTTTTATTATTTTTAACTAAATGATTGGTGCTAAATGATTTTAGTTTTCGAGTATAAGATTAACTTTGAGTTATTTTATTGCATAGTTGTTTTTCTTGGTTTTATTGCCGAAGAGTGTTGTAATAAAATTGATTTAAGTCTAAAAAATAATTTTCCTTTGGAAGTGTAGTAACAAGCATTTATATATCATTACATTTTCGCCTATTCAATTAACTTAAATATGAATAAGAGATTTTTTTGTTTGAATACATAAAACATGAATTCCTAAGTGATTAAAAGTGTACATTCCACATAAATGATATTAAAGATTTTTATTCCAATACTTCGTGTTTTCCCAGAGCCTTGTGGTGCTTTGCTTTTGTATGTAGGAGTAAGATCTGGAGTATATAAAATAAAAATTAAGAATACATCTGCCTTTATCTGATGAGCAGATTATATTGAATATGTACTGCAATAACTTACTTCAAATAAACTATTTTTTAATGTTCACATCTTTATTCCTTGATTTTTTGTGAACGCATTGCATTTTTTAAAATCCACACTGTTATTTTCTTTTAACTTCAACATCATATCTCTCTAGTTTTCACTTTTTAGATTATCTGCAAATATTTCATGCGTATGTAATATACATACATATGTATTTGTTAAATCCGGCTTGTATTTTAGACTTAATGGACGGTATAAAATCGTTTGGTGCAAGGTTAACAAAAATTGTCTGGTCATGGTAATTGCTGTGGCTCTTGCATTGAATTACATTATGTTTGTGTTTTCATCCTCGTTTGAAATAATGTTGCAATCACTTATGCACTGCCATTTTCATTTTTTTGATTTTGTGGTAGATAGGATTCATTTCCATTTAGATTTCATTAATACCAGCCTGTCCTGACATACCAGTTCACTTTTATAAGTCCAAAGCATATTTGAATGGGACCATTTGTAAGCAACGACTGCTGTTGATCTTTTGCCAGTCAGCTATTGGTTAAGGAGTCACTCTTGGTGTGGACGTCATCACTATTGTCAATTTAATTGACATCATGACAACTCAGTGCAGAGAAGCTCAACCGTTTTCACTTTCACCTTCCTGTGAATGTAATAGTGGTGACCGAGAAACACCACTACGCAGAGAACACAAATATTCGCCAGGATTAACAAACCCAAACCAGCTGCTAAACTAGATGGCGCCATGCATACATCAAGATTAGCATCCACCTTCCCAGCATAGTTCGGTCTTACATTGTCGCTGTCTTTGGCGAAAAAATCTAAATCAGTTGCTGCGATAACCCTCAGGGTTTGCTTCAGTCCCAACTGCTCTTTCTCGCCAATATCTCTCCTACCTCGACGTCTACCTGGACGCCTCAGTTTCGATTTGACATAGTCCTTCTGGTAATGATACCTGCTGAGGTAAGGAGGTCCATCTCTGTCTATGAACTCAATATTGGTGTTGGGTTGATTGTAGTAGAACAAGGGTACGCCATTGAATAGGGTAAGGGGTGGCTGAGGTGATAAAGGTCTGAAGTGCTGGTATTGGAACTGGTTCTGTCTCATTTCGTAGGTGTCGATCGGCTTTCTGGCTCTCAATTTCTGTTCTTCGTAGTTGGCTTCGGGTTGTTTTTTGACGACCGCATCTTCCCCACTGAGTCTTCTGTTCGAAGTGAGTTCGTAGTCTGCTTTGTCAACCGAAGCTTCGTTGTATTCGTTTGAGTCTGAGAAGATCTCGCCGCTTCTGTCTGGTCTGCCGAAGGGGATGCTGTCGTTGGCGGTGTCTTTGGAATGGAGTGGCATGCTTTTTGGCTGCTGTTGTCCACTGTCTCTGCTTTCAGGTTCTGGGTCGACTTCCACTTCCTGGTCGCTCTTTTGGTCGACGTCGATTTGCATCGGGATTTCGGTAATGTTCAGTTCCGATTCAGTGGTCGAGGTGTGCATTCCTTTTTTAGGAGCCAATGTTTCATCTTCTGGTATGAATGGCGGCGTCGTCAATGTGTAGCTTTCTGTCGATGGTAGGGATTCAGCAGTTGTCACTGAAGATTCTGCGTCTTCTGCAGTTTTATTGGGCACGCTGTGAATCCTCTGCGCGGACGGGAAGTTTTTCCCGTTCTCGTTCAGACTCCCGAAAATGTTGGGTAGCTGGGAATAGTAAACGTCATCGGCGTTCTCCGTGTAATCCTTGTCCTGATTGCGGTCGTCTACCATGTACTCAATTTTGTCATCCACTCTGTCTTCTGCCATGAGATCAAACAAGTCGTACGGGTACCTGTCGAAGACAAAGTCGTGGTTCGTGTTTGGACTTGTTTCGAGCGGATCCGCGTTGTCTTCCTTCGAAGCGTTTGAGTGACCCGTTATGATCATGCTGGACGACGTATTCAAGTTCGCGGACTGGTTCATAAAACCAGGACGAGATGTTATGATCGTCGAGAACGGGAACGAGTCCTTGTAAGTGGGAACGTCCTCTTCCTTCGGCGGGGATTGCTGGTAGTTGGTGTCCTGATTGGAAGTATCGGAATCCCTTCCCTCCATGCACGTTCCCGGGCACCCGTGGCGACAGATCTCAACTGTACACTGTATCGTCACTTCCACCGTCTCCGGAAACTTGAAAGCATAGAAGTGACTGTAAGCTATGACGCTAGCCGTTCCTTTGGTTTCTGTTGTCTTCTGGAACGGCGTCATCATCTTTGGCCTCAGCACGCACCCGTCTTCGTCTGTGAGATGTATCGGATGCTTGTGACCGTCATGAGCTATGCAGGACTTCACCCTCATGTCGAAGTGGCCTTCGCTGTCCTGTATCGCCACCACCAGGGTCAGCGGACTACCCAGCGGGACCAGCCCTTCCACTTTCGCCGACCACGGTCCCTTGCCGTCCTGCACCTCCAGCCAACAGTCGACGTCGTCCCCCTGGAAGTAGTGATGTGCTGTTATTTGAATTGCAGTTTAAATAACTGCTATTGCAAAATAATAGTTGGCAACTATGATTGAAAATATTAACCCTCTGAGGGATTCACACGCATAATTCCACCTTGCAAGCTACAATCTTCCTTGCTTGACTTCCAACGAATTTGACCAATAGAATCTTTCCAATGGATTCTATCTGAGTAAATGAGTAATATAATTTATTTCCAAATGATTCTATTCTAAGGAAAGGAGCAACAGAATCTTCAAAGGATTCTATTCTAAGTAAATGAGTAAAGAATCTTTCAAAGTGATTCTATTCTAAGGGGAAAGGAACAATAGCCTTTTCAAAGGATTCTAATCTAAGGAAAGGAGCAACAGAATCTTCAAAGGATTCTATTCTAAGTAAATGAGTAAAGAATCTTTCAAAGTGATTCTATTCTAAGGGGAAAGGAACAATAGCCTTTTCAAAGGATTCTAATCTAAGGAAAGGAGCAACAGAATCTTCAAAGGATTCTATTCTAAGTAAATGAGTAAAGAATCTTTCAAAGTGATTCTATTCTAAGGGGAAAGGAACAATAGCCTTTTCAAAGGATTCTAATCTAAGGAAAGGAGCAATAGAACCTTTCCAAGAGAGTATCCTAAGAAAAAGAAGCGATAGAATCTTTCCAATGCTTGAAAGAATCCATGGATTTTTAAGAAAGATGTGATATGTGATTATTTAGGCATTAAGAAGGTCCATTGTGGGGTAAAAGCGACACTGCTCAACTTTGGTTATTTCGCGACGCTAAGAGTTAACCTGCCAAGTGCTTTCGACGAGATATCGTTCATCAAGATCTGATCAGTTTTGCTAATGACGAGATACTTCGTCGCGACAAAACTGCCCTATTACCCCAAGGGGGAAAATGAAGATCCAAGAGAAAAATTGTCCTTTGCCTAGAACTGATTGCCAGTTTGAAAAGATTCTTGCATCAGAGGCTGGATACTACAAAGAGGTTTCCGACGCGAAGATAAATCACCAGAAGGGTTAACAGTTACCCTTTAATTTCATTGAGATAACAGTGAAGCAATTTAATTCGAATTAAATTTAAAATTTTAGAAAATTGAAATTTCTAAAAATATTTGATGAAAATAAGGTTGCATAAACTAATTTTTACGAATTGCTTAATGGTCAATTTAGACAATTAATATCTGTTTCTAAAACAACCGTTAATGTCAATTTCTAAAACTTAACCGCTAAATTTGGTTGCTAACTTAGTATTAGTCGTTAACTAAAACAAAATTTATATTAGCTGTTAATTATAACTTATATCATTAATTATAACATTTCATATAGCCTCGGTAGCCCAGTTGGAAGAGCAACGGATTAGCAACCGGAGGGTTGTAAATTCGAAACTCGGTCCAACCAAAGACTCGTGTACACGGGGGCTGGTGCACGTTAAATCTGTCCTGGCCTCAAATGGTGTGGAAGTTTGGAGAAGGGGATGCCAGCTCAGGTATTATCCTCGTCATCTGACCGTGGTTCAAAATTACGTGACGTCCTCGGATCTTTTCCTTCGGGATTGATCACGGACCGTTACCAATAGTCGTTGTGTTGCTCCAGTGCGACGTTAATTAACTACCTACCTAGTATTAGTCATTAACCGAAACAACTTTTACATCGGCTGTTAATAACTGCTATCATAAGTTAACAGTAGCACCTATAAAATGATAGTTTTGCCCATCCCTACCTGGAAGTTCATCTCGACCACATCGAGATCAGAGATCGTGATGGGCATCTTAAAAGCCGACTTCTCGTACCCGTCGTGCCACTCGCATCGGATTTTCTTGGCCTCGTCCCATGCTTCAATGACGATGTCGTCGTACTGGATGACGATGGTGTTCTCGTAGAATTTACCCTGAGGGTCTGACCGTGTCCCGCAAGCGTCGTACTCTATCGTGAAGGTGGTTTCTGAGATGCGGGAGTGGGGGGCGACGTGGATGCATCGCTCAGACTGACCATTGGTTTTCGAGTAGATGGTGCCGTCGTAGGGGGCGCTGAATTCTAGTCGGATGGTCATCTCTTCTTTGCCACACTCCACGTTTAGCTTCACTAGTTCTGGGAGACCGTCGGGGGGTCCCGATCTCCAGCTGGTCGTCCCATCGCATGATGCCACCTGGAAGAATATAAATGCGGTTAGAAATCATGAGATAAACCCTCTAGGGGTCTACATGCATAAATTAGTTCTGCAACCTGGACCCTATGACCGTCGTGACTATGTATGCCCATTGCCTTAGCACTCTCCGAGTTATAGGTGTAGCTTCATTCCTTCCTGGATGTACTTGTTAGCACATGCACACGTGTTAGCACAAATTTCCTTTTGTGTGTTTGTCCATTACTTGATGTTGCCTGTCTTGTGTTTGGCGCAGGATGGCCAAATCTGGCCCTTGCGCCATAAAACCCAACCAACCAGAATCATCAACCTGCACCTAAGTAGCACTACCGCGTATTTAAGATGTGTTGATGATAATCGATAGGTATCAGTTAGACACGCGATTAAGACGCTTAGATGTCAATGGCAAACTTCCTTTTTTCTCCCAATCCGTCCAACGCTGTTTGCATCGTGAATGAGACGAGCAGCTCAATTAGTAAGCAGCGGAGATGTGGTAAACGTGTGTTTAGTACGTCTCACAATGGGCTTAAACTGGCCTGGAGTGGGTCAGTGGCGAGGTTAGATTATTCTACTTGGGGGACTGGGCTGTAGAAGAACGGGAAGCTGCCTCCCGACCAGACTAGGGAGAAGACAAATCATCTTGCTTCTACCTTACAGCCACGCGATACTCGTGGCAGGTTTCCCAGCCCCCACTGGCCACGGTGGCCCGGTTGGAAGAGAGCAACCGGAGGGTTGCGAGTTCGAATCCAGCCAAAACACCGTCGTGTACAAAGGGGGATGGTGCACGTTGAATCTGTCGTGGCCTCAAATGTCCTCACGTTGGCGTGGTGTGGGAGTCTAGATAGTGGTGCTATCTCAGGTGTTGCCTCGTCATCTGACCGTGGTTCAAAATTACATGGTGTCCTCAGTAGATAGGTATTTTAATTAAACTCACACTGGAGCAACACAGCGGGCTATTGGTGACGGTCCGGGATCAATCCCAAAGGGAAAGATCCGAGGACAATTCCACGTCATTTTGAACCACGGTCAGATGACGAGGCAACATCTGAGCTGGCACCCCACTCTCCAGACTTCCACACCACGCCAACGTGAGGACATTTGAGGCCACGACAGTTTTAACGTGCACCAGCCCCCTTTGTCGTATTGTGCTCGGATCTTTCCCTTTGGGATTGATCCCGGACCGTCACCAATAGCCCGTTGTGTTGCTCCAGTGTGAAGTTAATTAAAATACCTACCTACCCAGCCCCCTCCACTTTTCCTTTTGTAGGCTTCCCCTGTGCGGAGACCTGCTAATGACCCAAACACATCGAGGATATGAGTGGGAATGGTGAGTTAGAAGGGAGTTTGCCTTTTGACGCTGCTAATTCAATAGTTTGGCCTTAAGATAGAAACAAACGATGTGCTTGCGATGTCTTTAGTGGTGGTATTTTGCTACGACGCGATTCATTTGCAACACGGAAAAAAGATATGATAAAGACAGTTGAAAAATTGTCTATTACCACGACGTATGAGACAGCTATCACATTTTGCTGCGGAAAATACACCACTTCTGGTTGGGCAGTCTCCGTGACTTCCTAATCAGTTTTGTCTTTACTGACCAATAGAATCTATCCTATGATTCTTTTAACCAATTGATATTGTTATTTAGTCAATGTGTGCGAGTTGTAGGCAGCGTGGGTTCAACGATTCTCCCGAAACCTCATGGCCCCTCACAAACTGAAAAAAACTTGTGCAGTTTTCTCTTTCACTGTACATTCCTTTCCTTCTCCCTTCCTCTTGATTATCTTTTTTTCGTTTCCAGCCCTCCAACCTCGGGCAGTTCCTATAATTTCGCGTGATAGTAGGGAGCTGGCTGCTTTCTCTTCCCCCTTTTCAAAAGGCTTAGTCAATGTGTGTGTGTTGTGGGGTGAAGGCAATACTTCACTACTGGAAACTTGTGACATTCAAAGGATAGGTTTGAAACTGATTTGCTATTCCAGTTCACTATATTTTAATTTAATGTTTTATATTTGATACACCATATTTTAGTTTAGTGAATGGATTATTTGAAATTTCTTTGCTTACATATTTAGGCAAGTTTCGCGTTAAAACATTTGAGTAACTATACTTAAATCAACCATAATTTGGTAGTTTTGGAGTAGCTGGATTTGCAATTGCAATGCAATCCAAGAAATTGCAATGCTCAGTATACCTACTGAGCATTGCAATTTCTTGGATTGTTTTACCAGTGCTGCTGAAATATCAATTATTTTCCAAAACTATTTTTACGGAATTTAAATTCTAATAGTTTATTTATTTCGAACCTTATTTTTCTTTACGAAATATAAAAATATTCTGAATATTTGAAACAGACGATAAAGAAAATAAAACTACACGGAACAAAACATTTTAAAATAGGACTGGTAGCTAATATGGCGACCTTCGTATTTTTTTAATCGTTTGCTTTTTCAAATTTGTGTCCGTTATATTCCAATAATCTATTTTGTAGTGAAAAAACAGGTACATTCATTACTTTTCGTTCGAAGCTTTTTAAAATCTGTTTTAAGATGCATTTCTGGATTTTGAATTTGATGTTTTTTGTTCAATAACTGCAAAGAAGGTAAATAATAGTTTAATTAGTTTTAAAAACATTTTTAATCCTTGTATGATAATTTTGAGAAACGCTTTTGTTTTTAAATGACATACGAGGCATTTAATATGCATACTCTGAACTATTCAATGCATTATGGATAACTTTGGCACTCAAGAGACTTCTTTCTTACTAAAAATTTAATTTCTACAAAAGTGCAAAATGTTAAATATGACATTTATTTATATTTGTGAAATTGGGTATTTAACAATTGTGTACATTTATTAAAGTGTAGTAGTTGGTACATGGTATAAATGGGAATTACAATTTATTAACGAAAACGGAAATTAGTTAACCAATTCAACCCGAGTAACGCTGGTTTATTCTACTAGTCTATAAATAAGAATAATGTTTGTACATAGAATATTTTCGACCCAATTCAAGTTTTCTATACGTTTTGGATCCTTCTGATGCAAAATCCGTCTCTTGCGCGTTTGGTGTATCTGTATGTGCCCGTGCTACGTCCAAACGGTTGAATATATTTTCATGACGCTTTGCATACTGTCAGTACTTACATTCATTTAGTGACTGAACTTGGTTGCTTAAGTCTCCGTCTTCCCGTTCTATGCTTGATTTTGTGTCTGTACAAGTATCACATAAAATTTCTTCAACATATTTTAATGCAACATTATATATTTGATAATATATATTTTAGTTCATTGAGTGAATTATTTGAAATTCCATTACTTTTATATTTAGGCAAGTTTCATGCTAAAACAGTTAAGTAACTACACTTAAATCAACCATAATTTGGTAGTTTTGGAATAGCTGGAAGGTATATTGAGTAATTACTTGGATTGCTTTACCAGTGCTGATGAAAAATCAATTATTTATCCAAAAATTTTTTATGGAATTTAAATTCTGATACATTTGTATTTTGTGCTTTATTTTCTTTGCGATATATAAACTATTTCAGAACATTTAGGACAGACGATATTTTGCAACGAAGTGGAAACTCGTTTTCGTTTGCGTATCGTCGTATTCGTTTGCCACGTGCAATATTTTCTGCTTTTTTCTCCTGAAATTAATTTCATATT
Source organism: Meta bourneti (assembly GCA_933210815.1). Classification (NCBI taxonomy): domain Eukaryota; kingdom Metazoa; phylum Arthropoda; class Arachnida; order Araneae; family Tetragnathidae; genus Meta; species Meta bourneti. Next base: position 59,890,321 of record OW119932.1, on the reverse strand, counting down.
CTTAAATTTTGTCTAATTTTTAGTTGTAAGTTGTGGCAATTGTGCGAGATCGAGAGATAAAAAGAATCACGAATTTATATCTTTAGAACAACTTTTTCCCCGCCAACTTTTATTTTGTTTTATTTCTTGGTTTTTTTTTAAATTTATTATTTCAATAAATTGTAATTCCTTTTCATCACACACCACCGCAAAGAATTTGATTTAAAGCGGCATGTAAGTTAGAATAAAGCAAATTTTAAGTGGAATTTTGTCAGTATTGAAAGTACGTTAATGCTAAAAATATCCGAACTAGGACTTTTGAAATAGTACAAATTCTTTGTCGTGTGACAAAAGATCAAGGTGGTTTACTATACTAATTTAAGCTATATTTAAGCAACTTACATAAGGAAAGTTTGTTTAAAATATTGATTTTCTTTAGAAGAAATGCTAGCAATTCTGTTTACCATTTAAAAAAAATGGTAATAGGTTACTTTGCTTTGTCTGTACTGAAGACATTCAATTTTAAAACAAGTTATTTTATTGCTCGTAACACAAAACGGAATTTTCATGAAAACATTCACTTTTAAAACAAACATAGTCATAAATATCTTATCAAATTGATTTGTCATCTTTCCCTTAATGATATCGAAATTCGAAAAGAGTGCCACAAATGAAAAAAATGGTGGCAAGTAATTTACGAGTGCGAGAGTATTCGCCATATTCGTCATTTTTACGAATTCAATTGAGAAATCTTACAGGAAAAGAACTCAAGAAAGGAATTCCTAATCCTCCCTCAAAATCATCTTTTGTAGTAGTTACCTTAGTGTTTATCGCCTTTCGTCAGTTTGTATCTTTAGCAGGGGTGCGATATATGTGAAATGTATTACATGGATGGGTATGCATGTATAGGATTTGTGGACAAAGTAAGTTGTAAATATTATGTCAAAAAGGTGTTAAAATATTATTTTACTCACTCTTAAATGATTTGGCATTTTTCTACAAAAAAAGAAAAGTGATTATTTTCTGATCACTTTTCAGTCTATAGTTAACCAATTCAAGCCTCAGGGGAGCATTTTAAATGTCACCCCTTCATCCTTCATTTTAGTAGCATCATCCATATTCTTCAACCATCTGTTCATGGAACGTTATACGTTGAAGACTTGCAGATATCCTGCCAGGGATGGATATACGCTTGACTGAACAACTTCAGACCATTGTTAACGACCTAGTCAGATAGTGTGACCAGAACGGTCATACGCTGTCCTCAAGCAAGAGCTGCTGTGTTCATTTTTGTAGGAAGCGAGGTCTACATCCAGACCCTACAATCAACATCAGGAACTCGCCAATTCTCCTAGTCAACGAGATGAAATTAATCGGAGTAATCTTTGACAAAAACTGACCTTCCTGTCCCACATTTTACACCTGAGAAAGAAGTTCGAAAAATCACTTAACACCTTAAAGGTGCTATCGAATACAACTTGGGGAGCAGATCCAAGATCATTACTTCGAGTGTATCACTGTCATCTTGTCTCGCATTGACTACGGATGTATTGCATATGGCACAGCAAATGCAATCAATTTACGCAAATTGGACACTGTCCATCACTGCTCTGAGGATATGCTCTGGCTCATTTCGCACGTCTCCAGTTAACAGCCTCTATGTGGAATGTCATCAGCTACCACTTAATATGCGAAGGAAGAAGTTGTCCATCAATTATTATTTCAAGATCAGATCTTTATCATCTCATCCCTTGAGGCACATGACTTGCTCCTGGTCTGAATCAACTTTACGACTCTCTTTCATTAAACCTTTTTTCAGAGTACAAATTCCATCATAAACTATTCTTATCCTAGTGATGTGCCCCAACAAAATGAAAGTTTTCGTTTCCCACCATGGGACTTTCCATCTCTGAATTATATCAACTCCTTCACTCCGTATGCAAAGTCTGACACTGCTCCAGCAATATTCCAACAAATATATCATACCGCTGTGTGTCAGTTTAGTACAGTCCTGAAAAAAACCAAACCACCCCTCTTCATTCGAGCAATTTTTGCAGTAGAGAAAATTCAAAGATGGTCTTCGACAGCAACTAACGTCTGCTATAAATTCAAATGTATAAAGTTTGCATAAGGAGCCGTCTTCATATTAAATTCAGCACCAACATAATTTCCAATGGAAACTCCCTATTTTGACACACAATTTCAAATATATATCAATATTTAACTTCAAATACCAAACTTCGTGTCACTAGGTCTTACCGTTTCGAAGTTATGAGTACAGAAAGATTGGAGTTCCTAATGTTAAATCAGTTTCTCAGACTTTTATGGATATCTTCCTAAATAATATTTCTATAATGCTGATATTTTGTACCATGCTACTGTTAAGCAGCCCAAACCAAATCCACCTAATATTTTATTTTAAAAGTTGTTTTTAGTATGCAATAATTATTAAATTAATGTTTAAAAAATTGTGAATTGGAACCTTACTATATTTTGATAGGAATTGATTCAGAACGACTTCTAATGTGACCATGCAAAATTTTAGCTCATTAAAATAATTATTTTTAGCGTTACATTAAATTTTCCTCGTGAAGCTTTAGGGGGAAATCAAAAACTTTAAAAACGTCTAACAAATATGAGGAAAGTTTAAATTTTTGAAAAATGGTTGGAAATTTTATTTGTGTAATCTATCAACATTATCATCTATCCCTCATCCCGTTTTATCAGTTATGTGTCGTATAGATGAACTCTTCTAATCAATGATCAATTGAATGACTCACTCTATTCACTTTTTGGATGATTGGAATATCAATTCGATTGTATTAAATTGTAGGCAGGCTTTTTGGTTGCATACATGGAGACGAACGCTAATTAAAAAAAATTAGCATTTATTAAGAACACTAAAGACGATACAAAATTATATAGAACATCGATCAACACTTTTTCTCCGTTTCGAATTGTTCTCATTTCCAAAATCCTTCATTTATCACATTTTAATCATGGTTACAATTCACAATATTATCGTTCGAGTTTGTATAATAAATATAATTCTCGGATCGTTTGCACGCGCTGGCAAATATGTTTGAAATAGTGGTCAAATTTGAAATTCGGGTATCTATAACTACAGTTAATCTCGATCTACGAATAGCGATTTTCAACGTGGAGATGATCCCTGAAATTGACAGCAACTTTAACATTGAATAGCTCCGGATTATAAAGATAGTAAAATTATGAAATTTCATATTTAGATTAATTTAACGATGCAGAATCTGATTAAGGCATCAAAATAGGATGTTTCCATTGAAAATTTTGCTGTTTGCAAAATTTTATATGAAGACGGCTCCTTGTGCAATTATTTTGCATTTGAATTTGTGGAGGACGTTATTCCCTATTGAATGATATCTTTGAATTTACTCTACTATGAATAGTGCTCGAAATAAAGGGGTGGTTCGTTTTTTTCCCTTGACTATTAAAATCTACTGTTCTATTAATTATGCTTCAGACGATGATGGTCTTATTTTATCATTTGACTATTGTTTGAATATTTTAATTCTCATCTCCGCATTTTTCATGTTTTAAATCTACCTTTTATCTTTGTCTTGAACTATTAGTTGTTAAATATCCTATTCTTTTATTGGTTATATTCTGTCTTGTGTTTGGTTTAGCTTGTCCGCTTTTGGACTTTGCTCCATAAAACCCAAACATCCAATCCTTATACAATGTTGGAGGTATACTGTGCCCGTCTTTCATCCTTCCCTATTTTTCTTCCTGATTATGTGCAAGTGCACTCCAAACACATCACTTTGAAAAAAACTGCTGCCTTTCAAATAAATTATTTAACTTAGAACGCTGGTACACAAGCGAAAATGAACCTCCAGAAACTGCAATCGTAACAAATACCTCAACAAAGGAATTGTATAACTAACTTATAAAATGCTCTACTCTAATAATCCTATAAATAAAATCTACCACATGCTTAAAAAACAAAATCAAGCTTATAAATACTATATGACAATCAATTCTTAACTTTCAAAGTTGTATTAGTGCCCTAGCTAATTAATAAATGGGTTAGAACGCTGAAGTACCACACGTGAAAATTAGCCCCCAGAAACAGCAACTTCTGTAAATAACTTATCAAATGACTCTATTAAACCTACAAATAAAACCCACTACATGTGTATGTGTTTAAAGAAACAAAACCAAGCTCATTAATACTATAATTCTTTACTTTCAAAGTTGTAATTATTTCCTATCTAATTAAAGTAACGATAACTTGGTCACGAATCATAGAACGACGCTCTACAACCAACCTTAAAAATAAAGAATATTGCTTACTTTACTACAAACCATTCTCATCAATACTATAACAGCTAATTCTTTTACTTTCAAAGTTGTATTAATTTCCTAGCTAATTAAAGTAACGATAACTGGGTTAGAAGTACCACACAGGCGAAAATTAACACCCTGAAACTGCAACTTCTGCAAGCAACTCACGAAAGGTCGAAGACTCTAACTTCTCATCCCACTTCCGTTCGAAAACATCTGTGAAAGTGCATCTATGGGGATGGCTCATTGTCAGGAATCCCTCACGCAGAAAGGATAGAAAAATAGCCCCTTTTGATAGTACAATGCTCGTGAAAGAGACCGGGAAGGTATTCAAAAAGATCATCGGAACAACTACTGAATTGCAGAGTGGGTTTTCCTTGTTTTTAAGTTGACGGAAGCTTTCTTTCTGGGGCTATCTATGTTTCTGATTATCAAAACGAGAAATGTACCGCTGAAAGAACACTTTATCTTGGGAGTTGTATGCCATTATTTTCCCTCGGCTTTTTCTACTTGATACCAGTAAATTGGGAGTTTGGATAACGACACTTAATTAGATTTCGCTGCCTGGAGGATGGTAATGTAATCTAGCGTTCTTGATACAAATTTGAGAACAATGAATAAGTCAGATGCTGTTTGATAGGGCGTCTCAGTTTTTGTATCGTTTTTTAATAGCAGTTAAGACAAAAGTAATCATGAAAATTTTATCGAACTTATTCAGAAGGGTGATGCCGAGGTACTGTGACCAACTCTCCCGTATTAGAGCTATTTTTTAGTCTCCTGGCTCCCATATATTTCATTAACCCTCATGGTGGTTGTCCCGACTACGACCAGATCTTGACAAAGTATCTCGTTATTAGCAAAACTGACCAGATCTTGATAGACGAGATATCTCGTCATTAGAAAAACATCAGATCTTGATCTCGTCATCGCAAAAGAAATCGGCATTATCTTGATGAAATATTAGCGGAATTGGTTAGATCTTGATGGACGAGATATCTCGTCGAAACTAATTGGAGGGTTGCAATCAAGATCGTGAAAGCTTTAATGATATACGGAACGGACTCATCAATTATTGAGTACCTTACTGAAACATCATAATTAATATAAATTTTATAATTTATTGAACATAGTTATAAAAGAGAGAAATTAAAGAAAGTGATGTTAAGCATTTGATTTATACGAGGATAAATAAGATAAAGGATAGAATTTAAGTCTCCTGGTGTTATTTTCGTGTCGAAAACTGAGTTAGTGGCTAGTGTGATGCAAAAAAACTTAAAAATTGTCTGGAGAAGGGACAATTTTGTTTTTCCTACTGGGGTTTCTATTCTTTGGAGTAAAAGTACAGTTTCGACTCGTGAAGCAAAACTGATCAGATCTTGGTGAACGAGATATCTCGTCGATGCCCCTTGGATTGTTAAAGTAATTTATATTATTTGTCCGATTTACGTTCCAAAGGAGCACAAGAGCAGACAGACAATCTGGTCCGAAGAAAGGTGGAAAAACGCAAGAAATGTGGCAATAATTAAGGGGTTTGGTAATTTTATATGAACAGCTTAGTTTGGAAATAAGGTTGGAGGATTGATGGAAATTTCCACATTAAAATTTCTGAATTCATCACATCGTCTTTTTGGGCGCGCTGGGAAGGTATTATATTACTCTTCAAGATGGACATCTAGATCTTTTTCTGGGGGATTTAATGATATTGGGGTCGCGTAAGGAGGATATTCTGAAGTAGTTCGTTTGGAACTTGGGTAATTCTGTTGAAAAATTTTGTGGAAAGGGTTTTGATGATATATTATCCCACCAAATGCATTACAATACAAACTGACATTATTACCGACAGTTTAGAAGTAGAGGTACTCATCCGTAGATATCGAGGGATTGAGGTAGCCCAGTTGGTAGAGTCGCGAATTAACAACCGGTAGGATACAAATTTGATACTCGATCCAACAAAAGACCGTCGTGTACAAGGCTGGTGCACGTTAAATCTGTCGAATTCAAATCTTCTCACGTTTGGAGTGCTGTGGAAGTTGGAGAGTGAGGTGCCAGCTCAGGTGTTGACCTCGTCATCTGACCGTGGTTCAAAATTATGAGACGTCCTCGGATCTTTCTTTTCGGGATTGATCCCGGACCACCTCCAATAAGGCGTTGTTTTGTTCCAGTGCGACGTAAATTCAACTGCCTACCAAAAGTATTATGTTACCTTTACTTTTGCCAATACTAGAAAAAACTTCAACTTTCCGTCATATCGTGTCTTTCACGGTATAAATCCCACCTTTCAACGGAAATTAATTCAACAACCATAAATCACAGATCTTTTCACACCGAACCAAACCAGCACTAAAACCGATACCATTACAACAGGGTCACCTACATCAAAGCATTAACAACCGACAACAGTCGCGAACTTTTATCTTTGTTGACCTTAAACGATGTTATCAGGATGCATCAACATTTCCATCTTGTCACGCCAATACTTTCCTGCCTCCATTTGAATCCTAATGTGAAACCTCTTTATGCACATCCTTTTTATCCGAAAAGACCCGTAGCGTATGTGTACCGTAACAGAACCCTTCCAACGGGTGGGGCGCACGCCCGTGCCACGCCCTGACTGACTTCTGCCCTTCGTGGAACAGATCGGACAACAATTGAGCCAGCCCGTGACGGTCCGGGTCTTTGTGCGTACAATGGGATGCTTGAGGCGTTAAGATTAAATAAGTTTTACACAAAAAATGGAGAGGACAATTTTTTTATTGTGTGGTAAGCGGAATCGTTGTGCTGGGGTTTCTTTTTCTTGTGACGCGTCAGATATGATCCATATTTCATAAGGATTATGGTGGCGTTATGTAGAGGAGAAACTGTTATAGCGTTTTCCTCAAAAATAAATGTAATGTTAAACAGTTGCATAGCGTCCATAGAAGCCCGGCATCCACAAATAAATTCGGTATCAGCAAAATAAAATCTGAAACAAAAACGATTTTTCAACGTAAACTGAGTGAGACATCAGTTTCTATTTGATTTTCACTAGTGATTCTATTTGATCAAAAAGTCAACCAGGGAATGCTGATGCCCCATATTTTCAACATAAAATGGCTGCAATGGTCAGTGGTGTTTGTCATACGGCAATAGGCACCTTCAGCACACTCTTCTCTACCTGTGCTTTCTACTGAAACTAGCATCCAGTCCAGATAAAATGCGCAGTGGATCCTTGCGCATAATGATTTCTGGACCTTGTGCCATAAAACCTAACCCAACCAACCTTGCGCATAATGATGAATTCTATAATTCCTGGGTCTATAATTCTCTTCATGCGCTCTCATTTTCCCGCCTTTGTAATTTATTTTTAATATACTTTTATTGCTTGATAGATTTTAAATATTTTCATTTTAATGTGGGTAGAATTTTGTCGTAGTTTGTCCGCTATTGGACCTTGCGCCATCAAACCCAAATCAACCAGCCAACCGTCTTTATAAAGGTCTGCCTCATTCCTTAAGGTGGTTGACACACGAGACGTCTTGAGCAGCGCGACGTGGGTTGAACGATCTGGTGGGTGAATACATTTCTACTGATCCTGTCAAATGGACTACCGCTGCTCTTCAAATCGCGTACGACGATCGATCATTCGCTACTCAGCCGCGATTTACGAGTCGCGCCTATTGTTTTCTCAGGTGAGTGATACACGGGTGACTTGAGCAGCGCTTTTTTTTCCTGGCATGAAAGAGGATCGCCGGTTGATCCGCTTGGAAAGCGCCAACCAGGTCACGACGAAAAGAAGCACAACCCGGGTTGCGCTTCGCAAATCGCCCCGTGTGTCACCACCCTTGGATCCCCACAGAGTTGCCAAGAATTAGGCGTAATTGCACCTTTTTGTCTTGCTAAATTTGGGCTAAATTTGGCTAAATTGTATTGTCTTTGAGGAAAAGAAACAACGGTGAATCTACACACACTTTCCAATGAATTAGAAACCCTTAAATATTTATGCAAATGTTAGTTACGGGTGTTGTTATGCAAAATCCGTCTATGACGTGAGTGACACATAATCAAATTGACGGCATTAATATGCTGTACATGTTCATTTCACGAGAAACGAAGCAAAATGAGGGAAACAGACATTTCACCGTTTGAAAAAGGACTTATTGTTGGGGGCTCTTTTAGCAGGTGTCACGATTGTCAAGATAGAACTCACTGGGTTCTCGAAAACTGCGATTTTGTAGATGTTTAAAAGTTGGAAACAGTCCTTGTCCAAAAGAAGTATCTGTGGATCTAAAGCAATTAATCAAGACCGTTATTGACGGCGTCTCAGACGGATTGTTCGACAGAAAAGGGACTCCACTGTGCTACAACTGACAGAAATCTTTAACGGAGGTTTGTCCCAACCGATCTCGGTGTGAACAATGCACAGAGAATTGCAGGTGCTCGGCATAGGGCAGTCACATGCCAGTGAAGAAACCTCTAATTTCTGCGAGGATCTTCAGAGTTCACTTACAGTGGTGTCGGGAAAGCCGTAACTGGACATTTGAGGATTGGAAAAGGTGATGTGATCAGACGGATCACGCTACACCTTATTTTGCACCGATGGAAGGCGTAGAGTTTGGAGAGAGCCCCATGAACCCATCTTGCCTTGTTCCCACAGTTCAAGGGTCTGGAGGGAGTATCATGGTGTGGGACATGTTCTACTGGTTTGGAACTGGTCCCCTGGTGGTTTTGGAAGGTATACAGTCAGCCATGAACATCCTGTCAGATCAAGTGCATCCTGCAATACTGCATTTTTACTCTGAAGGTGACGAATCTTTCATGGACGATAATGCAACCATACATAGCATGTGCAACGTTCGAGAGTGGTTCACGGAACATCAATTTGAATTCCAACATCTTCCCTGGCCGCCGCAAAGCCTGGCTCTTAACCCTATCGAGAACGTTTGGGACATGTTGGAAAGGCGCATCTGGCAGTAATATCCTAAGCCATCCACTTTTCAGGTATTTCAAAGTTTTTTTCGAATCTATGGTATTCTCTGGACTTAAATGCACTTCAGAATCTTGTAATATCTATTCCCAAACGCATACATGCTGTCCTCTGTGCAAAAGGAGATTCAATAAAATATTAATCCCAGGTTTCGAATTAATTGGCCAGTGTGTGTAGTTGACATAAGGTTGTCTAAAGCTGAGTATTAGATTTTTTTAATATTTTGCTTTCGATTCAATCCCGGCATCCTCAGTTATCTCTGTCACGTTCGGCTACTTGATGTTAACTAATGTTTGCATTGCTTCGTCATCAGTGATTGCATTGTCCCGTACAGAATATGCATTTTGAAATGCATCGATGACAAGACCAAGTTTTTATATCATACTTCTGGACTAGTCAAAAAGACGGTCTGATATAAAAATTGCTTATATAAGTATCTGTATCAATGCCAATAATTCCAGATTTTTCAGAATGATTACAGATTTTCACTTTTCACTACGAAGAGAGAATAGGGAAATTATAAGACATTTTACTACATAGATTTGCAAGTTTTGTTTCCTTTACGCAAATGAGTACTCTGTGTTTCATTAGAATAGCCAATGTACAAATAAACGAAATTTTATTATTTGTATTCCTTCTAAGTATAAAAGTTGTTTGTATATTTGAATAACTTATTCTGTTCGTTTGTATCACTTCCATTTTTGAAGTGAAAAAAGAGTAAGCAAATTTTCACTCTTTCTATACCATAAAATATTTATGTACAATATTATATCTAAAGATGTAGTTATTTCCAGAGGCTGAAATGCGAATATAGGGAGTTTCGAAAATATCTGGCCAAACTGTAGAGTGGTAGAGGGGCCCAAAATAAACATTTTTGTCGAATAATGTGTGTCCGGAAAGGTGGTATAGGGAGCTGTTTAGGCTAGTCGATAACCTTGTTCCTGTAGCGTCATTCCTCACTCGGATTTACAAAGCATAGCTACATAAATTCGGAGCTTGCCGTTGAAAATCCGGGCAGTGAGTTTCATATTATCAATATTTATTTTTCATTTCAAATTTCATTTACTGGGGTTTGTGTTAATAAACTTTTTTAATGCATTGTTTTAGACAAAAGACTAGGCTACTCCTATCGAACTGAACTCTCTCTACATTCTTCTAAAGAAAGTAAAAAAACTTACCTTAATTCCAAACATCAACCAACATGATGTAAAGTAAATGAAACCGAAATACTTCATCACCTGGAATCTGAAAAATAAATGCCATTATTATATGTAAATTTCATAAAAGTAACATATCCCAGAACATCTCAAAGGGGAAACTAATATTATTTCTTAAAAATGTACTTGATTGTTATAATTATTGTGATTTTTAAAAAGAGAAATATAATTTTGGGGAAAATTTCTTGCGCTAATTATAATAATTGCATTATAAAATTCCAATTATCAAAATATGTCATTAATGAAACATAAAACACCTGTAAGATGATACAGGAAATAATATTTATATATACTATTCAGACTTCTGTATTATGGTAAAGCATGTATTGCAATAGAAAATGCGTTAGTTGGAGAAGATGGGATAGTGTAAAAAAGTTTAATTTCACTTTATGTCGCATGTTTACATAACAAATGAAATCGTTCTTTTATATAAACATGATTCTATTTAATTCATTGGTTGTGAGCGACTTTTCCTGCTAAGCTAAATGTAGGTGGCGGTAGTGTTTTTGCGGAGGAATGTTACGATTTCAGCACGTCGCCAATAAAAATTCCACACAATGAATTCCGAATTGATGTATGATAGTTGATTGGTATACACCAATTAGATTAAATGCCAAACGTCTCCAAAATGGCAATAAATTACATTTTAAAGTAACCTAGATATGCATCATGCAAGAAATAAAATCTCTGAAAAACTTCTGGTTTGTTTTCACTAAAAATCCTCCTCAGTCGGGCTCTGGCGGAAACGATAGCAATGATTGTTAGTTGGCGAAAGTGATCATTTACGGCGATCACAATACACATAATTTTGCATAAGCAGCCCTTTCCCTGGCGAGGTTACCACCTTTCTACAAATAGATTTCCCAAGATCATTTGACCGTAGTCTCACTATAACTATTGCACCTTGTTACATTAATAAGTTTTTACTACAATTACAGATGTCCTTTCAACATTGTATCCTAACGCCTGGATTGTATCCTAACGCCTGGATTGTATCCTAACGCCAACAGTGTAATACATAATTGAAAGTAAATATTCCGCAATTAGAGAAAAGCATACTCTTATATTTATTTTAGAAGAATACGCTTGTTTCATTCAACTACACATTTTTAAATGATGGCTGTAACATTCTTCTGATTAATGTACAAGTTATTCATATTGATGTCAAAGTGAAATTTTAATATTTTAGGTCTAATCTGCAATTAGATGTTGTGGGCATCTTTAGGTACACTTGGGGCTAGAAATAAAACTATTACTATCTGCCCCATGGGTAATCGTTACACTGTCCAGTAGATCAACCAACCTGCGAGTTGTAAGTGGAGTAGGTTCGATTTCTCCCTGGAGTATTTCTCTCTTCTCTGTGTCAGTAATATTTTTCTTGTGTGTATGTCCATTTCTTAATGTTGTCTGTCGTGTGTTTGGTGCAGCATGCCCAAATATGGCCTTTGCGCCATAAAACTCAATCCAACCAATCAGTAGATAAATTGTTATATCAAATTCCAGGTATAAGTAACCTGCTTATTAAGTGTTAACTCTCCGGTATATGAACAATGAGACGGTTTCGTCACTCATTTATATCTGTCAGCTAGCGTCCATACTTATATATACATACTAACTTTAAGGAATGTCATACTGACTTTTCGAATAGTTACCACCACAAGAGATATGAAAAAAATTCTTAACTTACCGGAGACAAGGAAAAGAATTAATCCAAATACTACTCACTTATTCCGTTTTACAAATGCCTTTTAGCGAAAAGTGTAAGCGTCTATTACTATGGGTTTCGTTCTTGATTGCGTTATAATTTTTGAGATTCCGAATGGCTACACTGTCCTGTGTTGTACCCTCTAATTTCGTCTTAATTTTATAAATTCAAGAATTTAAGATAGTTTTAATATCGCTCAAACTTCAAAGGATGGAAATTTACATTATTTATACAAATACTAGCATTTATTCTAAGCGTATTCCAACAATTTCTGATATTTACAAACGCTTTTGTAATTTACTTGTTTAGCAAGTACACAAATATATTTCTAGGATAGAAATTAAAAAATCAATTACTTCAAAGCTATTATTTTATTTATACACTACTTATTGCCTAAACGCGTTACCTCAAGGATCAACTAAAAATTCAGCATAGTTAAGAAAAACCTTTATGAAAAACATATTTAAGATATAATGGTTCATCAGATAAAAATAAGAAGCAAGAAGTCAACACATCTATAGAAGCAATCTAATACATTGCATTTGATTGGTTATCTATTTATATATTTCATGAACGTACCTGGCACAGAAATCAACACTATTTGTATAATGACGATTGGCAACAAACCGATATAAACAATGTAAAATCAGCCAATAGAGATTTTATTGCTTAGTTTAAATATGCTTGATTTGAGCTACTGAGCTGCACAATGTTGCTAAAACTCTACGGAAGAACTTGCCTGTAATAAAATTCTCCAACAGTCAGACTGCAGAAGGCAATGAGAAATCTGGAAGATAAAAATTAGCGCAGAAGAAAACGTGAACGAACGTGAAAATGTGTTTTAGATGCTTAAGAATGCCTAATCACCTTTGTGACTGGGATGTAATTGAAATTGATGTTCAGAGCTAATTGTGATGATTGAGGGGTGCACTTTAGGTCATGCACTTTAATGGAAGTAAGGGTAAATAGATCAGTAAGAAGTACAATAAATACTGCTTTATATGTTTGATTAATTTCATTTAATTGGAGGTATGGAATAGGCATATCGATGCATGAATTCATTGTAAATTTATTCAAATAGGGTATGAGTAACAACACAGCCACCAATAGAAATGAAAAATTAACCCCTCTTGTGGTTGTCTCGACGAGGTATCTCGTCATTAACAAAACTGACCAGATCTTAATGGATGAGATATCTCTTCAATAGCAGAAAACTGACCATATTTTTATCTTGTCATCATCTTGTTGACGAGGTATCTGGTCATGAGCAAAATTAATTGGGTCTTGATGGAGATGGTATCTCGTCATGAGAAAATTGGTCAGATCTTGATGGACGAGATATCTCGTCGAAACCACCTGGAGGGTTAAGAAACTGAAGTGCAGACGCTATATGCGAGTTTGTTTGTATATAGACAAAATAGGAAGTTGTAATAGTAGTTATAGAAGTATAAAATAGAAGATTGTCGTGTGCAACTTTCGTAAGATTCGATACCGCCAGTACTAAACAAAACATTCAATCACACTAATATCCAGTGAATGAGAGAAAAACAAATAACATACTCTTCAAGTCTCAGAAAAAAAGTAAAAAGTTACCTGAATTTCGATTTTCTATATCCAAGCATCGTTCATTCTATAATCCAACTATCTATCATATTCACGTGAAGACATCTCAAACTAAAATTTATCAACAATTAATCACCATCTTATAAATCACACAAAATGTGTCTGATCACTTCCACTTCATTTATCAGGTTTGGCTAAACATGAATCTAATAATCCATCAGAAAGTCAGCAATTTTTTATAATGGGAAGTTACTCTCTATTCTTCTATCGGGAAAGAAAGCAGACGACTTCCTTCTTGCTCAAGCGATCTCTCAACTCTACTCTTTCACTTCGAAAGGGCTTCGTGGTCTGACGGGACACATATGGTCATCCAAGCATCCAAAGATGTCTGAAAGGCGCTTTGTTTGAGTACTTCACAAAGCACATCATCTGGCCATAGATTATTTCTATGAAGAGGGGAAAATTCCTGTTCCTATCTCAGAATTTAATGGAAAATGATTTATTTATAATTAATATCTAAGTGGAACACTTGTGTGCTGCTTTTGTGTCGTTTAGCGTCAAACATTTGCGGCGATCGAACCATAAAATTGAGATAGTGTTCTTTGGAGTTGCCAAGAATCAGTATAAAACAGAAATGAGTGAAAACTAGTTTTAAAAAGTTGTCTTTTGCGTTTGTTGTTGTTTTCAATTTTGGATTGTCACGGATCACTTAAAAATGACATCCTAGTATTCGAAACTGAAGCTCTTGTCAGTTCCTGGATTCGCGCGCCGTAAAATTTAAACAAACCAAACCATTGACAATTTAAACATCTATCGTTTACGGTCTAGGTGCAGTTGGAAAGAGAAAACTATAAGCATTTAATGAAAGCTCGTTCCATATGTTCTCAGACAAATTAGCCGAAATATACGGATCAATTTACGAAACTACCGGAAAGTGAAAAGTGATAATAAATTTCACAGGATACAGCCGATGATTTCATTTTGCCCTTCTTTATCTCGCCATTGAGATGTCCTTTTAACTAGGCTTTACGACAGGATTAGTCATCGATACTTGCTGGTTTTCCTTTGAAAGAAAGTTCTCCTTTGAGCATTCAATGATAGGTAGTTAGTAAATAATTGAATAAACGTCGCACTGAAGTAACACAACGTGCTATGGGTGTCGGTTTAAGATCAGTCCCGAAGGGAAAGATCCGTGGAAAATATCTCGTTATTTTGAACCACTATTAGATTAGTTAGGTCAACACCTGAGCTGGAAACAGTTTTGCATCGATTTGAAAACATCGATTTGTGGATGGGATTTGCTAAAAAATGCTATATAAATCAAATAAAAAGTGAAATCAAATAAAAGGTAGTTGGATTTACGTCGCACTGAGGAGCGACTCAAAAGATTCGGTTGGTTTGTTGATAGGATTTTTAATGGCGCAATGGCCATATTTGGCCATGCTGCGCCAGACACAAGAATACAATATCAAGCAATAGACAGACACACATGAAAGTTTTACTGACACAGAAGAGAGAAATACACCCAGGAAGGAATGCATCTGACAGGAATCGAACCTGCGCCTCCTACAACTCGAAGGTTACTATCGCAGTGGACATACCCACTAAGCCACGACGGCCCCCAAGAGACTATCGGTCACGGTTCAAGATCAATCCCGAAGGATAAGATTCGAGGACAAAACCTGGTACTTTTGACCCACGGTCTGAGGACGAGGTCAACACCTGAGCTGGTACCCCACTATTCGAACTTCCACTACACGCCGGCGTGAGGATATTTGAGGCCACGGCAGATTTAACGTGCATCAGCGATCCATCCACGTACACGACGGTCTTTGGATGGATCGTTTTGAACTCTCAACTCCCTGTTGCTGATCCGCTACTCTTCCAACCGCGCTACCACGTCTCAACACCCATAACAATGGAGATCTTAGTATCTCGCATATTTTAATTTCCTGTCCTAGTCTTTAACACTTTTACCATCAATTTCTTAAAACTTCTTCCAAAAGTTGCTCCGTTTTACTGGGCAATCCTCCCCAATTTGTACTTTTCCTTTTTTGTGCTATTATGAATTTCTAACGTGTATATAGTTATCGTCTTTTAAATGTGTATTAAATCTATTTTACCTTTCCATGTGGAAGGGGAAAACTTCATTCACATTTTATTAATATAAATAGAATTGTTATTTAAATTCCATTAGAAGTTTCTATCATCTTTTAAAATAGAGTCTAATTTTTAAAAGTTTTTATTGGGTAATATTTAATCTTTGTTTGACGCAGCTTGTTTACTATAGGACCTTTGCGCCATAAAACCCAAACCAACCAAGCATCATTTGATGAATGAAGGTTAATTATGTGTATTAGGATTACATACTCATTAGCAATGGCTGAAATATCTGAAAGTGAAAGCACTAAACAAATGTTTCGTTAAAAAATAAATTACAAAATTTTGCGACCTATTACCCTGGGAATGATTGATGAGCTTCAGTCATCCCAGAGTAATAGAAAAATTCAAATTTGAAAAATCTACATTGATTTGTAAACATCAATTGGTGTTTAGAGGATTTTCTAAACATATCTATATCAGAGGAAAAGTCAGATTCATGGGAAAAGTTAACTTTAGCTAGACTACATTAGTTTTCGTGACTAGTTCTTTCAACATCTTTGATCGTGATATTTGTGTACAGTTGGTTAAAAAGTATTCAAACACCTCTTGTTATATATGTCCCTGCAATCGTACAGGCAAAGTGTTATAAAACTGAAAAACAAGGTATTGAAAATATATATTCGCATACATTTTTGTTTATTTAATAAATATATATTCACCTTTTCATCCACAAAGAAACAGTTAAGAGTCTGACTTGGAGTGCATGACAAACTTGTCTGAAGCTTAGGCCGGATTCATAAAGCCTGGTAATTTTGCCTTTTAGGACATTGTCCCATACGCGCAGTATTACGACTTCGAAGATGTTCATTGGCTTTTTACATTATTTGACCTCGAAAAATAGCTAGACGTGATATTTTGGAACATAAAAATCGCACAGAAAAATTTCTTCCAAATAATTCGGGGCCATGGTAGCCCGGTTGGAAGAATAACGGATTAGCAACCGGAGTGTTGGAAGTTCGAATACAACCAAAGACCGTCGTGTACAAGGGGGTCTAGTGCACGTTAAATCTGTCGTGGCCTCAAATGTCCTCACGTTGGCGTGGTGTGGAAGTTTGAAGAGTGGGGTGCCAGGTTAGGTGTTTACCACGTCATCTGACTGTGGTTCAAAATTGCGTGGTGTTGTCGTCCTCTGATCTTTTCCTTGGGGATTGATCCTAGACCGTCGCTAATAGCCCGTTGTGTTTCTCCAGGGCGACGTTAATTTAATACCTACCTACATCCAAATAAATTCGAAATTCCATTTGGCACGGCCACCAATACAGGTAAAAATGATGTAGTTTTGAATACAGGACTACCTTAAAAACTGTTGAAAGGAATTAACTGAAATTTTTCACATCTAGGTTTGAAACACAACTGAATCAGTTATTGCCCTTGACCACCGAATTTCAAGTATGGTACATCACTGCGGAGCTTGTATGAAGATCAGGGATGGTCATATTCCTTATTAAGGAACGTTTCGTTTGTATGCACAGCTTACAAATTTTTTTGGAAGCAAGTAAATATGTTCTAACATAAATCATTAAGAATATACCTAAATATATTTTCATTACTATAACTTTATAGTTATGAATCTATAACCAAATTGCCTACCTTCATGTGAAATTTCGACTAAATTAATGTGTAACTGTTTCAATTATGTTGAATTTTCTGTCGCGTGTTTAACTTTTGAAAAACAGTGTATATTGATAGAAAACTGTCCAGAGAGACTTTTTATATACCATATTTTTACGATTTCAGCTCTTTTCCCCAATAATTTTTTCTCTCTATAACAAATTCAACATTCACTTTAGTAGCTATTTTTTACAAAAAAATGACCAACTTCGTTTCTCCGTTTGTCGGGTCGCTGTGGTTCAGTAGGCTTGCCCACTGCTCTAGCAACCTGCGATTTGTTGCTGCGTATGTTCGATTCCTCCCTGGGTGTATTTCCTTCTGTATTGTTGTTCACGTGTTATCTCACGTGACTCCACCTGAACTCCTGATTGGTCACTACTGCCAAGACCACAGCACCTACAAGAAGCTTCTGTCAACTCAAGTTTTTCAGTTCAGCAACAGATTTAATTGGAGATAGGGAGTTCATGCTCAGGATCTCCCGCTAATACAACACTCGTTTGGATCAGTAAAAAATTCACTCAGCTAAATCAATCAGTAAGTTGAATCAGTAAAATCACTTTCCCTGCGTGCATGTCCATTTAATTGTTGCTTATGCAGCTTGGCATTGTGCCATAAAACCCAATTGAACCAACCATCTTCATTCGTAATCCTGAACTATACCAGGTTCAAAAGATCGTTAGCACTGAGTTCATTGAAAGCCAGCACCGGACTTCTTGAGAAATCAACCTTAGTGATTCCAATACAGGAAAGGAGGTGCTCAGGAGAAGCCGGAGTGGTCGAGATTTGGTGCACTAAATGGAAAATTCGTTACTCCTAGTAAACTTCATGATTATCAAATGCCGCTTTTGAATTTTCGTGCTGCCATCTATTGATCATATTTCAAAGTACTGTATATATATATTGCCGCGACCAGCTGATACACAGGGGAACTACGTAGAAATGTAGTTTTAACGACACCCAATTCGGCATTATATCCTGAAATTGTACCTTCTCGAGAAAAGTGATACAACTCAAAGTATATATTTTTCAATCAACAAACGATTCTATTTAACCCTCCGAGTGGTTGTCTAGACGAGGTATCCCCCTCGTCATTAGCAAAATTAGTCAGATCTTGGATTAGATATCTCGTCGAAATATTTGGAGGATTAAACCCTGATAAAAATGAAACTGATCTGAAATTTCCACTGGCTAGTCTAGATATTAGTCTGCTGATATATATCACCTTCAAATTTGAGGGGCCTCCAAATTTTTTTTCTCTGGACTAGCTACGGGAGAGAGGAGTTTTCCAAGATATATTGTTCCGAAGATTCTTTTTCGCAAAAATTTCGTAATAATAAGAAGTATTTGATTGCAATGATTCTGAGATATCCTCCTTTGTTATCTGCATTTCATTTCCGCTGAGGTCCACATGGAGAAGGGATCCATTGTAAATGTCATGTCCATCTCATGTAGCATTAACAATTGCCTAAGTTTATTATTACCATGATTTCTAGCAGATATCAGCTTAGAAAATAAGTTGCATATTTTTATTATAGACATGTGCATATGGGTACGTGAATGTTAATTCTTATAGTGATACGAAGATATCGACTTGTTCAATGAATAACGAAGCAGGTAGAAAGAGTATAATAAAAATTCATCAATTAAATAAACATAATATGCCGATTAGTCTACCAGCATGGCACATTTACTCAAGATAAAAAGGCTTTTAATATGAATTCCAATCTATCAATCTTCCATGCTCTTTTCATTCTAAAGATATGTAATTAGCTGCCAGCACGGGCAACAGGACTGAAAGGAAAATATATATATGTTACCGCAAAGTATGCAAAGCAGGCAATATATAGAATGCCTGGCGTTTTGGGGCAAAGTATGTATTATAGTTTCGACACTCGACGAAGCAAGATTCTTTCCTTCCTTGTTACAAGTACGTTCATATTTTGTTTTCTATTGTTTTCCTTAATAAGAAAGTCTTATATATACTTTATTTGGTATTTCTTTCTTTTTCAAACACGTTTTTTCAATTAAAGGCTTTTCATGACTCTTTTAATACTTTGCCTAAATAGCATTTGTCGTTATATATAATGCCTAGGTATTGCATACAATGCCTAGGGAAAGAATATATTTAATATTAAAATAATTCGGATAGCTCATACTTTGCCCCAAAACGCCAGGCATTCTGTATATTGCCTAGGCATTCCATACAATGGCTGATTTTCATACATTGCCGGTAACATGTATACAATTTGATCCATTGCCAGAGCCACGCGGCTTATTTTCAAACGTAGACTGATGCCACCACAGTACTCCATAGGTGGATTCTAGAAATTTCAAATTGATAAGTAAATTATCTCAAAGATTTTGGTCTCTACTGTGAAATTTACTTTTCAGAGCTATATCGCTATCGAGAAAGGGCGGTCCTACAGTAATGTAGTTTGGCCCTTAAAATCACAAACATTCTGACTTGAGGTTCTGTAAAATATCTGTATAGAATTTAAATAAAAATATTTTTGAATGAAATCAGGAAGATCTTGGACAGTCACGCAACATTTATGAGTACATTGTGTTCATCGCTTTGCTTGGTTTTGCAGCTCTACGGTCATATTTTTCTACTCAAGTGCTGCGATTATTGTCCAATTGCATTTCAATAAACGTTTCTGCAGTTAAAATATGTAAATCATAAACACTTATTTGAAGTGAATGGAAATTTATTAATTATAATTAGGTCGATATATTACTTTTTGAGAATTAAACTAAACGTTAGATGATATGTTAAAATTAAATAAAAAAAATTAGCTTGACACATTATCACAAATCAACGTTAATGCCTGTTGAATCAATAGATCTGTTTTAGTATTTCTAAGCTCTGAATTTGTAGGACATTTCTAATTCAACATTTCTTACATCGTTCTTTATCTTAAACCTGTCAATAATATACTTAATTAGTAGATGGCAACACGATTCCATTCAGTGTGCCTGGGTATAATTTCTCTCTCGCTAGATATTGTTAATTGATCAAAATTATATTCATGAATTGAATTTTACTTCAAAGTAGTTATTAACGTAAAAAAAGCTTAACATTATTTGAGTTAAATAATTGCAAACAAGTTAACTTTAAAAATTGATAGGTGAGCTCAGAATCATTCGTCTTTTTCTGTTTTCGTTTTGCTGATCATCCTTAAAACTATCATCACGAGACGAAATAAAATTGTAACATTGAAATTTTTTTCGCACTGACCAAATGTTATATTTTGTATTGTATACTAATGGTGATGTAATTGTACACTAGATGGCGCTATTTCTTATGGAAAATTTTTTTAGATAACCGTAATGTGTGTGTGTGTGTGTGTGTGTGTGTGGTGTGTGTGTGTGTGTGTGTGTGTGTGTGTGTGTGTGTGTGTGTGTGTGTGTGTGTGTGTGTGTGTGTGTGTGTGTGTGTGTGTGTGTGTGTGTGTGTGTGTGTGTGTGTGTGTGTGTGTGTGTGTGTGTGTGTGTGTGAAGCGATTCATTTGAAAATAAAACGTGACTATTTCAATGAAGTGTCAAAACAAAGTCGACAGTGACTCCAATGGTTTAGCGAGAACATTAAACAAATCAAACTTAAATTTTGTTTCATCAGAGGACAACTTTTGAAACCCAAATAGACTTTTCTGCGCCTACAAGTCAGTCAATAAAGTCACAAAAATATTTTAACTTTTTTGTGACAATGAACGTTAAAATAATAAGATTCAAAAGTTTATTTTTCTTTCCGAGAAAATCTACAAAATTAAATTTATGAACTCTGAATCTGAATTTTGGATTAGTATAATGCAGGATCATCGAACTGTAAGCAACAAGTCTGACTACGTCTGTGAAAAGTTAGATTTTTAGGTTTAGCGCTATGGAAAACTAAATATAGTACACGACTGAATGAACGGAAGTTGCAATTTCTGCTTTTGTATTCAAATTTAAGAGTCTCAAATGACACTAACTCAATAAATTACGTTCATCACAAGGTTTTATAGCATAAATATATAATTATCTGGTTATGCTTGTTTTGCACTCATGAGTAAATTAAGGGTAGCATGTTTCTTCTAAATTTTAGGGGTCGCCGTAGCCCGTTTGGAAGTAACAGAAGTTTGGATTAGTAACAGGAGGGTCACAAATTTGAAACTCGATTCAACCAAAGACCGTCGTGTACATGGGGGGGGGGGAGCTCATGCACGTTAAATCTGTCTTGGCTTCAAATATCCTCACGTTGACGAGGTGCGAAAGTTTAGAGAATGGGGTGCCAGCTCAGGTGTTGACCTAGTCACCTGACAGTGGTTCAAAATGATGAGGGGTTGTCCTTGATCTTTCCATTTCGTGATTGATCCCGGACCGTCGCCAATAGCCTGTTGTGTTGCTCCAGTGCGACGTTTAATTCAACTACCTACTTTCTAAATTTTAATCTATTCATGTTGCTGATCAACAGGCTTTTGGAGCTATTTTTTGTCAGTCTGATTTTCTTTTTACATATTTTATTCTACCATAAATTTCTTGCGCTTGATTCTCATTAAACAATATTTTAAATATTTTATATGTACACTGATTTATTAATTTATCTTGAGTTTGGCTTCTCCTTTGGACCTTGTACCACAAAACCCCAAATAAATCAATCGACCACTGTATACTCAACCTAACGACTTAGAACGGGGTCATTGAGGAATTGAAGGAATCAAGTTGATCATCTGGGACGTACAGCGACAGCAGTGACAAGGTGCTGGTAGTAGTGGGTCAATGGAGCTACACATGCATCTCATGAAGGCTCCGGTCGGCCCAGAAAGTAAATGCAAGAGGAGGCTGATAAACAAGCTGAAATTCCTATATCAGATTCCTTATCGATCGTTCAACGCTGCATATTGTCCGTTATACAGCCTCGTACGAACTATTGCCAGACTCCTGGAAGAGATAGGACTGCATACACTTCACCCGTCGAGACGTCTGCCTTTGACTGTCGAACATTGTTGGCAGTGTCTGGAATGTTCCCAGGCCTGAGAGTCGTGCACAGATCATGTATCATGTTTAGTGACGAATCCCGCTTCTGCCTTGGGACAGATGATTGCTGTGAGTCACAGACTTTATATCAGACTGATGATTGTGGAAAGTTCTGACAACGCTTTAGGCGCGTGAACTAGAAGCTGAATTACTAGCGCGCGACCACCTCGCAACAAATCCCGTCGCTAAGCAACTGCTCTGCGCTTCCTTTCTCTTCAGACCTGTGAGTTGTAGACGGTGAAGGTTCGATTCCTCCATGGGTATATTTCTTCTGTGTCAGTAAAAACTTTCATTGTGTGTATGTCCATTACTTGATATTGGCTTTCTTGTGTCTGGCGCAGCATGGCAAAATATGGCCCTTATGTCATGAAAACCAGACCAACTCTTTCTCTTTAGAATTTATCGGCAACAAGCTCGATTTTTTTATTCATTCAATTTATTTCCTATGCATTCTTGTTAAAAGTAAACTTGCAAAAAACGCATTCTTGTTGAAAGTAAACATGTTTTTTAGGAAATTAGACTTTGTTTTTGCATTAGTTAACTTTTTGAAGATATGGACTCCTGACTTGATGTCATAACGCAGGCATTTATATACACCTATAAATGTGTGTGTTGTTTTCTTATAATAAACAAGAAGTAATTTATCAATGTTCCATCATTTTAAATCAAATCACATAATTGTAACAATGATTACCACATTCATGTAGGGCTGAGACCCGGCCATTCTCAGTTTACTGCATAGCAGCACACTGCTGTAACTCCTAGTGTAATGGTGTAGAGAGCCATCACTTACGATAGCTAGTCCGCTCAAGAAGTGGTACGACGTAGTTTGACAGTCCAATTGATTCTACAACCTGCTGTTTTGCTTTTCATTTCACTTGTTTTTTTTTCAAGGGGATATTTATCAACATAAAAACATCTGGCCACACATGGCTCACCTCTTAGAGGAGTGCCTCTGTGGCGTTCTAACCTTCTTTGGCCAGATTTGTCTCCAAATGAGCAAGCAGGCCGTCTATTGCACCACTTCCGGAATATAAGGGATCTGGAGCAACAGCTTCAGAATGCATAATTTGCCATAGGATAACATAAGGAATTTCTTTGACTCCATGCCATACCACATATCGGTATGCATCGTCACCAGAGGGGACTTTACAACTTACTGATGACCTTTCTGATATAATTCTACAATCATAAAGGATTCGTCCATCATTTGATATTGTGATCATTTCTTTATCTCTCCATGTACAGTAGCGGGAAAGAAACGCACCTCTTCATTCAAACAATTTTAACTGTAGAGCAAATTCAAAGATGGCATTCGACAGGGAATAGCGTCTTCTGCAAATTCATATGCATAAAATTTGCATAAGAGGCCGTCTTCATATTAAATTGAGTGCCGACTTCATAATTTCCAATAGCAACCCCCTATTTCGACATAAAATTTCGAGTCTATCATAATTTAACATCAGATACCAAGTTTCATGTCATTCATAAATACCGAAAGTTTGGAGCTCTTAATGTTAAATCCGTTTTCCAGACTTTTATGGATATCTTCCTAAATAGTATTTCTATAGCGCTGATATTTTGTAGCATGTTGCTATTAGGGTATCCAAACTAAATATACATAATGTTTGTGAAATACCCCAGACGGCACTAAGCGCCAAATTGTAAGAAGTTGTTGGCAGCCAAACGACAGAGCACATATAATAGCTCTGATCTCTGAACTAGTAACAGTGCGTGTGTGTTAAAATAAAATTTGGTTATTTATAGAACTGACTTATGATTATTACCACTGAACATACCAATGCTTTACAATGTTTTAGTTTTTAAATAATTTTTAGTTTTCAATATTAATTATTAAATTAATATTCGAAAAAATTCTGAATAGGAACCTTGATATATTTTGACAGAAATTATGCACTTTTAATATCATCAATATATAAATACTTTTATTATTACCAATTTCAGTTCTTTCCTCTGGATAGTTTTTGAGCTATACTTAAATTCCGTCACTACGGTGATTTTAGTGAGCATTCAAAAGTTGAAAAGATTATGAAACACCTGAGGAATATGTAAATGTTTGAAATATGTTTGGAAACATCATTTATGTAATCTAACGGACGTTGCCTTTTACTTGTCATGTGTAGTACAGCTGAACAATAATCAATCTAATTGCAAACATGGGCAAAACTGTTTTTACGATAACAGTCTTAACGGCTATTGCTGACTTTCGATAACAGTTATTATTAACAGTTATTATGAAAAGCTTATTTAATAGTTACTGAATAAGTTTAATAGTTATCATTAACTGTTAAAAATTGTTGTTGATGAAATTAAACAGTAAATATTGATTATCATTCTTTCCAAATTTCTAGTCTATCAATATCTGGTCAATTTTGCTAAAGACGAGATACCTTGTCGAGACAACCACCAGGAGGGTTAAGGTTCTTTGTAATTTTTAGTCAAGCAACAAATGAACAGTTCCTGATTAATTACAAATAATCTCGATGTACGAATAGCCCTTTTCAATGTGGAGATGATCCCTGAAATGGACAACGATTTTGGCTTTGAAAATCTCCTGACATAAGGATGATAAATTCATGAAATTTCATATTTAGACTAATTTGACTATGTAGAATCTGATCATGGCATCAAAACATGGTGTTGCCATTGGAAATTGTGTTGTTTATGCAAAATGTAATATAAAGACAGCATTTTATTCAATGTTTCTGCATTTGAATTTGTAGAAGACGTTATTCCCTATTGAATGATACATTTGAATTTGCTCTACTATGAATAGTGCTCGAAATAAAATAGAGTGGCTCGTTTTTTTCCGCTATTGTACATCGCACACCTGACAAGTTTCATTCCTTTCAAATACTGGCTTTAAAGTGTTTCGGAGTTTTCTTGGAATAGAGTATATGGGCAATTAAGAAAGTTTGACAGATATGCTATGCCCAGTCAGATAGTGTTATTTAAATTGATGATTCGTGCTCGATTAAATTTTCTCATTTACTAGTCGTAAGCCTTTTATAACGAAGTACTATCTCGTATCTTCTTTCATAGATGCCATGTATTAAAATAAAAAACAATATTTTCTGTTTTGGGAACTATTATATTAAACAATATTGTACTTTAAAGTGTTTCTAATGTGAGTAAACTGTGTTTAGTTCAAAATGTTATTGGATAGTCCTTAATGTTGACACACCACGTCTAGTCTACTATAAACGAACATGGATTAAATCTCGCCACCATATGAAGTTGACGACCTGTTGGTTTTCATGCCAATTGAGAGTTTTTTGACGTGAAACATCTTAGCATAGGTATGAGAAACATTTTATGTCAAGCTAAACATAGGTGGCGGTAATGTTTCTGCGGCGGAATATGTTTCCTGTATTTATTCCGAAAGTGATGTCACTTGACTTGTTTTTCGAACACGATTTCAGCATCTCGTTGATAGGAACTCCAAACAATGAATTCTGAATTGAATTATAATAGCTGTTTTGTCTATGCCAATTAGATTAAACCACAAACTTTCCAAAATGGCGATAAACTACGTTTTAATTTTAAGGTAACCCCGATATATATCCCATCACTTTCCGTCTGGTTTGTTTATTTACTGAAAATCCCTCTCAGTAATCGAAATGCTCATCGAAAGGAAAACAAATGTTTGTATTTAGACTATTTTGCTAACTGAGCAAACATGAATGTGTTGAATATAATCAATTCACTTTTTCGTTATTGTAAAACCTTGTTTTCCAATAACAAAAGGTGTAAGTTTTTATTTTCCAAAAATATTTAATTCTTCGCGAATAAAACGTTTTACGCTTCTAAACACGATAATGCTTGAAACGCGTTTTCTAGTTTAATATTTTATTGAAATATTTCTATAAATTAAAAACCGTTATTGATTTAATTTTTCAGATTGGTAATATTCTAATTTATCGTGTTGTATAATGGATACTTTTTAAAATGTACTTGACCTATAGGAGTATTTTAATAATCTTGTTTTATAAATACTAATATCTATAAAAAACACACATCAAAATAGCAAGTTTTGAAATTTCCTTTATTTGATTTTTATACAGAACTACATAGTGCCCCATGAAAAAATCTCGCAAAAAGCAATCTAAGCTATTTTACTAAGCGAAACAAGACTAGACCTCTTACATAAAGGATACGATCGTTTCTCTTTTGTTTGGTTTTACAGGACAAGACAAATCACGAAATAATAAACATAAATATATATGCATTTTAAAAATAAAGATAACAATTGCCGTACATATTTTTAAACGAATTAACTCAGATTTTTGTGAGTTAGAAAAATCCAGTAATTATTTAACTACCACACGTATTGCATTTCGATTTAGATGGAATTAAATAAATGAAACTAATAAATGTTTCCATACACTAACTGAGACATGCATAGTTAACATGAAACAGGCTAGTATTGAATTAAATGATTGGATAAGATAGGAATTAAGTATAGAATTTAAAAACTTATAAATTTCACAATGTAAATTATTTTTAACAAGGGAAGTTTCTAATTAAAACTTTGAAAAATTAAATAAAGGAAAGCAGTAAATTCCCCAACTTCAACTAAATTTTGTATTTATGACTTATCTGAATCATAGAAACAATTATAATTCGTATACCTTGGTTGAAAAGGAGCCAATCTCCAAATTGGATTATTTTGAGTTGTACACAAATCACTTCAAGGTAATGAAAGTTATAATGTAATAAAAATGTGCCAGTGTCCTCCAGTGGTATATTGGAAAGTAATTTTTTGTACGCTGTATTAAAAATTACAAAATGAACTATTACTCAACACTTGTAAAATGGAAGTTGATCCCTTTTCCACCAAGGTACAGAAATATTCCAATTTTAGGATTTCATCACGATTTCACATATATTTGTTGAAGCACACTAATTTATCAGCTTAAAAATGTCATTCTTTTTACATTAATTTCAAACATGTTAACCCCCAAGTGATTTCGACTAGATATCTCGTCCGTCAAGATCTGACCAATTTTGCTTGCTAATGACGAGATATCTCGTCATCAAGATATTGCCGATTTTTTTATGACCAGATCTTGATCTCTGGTCAGTTTTCTTCTAATGACGAAATATCTCGTTCATTAAGATGTAGTCAGTTTTGCTATTGAAGAAATACCTCGTCGAAACAACCACCAGCAGGGTTCATCTGAAATATTGTGAGTATTTGAAATAATTATTATTAAATATATTTTAAATATGTTTATAGAAATCAATTTACATTTCACTTGGGATTATGGAACTCGCATGCAATAATGTAAATAAGGAGTGAAAACAAAGCGCATCCTCTTTTCAGGTTCAATTATTTGCTAACAAATATTTGATGTTTTCATCTTTTTCAGAAGTGTGATGCTATATTCCAATGGCTAGCAGTCATCGTCATCTTTGAATAGTTTACTTTGGTAAGACTTTTGGTGAGCTTTCTTATCAAGAAGTAATACAAAATATACAGAACAGTCATAATTGCTGGGTATTTTTTCTTTCTGGCGTGATAATAAATTGTCATTCTCACCACTCCGATGTAACGAACGTACGGAATAGTTCGCGCACAATTTTCTACAAGTTTCTGTTCTACTTTTCAGCTCTGTTCATTGACACAGTGTATCTGACGTGATATGTTAGATATATGCCATACACATTCTGCATCCGTATTCTTACAAGTATTGTAAATTGTCAAATACAGGGTGGGTCACGAAAAAGCAGCCCGGGTCGGTCTCGTTACTGTATGTGGAAAATCACGCGCAATATGAACCTGTCGACGCGTGATTTTCACTTGTGGAGAAATTTAACCCTCCTGGTGGTCTCGACGAGTTACCTCGTCTTTAACAAAACTGACCAGATCTTGATAGACGAGATATCTAGCCAATAGAAGAAAACTGACGAGATCTTGATCGCGACATCATCAAAGAATCGGCAATATCTCGATGTCGAGATACTTGTCATTTTGTCAGATCTTGATGAACGAGATATCGCGTCGAAACCACTTGGAGGATTAGAAGGGAAAGTGTATGCCAACAATCCGACTATAGGAAACAACAGACGGACTATAGAAACTTGTTGTACGGAACATTGATGTTAGTGAGTTGTAACGGGTGTCTCAAAAAAATGCTGGGACGCGCACAGAGGTGATTGATGTTCAAGGAAATCATTTCCAACATCTTCTGTAAAAGGTAGGTGGGGATACCGTATGTCTTTAACCTTCCAAGTGTTTCGACGAAGCGTCCATGATTTGGTCAATTTGCTAACGACGAGATATCTCGTCAAGGCAAAATTGCACTATTATTCCAAAGAGGAATGCAGATCCAAATAGGAAAAACAAATTGTCCCTCGCTTCAGAAATGGCAGTTTTGAACGGGTTTTTGCACCAGAGGCTGACAGGCTATAGGGTAGTTTTTGATGCCAAGATAGATCACCGGGGGTCTTAAAACCATATTTTGCGTGATATTCCACATACAGTTACGAGATCGAGAAGGGATGCTTTTTCGTAGTCCATCTTGTATAGTGGTATAAGGATTTTACTCAAATGTTGTTCATATCCAAGCTCTTTATTCGAAAGTCAAACAGTTCGCTCATAATATGAATCACACACAACATAATGCATATGACATGCATTCACCCTATTTAGAGTAACTTTCTTGGGTCTTTTCGATCTTACTGGTGTATTCATATAGATCTGGAAAAGTACAGACCTCAAAAACAAGATTTTTTTTAAAGAGCTATTTCAAAAGTGGTGCATATAAACATGCAATGCAAAGCTTTTTGCTGAAACTTAAGTTTCAAATTAACTTTCATCTGTGACCACTAACTTAGAGTTCATTTTACTCTGTGTGGCATGCGCATTTTGATTTTTAATTGCATATTTGTTAAAAAGTGTAATATCTCAATTTAATTATACATGTGAGTATCAATGGGAATGAAAATTCTCTTTTCAACGTGTCTTTATTAGTTTTCTGATTTTGAGCGGTATAAAGAAAAGAATACGCATTCTATAACTGTGTATTGCTATTAGTTAAAATATTGATAGTGTTGGTGAAGAACAAGGAAATGATTCCATTGTTGACCTGAGAGTTAACTAAAGAATGGGAAAGTGGCATGTGAGACTGTATTTAGCAAAAATAACAAAATTTTCATCAAATTTTTTTGGAAACTATTCTAGAGATTAAGAGCACAGCACAACACACACATTGTCCTGGATACCTCTAGGCTATAGTACAATCTTTATCCACTCCTGGACAGCCTTTCCAGCACATTACGAATATCAGAAGTTTTATTACCCCACATTGTTGGAGGGTAGATCTTTATCTTTTCTTAGTGATTTAAATTAATAAGATTTTGTGTCCTTTTTAAGTTTGCCATTGAGGATATTACTGCATGCTGTCCTGGACTGCTCCAGAATTTTTTAGAATGCATCCTCTCCTGGACTACATTTCCTGTGTATCAGGAATATCAGGAGTTTTACCATCCCACCTTGTTGAAGGGTAGATGTTCACCTTTTATTAGTGATTTAAATTAATGTGAAGAGGTTTTGTGGTCCTTTTGAAGTTTGCCATTGAGGGTGCTACCACATGCCGTCTTGGACAGCGTTCCCAGTAAGAATATCACACGTTTCATTATCCCATCTTGTTTAAGGATATTTCATTTTCTCTTATTGATTTAAATTACTAAGAAAGGATGAAATTGATTTGTCTCTTTTCAGTTCACTATTAAGGATGATATACCTTCTTGTTGGAGAGTTCATGTTCACTTTCTCTTAGTGATTTAAAGTAACGAGAAATAGATTTTATGTACTTTTTAAGCTTGCCATTGAGGATGTAATTCTTCATCCTGTCATAGACAGCCTTCCCTGAAAGAATATCTGGAGTTATTATCTATCTCGTTCGAGGACAAGCTATTCGTCTTTTTTCTCCTGGTACTTTAAATTATCAAGGCCTGTGAAACTGGTTTTGTGTCCTTTTTCAATTCTCCATTAAGAGCTGGATAGTACATGTTCATTTTCTCAGTTATTTGAGCTGATGAGAAGAAAGGCAAACAATTTTTTCAATGGGGGTGTTATCCCATAGCACTATCATGGACAGCTCCAGGCTCATGAGGGATCTTCATCCTCCTTCTGTACAGTCTTCCCTGCAAGAATATCAGGAGTTATAGCATCCTTTCTTGTTTAAGGACAAGATGTTCATATTCTCTTACTAATTTAAATAACTAAGAAAAGAAATAAAACTGATTTTGTCTCTTTTCAGTTCGCCATTGAGGGTGTATCCCTTCTTATTGGTGAATTCATTCCCATCTTCTCGTAGTGATTTAAAATAACGAAAAGACAGGTTTGTGTTCTTTTTTTAGTCCGCCGATATTATTCCATCTTTTTAAAGAGAGCATGTTGATCTTCTCACAGTGGTTTGAATTAGGAAGAAACACAGTAAAACTGACTTTTGTCCCTTTTTTAGTCTGTCGTTGAGTGTGGTATCACAGAACACTGTCCTGGACAGCTCCATGCTCTTACAGAATCTTCATTCCTTTCTGGACAGCCTTCCTTGCAAGAATATCTGGAGTTAAATCCTATCTTGTTTGAGGACATGTTCATCTTTCTTCTCTTAAATTACCAAGAAGTCAACAAAACTGGTTTTGTGTCATTTTTCAGTTTGTTATTGAGGATGATATTCCTTCTTGTTGGAGAGTTCATACTCATCTTCACTTAGTGATTTAAATTTGCGAGAAGATAGATTTTGTGCCCTTTTGTTTAGTCCGCCTTTGAGGACGTTATCACAGAACACTGTCCTGGACAGCTCCAGGCTCCTACAGAATCTTCAACCTCTCCTGGACTTCCTTTGCAAGAGTATCTGGAGTTATATTATCCTATCTTGTTTGAGGACGATCATCTTCTCTTAGTAACTTAAATTACCAAGAAAGGCAATGAAACTGGTTTTGTGTCATTTTTCAGTTTGTTATTGATGATGATCTCTTTCTTGTTGGAGAGTCCATGCTCATCTTATCTCAGTGATTTAAATTATCAAGATAGATTTTGTGTCTTTTTAGTCCGCCATTGAGGATGTTATCACAGAGCACTATCCTGGACAGCTCCAGGCTCTTGAAGAATCTTCATCCTTTCCTGTATGGCCTTCCCCAGCTTTCTCCTCGGCCCCAACGGCATACCCACAGCCTTGAGGTCCTCTTCTGACAACAGCGACAGCGCTTCGAGATCGATCCTCTCGGACTGAAACAGCGGCAGGTATTCGCTCAACCCGACCGCGGCCAGCAAGAGCGACAGGGGATCCGCCGCCAGATGGTCCTCGTCCTCGTCGTCTTCCGCGTCCGAAGGGTCTTCATCCGTCTCGTCGTCGTCCGCGTCGTGGTATGCCTCGCACTCGTCTTCCCACGTTATGTGCCTCCTCACCAAGCTGCTCGCGCTGCCGATGCTGTCGTTGATGGCCGAGTCGGGGACTTTCCGGTGGTCGGCGACCTGAGCGAGGGTCGTCAGGTTGACAACGGCGTTGCGGAAGGCGACCGTGCCAAACCCGGGTCGCTCGAAGATGCTCGAGTCGTGGAGGTCGTCGCCAATGCCGGAGTCGGCCGTCTGCAGGACATCGCTGTTGGCGTCGTCGCTGGAGGGCGGGTGGTCAGGGGACGAAGTGCCGTCGTCGCTGCCCTTCGTCGAGTCCGAGCTGGTGGTCCGGGTCAAGAAGGAGGTCGTCTGGGAGATGGTGTCGGGATCGTCGTCGCGACGGATGATGTGACCCGGGCGGAAGACGACGGTCTTCTTTCGGGAGGACCTCTTTGGGTTCAAGACTGTTTCTTTCTTGTCACCGGCGTTGACTATGTCGGAGAATTTTGGTGCATTGTTTGACCTAGAAGGGAAATATTAGATATTATTCAAGAGAACTGTAGTACAATAAAATGTACAATATAGGAAAAATATTCCCTTGGATCAGCGATTTTCAGTCGGTTGGGGGTTGATTTTTTTATGGAGGAAAGGCCATATTTAGCCATTCTACTCCAGGCACAAGACAGACGATATCAAGTGATGGACAGACACACACAAGGGAAGGTTTACTGACACAGAAGAGAGAAATACATTCGCTCTGCAAACAGCGTCAATAGAATAAGGAGTAAAAGGTAGTATGCCATTGATATATGAGCGTCTTATTCGCGTACCTATGAGATACTTATCGATTATCGTCAACACATATTAAATATGTGGCTGTTCTACTTGGGTGCAGGTTCCTGGTTGGTTGGGTTTTATGGCACAAGGGCCATATTTCGCTATACTGCTCCAAACACAAGACAGAACATGAAGTAATGGACAAGTAATAGAGAGAAATACACCCAGGGAAGAATCGAAGCTGGTGTAGCTCAGGATTACGAATAAAGATGGTTGGGTTTTATGGCACAAGGGCCATATTTTGGTTAAGCTGCGCCAAACGTCAAGTAAATGGACATACACACATTGAAAGTTTTTTTTACTGATACAGAAGAAAGACACTCAGGGAAGAATCGACGGTATACCGCTACAACTTGCAGGTTGCTAGCGTATTGGGCATACCCACTGAGCCACGATTTTCAACTGGAGCGCGGCGTGCCGCAAGAATCACATTAGTGTTTCTTACGTATGGTGAAACGCGGTTTAAATTGTGTTATTTATTTAATTTAAACGTTTAGTTTTGAACTTTGAGAAGTGTATTCACAAATAATTTCAAGTAATACCAGCATAATTAATTTGAGTAATATTATTAGAAAGCACCAGTAATAAGGTGTTTCAAAAAGGCTTTTTAAAAAGCCATTATGCTACTTTGGTGAGAAAAGGATAGGTAACTACTATTATTTTTGTAAAACAATCAAACTCTACTCTTGCACCAATTTTTTTGTCAGATAGGCAAAAAATATATTTTTTGGTGTGCAGCAGAAACGTAGTAAAATCCGTTTATGCGTGTCATAAGATGAAAAAAGTTCAAATCCCTTATGGTAGATTGATTGAGTTTCATGGCGCAAGGTCTAAAATGGAACAAGAAATGTTCCCGTTGAGCATGAATAGAAAATGTTTCGAAACTTTTGTGTCGTCATTGAAGATTTTAAACTAATTTGGTTTCGCCGAAAGCTTAGGTGCAAATTGTAGATGAGTGGTTCTATGTTGTCATAAAAGTGAAGACCTTACCCTTGTACATTTTTCATCCATTATACTTTAACTCTCCAAATGATTTCGACGAAATATCTCGTCCATCAAGATCCGACGAATTTCGCTAATGACGAGATATCTCGTCATCAAGAATGCCAATTGAATTCCGAATGGTGAAGATATTGCGCTTTTCGATTATGACTAAATCAATATCAGGTCAATTTCTTCTAACAACGAGATATCTCGTCCATCAAGATTTGATTAGTTTTGCTAATGACAAGATACCTCGTCGAGTCAACCACCAGGAGAGTTAAGGTGATATGTGATTAATATGTTACCACCACTAGGCACAAGAATTTAAAATTGATAGAACAATAATACTAATTAAAAAAAGCTAGTTTATCGACTTTTAAAATTAAAATTTATAAAAATTCATAGTATATAACTCTGGATTCACTTGGGAAAGATTCACCCACCTTGAATCTTTCCTGAAGGAAGGCAAGGACAGCCTGACACCTTCCCCTGCAGCCAGTCTCTCCTTCTCTTCCTTCTCCGCTTTCTTGGCGGCTTTCTGCTGCAGTTTCCTGTAGTGCTTGACCCTCTTCTCTGCGTCATAGACGCTCTTCTCTTTCAGCCGCTGCACCAGCTTCTTGTTGACCAGGGCGTGCTTGGACTGCGCCTGGTCCAGCAGCCGCAGGACGTCGTCCCGGTGGTTCAGCACGGCAACGTCCTTGGCCGTATGGAAGTCGTTGTCCAGCGCCCACAGGTTCACGCCGAAGTTCACCAAGAAGGATACGCAGTCCGTGTGGCCGTTGCCCGACGCGCAATGGAGAGACGTGTTGCCGTAGTGGTCGCACTTGTCCGGGTCACCCCTGGAGAGAAGAAGCAAGAGAGTTTAAATTAGATGGGCAAAACTGTTATTTTACGACACAAATGCATTTATGATATAAATGTTATTTTTCAGACACAACAGTAATGACGACCAATCGGTTTGGTGTTCAGGGTGCTGGCTTCTGGATCGAAAGTTTTCTGGTTTGAATCTGGGGTAAGGCATGGAGATTTGTCAATCTGGAATGAATGTGTGGACTCCATAAATATGTTGTGCGTAGAATGTGTGGTATGCATGTGAGATTTAACGTGAATCCACCTCCGTAGTGCAACAGGATAACGCAAAATACTTCACAGATTCGCCCTTGTAGTGCCGTAATAAGTAAATTCAATTGACTAGGCATGAAAAAAAAGTGTTAAGTTATTGCTATATACACTGCTGGCCACCGTAAATGCAACACCCTGAAGGAAGCATGCAAATAATATGAAATTTACAACATGCATTAGCGGAGGTGAGATATGCAAATGATTAGAATTTCAGCGCAGACGCACATCACGCGCGCCTGTGGCGCCACTTCAAAGCGCTATTTAAGGCTTGGAGGTTTCGACGATTTCAGGTACGGCAATTGTGTTTTTCTTGTGGTTTTTTCAAAAAAAAAACCGATCAATTATGCCTCGTAGAAAACAGCGATCATCTTTTGATCAAGTATCCGAGTTCGACAGAGGAAGGATAGTGGCCTACCGAGATTGTGGATTATCTTTCAGGGAAATCGGTAGTCGTGTTGGACGAAACCAAACAACTGTAATGCGGATATGTGATCGTTGGATGCAGGAGGGTACGACGGACCGACGTGTTCGATCGCATCCACCTCAGTGCACCACTTCACGTGATGACAGGCATATTGTGCGTATGGCAGTGACGGATCGCTCAGCCACATCACGAACCATAGCACAGCACATTCAGTCTGTACCGCATCATCCAGTGTCTGCGCGTACCATTCGACGCCGTTTAAAGCAGAGTGGTCTGTCCGCAAGACGTCCATTGCTTCGTCTACCCTTGACGCAGAACCACAGACGTTTCCGCCGCCAATGGTGCGATGAAAGAAGGATGTGGATGGCAGAATGGAATGAAATTATCTTTACTGACGAGTCACGCTTCTGTCTGCAACACCACGATGGTCGGATTCGAGTCTGGAGACACCGTGGAGAGAGGATGCTGAACAGCTGCGTTATGCACCGCCACACTGGTCCTGCACCGGGTATTATGGTATGGGGCGGTATTGGATATCACTCTCGCACTCCTCTAGTACGCATTGCCGGTACTTTAAACAGCCAGCGCTATATCTCCGAGGTGTTGGAGCCAGTTGTCCTTCCTTACCTTCAGGGCTTGGCCACAGCCATATTTCAACAGGATAATGCGCGACCACACGTGGCACGCATTGTCCAAGGGTTCTTCGTCAATCGCCAGATTGAATTGCTTTCCTGGCCAGCTCGCTCTCCGGATCTTTCGCCGATAGAAAACATGTGGTCCATGGTTGCTCAACGATTGACCCAGAATACATCCCCAGCTGCCACACCAGATCAACTTTGGCAACGTGTGGAAGCTGCTTGGTCTGCTGTACCCCAAGAACACATCCAAAGTCTCTTTGAATCAATGCCGAGGCGTGTGGCAGCGGTGATCTCCAACAATGGCGGCTACTCTGGCTACTGATTTTGGCAGGAACCACACTTCACAGAAGTCTATAAATTTAGTCATTTGATACTTGGTCAACATGTTATCTACAAAATAAATTTTGTTGTGATATCTCTTGTCTTTCTTGGTGTTGCAATTTGGGTGGCCAGCAGTGTATATAGTTTGCGACAATAGTTTATGTTAACAGTGTTTGTCAACAACGAACACTGTTGTCCGTCCACCACGACAAGAGACTCGTACGCCCATCGACCTTCTAATGAAGTAGACGGAGCATGTATGTGCAGCTTCATGTTATTTCTTCCGATCACTCGATTTGAAGATTTTCGTGTGAAGGTCATGTGATATTGGAAGAAAGCACGAATTCTAATGTAGGACTTACTGACGAGCGTGATGAGAAACACTACTTTGCTCTTCAATAGCCAATCGGCCCAAGTCGATTCCCCAGCCCGCGTGACCTATACTTCTGAGATCTTATGACAACGAATTCACCAAAACTCTCCGTCCATTGCACTAGATGGTCGACTTCTATGTCACATGGAGATTCGATTACCTTATTTTAGGCAAGTACTGTATCGACTGGAATTTTAGGGGATATAGGCACCACATTCAATCTTTTTTACTATCTTTACAGCGTTTGGTTGGTCTTGATTAAATGACTGGTGAC
The DNA here is from genome assembly GCA_933210815.1 of Meta bourneti. Classification (NCBI taxonomy): domain Eukaryota; kingdom Metazoa; phylum Arthropoda; class Arachnida; order Araneae; family Tetragnathidae; genus Meta; species Meta bourneti. The sequence continues at coordinate 59,853,438 of OW119932.1, read as the reverse complement.
AAATGACGTCTGACACAAAGGCACTTGGTGGTATTCTCAAATTTGCAAATCTCTAGACTACCTGGAATGAAATGGAACTCGCCTATGAATATACATGTCGAAATTTCTTCTCGTAATATTAAAATGTCCGTTTTCCCCGCCACGATAAAGTGGACTGGATTACACTCTTTCATTTACATGGTTCAGGATTTACCAAACTATAAAACATTGTTCCTTTTCCACATAGACAATAAAACACAAAGCATTTTAAGACCTCAGTTCAGTCAATGATCCTAAAAGACGAAATTGCGCCTACTATAGTAGTGTGATTTTATTTCAAAAGATGGGGCATTTATAAATTACATCTTGTTTAGAATAAAAAAGAACTTACAAACATTTGTAGATGAATGAATGTGTTATGGCACAAAATCAAAAGGCCATATCTTCAAAGGTTAATTAATTAAAAAATAAATTATAATTTTATAAACAATTTTATTTACTTTTCGCAAGAAAGCGTAACAAATCTCTCGAATGAATAAACACACTAAGCGTGCTGCCGATAGATTCTAAAGAGGAGAGTTCCTTAGCAACGGGAAAGAGTTTTTTTATGTGACAGTGACGCTAGTAATTCAACTACTAGTCCTCGCTCCTACAGCGTTGTGAGAACTTTCCAATTATCGGTCCAATATAAAGTTTGTCTCACAAGAGTAGCAAATTTTGGCCAACTCTTAGTTAATCAAAAACTCTGTCTTCGATTTTGATGGGGGTCTTACAAAGGCGGGATATGATGAGAGAAAGATACAGCCTATAACATGCGGAGAGACCAAATGCTTGCATTATGTCTCTATTGGATGTCAGCTTCAATCGAAAGCATGAGGCTGGGAGGGATGAGAATGTGCTTTGTGAAAAAGCCAGTCAGGAAGGTATCCATATCCTGACTGGCTTTTTGGAGTGAAAAGAAAGGATTTTGAATAAAGAACTGATTGCTCACTCAGATCTACGGGTTCGACTCCACCCTGGGTATCTTTCTCTGTGTGTTAGTAAATCTTTCCTAATGTGTATGCCCATTTGAACCAGCTTCGTCAAATATGGCCCGTACATCATGAAACTCAACCAGCCACTAAGATTTATGTCTTAAAAAGAGCATCGTTTTCGTTTCGGGGTTTATCGATTATTACTTTTTGTCACTATTTTTCTGAATTTAATTGTTTATTAGGGGATACAAAGTTTCTAAGAGGCGTACGGACGCTACACCACGCTATATTTGTACTGATATTTATTACTATTGTATATACTGCTATTTACACCAGTATGCACCACTATATATAAATATTGAAAGTATAAACCTGTGGCTAACCACTTGCATACTTTTACTATTTATTCCTCAAGTTTAGGGGATCCAGTTGGTAGTCTTGGATTAGCAACCGGAATGTTGCGAGTTCGAAACTCGATCCGTAAGGAGGATTGGATTGGATTGGATTGGATGTTGGGATTTTTTTTTTATGGAACATGGTCCCAAAGCGGACAAGCTGCGCCATCCGTAAGTGGGAGATGATGCACGTTAAATCGGTCGTGGCCTCAAATGTTCTGGCATGGTGTGGAAATTTGTAGAGTTGGTCTCAGCTCATGTGTTGATCTCGTTATCTGACCATGGTTCAAAATTACGTGGTATCCTCGATCTTTCGGGATTGATCCCGAACTGTCGCCAATAGCCCGTTGTATTGCTCCAGTACGACTAAAATTCAACTACCTACCTACCTCAAGAGTTGCCAAGCGTGTAATTGAAATCAGCAAATCAGTCGGACCAGGGAAGAGACATTTTCCTTCGCAAGACATGGTCCATTTCCCATTTACCTAATGAGGTTAGAAAAAAGCAGTTCGGAAAATTGCTCTTGTGTCTAAATCGGTACATTTCTGCACTACATCACAGTCTGCTTGCTCCCTTACAGCATCATGACAGTATAAGGACTTCTGCTGATCCCCTCAGAATCGCATGTACATTGCTTGTCACAAGTGCTCGAGAGTCAAACTTATAGGCTTGGTGAGATAGACTCATCTGGATTTGATTATCCCCAAGAAATTAACTTTTTTTTACAGATTGTGTAGATTGTGTAATATACACTGTACTGATACAAAAAGCAGCATTGATTTTGGGGTCTGATTATAAATTTAAATTTTCAATTTCAGAGTCCACATCCACATGGTTAACTACAGAGCTGACTACTAATGAGTACAGAATGTAATTTAAGGAAGAATTATCCTATAGAAATGTGCAAAAGTTTATATAAAAACCTAAACACTGAAATAACTGTCACTTTATTATCCCTAAATATCCATATTTATAATGTTAAATACGTACCACCATAAGCACAAGTTCTAGGAGACTGAACTATTAGATATGTAGTTTATTAACGTCGCACTGGAGGAACACACGGACTATTGGCGACGGTCCGGAATCCATCGCGAAAGATCCAGGGACAACACCACGTAATTTCGAATCACGTTCAGAAGACGAGGTCAACAACTGAGCTGACACCCACTCTTAAAACTTCCACACCACGCCAACGTGAGGATATTTGAAGGCACGACGGATTCAACGTACACCCGCCCCCGTGTACACGGCGGCCTTTGGCTGGACCCAGTTTCGAACTCGCAACCCTCCGGTTTCTAATCCGTTGCTCTTCCAACTATGCTACCGCGGCCCCTGAACCATTTTGGCTAGTCAATAATTTTATGAAGGAGCGCCAGCACAGTTTAATCCCCTAGGACTCGTATATTTAGAGATAATAAAGTGACTGCTACTTCAGATTTTGATGTAAAATGTTTGCACATTTCTATAGGACATTCCTTCCTTAAATTTCAGTCTATACTTACTAGTAGTTAGGTCTATAGTTGCCTATGTGGATATGAACTCTGAAATTGAAAATTGAAATTTATAGTCACACCCCCAAAATAAATGCTATGTTATGTTTATACTCAAGGTGTCCGGTGACTTTTGTCTGTACAGTGTAGTTAGTATGATGGTATAGATGTAATTACTGTTTTGATGTAACAATGTACAGATGTAATAATGCATTGATGTAATATGCTCTGACATTCTGGGGGGGAATTTCAATTAACGTCACACTGGAGCAACACAATGGGTTATTGGTGATGGTCCGGGATCAATCCCAAAGGGAAAGATCCGAGGACAACACCACGTAATTTTGAACCACGGTCAGATGACGAGGCGACACCTGAGCTGGCACCCCACTCTCCAAACTTCCACACCACGCCAACGTGAGGACATTTGAGGCCACGACAGATTTAACGTGCACCAGCCCCCTTTGTACACGGCGGTGTTTGGCTGGATTTGAACTCGCAACCCTTCGGTTGCTAGTCCGTTGCTCTTCCAACCGGGCCACCGCGGCCCCTGACATTCTGGATAGACATGCCACCTCGTTGCCATGTTCTATTAATCCCAGCCATACTTATTTAAACTGGTACAGTGTCCCACGACACAAGGCACGGGAGTGAGTGATGGTGATAGTTAAATAAAAATATTGGGATGCAAGGGGTTGGCGCCCCTGCGATCTGCACGCCCTGGTCAACGCCCTGTTGATAAAAAAAACACCAACTCATCCCATCAACCGACTCTGAAACATTTTGCCCAATTCATCCCAATTAAAAAGCCATTTCTCCGCACGGCTGCCCGCATTAGCTATGCCGACTTTCGTTAGTCGGTGACATAAGACAGTCTGCGGATCACCGGTCCACTGGTCAAAGTGAACTGCCTCGGTCACGGTCACTTCGCCCGCTGGCTAAACTAACTGTACTCCGTGGGCGGAACGAGACGAGGTCACTTTCTCGGACGGGCTTCATCGGAGATGACTTGCCACTTTTGCTGCATGGAGGGGCAGAATTTTTTGCTGCATGCATATGGCGTGTGGTTTGCCTTGCGGCGGAAGTGAGTCCAAAAATATGTCGTGGGTCTTACATGGATTAGGGAAGAAAGTGGTTGCAGTTATGTGCATAAGGATTGTCTTATTGTCTAAATCGCACCAGGGCAGTGGTTGGTTATTGTCTACCTTACTCACTTATTTCCTAAAGATGACACTTCTAAGGTGTGTTTTTAGACATTTATTTTTCATTTAAGGTTGATTGGTTTTGGGTTTTATGGCGCAAGGGTCATATTTGGTCAAGCTGCGCCAAACACAAGACGACGACGAACAAAGGAAAACAAAGCAAAATGCAGAAGGGTAGAACAGTAGGGAGGACAGACCACTCGGTACCTTGTGGTTGTAATACCCGTAGTCTTTTGGCCATGACGCTTTCAGGACTCTCCTTACGTCCTTCCTTCTCCGTGTCGCTCCCTCGAATCCCCTTTATCCCAGAGATTCTTTTCACTGTCCAAGGACACTCCCATCTGGGACCGAATGGTTCCTTTCGGTCAACATTCTACCTTGTCTGGCCGGAGAACCACACATTGGTTTTATGCACATGGGCCGGATCTGGCTAAGATGCACCAAATCCAATTATAGCACAAGAGGTGGTTTATCCATTGCAAAAAATACTAGTTGTCTCATACACGTCGTGGTAACAGAAGAATACCGTGGTCGCCGGCCATTTTTGAGTTGATCCCCACATTTTTATCCTTTTTACAGCATCCACGGTCGAAAGACCCAGGTCCCTGTATACTATAGACAAAAAAAAATTTAAAATCTAAAAAGTGTAAATTAATCTGCCTAATAAATAATTATCTTATTTGCATTTTGCCTGTTCGTTGAGCAAACCACATGGCCAACTACGTTACAGCATGAATCAATATGCAAAAAGGTATAAAACATCCAGAGATTGCTTCTGCATTTCCACCTGTTGCATCACGTACACACACGGGGTGCCCTTTCTCTCACACCGGGCGTTTCAGCATTCCCGCAGACGATGCAGAGGTCAGCCGAACGACGAAACAGGGAGGCGGTGACGACGAGCAAGCCAATTCAACTACAGCCTATTCAAATGCGACTGCGTATTTAATTCCACCACGGGTGGTCACGGCATATTATCTTGTCCGTCATTCGTAACCACCCGTGCCCATTTTGGAGGACACCTGTTCTCTCCTGCTGCTGCTGCTACTGTTGGAGATCTCAAAAGAGCAATGCATCTGAATTGATAAGCAGGAAACCTTCGCCAAATTTGAGATATTAGGGCTGCCACAATCAAAGTGCTTGTGAAGTAGTGTAACATCAGCAGCATAATTTTTTTTAATAGCAAAAAGTCTCTTTTTCTTTTAAAATTTTCTCCCTAAAGAAAAATCAGAAATATATTTTGTCCGTCCGTAAGAAGGAAAAAAGGGGATCAAATTTTCGTTGACCTCAAGTGAATTTTCAAAAAAAAATCACTAAAATTTGGAAAATAGGAGCTTTTTAAACGAGTTTGCTTAAAAAGACACTTCTAGTAGCCAAGGTTGGAAAATAGTAACAAAAGTCACCTTTTAGTCGTCTATATTATCCCTGCAGTATTCGATTTCGCTTTTCTTGTGCATTACATGCATACATGACCCAAACTCCAAGACTCACGAAAAAGGTTTTGATCACCACAAAGAGAGGTGGTGATTAACGCATAACAATAATAGGTCTCGGCCAGCTTAATTTTAGCGGAAGTAAGTACTTAATGCAAGAAAAATTGAGATGAGACCTCCTCAAAAATCATAGTATGTAGACATCCAGTACCACTGGCAAATTTAAAAAAGCAGTGGGTATTTACAGAAAAAGGGATAAATTAGTAGTAGTACTCTTAGGTCATGGTGTTTGCTATTTTTGAAGAACTACCATGACTGTTTTTACTATTGTATAAAGAAGTTGGATTTCTGATAACGTTTGTTAGCCATTGGATTTTGTTAGGAGGTTTAGTGTTGCATGGAAATTTAATAGTTAATTTACACTAAAAAAGATAATGATCTGCGTCGCCAAGCTCTTCACAAGGACAGAGTGAGGTATTTTTGTGTTTAAGGCTATGAAGAAAGTGCAGGAGGTTAGGCAAAATAAATGCCTATTAGTAATTTTTGTGTGAAGCTGACACATAGGAGTAAAGATTTGACTCAAAGGTCATTGGGGCCACCTTCCAATAATGCTGTCAATCAGTTATAAGTCTTTCTAAGAAAAGAGTATGGCGCAGGAACTTCTGGACCACCCCAGAAATTATTTTCTGAATAAGAGCTGTGCCACTGGTGATCAGTCTCGTTCTGTAGTGAAAGTCGGATCCGCTGTACCTCCCTCCAATCTGATCCACCAACACTTCCCCCTTGCGTGTCCCTTTCATCTGGCAGATGATTCATTCCTTCCTGTGCTTGTGGGAGGCGGGTGAACTCGCCTGCTATCATGGTGGCCCGTGCCTTTTGCAATGTGCACTTATCTGGCAGCAGAAGAAAGTGCATCGGACATGTTAAAACGCCATTTACTGCAGGTCACGCATCAGTGGGTTTGTCGGGGAAGCTTGTAATTGTCCTAGCTGCGTTGGTTGAACTTGCAGCATTTCGGACTGTTGAATCAGTAGCGCAAGAAGTCGGATAGGAAGTTTGCAGAGAGAAACATTTTGTTGTGAAATTCGATGGTCGCACTCGTCCGTTGTAGATGAATCGGTTTTGATGGCGGATGAAAAAAAGGAAAGAAGAGCAGGACGCACTTATGCTTTTGAAATTTTAAATTTTGGAAACAGGCAGTTTATTGCAGTAGAAAAGGGTTTTTGCATTTCACGGTTTTGGTTGTTTGGGTTTTGTGGAGCAAAATCCGAAAACGGACAGATTGCGAAAAAAGGAAGATTAAAAAATAAAAAGGAATAAAGACAAAAACTCAAAATTGTGCACTAATAGATCATGGTCAACGACATGAAAACATATAGTGGAATGAAAATGTTTTATACAGGGACATCCGAAATTCCCTTTGCCAAACTTTTAAGGATAATTCCTGTTATTGAAAAAATAATGAGAATATTCTTTTTAAAATATTTTAATTACATATTTTAACTTTTGAGATTAAAAAAATGATTAAAATAATTTGGAATAGTTTAAATAGACAGAAAAGTTAAATAGAAAACCTTAGAGAGGACTTAGAAGTTGTCAATGACGAATCCAAAAAGATCATTTGATTGACAAAGCGTAAATACATTTAAATAAGTCAGTTCAGCAGTATGGAATATAATTTATTTTGACTTTTATATAAAGGGCCATAAATTTAATTCCCTCGTAAATACAAAAACCTGGATTGCTCACAATACAAGCCAAGAAAATTTTACATTCGGATTAAGGCTGCGTCAACGATTGCTTACTAAATCTCAGCTTCTCTCTTTATGGACCTTGTGTGCATAGAATCCAACTCACCCACCAAATCTTATTAGGAATAACACCTTCCAAACCAGTCACTCAAAAACTGGAAAACAAAGATATAACAGTCAACGCACACACACCACCAGAGTTTAGATACACGAAAAATTTCACTCTACCTAAAAAGACGCTCACACACGATTAAACAGTTTTTTAAATATTCTCAGCAAAAACAGCCTGCCTAAATCGGTGTTAAATTCCACACACAGATAACGATAGACCGAATATACGAGCTGTTAAGATCTTTTAAATTTAATTAAATATTTTGTACATAAATTTTTTAATTACATATTTTAATTTTGTAACTTAAAAAAAGATAAAACAGTTCGGAACAGTTTAAATAGATTGAAAAAATTACACAGAAGGACTAGAAGTTAATGAATCCAAAAAGATCAAATGATCTGGCAAAGCGACATAAGTCAGAATGGAATATAAGAATTTATTTTGTCTATACTCCTCGAGAACTTTACAAAGACCAGGATTTCTCACAATACACACCAAGATAATTTTACACCCTGATATTAAGCTGTGCCCAAGATTTCTTACTCCTCTGCTCCTCTTTCAAGGTCGTTATCTGACCGTGGTTCCAAATTACGATGTGTTATCCTCGAATCTTTCCCTTCGGGATTGATTCGAGAATGCATAGCGAAAATCCTTTTTCAGTTATGTTACCACACTTAGATTGTGAACATCTATTTCAATTTCATCCCATTCTCTTGCTCAAAGGCAAATTCGTTGGGTTTTTTTATACCAAACCTATTTTCACTCATATTTTCCATCCTCCAGATTTATAGGGGCCGCGGTTGCCTGGTTTGTAGAATCGCAGATTAGCAACCAGAGGGTTGAAAACTCTTTCCAACCAAAGACCGTCGTGTATGTGGAGGATTTGTGCACTTTAAATCTGTAGTGGTCTCAAATGTCCTCGCGTTGGCGTGGTATGGAAATTAGGAGAGTGAAGTGCTAGCTCAGGTGCTGACCTCATCATCTGGCCGTGGTTCCAAATTGCGATGTGCTGTCCTCGGATCTTTCCCTTCGGGATGGAATCCATACCGTCGTCAATAGACTGTTGTGTCTCTCTAGTGTGACGCCAATTCACTTACCTACCTCTTTTTATGGACCTTGTACCTAAAACTCAACTCACCCAACCACCAAATCTGCTCAAGAGTAAAACCTTCCAAACCAAAACACGCAAAACTCGAAAAAAGATACCACAACCAATCCACACACCAGTCTGAAAGCAAAAAAAACCTAATTTCACTCCACTTCAAAACAAAAATTGAACAGTTTTTAAAAATATTCCCAGTCTGCCTAAGTGGGTGTTAAATTGCGCACGCAGATAAAGACAAGACCGGATATACGAGCTCCTAAGATCTTTTTATTTTAATGCCATCAGACAATGCGATCTCGGAGCATTATGCCTTCTTTTACTTTCAATCTCTATCTTCTTCAACGCATTCGCAATCAACGTTGATAAAGCGTTTTTAGGTCGAGCCACCACGGCCTTTGCACGCCCACAAACCCGCAAACCGTAGCTGCTAATGTGTCTGGGAGGAGGTTCGGTCGGTTGAGGTTTTTCCTCAAACCTAATTTAAGACACGATTGGATATCGGTTTACTGAAGAGAGGGTAAAGAGTTGTAATCTTTATAACTCTCCTGATTCCTAACTCGTAAACAGTCAATATCATCAGCTTGGATCCATCGGTCTAATTATATGCGCTGAATGTTGCAAAGTGAACTCTTGGCTCTTGGATGGTCGTGACGTTTCGTTTTGTAGGCAGGTTCTCTTGTGCAAGTGAACTGCTTTGTAGTTGTTTCCGGTTTTGTGTAGAGATATCCCTGGAGTGTCATCAGATGCGAGACTGATGGTAGGGTTCAGGAACAATAATGCACGATGTAAGGTTGGAAATGCTACTAAATATCCCAAAATTTATTTTTCATGTCCCACGCAAAATGATTACTATAATTATTGCGTATGGGTCGTGGTGACGTACAGGTTTTATTCGCATAAAACAGTGAAGATGTTTCCTAGAGTAGAAACAAATGCGAAATTACAAGTCTGCAATAAGCCATTTTTGAATTGTTATTCATTACCTGAAATTTTATTTCTTCATAAACCGACATCAATTTATTAGGTTGGATTTTTGAAAATGTATTGTAACGTCGTGGGATAAATTTAAGTGGCGAATGGGTTTTAGGTGATAAGTACAGCTTTAAGACATACAGCACATTTAATTAGATATTAAACATTATTTACAGTTAACAGTTTAAGGCAATTTCGAGGCTAAATGAATAAAAAACAAAATGCTTTCTTTCAGTCCCACAGTTTCTCGGAGCAGACCATCTCTGCGTCCGTTCACGTCCAAAAATCTAACGGCTCTCTCTTGTCGAGGGTCCAAAAATCAGCATCACCTCTCCTCCCGTACCTTATTAACGACGCTCGACATTCCTTTAGCCTCATCCGGTCATAAACTTGCCAGCCTCTTCCCTCATCGACGGCGAATTAACGTAAGAGAGGACATTTCGAAGAAAGGGAACCATGACGCTACAGTAACATCTCATTCGATCTTCTGAAATACGTTTTTTGGATACGATTGGATATCGGTTTACTGAAGAGTGGCATAAAGAGTTATAATCTATACTCTCCTGATTAAATGACTCGTAAACAGTCAATATCTTCAGGTATAATCCATCGGTCTCTATTTGAGCTGAATATTTGTAGTGAACTCGTTGCTCTTGGATGGTTGTGACGTTTCGTTTTGTAGGCCGGTTCTTATGGATGTGAATACTGCTTTGTAGATGTTTCTGATTTTGTGTAGTGATATCCCTGGTATGTCATCAGATGCTAGACTGATGGTAGGGTTGAGGTATTTTGAGGCACGATGTAAGGTTGAAAGTACTGCTAAATATCCGATAATTTATTTTTCAAGTTTTACGTAAAATAGTTACTATAATTAATGCGTATGGAATCATGATGACGTATAGGTTTTATCCGCAATGTACAGTCGTGGAAAAAAAAAACCGAACCACCCCTCTTCCTTCGAGCAATTTTAACAGTAGAGAAAATTCAAAGATGGAGTTTGGCAGGAACTAACGTCTTCTATGGAAATGCATAAAATTTGCATAAAGGGCCGTCTTCATATTAAATTGAGCACCAACTTCATAATTCCCAATAGAAACCCCTATTTTGACACACAATTTCGAATCTATATCAAAATTTAACTTCCGATACCAAATTTCATGTCATTAGGTCTTACCGTTTCGAAGTTATGAGGACAAAAATTAGAGCTCCTAATGTTAAATCAGTTTCTTAGATTTTTATGGATATCTTCCTAAATAATATTTCCATAGCGCTGATATTTTGTACCATGTTACTGTTAAACAATCCAAACAAATTTCACATAATATTTTATTTTAAAGATAGTTTTAGTATACAATAATAATTATTAAATTAATGTTTGAAAAAATTATGAATTGGAACCTTACTATATTTTGATGGGAATCGATTCAGAAGGACTTCTTATATGACCATGCGAAATTTCAGCTCATTCCAATGGTTAGTTTTTGCGTTACGTTAAATTTCTTCATTATGGCGATTTTAGGGGACAACCAAAAGTTTAAAAAACGTCTGACAACCCTCGGATAATAATTCTCGGATCGTTTGCACTTGCATAATAAATATAATAATTCTCGGATCGCTGACAAATACGTTTGAAATAGTGTTCAAATTTGAAATTCGAGTAGCTATAACTACAATTAATCTCGATCTACGAATAGCGATTTTTAATGTGGAGATGATTCCTGAAATTGACAGCAACTTTAACATTGAATATCTCCGGATATAATGGTAGTAAAGTCATGAAATTTCATATTTAGACTAATTTAACGAATCAGAACCTGATTAAGGCATCAAAATATGACATGGTGTTTCCATTAGAAATTTTGTTTGTGCAAAAATTTGATAAGACGTCCTCTTATGCAATTTTTCTGGTACTTCAGTTTGTAGAGGACTTTTCCCTATTGAATGATGTCTTTGAATTTGCTCTACTATGAACAGTGCTCGAAATAAAGGATGTGGTTCGTTTTTTTTCCTTCGACTCTACATATCCATCGTAGTTTAAGTAAGAAAAAAAATGCAAAATCCCAAGTCCGCAACAAAGCATTTTTGTTATTTTCCAGGTTATCGTAGCATAGGTTTTCCAATGTGTTTAAATACTGAAGAAAATTTACCTACATTACTTTTATTATGCTGTAACTATGTTATAGCTTCGATATAGATAAGCATACATACATTGCAACTACGAGATGGAAAGTTATTAATCAGAATAAAAAATTATTGAAATACAAAACAGCAGATAAAATTAAGTTGGAAGTAAAATGATCTCCAAGAACAGTTAGACATATTGCACGTCGGCTACAATAACATCGCAACTAAAAGAATCCGCTTTTGGGGAAGTTCACCCTCCGTCTTTGAATGAGATATCTCATCCAAGATCTGGTCAATTTCGCTATGGACAAGATATCTATCGAAGAACCAATTAGGAAAAACAAAATTCCCATTGCCCAGAACTGGTGACAGTTTGAAGCAGATTGCTGCACCAGAGGCTGGCCAATATAGGGCAGTTTTTGAAGCGAAGATAAACCACCAGGAGGGTTAATATCATATTTGGATTAGCAAATATAGTGATATGACTTGTTTGAAAACTCGACTTCAAAGAGCAATTATATCGTTATAGTTGGTCGGAGTTGGTCAGGTATAGTGTCACTTTAGAGTTTGGACGAGATGCTTCCACAGTCAAATCTCAGTACAAAAATGGCACATCTCACAAATTGTGACTTTCTTCACAAATAAGGTAAGTAAAATATCTTGTGTCGTGATTAAAAAAGTATCGTTATTGTTTTGATAAATGAAAATAATATCTAGGGGACAAGAGGGACACAACAACAAAAAAGCCAAATTGACATAATTCGAAAAAGCAATGTTTTATTCAATAAGGGTGAGAATTCAAAGTACCTCTTTCTTCATGAAGCTAGAAATTTCCTAGGAATGCAAAATAATTATGAATATTTTTTGCATCTTTCTAACGGATAACCTCTCCATTAAGATAATTTCCTTCAGTGGTCAATGGGGATATTTTTCGTTTATGTATATAAAGTTTCGCAGCTGAAGTTTTCATTTTTCGTTTTTTTTGTCGTAGCGAACAAAGGCATTTTTTGAGTTATAACGCTATTGTAGCCGATGCGCGCGTGCGATATGTTTCACATGCAAAATATCCCACACTTCCCTATTTTTAACATAATTGAAAAACTAAAAGAATATCCTATATGATTTTAGACTATACCAGGGCTGCCACAGTCGAAGCACTTGTGAAATAGTGGCATTATAGTAGCATAAAATTTTAAAAATAGTCGCAAAAAGTCACTTAAACCCTAATTTAGTCGCAATTTTAGCTGCTCAAATACATAATGAATCGGCAAAAGCAAAAAATGTATGAAACGGACTGAAAATATCACACCAAGAATTCTAGAATTAAAAAGAAGTAAATATTTTCATGAGGTTTTCATGACAATCTAGCAACCACAGATTCCTGTTTTTCTTTCATACCTGCCGCGTGTTGGCGACAAAATTTCGAAATTGGCGTCCCTTGGAAAATTTTCTCCTTAAAGAAAAATTCGAAAAATATCTTCCTGTCTGCTTTTCCGTTGTAAAAATGGACTTCATTTTCGTTGACCTTTGGTAAATTTTCAAAAAATGTCGCCAAAATTTTGAAAACAGGAGCTTTTAATACGGTATTTGGTATTTTTAAATAACGTCGCATAGGACGCAACACAACGGGCTATTCGCGACCTTCCGGGATCAATCACGAAGGGAAGGATCCAAAGCTTTTCATACGATTTTGCTTAAAAAAATATTCCTAGTGACCAAGGTTAAAAAATATAACCAAAAGTCGCCTTTTAGTCGTCTGTGGCAGCTCTGCTGTATGTGTATAAACACAGTTACTGTTGATAATTTTTTTCGTTAGCGCTGTGATTTCCAAACTTTATGTATCTCCTCCACCTTTTTCGCATAAAATATTCTTGCTCCCTTGTCAAGTGGGTTGGTTGATTCAGTTTTAATTGCGCAAGGTCCAACAATGGACAAGCTGCATCAATGGACTGCATTGCTTGAAAAGCCATCGTTTTCTTACTCCTCAAGTGGTTTCCACAAGATATCTCGTCCATCAAGATATGACCAATTCTACTTATGACGAGATATCTCGTCATAAAGATATTGCCGATTTTTTTATGATGACGAGATCAAGATCTGGTCAGTTTTCTAACACAAGATACCTCATTCATCAAGATCTGATCAATTTTTCTAATGACGAGATACCTCGTCGAGAAAATCACCAGGAGGGTTAAAATTAACAAAGGTCAGTGTTCTTTTCGAGACAAATGCTAACAGATTCTAGTGTCCCGCGACATACACAATCTGTTGAATTATTTACTGATTAATTTGTTGACTTTTATCGAAAAGTATTTGAAAAACAGTTTAATCCGTTACCTATATCTCATATTTTCTATTGGTAGAAACACCGGCTTCCCAGGATCACTGGCCTCTTGGGAATTTCTCCAGGCCCTGTCCATCCGTCAAACGCTAACCAAACAAATAAAATTTGTTTCCTTCTTTTAATTCTAAACCAGAGGGCCAAACAGAAATGTTTTTTAATTTTATTTTCAAGACAGGCGATTACAGAGCCGACACATGATGGATTTCACCATGCAAATGGAGTGCAGAGATGTTCTCTCACACCATGAGTCCACTTACGCTCTCTGTGGTGTTTACCACGTTCCATATTCCAGAAGCGTGCAAGCGTAATAATTGGCGGACCTCGCAAGACCGGTCTGCCACCCCCTCAAAAGGTTCTTCTCACACTACGAAGATGAGCATGAAGAAAGGAAGTCGTATGTGTGTTGCATTCTGATTTCGCGACCATAGTCGCAATGAGTACACATGTTAATGAGCAGATATATGAGTATTGCTATTCTTTTGAGCTTGCAGGGATAAAACGGTTGTCCTCGAATCTTTCTTGGACAGTCGGCAATAAGCCCGTTGTGTTGCTAAAATGCGACGAAAATTCAACTGCCTACTTACCTACCTTCTATAGATATAAGCAATTAAGAAACTTCAGGGCAGATGCTAAGTTTTTTAAGTTGCAAGCGGTGGCAACATTTTTCCGAGCGCTAAAAACAACGAATTTATTATTCTGTGTTGTATTTTCTTACCGAATTCACCAGTTTTTCCCCATTTCTTGATTATCAAAATAAGTAAAAAATGTAAATAAATATTTTTAACGTAAACTGATTGTAAGGTGTTGGTACCATCCACGTCTACTTCTATAATTTCGTTTTACCAAAAGAAGAAAACAAATACAGTAATTGTTCCCAGATTTATACACTTTGTAATATAGAGGGGATTAAAGAAGCATAATGGAGGGTAAGAGAAGTAGTGAATGGCAATATCTTACTAATAAAAGGCAAGGTTTCTGACGACCACGTGGGTCATTTTTATTCTTTCTCTATCGTGGTTAAAGTTTCATAAAATATTGAAATGCTTTTAAGGAAATTGCTCGCGTACGATAAACATTAAATCATGACAATTGGTTGGGTTTTGTGGCGCAAGGGTCATAATTGGCCGAGCTGCGCCAAACAACGTTAAGTAAATGAACATGCACACAAGGAATACGTAATTTTCTATATCTGACAACGGCAGAAATGTTTCATTTTTTAGTTCCATTTAGAACTATTGAAAAGCAGTTTTGAGCTGTGAGTTCAACTTTGTTCTGGAGTATTACTGACTCTTTGTGAAATATTTCTGAGACAGATGTATTTTTGATTTGTGAGATTTATTATTTGACTTACTGTTGTGAGTATTTTGAGTTGTAACAATTCACGTACAATGAAGCATATAAAGGGTATGTTTGAATGCGCACGCATTATTTACACGAAAGATAATAAGCACTTGAATATCATCTACAGCCCGTTGTATTCTTATCTCAATGGCTTTATAAGTGCGGGCGTAACAAAGACGGAATCAAATGTATATAAAAACATGCAAACATTCTTCTGTAGTTTTTCCTTAAAAGCACAGCTACCTATTTGAAAAGTATACATTAAAGTGGTCTAACGGTATGCTACTAACATTTTACCCGAAAACGGCATTCGAATTGCATTCCACGAGTCAAAAAACTTCCGCTTTACGTTGTACAATAAAATTTGAAATGAATCCAAAATCACCCGTTTTTGTCTTGATTGCTAAGATCCGCCATGCATACAGGAGCGGGTCTTCAATCGAAAACGATTCTTTTATTATTCTTCTCATTTTCGATAGTTCACGCTCGTTTCGGGTCGCTGAGGTGTTGCCACTCTGATGAGATAAAAAAAGATTTTATCAAAGCGTCGCCAGGTGCAGTAACTCCCTTTTCCTATTTACGGTCGAGGAGGAACAATGTACAACAATCGGTTCTGGAAGAATGTGATGTCTACGGAATATTTTAATGTCGGTTCGCCGTCTGGGTCCGAGGGTACTTTGGCTCATAGTCTCGGCAGCAGAGTTTTAAGTTCGCGTTTAACACAATTGTTCTAAAAAAACAACGGACGACGAGAGCAGGTGAAAAGTTGAGAAAGATTAAGGCATTGTGGAATAACGGCTTATTTTCACATCCGTATCAAACAAGCCGGGAAATGTATTCAGAAAATAATTTCGGAGGACTCAATCTTGCTCGGTTTTCTATTCCAATCAAAGCGCCGTAAATTAAAAAAAAATACTAAATGAACATTAAATTTTATATTTTCAGACAAATCTACGTGCATCTTTACTCTCATGATAAACAAAACTTCGATTTCGCGGATTAAATTAGCGTCAGTGTTATTTTTGACGTGAATCCGTCTCTAAAATCGGAACCGTAATGGGAGCATGCGGGAAAAGTCGAGCGCTACAAAATAAGCGTTACAACTGTTTTGAGAGCTTGGTGATAATTGAGTGGAATTTAAATAAATACAAAGTTTCATATGATTTTATAACTAGAAGGAACATCCAGAAGATAGCATAGTGTAGATCAGTGATTCTCAACCTTTTTTTTTTGTCGCGGCACACTTTTAACGCTTTCAAAATTTGGCGGCACACAAAGAAAAAGATACGTTTAAAAGTTGTTTACTTACCTATAATACACTGTGTAAAATAGTTTATGATAATAATTGTGAATGTAAAATAAAATAATATAATATGTACTACAAAAACAACAGTACGTTTATTAAGGGATTAATTACAAGGTAATAATAAGAATACTTTTAATGAGAAATTTGAGCTTGATGTTTTTTTGATAATTTCTGTTAGTAAAAAGAGAAAATAAAACTATTCTCATACTTCTTTTTCACTTCCTTTATGCATTATTTGATTGAGGGGTGGAGGTGGGGATACTGGGAACACTTGAAATTTCTTCACGTTGGGGCGAATATTTCACTTTATGAAAGGTCACAGTTATCGAAGATAAAAACAGCTAAAAATATGGTATTTAACTGTAAAAACAACAGTTTTCTTTTACAGTGTACTTTTCTTTAATTTAAACAAACTTTACTCGTAATTAAAAACAAGCATTATAATTTTTACTATATACATTTCTAAAATTTGGCTGCACACTCTAAGAATTTGGCGGCACACAAAAGTGCCGCGGCACAGTGGTTGAGAATCACTGGTGTAGATAAAGTATGTCCGTACATTACATTACCTTCGGACCGAGTGCTTAGGTGCACTTAGCGCGGGGAGGGGGTCCGCAATATGTCGAAATTCTACGGTGCTGCGGTTCTTTGGTCCAGTATAACTTGGGACTTCGTGAAGTGAGGACTGCATAAGTGATGTCATTCGAAAGCTACCAAGCTAAGTTACAATCACAGTCCTTTGTTCAACAAAATTATCCTTCAATAAAATTCGTTCAATAAAATTATTCTTCAATATTAATATCAAATGGCACCTTTAATCGTTCAAAATATAAATTAATTGTTGAATATTCACTATAAACAACCGTTCAAACTTCCTGTCTGCTTCATTCATTCCACAACTCAACATCAGGCCCGAGTATTCACTTCAATATTACGGTTCGTGTCCTCGGCACAACCTCCCAAATTTTAAAACTATTTTCGGACGCATCCAGGTGCATTTTACTCGTTTGATAAACGAAACTTCGATTTAAGCTGATTGAATTAGTTTCAGTGTTATTGTTCATTGATTTTTAACATTTCAAATAATTCAGGGAAGGCTCGGTGTGGACCCTTCAGAATATGTTCTTGGTCTTACATCTTATCAACTCTGGACTAGACTACTGAAAATTATTCAAATTGATTTTCAAAAAAAATTACCAACACCTTTAACACAGGTGCTTTTAGAGAGCACCTCCAATTGGAGATAATAGATCTTTAATTTTCACTGACATATAAGTCAAGCTGTCAAGAATTTTGCTTAATTGTTTACCAACAAAAGACTGGAAGAGGGTAAAAAAATCTATAGCTACTACTTAGAAAATGTTAAGCATCTTTGATGGTTGGATTGGTAGGTAGTTGAATTAACGTCGCACTTCAGCAACATAAAGAGCTATTAGCGACGGTTTGGGATCAATCCCGAAGGGAAAAATCTGAATTTTGAACGGTCAGATGACGAGGTCAACACCTGAGCTGGCACACCACTCTCCAAACTTCCACACCACGCCAGCGTGAGGACATTTGAGACCACTACAGATTTAACGCGCAAAATCCCGAAGTATACGAAGGGGTTTGGATAGATCGAGTTTCGACAATCCGCTACTCTTCCAACCGGGCTACCGTGGCCCCTTGGTGATGGGATGTCTCGTCACAATAAAATTGGTCATACCTTGATGGCCGAGATATCTCGTCGAAACCACTTGAATGGTTAAAAAAAAGTCGATGCGTGCCTCTCGAATAGAGGATGCGAAGGGGAGTAATTGAAACATCAAGCCCTCTTTTTATGTAGGCTAAGCATCTTTGGAAACACGTTTGTTTATGAATCAAATAAACTAATTGTAAAGAAATTGCGTGCTAATTTAAAAAATACACCGGAATATTGAAGATACCTTGAAAATTTCTAAAACATGTACTCCCAACTACGAAAGCCTTGTTAATGGAAAAATCAAATCAATGTGACACGAACTGTCCACATTGATGTTTAAACCTCCTGGTGGTTGTTTTGACGAGGTAACTTGTCATTAGCAGATCTTGATGGACGAGATATTTCGTCATTAGAAGAAAACGGACCAGATCTTGATCTCGTCATCATAAAAAGAATCGGCAATATTTGGATGACGAGATATCTCGTCGTAACCACTTGGAGGGTTAATAAATAACTCCACTTAGAAATAGATTATTTTTAGAATTTCCTTCCATAACCAACAATCTCCCCTTCTGCGAACTAATACATTCGGCCTGCTTTCTTCTCAATCTGACCCGTACTACTGATGAAGTGCATCCCTGCTCTGTATGATAACCATAGTAAATCGTGTATTTTATTTGAAAAAAGCTTTCTCGGAGGATATCTAACTTACATCGCAAAAGCAAAAGATTTGATTGGGGCCCATTCGAAGTTTTCCCCATTTTAAAATTATATTGGTTTTGTAAATTTCATTTTATCTTTTATTTTTAACCAGTCATCACTTTCATACCTTTAACATTCTACATAATGTCGATGGCAAAATTGTTTGAGTCATTAATGTAATGTATTCAATCCATATCATTATGTTAATTTTTTTTATAAAATTTCAGTTTGATCAACCCCCATGTTTTATTCTTGAATATACTTACATCACTTTCATGCTATAAATTTATAATTCATCTATATAGCTTTCTTTCTTTCTTAAAATTATACATCACGCTGCTTATCAGTAGGTTTTAAGTCATCGACTTCTTAAATTCACATTAACTGTACAACTGTTTTGCTTGTCGTTGACAAAATATTTTTTAAAATTCATATTTACCCATAGTTTGATCTCTTTATAATTTATTATACTGTAAAAATTTTGTACATGAGAAATTCATGTCTTTTAATGTCATTTTATATTTACATTAGATTTATTATTTTATCTTACGCTTGGCGCGGATTATCCATTTTTGGATCTTGCGCCATGAAGTCCAAATCAACCAACCTGCATCCTCTCTGATTCCGTAGAAGCGAAAACTGTAAGCTACAATTTCTGCTAACAAATCAGCATCCATAAAAGTGCAAGGTAATTTATTTGCTTACGCTTTACCCCGGGTCACCAATTTGAGCCCTTTGTTTATTCAAACACGAGTTGTACATCCACATGTTCCTTATTCATTACGTTCACTTTTAGTGTCTGCCGTTTGTTGTCTGAGAGACAAAAGGTTTCCGGATACATAGCGATCCTTTTATGGACTAGGAAGTTAGAAAATAGCAGCCATTATTTTTCGTTTTGTGTTATTTGTGAGCAACCGATGTACTTTGGGTCAGAACAAATGCCCATCAAGCAGCAGCGAACCGAATGACATGAACAGTTCGTATGGAAGTCACAAATCGGGTTGCTTTCGGTCATACGTTTTTTGTTTGCTAAGGTATGTAGTAATTCTGTGAGAAGATTTTTTGAAAGTTGCCATTGAACCTGTAATGGAAAAGAAATTGAAGTCGAATCGGCGGATGTCGCCATGATATTATTATCACATATTATCACAGATATATGTTATTATATCAGACATATGTTCTTCTTGAGATTGAAACATTAGCTATTTTCGACAACGATGACTAGGCAACAACTCGACCATTATCGCCATGTTATTAACTAAGATATGTGTATCCGCATGGATTGAAACATCAACTGTTTCTAGTAATAACTCGGCCATTGTTGCCATGTTATTAGCGAAGTTTCTGCATCCACCTGAGATTGAAACATCAACTATTTTCAACAACGACGACTACAACGACAACTCGGCCATTATCACCATGCTATTAACTAAGATATGTATATCCACTTGAGATTAAAACATCAACTATTTTCGACAACGACCATTCAACAACTCGTCCATTATCGCCATATTATTAGCTAATATATACGCATCCGCTTGAGATTGAAACATCAACGATTTTCGACAACTCGATCATTGTTGCTATGTTATTAGGCAAGATATGTCTATCTGATTGAGATTGAAACATCAACTATTTTCGACGACGAAAACTCGGTGAATGTCGCCATGTTATTAGAGATCACGCTTAAAAATAGACGACTAAATTTGAACTTGCTCACTTTATTAAAGAAATAAATTAGGAGTCGTGTTGAATTGAGGTACAAGCCTCGTTAAAGGAGGCAACTCGACTTTGAGCCCCGTACATGATGATAGTCACGGCCAGAAAGAACATATTTTCGCGATATGTCTATGGGGCTGAGAATGTAAACGAAGAGAGCATGGTAAAGTCTTAACGCTGAGACAGCATTATTCAAACGAGAGGGTTTAAAGGAAGTGTGACAAAAAGGAAACGAAAGGCAATTAATATAATGCTAAGCGAATTACACTGAAATAAAAGGGAAATATTTTAGGCATCATATGTATCTGCTTGAGATTGAAACATCAATTGTTTTGTGAATATGTCCATTACGCCCATGCTGATTGATGACTTCCAAGGAGGTTTCCAAAGGGCATGTGGGAGGGCTCAGAAATGTTCCTGATTTTACAAAACTGAATACTGAATTGAGCTTAATTTGTGTAAACTGTAGTTTTGTTAAACCCATAATAGAACCGGGTAGGCTATGCCGGAGCTCGTCCTAAATCTTAAGCCGTTGGAATGTCAAAAACAAACTACCCAAACAAAAAAATCTTATAATAAAATTTAAAACATAAATAAAAATTAACAAAAGTGAGCTAAAAAATGTTAAAATCTAATTGCCAATTATAAAGTTTTATGTGCAAAAGCAGATTTTTGTGCAATTTTGTTGTGATGGGGTGTTTTCTTTCCCCGAAAAGACTAAATGTACTAAAATAATGTAAGAAGAAAAAATACTTGACTGCTAAATGATCTTTTACCACACAAAATGAATAAATTAAAATGATTAAAACAATCCATCGTCGTTAATATAAGAATAAGTCCCATAATTTCAATCTATCCATTACAACAGGTGAATTAGAGAACCAAAACCTAAAAACCAGAACATAAATTAATGTTTTTTATGAACTTTCTGATGCATTAGTTCTTGTGGTCATAGCCAATGCAATCAAATTTCTGATAGCGATTCAAATCAATACAATGTCTTTGTGCTATCGCCGTTAAGTCAACGCCATCATTTAAAAAAATCCATAAAAACGTCTATAAAAATGATAATACAACTGACCAAAAAGGATCAAGGTCCAAAGCATATTGGTCTTTTAAATTCCTCAGACTATTCAGCGAAGAATAGGGGTTTTAGAAGAGGGAGTGTTTTACATATTGTCAGACCAGAACAGCTAAAGAGAGAAAAAATGATACACACACAGAGAGAATAATTTTAAGTACATGAAGTACATTTTTAGCTATCTTTCTCATTAATTATGAAATTAAAATTGTAGCATCGGTTATCATTCCATTAGAACTCTGTGACAAGTTAAGTTTTACAATGTCATTTTCAAAAAACCGAGTACCTTTTGCATTATATCAATGACAAAATTCGTTACTTTATGTTACGATCCTAAAGTGATATTTTTGTTGGTATTTATGAAAACCTAAAACACAGCCATTTAACCCTCCTGGTGGTTGTCTCGACGAGGTATCTCGTCACTATAGACAGACTAAAACAGACCATATCTTGATGTACGAGATGGCTCGTCATAGCAAAATTTGTCAGATCTTGATGGACGAGATACCTCGTCGAAGCCACTTCGACGGTTAAAGACCAAGAAACCTAAAACATTAGACGAAAAACCTAATATGAGATATTTTAAACCAAAAATCCGGGGCTTACACCTGAGTAACATTGTACCAGATTATTCCAAAATGCAATGACTCCAAATTCCACAGAATGAGGTCAGTGCAACACTGTAACCCTCAGTAAATCGCGAAAATCGGATTTTTCAAAAGAGGAAATGCAAATTCAATAGAATTTTTCCCAAAAAGGAAATCTAGTTAAAAAGCGAAGTACTATTCCCACAAACCATAAACCACCGCCGCCATTGTTACCCAGTACTCCAGTTCCTGATTCCGAGTTTCCTGCCAACGGCGTATAAATAACCACCCGTATTCGAAATGGAATTTATAAGTAAGATTTATACAGTCCGCGGATATCATGTTCGGTTCATTGTGCGAGATACCAGACGACACAGAGACCTTGATGACGGTCTGACCCGGTGCTGTCACACGCCTGCGCTGCGGTGTGTGTCATGACATGATGAAATTACGATCGTCATTTTTTTCTGGTGAAAATGCTAATAGGTGAGGAGAATTCCAATAAGGGTCACCTATGTGTATTATCTGTGACCTCTCCGGAGTTGATAAAGATGTGTGTGGTTCAGTTAGGATTGTGTCTTCAGATATCTGGGGACACCAGTATGGTACCAATACGGCTGCCACAACGAAAGCAATTGTGAAACAGTAGCATACATTTTTAAAAATAGTAGTAAAAAAGTCTGATATACACTGTTTTCTATCTACCTGAAATAATATTTTAGTAATATTATTAGTTGCTCAGATACAAAATAAATAGGCTAAAACACAAAATATGCTAATTATGTATGAAACAAACATTGATTTAGCCAATAAATAAATATTTTCTTAATAAAGTTTTCATGACAATGTAGCAACCACAGATTCCAATGTTTTCTTTCATGGTTACCACAGCTTGACGCAGAAACTTCGAAATTGAAGTCCTTTGGAAAATTTTCGCCTAAAAAAAAACGCGAAAAATATTTTTTCCGTTTGCTATTACTTAAAAACGGGGACTAAATTTTCGTTGACTTTGGTAAATTTTCAAAAAAGTCGCAAAATTTTGAAAATAGCTTTTGAGACGATTTTGCTTTAAAAAATACCCCAATGCGCCAAGGTTGAAAAATAATAGCAAAATATCACCTGTGGTAGGCTTGCCAGGGCTGCCCCAGCCAAAGTATTTGTGAAATAGTAGAATTAGCATACATTTTTGAAAACAGCAAAAATTTTCCACTTAAACCCTATTTGAGTAGTAATTTCAGCTGCTCAGATACAAAATGAATCGGATAAAACACAAAATGTGCTAACTAAGTAAAAAACAGATGTTGAAGATCTCGCAAAGAAATTTAAATTTTAAAGTTAAAAAACTAAATACTTTCTTAATAAGGTTTTCATGATAGCGTAGCAATCACAGATTTCGATGTTTTTCTTTCATGGTTGCCACGGCTTGGCGACAAAACTTCGAAATTGGCGTCCCTTGGAAAATTTTCTCTAAAGGAAAATCCGAAAAATATTTCTTCCATTCGTTATGTTTAAAAAAAGACTAAATTTTCGTTGTTATTTGGCGAATTTAAAATAAAAATCGACAAAATTTTGAAAATAGCTTTGAGAATTTTGCTTGAAAAAATACTCCAAGGTGACAAGGTTGAAAAATGATTGGAAAATGTCACCTGTGGTACAATGCCAGGACTGCCACAGTAAAAGCACTTGTAAAATACAATTAGTAGCACAAATTTTTGAAAACAAAAAATCTCCTCTTAAACACTATTTTCGTAGCAATTTTAGTTGTTTAGATACAAAATGAATAGGTTTAAACACGAAATATACCAATTAAGTACAAAACAGACGTTGAAGATCTCGCAAAGAAATTTAAATTTTAAAACAGCACTTTCGTAATAAGATTTTCATGACAGTGTAGCACAGATTTGGATAGTTTTTTTTTCATGGCTGCCACGTCTTGGCGCCAAATATCGTTATTGGCGTCCCTTGGAAATTTTTCTCTAAAGGAAAATCCGAAAAAGTCTTTTTCCGTTCGCTTTTTTTTTTTAATTAAATTTTCGTTGCCCTTTGCGAATTTTCAAAAAGGTCGCAAAATTTTTGAAAATAGGAGCTTTTGGGACGATTTTGATTAAAAAGATAAATCTAGTCGCCAAAGTTGAAAAATTGTAGCAAAAAGTTGCCTTTTAGTCGTCTGTGGTAGCGCTGCCTCAGCCAAAGCACTTGTGAAATAGTAGAATTAGTAGCATAAAATTTTAAAAATAGCAAAAAGTCCTCTTAAACCCTATTTCAGTAGCAATTTTAGTTGTTCAGATACAGACTCAATCGGCAAAAAACACAAAATGTGCTAATCAAGTATGAAACGCGTTGAAGATATCTGTCCAAGAAATTTAAATTAAAAAAAATATATTTTTTCTTAATAAGTTTTCATGACAATCTAGCCATCACATATGTTTTTCCTTCATGATTGCCACGGCTTGGCGCCAAAACTAGGCAGAAAATTTTCTACTTAAAGAAAAATCAGAAAAATATTCTTTGTCAGCTATAAGTTACAAAAAAGACTAAATTTTCATTGACCTTTGAATTTTCAAAAAAAAAAGTTGCAAAAAGTTTGCAAAAAAAGGAGTTTCTGATACGAGTATTGAGACCAAGGTTGAAAAATAGCAAAACGTCGCATTCTAGTCGCCTGTGGCAGCAGCCCTGCGCAGCATACTGACATGTCAGGCAAACTAACGGTGCATCTATACTTCTAAGTTAAACAACAAATTTTGCTCTTTAGAATTTTAAATTATTCCTACGCGGCAATATTAAAATATAGAATGGGAACATATCCGTTTGGTTTTCCCTAATATTTAATGTACCTCATTCGAATTTTTTTATGATTCGGAATTACTAAATCATGCAGTTATAAACCTGAATGACTCGTTCCTCATAATTGCGCGGCGCAAATGAATTTTATTCGTGTTTCTAGTTTAAGAGAGAGAGATACCGATTCCGTAACTTGTTTAGAGCATAATGAATCGCGCTCCAAGAAATTAATTCCGCTGCACTATAATATTCGTGCGCCGAGTAAATCGTGTGGGCGGATGGAAAATTACACAGATAATTCCCCTCTGTAATACGAGCGTCACGTTCAATGCGAAAACAATGATAACGAATGGAAGAAAAATACAATAACGATAACAATGCAAAAATAAAAAAAGCATCTCGGGAAAGCAGAGTAACCTCCGGGGATTATTTCCACACTGATACATATGAAACTTCCCGGCTGGGTCAATGCGATTCTGCATATTTCCTTTTATCTCAGTAATTGCCTGGATTGCAATGAAATCTCCGTGTTCTATGGGAGATAGGATACAGGAGTGGCAAACCCGGGAATTCATCCCAGCCACCTCCAAAAAGCAATAGAAAAATTCGATGTTCTCCGATTTGAAAACATCAGTTGGTGTTTAGTAGATTTGCTGAAACATTTCCACACCAATCTCGAAAGAAAGGTTGGATTCATAGGAAGTTAATTTCGGGCCCTTTCACGCCTTTAGGGACACATCTTCTTTAAGTGTGTACGGGCATCACAACCCCGAGGTACCCACATATTATGTCTTGTGTCCGCTTGCGCCATAAAGCCCCAACACCCAATCCAATCCGAGGTACCCGAGTGATCTGTACTCCCTTTTGTTTTACTCTCGCCTACTTTTTTCTGCTTTTTTTTCCTGCCTCCCCGTTGTCGATGGAACGAAAGACCGTCGTGTACACGGGGGTTGGTGCACGTTAAATCTGTCGTGGCCTCAAATTCATCACGTTGGCGTGGTGTGGAAGTTTGGAGAGTGGGGTGCCAGCTCAGGTGTAACCTCGTCATCTGACCGTGGTTCAAAATTACGAGGCGTTGTCCTCGGCTGATCCCGGATCGTTGCCAATAGCCCGTTCTGTTGCTCCAGTGCGACGTAAATTAATTACCATACCATTACCCTCGTTGTTGTTTTGTGTTTAGCGAAATATGTCCCTTACGCAATAAAACCAAAAACCAACCCCAACCAATCGGGCGCTTTCACGTTCACTACGAAACATCAATTGGTCTTTCTAAAAAATACTGTATTTTCTAAAAAATACTACACCAATCTCTCTTCAAAGAATGGTTGGGTTCATGGGAAGTTAAATTAGGCTCTTTCGCGCATTCACTCCTAAACATTATTGGGCCTAGGTGGCCCGGTTGGAAGAGTAACGGATTAGCAACCGGAGGATTGCGAGTTTGAATCCAAAGACCGTCGTGTACAAAGGGGGCTGGTGCACGTTAAATCTGTCGTGGCCTCAAATTCCTCACGTTGGTGTGGTGTGGAAGTTTGGAGAGTGGGGTGCCAGCTCAGGTGTAACCTCGTCATCTGACCGTGGTTCAAATTTAAGTGGTGCTGTCCTCTTATCTTTCCTTTCGGGTTTGATCCCGGACAGTCGCCAATAGCCCGTTGTGTTGTTCCAGTGACGTTAACCTACCTACCATCAGCAATTACTGGATTGTAGTAAAATATACCTGCTGCATGGGAGATAGGGTGCAGGTGTTGCGCCATCGTGGGGTTGGGATTCAGCCACTTCCAAAGCAACAGAAAATTTCGTTATTCATCGATTTGAAAACTTTATCGATTGCTGCTTAGTAGATGAACAGATGAAACCTTAATCAAACTAGTAAAAATGTAAAACTTCAAAAAATGACTAATAAAGATTAAAAACTTTTGGATTAATCGTTAATGATCATTTCGGTGGAGCAAAATGTCCACCATCATCAGGACAAAAGTAAGCCACGAGAAAAAAAAAGAAAGTTTAAATGTTTTTCTAAACCAGTATTGCCACAACTCACATTTTTATTTAAGCCTTTTGTCGGGACGCTGTGTGGTGATACGAGTCTAATTTTCCTTGGAGATGAAAACACTATTCACTTTTTGGATGATCAGTATATCAGTTCAATCGTATTAAATAATCATAGTTAGGCTCTTTGGTTGCATACACGAAGGCGAACGCTTATTAAAAAATTAATAAAACTAAAGTCGATATAAAATTATAAAGAACATCGATCAATTCTCTTTTTCAATCCGTTCTCCATTCTTCTAAATTCCAAATTTATTTTTTATTATATTTCATATCATGTTTATAGTTCGCAATGTTATCGTTTGCGCTTGTATAATAAATA
Organism: Meta bourneti; assembly: GCA_933210815.1. Taxonomy (NCBI): domain Eukaryota; kingdom Metazoa; phylum Arthropoda; class Arachnida; order Araneae; family Tetragnathidae; genus Meta; species Meta bourneti. The sequence continues at coordinate 59,825,988 of OW119932.1, read as the reverse complement.
TGATAATCCTCGGATCACTTGCACGCGCACAATAAAAATTAAATTCTCCGATCGCTTGCACGCACTCCCGCTTTTACAGGCCGCATGTAAAATTGAAGAAGCACCAGTGTCATTCACTAGTGCAATGTGGGCCGCGCGTGGCACACTGTGTGTCTTAGGAGTGGTGAAAATGGTTCAAATTGTGTAAGATTTATTTCATTTCAACGATTCGATTGCAATTCTTATTGTTAATTTGTAATAGCACGGTTATTTTAATTGCTATCGATATCCCATATCTGAAGTTATGAATAGTAAATACAGTGTAGTGAATGCAAGTGTACAAAAATGGGTGTTCAAAACAGATAATTTTTTTCATCAAACGGTTTATTACACATGGATCAACGCCATCGGAAAAACTAGAAACAATACGTTCTACTAACCGCAGTAATTAGCAATACAAGAACACGTTACAATTGTTAGGGCCGGTGCACATCCGATATTTAAAGGTACGGCGCCGCTGCTGCACCGTAAGTGCGGTCTGAGATACAGATCATACAGTGTAGTGCACACATACTTCCGGTGACGCTGCGACGACGTATGTCCACCTTGCGTGCAATTTGTGCCGTAGTTCCCCAATTCGCTGCACGGTAGCCGCTCACGCTCCTCCGGTATTTCAGTACCTTTTTCACTATTGAGCGGTGCACACATAAGTTATTTTTAAAGTAAATGCGGCGTATTATTTTACATAAATTATTAATATTTTTATAGTAATGGCGGTAAATTTTGATGATTTGAATATAGAATTGTTTATTGGCGAAGTAAAAAGGTATCCTGTGTGAAATATGGAATATCGCTGCAGAAAACTATCATGACCGAACAAAGAAAAGAGGAGCGTGGGTTGGTGTTTGTCGGGTGTTTTGTTTCCAATGGAGGTATGGAGAGTCTCATCCAGGTGTTTTGAGACATAATCTTGTCAGTAATTTTTCCCGCAAGCTCGTCAAACGTCGTCATTCGAAAGTAATTAAAAACTTATCTGGGTTTTCTCGTAAATCCGCAAAAGATGTATAAAATCTACCTCTTGTAAGTCTTAAATCAGTAAATGGATGTTTCCACTAACGTTTATTTTATTTCAAAATACATTTTATTACACCACGTAAGCGAAACAAACACATTTCCTTCGATAGACATCCATAGCAACTGGCGGCCAAATGAGTACAGGCGTCATTTCACGGTTGTGTGTGCATAGTTGGCTACGGCAACACAACGGCGCCGTACGTTTAAAAATTGGATGTGTGCACCGGCCCCTTACATGTGCATAATCACAAGAACAAAAATATTTTTACTCCAATACTCTATTACTAGTCATCTATTTGTGCCAGATTATACACTATCTACCAATAAGTATTTGGACACCCATGCAAATGACGATATCTGTGGTCCTGATACACGTCACGCCCTCCGCCGTTAAATATCGTGTGGGAAACAACATTGGCATTAGTCACATGCAAGATGCCACGAAGTGCAGAGTTATCTGATTTCGAGAAAGGTGTAATCGTCGGGTATCACAGAAATGGCCGATCCGATCTTTAAGGGACATATCTAGCGAGCTGAATTACCCAAAATCGACAGTGGCCTATGTGATTCAGAAGTGGAAGGTGAGCGGTAATTGTCGGAATGTGCCCCGAGTCGGCAGACCCACGAAACTGGGAGATAGAGACCGACGGGTGCTGTCCAGTGAAATTCGGAAGAACCGCACCCAACCGATGGCCCACATACTCCAGGAGTTTCAACAGGCATCCAGGAGTGTTGTTTCGATGAATACCATCCGTAAGGAAGCACATTTGCTTGGTTTTCATGGTAGTGCTGCCGCCCATAAGCCTTTGACCACAAAGTCCAACCGCGCTGCTCGGTTAATGTGGTGCAAAGCACGTCGAAAGTGGACCGTAAATCAGTGGAAACGGGTTCTCTGGAGTGACGAATCAAGGTTCACCCCCTCTGTTGTTCGAATGGCGGGGTCTGGGTCTGGCGTCTGCCTGGAGAACGCCTCCTGCCAGAATGCATTGTGCCCACAGTTAAGTTCGGCGGAGGTGGAATTGTGGTCTGGGGGTGTTTCTCCTGGTATGGACTGGGACCCTTGGTCCCAATTCATGGTAAGCTCAACGCTGACGTCTACTGCACTATTTTGGATGACAGTGTGCTTCCTACGTTGTGGCAGTTTTACGGGTTGGACCCATGTTACTTCCAGGACGACAACGCCAGCTGTCATATTGCGAGGTCCACCATGGATTGGTATGGTGACAATGGGGTTAACCGAATGGACTGGCCTGCCCAGAGCCCAGACCTGAACCCTATCGAGAACCTCTGGGACGAGTTGGATCGCCGAATTAAGGGGTGCAACAACCGTCCAAAATCTGTGAGGGAACTTACATGTCTTCTCCAAGCCGAGTGGAAGAAAATACCACTAGCCGTCATACAAGGACTTGTGGAAAACATGCCCCGGGGGGTTGAGGCTGTAATTGCCTCTCGTGGAGGCTCTACCAACTATTGAATATGAATAAATTTTGTTTTTCTTTTCTATCACAGGTGTGCAAATACTTATTGGTAGATAGTGTATGTCTTTATTTGTGACAGTAGAATCGAAACGACAAACCCGACCTCTTGCAACAGATTTAACCATTTGTTTTAAACCAAATTTGAGGGTATTTAATTTTTTCGGCATTTTTTTTTATCTAAACTATTCACGATCAGACATAAGACAAAAAAACCACACTGATGGCAGAATAAACGTACAAATTACAGTTTTTATAGAACATTAAGGGGAATTTGAACCGTTTAAATACAAACAACCACCAAGTTTGTGGTTCTTTTTTCACTTTAACCGTGTTCACATGCGACAGAGCGTGACGAATTTCTACCTCTTGTGTGTTTTTTATTTGCTGGTTTTAGTTTTCTCTGACCATTTATTAGGGTAATGCTCTGACTCAACTTTTAGAACACACGCGCTGAAATTATAAATGTAAGTATACACAGTGGCATCAACTTGGAGTAATTACCATAAGGCAGATCCCAGTTGCTGCAGATGCATGTGTATATTTCCTGAACGACTTAATTTGTTCAGGGGCGAACTCGGAACTTTTCTTTGGGAGGAACAGACAGTGGTTGGTTATTTTGAGTTCTATGGCGTAAGGTTTAATAGTGGACAAGCTACGTCAAACGCAAGCCTGGGGTTTACTGTCTTTAGTAAACTCGGGGGGTCGCGCTCCCGGGATACCCAAGCAATCTTTTCCTGCTTTCATCCCACCACTCTGTTCCCCAATCCTTCTTTTCCCCCCCTTCACGAGATTTTTAACTTAAGGTTGTCTTGTGTTAAAACGTCAAAACAATCAACCTAACGTAAGCCAAGAAACGCCCCAATAAAAACAGACAAAAAATGCAACAATAAAGAGTGGATTAAAAACCATGCGAGTACATAACACGAAAACAAAAATAAATTTGAAATAATTTACCGATAAGGATGAAAACAGTAAATACAAGATTTAAATGTCACCAAAACAAAAAAAATGCAAATGATAGTTAAAACATGTTGATAGAAAAAAATGACTCCAAAGAAATTAGGTGATATAGTTTGAAAGACATGGCAAATAAAAACATTATATGCAATTTAAAATTCTAATTCTATGTAAAAAAATTTAAAAGATTTGAATATTGTTTTTCGTAGGGCTGACAAAATGGTCACCATCATCAGACTAATATAGAAACAGAACCCTCCGAAAAAATTCCCAATAGGTCTCCTGATTTATTAGTCCTCCAGCTTAGGGCATATTATCAGATTCTCCCTGGGTGTACTTGTCTCTATGTGTTAGTATAATTTTCCTTGTGTGTGTATGTCCATTACTTTGTGTTGTCTGTCTTGCATTTGGCGCAGCATGGCCAAATATGGCCATTGAGCCATAAAAATCAACTAACTCGCTTAGAGCAAGTAAAGGGTGTTTGTCATGAGCAAATTTTTAAAATTAAACTTTGGGTTGTCTAAGTGAAATTTTTTATCAAAATGCCTTCTTTCATGCTAAAATTTAAGAAACAGCAATTTCAAAATAAGCTACTGTGAGGGAAAAAATAACTCCTTTCTTTCAAAACGGGAAAACTGGTAGCCGGTGTATGATTTCAATTGTTAAACTTTAATCACCTGAGTTGCAGACCTTGGCCTCACGGCAAGATGAATACAGTTTTGATCACAGATCAAAACTTTTCAGTGCAACAAACCCGTTTCTAGTTAAAAGACTTAAAAGAAAATAATCTTTGGTGTGTAATGAGTGATTGGGTGGTTTCTGTCATAAGTCTCCAAATTGAGTATCAATTATTCAATACTAAAATGTTGAATTTAGTAGGTTAATAAGATTCGTGACGAATAAAAACAGTTTGCTTTAAGAATGGTTCTACACAGGAATTAAAATTTAAAAGAGCATTCAAATCCACTACCAAATCAAAAGCGGAGTTTACTGTTTTGGTCAATAGAATTTTGTATTGAAAATTGAAAATAAGAAGCAAAGGGTATGATGCATAGAATGCTTTCGCATTCACATAAATTTACATAAGAGTGATTTTTTTCGTGTGGGTAAAGAAATTCATATCTTTTGAAACAGCAATTTTTAATTAAACTTTCAATCTCGTGCGTTTATTTTTATACTTAACCACTTAAAGCACGAGTTTTTTTCGGAAAAACTGGTAAAAAAATGATCGAGTTTTTTTTTTGACAGAAAATGAATATATACTAGGTATAGTGTAAGTTATTTTTTGCAATTTCAGTTGTGGGGGGCATTAGAAATAAAATAACGCGAGATACAAGAGCGCCCGTGTGAGACACGGGCTTGTGCAAATTTGCCGGTAACTTTCTCCCGCGTCAGACACGGGTAAATGCGTTAAGTGGTTAAGGGTTGTTTTAAAATTTGGTAGTAAGACAAAATCGTCCTACTCAATCTTATAGGATGAGATGGGGCAAGTGCGTTCGCAAGGTAAGTGCAACCCCAAAATATAGGATGTGTCTATTATTAAAGTAGGGGCTGTGCCACCTGCTTGAAAGAGTCCTTTAAATTAGATTCGCTGCTAGAGAGCTTCGCCTTTCGCCAGGGAAGTTGCATAGACCAAAAAAAGGTACGATGATATGATATACTTTCGCCCCACTCAAATTACTATCAAATAAGAAAACCGTCCATGGTATGCAATTGCTCCATCGTATGGGGAAGTATTTTTTTATATGAATACAGCTTTTAAATAGGAACAAAACTGGGGGCATACATGAAAATTCGAGCGTTACAAAAAGCCTTACAACTGTTTTGTCTTATGATTTAAAAACTAGAGATACGTCCAGAAAATAAATATAGTCGTCGTGTAGGCAAAGGATATTTGCAACAAACATGACCTTCGGACTGAGTGCGCAGGCGTATTGAGAGAGAGAGGAGGCAGTCCGCAATATGTCGAAATTTTACTGTGCTGGACGAGCTTTGTGTCAGTGTAATTTTGGATTGCGGAGTGAGGACTACACAAGTGCTATCATTTTAAAGCTACCGAAATGTGTTACAATCACAGCCCTTCAATCAATAAAATCATCCTTCAATATTAACATCAAACCGCACTTTAATCGTTCAAACTTAAATTAATTGTTGAAAATATTCACAATAAACAATCGTTCAAACTTCCTGTGTCTGCTTCACTCATTCCAAAATCCAGCATCAGGCCCGAGTATTCACATTAAAACTACAATTTGTGTCCTCGACACAGCTTACCAATTTTTAAATATCAATGATACGTTTATACAAAAAAAGAGTTGTTTTTACGAATCCTCTTGCAATAAGATGATCTCTTAATTTTCCTTAAACAGTCGATAATATTATTTTTGAGAAGATTTACTAGGGACATGAAAAATGATTTTGAAAAGTTCAGTATGTTGACGTCTGCAACGGGTAATCAAAATCCTGTGTCCTATTCCCTAAGAGTTAGGGCCCCTGACAACGCTAAACATGTATTATAAATTATTATTCAAAAGCTACGTCTCAATGCAAAGGAGGAAATTTTGGTGGTGGTAAAATAGAAAATATAGTGGAATCAGGACCGTTCCTGATTGGTGTACTGGGCGTGTATTTACACATATTACGAAAAAAAGAGAGGCTGCAGAAACAAGGCACTCAAAATTTTAAAAATAAATAGCGATGAATTTTCCGATATTATTTTACTATACTTATTCGTTCTTTGTAGGTTCGTCTTACGATTGCAATGAGATACTTATGAGTCCACCAACCTTCTAGTGAAATAGGCGAAGTATGTGCGCGCAGCTTCATGTTATTTCTTCGGATCACTCGGTTTGAAGATATGTCACGTGGCTGAGGGAAAAAGCACGAACCCTAATATGGGATAAATTGTTGATTTAAAGTGATTATCAGCGTGATTAAAAATACTAGTCTGCACGATAGCCAATCGGCCCTGTGTCGATTCGTAAGCCCATGACTTACCCATCTGAGATCTTACGACAACGACTCCGCCCATGTGTTCTGTTTTTTTCAGTAGAAGGTCGATTTTTGAATCTGAATATTTTGTTCGTAGTATACACTAGAATATTCAAGGGGCACTCATCAAAGACAGGGGTGGAACGAGGGGAGAAACCTCGAATTCTTCCCGAAATGATTTTAGCATTCAAAAGCTATCAAAACACACGCTGAAGCTTGTGAGAGAAAATTGATTTTGTAAAATGCAATATAGTCTCCCGAAATTGAACATACAACTTGAAGAAATTTCTTTAAAAGCCCAAAACTCTGTAATAAATAATAATTCTTATTTTATACAGAAATAGTAAAGTACACATTTAGACTAAAAAACACTTCCATATACACTATATTTTTAAATATAAATTTTAAATGTCAAATTGACATGATTCTGTGTCACAAAATTGAGTATACTCCCAATCTATTTCATACAGAAACACAACAAAAACGTAAAGTTTTGTTGCACATATTTTTGCATGCATAACAGCTTCTAAGCCGATTGTCACTGAATTGAGAAGAATTTGTGTTGTTTTTCTGAATATTTTTGTCATTTTTCTCATAGAATTGTTCTTACGTTCTGTGCTTTGAATATCATGATTCTTAACCACTTTTTCCAACTAGGACTACAAATTTCCAAGCTTATAATTCATAATTGTGCATGAAAACCAGTGAACCGCTTCCTCAGCACACTATATCCATTCTCGCGGATAGATATTTCGGTGCTTGTAGGGGTTGTACGTTGGCTGAAGTAGTTGGATTAGTTTTTATTGATGAAATCGTGAAATATCTAACTTTACTGAAGAACAATTCAAAAGAAGTGCTCAAAATTTGTATTAAGAGTCAAATTTTTGAGCGTATTGATAACGATTAAACAGTGAGAGAAGAATATAGCAAACATAACTAAATTAAAGGTTCTGTACTACCTTAAAAGTAACTATACATCCCACCATAATCGTAGGCCTCAATGGGCTTGAAAATTTGTGGTTCTAGTAGGAAAACGTGGCTAAAAATCACAATATTCACAGCACAGAACGTAAGAACAATTCTATGAGAAAAATGACAAAAATATTCAGAAAAACAACAAAAATACTACTAAATTCAGTGCCAATCGTCTTTGAAGCTGTTCTGCGTGCAAAAATATGTGTAACAAAACTTTACGTTTTAAGTGTTTCTGTACGAAATAAACTGGATGTATACTCTCCCCAATTTAGTGATCTAAAAGTTTACTAATTTGAGCCACAGCACGTCTGAAAACAGTCGAAAAATAATTAAACGCAATGCTCATTTAACCTGACATCATTTAGGGTACCGAAAGAAATTATTTGGATGAAGGCCGTTTTTTTTAGAAACTGAAATGTTTTTAGAACAGGGGTGACTTGATGCTGTTAGCACGAAGGCAGTTGACACCCCAGGAACGCCCCTGAGTGGAATTTAGTCTTAGAAATAAACTAAGATCGTTCTTCATGACTTGCATTGTAGCAAAATTCTCCTGACACTAAATCAGGGATGCATAGACCGCGATCCTGTTTTGCTGGCGGCCCGCCTCACCATGCGTTATTTTAACTTTAACAAGCAACATAATGGGTAATTTTTAAAAATTGCACATGCGCACAACAAAGTAGCTGTGGTGCCAGGTATCTGAACAAACTCTTCCAGTCATGAATATTAACAAATAGAAAAATAGAAAACGCTTGACTAATGAAAATGTAGAATCGATTTTGCGCTTTGCTACTGCAAAAACCGAACCAAATATTAAAACAGTTGTTAAATCAATAAAATATCGCACATCAAATTAAATTATTAACTTGTGTTACCTTTTTTTTCAAGCAATATATAATAAACATAAATAAAATAAATAATTTTTGATAGATAACTTTCACGTTTTTATGGCGTCCCACCCTTAAGGCCTCGTTCACATGGACTTTTTCCAACTTGCTGTTTCATTAGAATTTTCGAGTGTTACCATGTGAACACCACTTGGGCGTTTTTCGAGGTCAGTTTCTGTTATGCATTAAATTGTGTTTTTTATTCCCCTAATTCAAGTTTCCATCTTTTGAATGGTTAAAGATAGAATCAAAATTTCAACGGATTTCAAATCAAAATTTCAACCGATTTCAAATCAGCGTGAAATTTACGTCAGATCGATACCAAAACATGATTTTCTTTGAAAAAATTATTTTTTCGTCAATAGTCGTAACTAATTCTTTTCGTAGATATTATACTAAGCGTAAGCGGAAATATTGCTGCAGATTGTTGAAGCACCGAAGCTATCTAGCGCGTGGATTCTCGCGATTTCTGCATGTGAACACGTCAGTAGAACTCTATATACTTTGGCTACCCGCGTTTTGTTTTGACGTAAAACGCGGGTTAGGAAAAGCCTCATGTGATCGGAGCCAAGTCAGTGAATCTATGTGGCCCTTGGTCTAAACAAGTCTGTGCATCTCTGCACTAAATCATACTGTAGCGGTTGGTATTTTTCATTTGAGTAAGAGGAAAAGAAAGTAGAAAAAGACAACTAGACACCGAAAGAGAGAGCTTCGATTTAAATTCGCAATTTTTTTCTTCGCAGCCTTCTCCCATGCCGCCATTGTTATGTCTCTCTGAAGCAGAACAAATTTTTAGTTTTCCTTTTTGTTTGCTTAGCTGATTGCCGAAGCGACCAAAAATCGGTTTTCTGTTCGGTAACCCAGCGTGAGAATGGCCTGATTTCAAGTGCCGTTTGTTTCGTTCAGCTTTTACTTATTTATATTTCATTTCATTCGTTTATAACGTGCCCTTTTCGAAGTTTCTCATTTGTCAAATACCGATACAAATTGATGACAAGTCTACATCCATTAACACCCGTTAAAAATAGATTATACGACTGATTTAAATTGAATCTATTTTTGTTTGGTATTTCAGGTGAAAATTACGTATCCAAACAGCTATTCCCTTACTAAAATAACAGGATTTGATTTGATAATTCGAAAATGGGGATTGATAGGTCTCAAAATGCATAAGGCATTATTTTATATTCAGATAAACGTAAATTATTTCATTCCAGTTTTGAGCTACTGTTTGGTTTTCTGATGAATTCAATCTTATCGGCCATCTGCTCAAATTATGAAAGTATAGAATTATTCGAGGGTTCAAAAATAGGTATAGATACAACGGTAAAAGTATATTACAAGACTGGTTTAAATCGAATCAATTTTTGTTTAGTATTGGAGGTGAAAATTACATATCAAACTGCTATTTCCTACTAAAATAACAACCTACGAATCGATTTGATAACTATAGAATGATTCATAGATTTCAAAATATATAAGGCATTGTTTCATATTAAGATAACTGTTAAGATTTCATGGGTAGTTGTAAATTTATACCATTAAAATAAATTATTTCACTCTGGTTTGGAGCTATTATTTGATTCTGATGAATTTAGACGTTTCTCTTTCACTTACATTATGTAAGTATGAATTATTCGCGTATTAAATAATTATCTGATTGCATGGTGTTATCGGTTTCCTTATTCCAAAACAATTTTAATACCATTGCTTTACAAATGTGGTACAGAATATGAAACTTCAAACAAGATACCTTAAGATAGGGGTAGCTATTTTTTGTGTCCAGTGCTTTAAAACTAGAAATCTCATTACCAAAAATATGACCTATTTCCACAAAAACTAAATTAATCCCTTTCGTACAGACTGTTCTACCATGACATATTTATTTAGAGTTCTATCATGAATATGAAATGTGTTAGAGAACCAAAATTTCAGGATTAATCCAAGTACTTAAGTAATGGCGATCAACTAATTCTGAAGACATAGTTCTCAGTCTCATGAAACGCAAAATCGAGTCGAAGACATTTATTTTTCAGAGATTTAAAATCGGTATCTTAAGTCATCTTGTTTGTTATATTAAGTTATCAGCTTTAAAGTGTACAATAGCCAGAGGGAGGCAAGCCTTTCTCGAAAATGGTTTTTAATTTTTAAGTATTCATACAAATAAAGTATTATAATGCACGATTTTTTACATTCTTTAAATAAAATAACTTTATTCTTAAAATAACCATTAATTTTATGAATTAATATTCTCGCGTAGAATAATTACAAATTCGAAAGAAAATTCAAAGGTTTATTTAGAAAAGAGAAACAAAGAAAAACAGAAAAGTATAACACAAGAAAGTGGAATGGAATGACAAAATAGTAGTAAAAACGTCATAAAAAATAGCAATATCGTTTTGAAGTTTTTTATTCGTTTAAAGATGCTTCTACAGAATTTTACCATGCCATTATCAAAAAAAATTTAATGAAGAAAAAAGTTGTGAAAAAATATCTTGTGCAATCAAAGTTTAATGACGTTTTGAACCTGAAACTCTTTCTGTTTTCTTTCGATAATTTACCGTTTATACAATTCAACACGTGGCAACATGTATTATATAATTTAAAATGACTTACTAATCATTGAAGTATGAAAGCAATGATTATGGACATTGTATTTTTGTGCGCTAAGTCAATCATCTTCTCATATATCTGCGTATCGTGTCAACCCTCCACAGTGTTACAAATGTAAAAAAGAATATTTCTTGAAGCAAGGTTTGAATATTTGCTTCATGCTATTCACTGAAATTTATTTCAAAAATATTCGTGGAACAATATTGTAGTCATTCGAGTACTGAGATCAACCGAGATGTGTCATTTTAGTGCTTAAAAATAGCATAGAAGACCTTTTTTAAATGTGATTAGATCTTTGCATAACTTCGTATAAAAATTTCACTTTTAAATTTGCGACTCATCAGAAAAAAGATCTAACGCTACTGCATAATAGATGATCTTTTTTGTGAACAAATTGGCTGACAAATATTTTCACAAAGTATTTCCCTTTTCGCTAGTTTTTTATAAGGAATGTCAATTCTGTTTGAACTAGTGGTTTTAAAACCTAATAGTCGTAACCAAATTTAAACCCGTTCCTTTATTTTGCTTTCAGAACTTCGGTTCTATTTCAATTTGGATTAATATTTTTGCTTTCATTTCTTTTGTTACTTTTGGGGCCGTGGTAGCCCGGTTGGTAGAGTAGCGGATTAGCAACTGGAGGGTTGCGATTTCAAAACTCGATCTAGTCAAAGACCGCCGTGTACGAGGGGGTTGGTGCAAGTTAAATCCGTCGTGGCCTCAAATATTCTCACGTTGGCACAGTGTGGAAGTTTGGAAAGTGGGTTCCAGCTCAGGTGTGACCTCGGTCATTTGACCGTGGTTTAAAATTGTTGTCCTCGGATCTTTCCCTTCGGGACTGATCCCGGACCGTCGCCAATATCCCGCTGTGTTTCTCCGGTGTGCCCGTTAATTCAACTACCCTTTCTTACTTAAGAATCTAACTTAGCTAAACTTGAGTTCACACAACTAATTTGATTGTACAGAATATCCCTTACAACTACATAAAAGATCTCAATTAAAACGGAATGCTCTGATTTGCTGATTTGGATTCATCCACTACATATGTCATGCGCAAGGTTACAGCTGAAGACAGATAGTAAGAGCATTATCTTCATAAATAAGAATAGTGTTTGTACATTGAATATTTTCGACCCATTTCAAGTTTTCTATCCGTTTTAGACCCTTCTGATGCAAAATCCGTCTTTTGCGCGTTTGGTGTCTGTCTGTCTGTCTGCCCATCTGTTTGTGTGTGTGTGCCTGTACTACGTCCAAACGGTTGACTATATTTCCATGAAACTTTGCATACTGTGAGTACTTACATTCATTTAGTGACTGAACTTGGTTGCTTAAGTCTCCGTCTTCCCGTTCTATGTTCGATTTTGTATCTGTTTGTAGTGTATCACTTAAATTTTATATAATATATTTTAATGCAATGTTCTGTATATTTGATACACCATATTTTAGTTTAGTGAATACATTATTTGACATTTCTTTCCATAATTTGGTAGTTTGGGAGCAGCTGGAAAGTATATTGAGCATTGCAATTATACTTGGATAGTTTTACCAGTGTTGCTGAAATATCAATTATTTTTCAAAAACTATTTTTAAGGAATTTAAATTCTAATAGTTTATTTATTTGGAGCCTTATTTTTTCTTTACGAAATATAAAAAAAATTCTGAATATTTGGGACAGACGATAAAGAGAATAAAACATTATAAATAAAATATACAGAAAAAAAACCATTTTAAAATAGGACTGATAGCTAATATGGCAACCTTGGTAGTTTTTTAATCGTTTGCTTTTTTAAATTTGTGTCCGTTATATTCCAAGAATCTATTTTGTAGTGAAAAAACAGATACATTCATTACTTTTCGTTCGAAGCTTTTTTAAAATCTGTTTTAAGATGCATTTCTGGATTTTCAATTTGATGTTTTCGTTCAATAACTGCAATCAAGGTAAGTAACGGTTTAATTAGTTTTAAAAACATTTTTAATCACTGTATGATAATTTTGGGAAACACTTTCGTTTTTAAATGACATACAAGGCATTTATATGCATACTCTGAACTATTCTATGATTCTGGGTAACATTGGCACACTCTAGAGACATAAAATTAAAATTCTACAAAAATGTACAATATTAAATATAACATTTATATACATTTGTGAAATTGTGCATTTAACAATCGTGTACCTTTACTAGAGTGGTAGTTATATGTGATGAATAGGAATTACAATTTATATTAACGAAAGCGAAAGATAGTTAACCAATTCAAACCCGAGTAACACTAGGTAATTCTGCTGGTAATAAAATAAAATTGAAAAGTAAAGCAATAAATTTTAAAATGCACATTCCATAGTTTCAAATTGTATGCAAAATTTTATTTATTCCTTTATATTGAGATAAATTTGTATTTGAAGTATATTTCCATGGCGGGAAAGGATTTACTTTGTAATATAAATACGTACTATCAAGTTATTCAAGATGAAATCAAATATTGTGTGATTAAAAGATCAATTGTTTTGCGCCATGACAGATTCAATCTAAGTACTTGTCTTTTGAATGTACGATCAATTAATTTCCCCATTACCATCAATTGTTCCAATTAAACTAGCCAGGAAATTGAGCCAATCATTTATCAGAAACATTCTCTATTACGCTTGCTGTAAAACCATTGTCTACATCTCCAATCACTTTAATTACAGTAATTAAAAAAGGGACAATCTATGGAACATTCTTAAGTGAATGAATTCTTTGCTTGAGGACAACGACCAAGACCTGTCTTATCGCAAAACTTCCGAAGCTCCAGTAATTTCCGTTCCTACAATGGTTCCTTCCCGCCCCTATAGACGGCTTCAGCTTTTTCTTCCAACTTAAAAGTGCCCGCCATAATCAGATTATTCAACCTTTAATCTTCAGTTTCTCTCATTCCGGCCTATAAATAAATACAGAGAATAAAAATAATGGTGGATAGGAAATAGAAAGAATTCCCACATGGCCAATTAAGGGGATAGTCTGTAGTCACGTGACAAGAAGGGCGTCCACCTCCAAAAATAAAATAAAAATAGCCGCTCTGCCACCGGAGATAATAAAAGATCTTAAGGATGAGGGTGGCATGTAGAATGGAACACCGCAAAAAATAGAAGAGGTCACGCTACGGTTATTCCTTGCTTTGGTGTGGTATCGACGATAGATATCTCTGATGTCATTAAGAGAACAAAGGGAAGACGAAGAAAATTGCGTCTTTTTTCTTTCTCTCTTCGGAGTGTTTCTTGGCATTGTAGGTTTACTGGCTCAGTCCAGGTGGTTTCGCTTAGTTTACACGCCATTTTTGATTGGAGGGGGAAAAAGTATTCGAAAACGCGTGTCGGAGACGATGACAATTAGGCTTGTCGATTGAAATAATGGAAAGGCGCATGTCCATCGAAATTGCTTTCAGAGCAAATTGACTGTTTTATTAGGAAGGCCCTTTGTATTAAAGCTCGTTTGTGACCGAGATTTCATGAACTGAATTGGGTTTTTGTGGTTGGAATGAAGTTGGAGGGACATCCTGTTGTCGGAAATCTGTAACGATGGAACTTTAAATTTGATTCCCTGGGAATAGCTTTGGATAAGAGAAAATACTGGTCATTACTCACAATTCATATCTTATTTCAATTAATTTAAAAAGGAATACAGCATCCATATTCATAAATGGATTTCATACCTCTAGATAAATTCAAACTATCCAAACGTATATCACAGATTTTCGGATATCCAATATATGCATGGCGAAAATCACACTTCAGTCATGTTACCACAATTAGATTTTGAACATCTATTTCAATTTCATATGATCCCCTGAAGGGCGATTTGGCGTCTTTTTTTATGCTAAACCTATTTTTGATCAGATTTTCTTTCCTGCCTTAATCTTTCATATTTCTTAGGTCCGCGGTAGACCGGTTGGAAGAATAGCGGATTAGAACGCTGGGTTGCAAGTTCAAAACTCGATCCAACTAAAAACCGCCGTGTACGTGGGGATGGTGCACGTTAAATCTGTCGTGGGCTCAAATGTCCTCCCGTTGGCGTAGCGTGGTGTGCAAGTTTGGAGAGTGGGGTTCCAGCTCTGGTGTTGACCTCGTCATCTGACCTTGGTTCAATAAGTATGACGTGTCGTCCTCGAAAGTTTCCCTTCGGGATTGATCCCGAACCGTCGCCAATAGCCCGCTGTATTGCATCATTGCGACGTTAATTAACTACCTTCCAACCTACCTACTAATAACCTTTCTCTAAATCCTTAAAATCCCTAGCGGACAAATTTTTAACACTCTGACGGGTTCACAAGCATAATTCCACTTTGCAACTTGCACTCTTTTCTGCACAACTTCATAATCAGTAGATTCTTTCCAAAGGATTCTATCATAAGAAAATGAGCAATAGAATCCTTCCAAAGGATTCTGTTCCAAAGAACCAACAGAAACACTCCAAGGGATTCTATTCTAAGGAAAGGAGCAATAGAATATTTCCAAAGGATTATAATCTAAAGAAATGACCAAGTCTTTCCGGAGGATTCTATTCGTCAGAATGGGTCAATCGAATAACTTCGAAGGACTCTATTCCAAGGAAAGAACCAATTGAATCGTTCCAAAGAAAGGTTCGAAGGAAAGGGACAATAGAATCTTTCTAGTAAAAGAATCCATGAATTCTTTAGAAAGATGCAGTTATTTAGTCATTGTGTGTTGTGGGGTAAAAGCAACACTACACTACTCGAAAATCTCGCGACGCTCAAAGGGTTAAGAATTGATTCTTTCACTATCCCCTTTATATAAGGAGCTCACAGCCATTACAAACATCCTACACACAACACAGAATCCCTCCACGTGCTATATATCACAATGCTACAACTTGTCAACATTACTGAAGGATTTAATGAACTGTTTCCCTGGGAACTTCAAATCTCAAGTGGAGAGGCATCTCCACTTGAGATTTTTCAGCGCCATCCCCCAATAGATAACTCGACCCACTGCCTACGCTACTCTTGCCACACGTGTGACTTTTTGATTTCTGTTGGTATTAAATCCAACTTAACCCTCAAAGTAGTTTCGACGAGATATCTCGTCCTTAAAGATTTGATCAATTTTACTTTTGATACAAACATCTAGCCCATCAAGGTATTACAGATTTCTTGATGATGACGACATCAAGAGACGGTCATTTGTTTCTAATGACAGAGATATCTCGTCCGTAAAGATGTGGTCACTTTTACTAATGACGAGATACTTCGTCGAAACAACCACCCGGTGAGATAATCCTCCAAGTAATTTCGATGAGATGTCTCGTTCATCAAGATTCGACCAATTTTGCTGATGACGAGGTCATCGGCAAACACGAGGATCACGTCTCCCCGATATCCGATTTTTTTTATGATGACGAGATCAAGATAATTTCAATTTTCTCCTAATGACGAGTTACCTCGTAAATCTGGTCAGTTTTGCTAATGACGAGATATTACGTCGAGACAACCACCAGTAGGTTTTCCCTCTAAATAGTTTCGTCGAGGTATCTCGTCCATCAGGATCTGACCAATTTTGCTAATGCCACGGCACCTCTTCGAGACAACCGCCAGGAGTGTTAACAAGCCAATGCCCATAAAACTCATTTTTCATTTTACAATAGTATCAATTACAACTCTCGGACTTTCTGAGATTTCTTCGAGCGGGTTCGTGACTCCACTCTCTCGTCTTGGATCCGATTCGCCAGAAATCCTCGAAACGTGTCGACACGGAGATAAACTTAGTACGTTTTTACATGTAACACGTCTGCGAACTTACTATTTATACGAACTGACTGTATCTGTGGTGCTTAGTAACGCCATTAGGGACACTTGCTGTTGTGTGTGTGACATCGCGACACACGCGATTTCAGAGGATTAAGCAGATCGCTGGTGAAATTCGGACAGAAATAAGTCTTCGTATGGCTTCAAACCTTCATTTGTTATGGTGAGAGAAGTCCTTGTGGTGCCTCAGGGATTATTGTGTACGGATTGTAACTTTGGATTCTAAAATGGACGATGGACTTTTAATTCATTTTATTTTAGATAATGTGTTTTCATAAGGAGAGTCAAAATCATCAAAGTTGGTCCGAAAATCGATTTATTTTTAAATTTAATTTTAACCCACCTGTGGTTGTCTCGACGAGGTTATTAGCAATACTGACCAGATTTTGATGGACGAGATATCTCATCATTAGAAAAAAACTGACCAGATCTTGATCTCGTCATCATAAAAAAAATCTATATCTTGATGACGAAATATCTCGACCTAAGCAAAATTAACCATGTCTCGATAGACGAGATATCTCGTCAATCAAGTTCTGACCGATTTTACTATCGACGAGATATCTCGTCCAGCAAGATCCGACCGATTTTGCCAATGACGAGATATCTCGTCTATCAAGACCTGATGTTTTGCTAACGACGAGTTAACTCGTCGAAATAGAAC
This sequence comes from Meta bourneti, assembly GCA_933210815.1. Classification (NCBI taxonomy): domain Eukaryota; kingdom Metazoa; phylum Arthropoda; class Arachnida; order Araneae; family Tetragnathidae; genus Meta; species Meta bourneti. The sequence continues at coordinate 59,808,575 of OW119932.1, read as the reverse complement.
TGCCCTATAACTCCAAGCATGAAATAAAAATTGTCCCTTGCCCAGAACTGGTGACAGTATGGAATAGGCTGTATCAGAGACTGGACACTACAGGTCAGTTTTCGTAGCGAAGATAAATCCCCAGGAAGGTTAAAGTATAAGCGATACCAACTCTAGATAGCAAAACGAATTTTTCATATGCGATCATTTTTGAAGGAAGTTACAGACACAACATAAAACATACATTGCTTAAGTTTCTATTTACAAAAAGCCTTTTTCTCTGGGATTTTTTTGTCGACATTCTTCTGATCTCAAAATGTTCCTACACATCAGTTATTTCTTGCTTTAGCTGATGAAATGATTTTTGAGTAATCCTTGCAATCTGGTTTACATATTTAAGTGTAAATAAGAAATTAATCATGCTACCTAGTTTTGAAAAAATTGTTTAAAGTATTGCTTATATAACCTATGCTTTGAATCACTTGGCTTGTTTTCCGAATGCGATTTCGGCACATGGCTAATAAAAATTCCAGAAAAGATGAATTCCGAATTTGTATATGATAGTTAATTGGTCAACGCTAACAAGATCAAACGTCAAACGTTGCCAAAATGGCGATAAATTGCATTTTAAGACAACCCCGTAAGTAGCATGCGAGAGAATTTGGATAACAGGAAGTAAAATCTAGTTTTCCGTCTGGTTTAATTGTTCAGACCGAAAACCCCTCATACAAAAAAACCTTATCAATAGAGGTACCCCTTAACAAAGATGGTATAATATATTTGCAACCACTTGTTCTTTTAGGCTGCGAGCAAACGGCTAGGTAGATAGTTGAATCAATGTCGCAATGGAGCAACACAACGGGGTATTGGCGACGTCCGGATCAATCCCGAAGGGAAAGAGCTGAGGAAAACGCCTCGTAATTTTGAACCACGGTCAGATGAGATCAACATCTGAGCAAACACTCCACTCTACAAACTTCCAAACCACGCCAACGTGAGGACATTTGAAGCCATGGTAGATTTAACGTGCACCAACCCACGTACGCGACTGTCTTTGCTTGGATCGATTTTCGAACACGCAACCCTCCGGTTGCTAATCCGCTACTCTTCCAACCGGGCTACTGAGACCCTCTACGAGCAAACGGATTGTATAGCATACACATTCGTGGTTTATAAACAAAAAAAAACTACTGGATAATTCATACATCCCATGCAAAATATTTCATTCTGTTCCATATTCTCTAAACGCGTTTTTGCAAAAGTGCCCTTTTGACTCGAAGGAACAAAATGGCAGTGGCTTGAGTACCTATAGTTTCTGCACCTTCCTGCTGCTCAAATTGCAGAAAAGCACAAGTTTAAGAAATATTTTTCTGATTTTCCTTCAAAAGTAGATCACATTCCGCTTTTAAAAAATAAGAAAAGCGTATCCTTATCGAAATGAATGTCTTGATTCCGGTTTCCCACTCTAAAAAGTAACGTTCTCAGAATTATCAAGAACAAAAACGCATGTACATCAACACCAAAACAATCTTAACAAGAAAGCATTGAACTATCGCTCCCATTGCTCACAAATGACATCGGTTTCAGAACATATTTGAAAAATAACACGTTCGAAAAGGTCTTTTTCGAATAAAAGAAACAAAAATAGAAGAGCTCGTGAAAACCACGGAATTAATTTACGAAACGCAAAGGCGCGAGAAATGAAGTGAAGAAAACAAGATTTGGGTCGAAGGCTATCACCGTATGTTGATTACGTATATACTACGATCTGGGGGAGGTGTTCTTCAGCAAACGATTTCGACTCGCGCGAGTAAGACATGACACTCATTTCATTTTTTTTCACTACCAGAACGAAAAACCGGTCTTTTCCAAGCGAAGGAGAAAAAGAAAAGCGAAAACTTAGGAAGTTTCATAACAGGGAATTGAAATATTTATTTTTACAGAAAAGCCTCTTTAAACCGACCACCCGTCATTTCATTAACAGACTGGTTCGGATAATTGGCCAGGGAAATGTACTATCCATCGACCTCAGGAGTGGAAGATTTGACTTCGAATTGTAGTAATGTATGTAGAAAATAAAAAATGTAATTTTAAACAATTTTATGCCTTATAAATTAGGCGATGACTTTAGCAACAATAATTCAAAGTAACACCTTTTCGATTGCCATCTGGTGAAAAAGGTGTTCGTTTGTTTTGTTGCTGTTTACAATTCCTTTCAGTTCAGCATATACAAGTCCATAAAATCATTCGTCTTTAAAAAGTCCAAAACCATCAAAGGATTCTCAAAAAGGTCATGGGAATCTAAACCGATGCACGAAAGCATGTGAGCCGGGGAAGCCTGTGATGCATTTAGGATAAACAGGAAAAATTTGATGTTCATTTTGAAATTTGAGTGTTAGTATGGCCATTTCTGAATCTCGGAGTCTGGAATTTTCAATCGCGTATCATCTGGGCGAGTTCTATACCAATCACGAGTAGGGGTAAGTTCTCTATATAATATTACTGCAGATCTTGAACTTCGGAAATTTCATGGGAAGTTAATTGGTTCACTGACGTTAGAGGAACCTTCTTTAGCCAGTCCGTCAGCTATTTCATTTCTCTTAATGTTAATATAAGGGATTCATTGAAAGTGGATATCAGCAAAGTTCGACATTCTTTTGAGTTTAGTCGAAATTTCAAAGCTTGTGTCTCTGACAGTTATAATTCGCAAGTGCTGAGTTGAGTTCCGACTGTGTCAAGATCCAGATATTTCTTTTTACTACTGAGAGGTAGTCCAGAGCCAAGTTTATAACAGACAATTTCGTTTATTTTAATCAAAAATATCAATTCAATATTAACAAAAGACATTACAAAATTGATCCAAGTAAAATTTTAAGACAAGGTAGATTTATGGTAGCTAGGTAGGTATTTTAATTAACGTCACACTGGAGCAACACAACGGGCTATTGGTGACGGTCCGGGATCAATCCCAGAGGGAAAGACCCGAGGACAACACCACGTAATTTTGAGTGTAGAATTATGAAACGATAATTATTTCTAAGAAAGTAACATGATCTGTATTTTCGAACTTATAAAGGTGTGGAATATCTACTTTCTTATTTATAAATATGGTAGTCATACCAATATCCCCTTTTCGCTGCATCGAGACTAGACGTCTAGTATCATTTGACCACTTAATTCAATTACAATTCATCTTGCTTGCAATTACAGCAGTTAACTGATGCTTATAATCGTATTATGAAATACAGAATAGATTTCATAGTTTATATAGGTAGGTAGTTGAATTAACGTCACACTGGACCAATACAACGGGCTTTCATAGTTTACATCGAAAAATTTACCGTATTATTTGGAAAAATATTTAAATTACTATATGAAGTAAACTTTTGTAGTTTGATGCCGCATTATTTGTCCATTGAAGGACCTAACATTCTCTTATGATACTTTTTCAGTCAAGCTCAATATAGGTGGCGGTAGTATTTTGTGGTGGAATGTGTCCAATACGGATTCCAGAAGTGACGTCATTTGGCTTGTTTTTCACATATGATTACAACACGTCACCAATAGAAATTCTAAAGAACGAATTCGAAATTCATGTGTGATAGTCTGTTGGTCAACGCCAATTAGATTAAACACCCACAAACGACAATAAACTATATTTTAAAGTGACCCTGACATGTACCATGCAAGAGCATTCAGGTAACGGAGTAAAATCTCAATCTTTCGTCTTGTTTTGTTTGTTTACGCAGAAAATCCCTCTCATATTAATCATTAAATTGAACTTTTTGAAATTTTTTTTTGCCGCGTGATCTGAAAAAGAGGTGTTGGTTTGGAACACTTGTTCTTTTTGGGATTGGATAAACCAATCAATCGAAATTCCATTTATATATAACCTATTGACGTTCATTCGAAAAAAGAACTTTTGCGTTGAGAATATTCTTACTTTCTCAACTAAGAAAACATAAGTGACAGATTTGTTTAATAGAAAAATGCAAGATGTCTTGAGAAAAAGCACAGCAACATACTATATCCTGTATTAGTTTGTACCTTGTCACCCTTACGTGGAATAACTACGATAAAAACAGTTCATCGTTTCAGTGAATAAAACAAAAGAAGTTGAAAATGGAGTTGAAAACGTCAAATAAACAATTGCTTCCTGTTGCACATATTTTAAGGTCAGTTCAGATTCGCATTAAGATAAATGAGAATTTCCAATCTTTATTGTAGTGTAATCCGAAATAACAACATGATTGTATTGCTCTTGGAGCATTATGTTAGACTGGTGGTCTGGTAATAATAGCATATCTTTCTTTGAAAAAAATTTTTTTTAAGAAGATTGTTTTAGAATTCAGCGATTTTTGAAATTGTATTCTTAACCAAATCTATTTAATTTATTCATTGTTCGAAATATTTATTTTTCTGGTTTCGAACTGAAACGATCGGACTCAGGCGATATTTTATTTAACTGAGAATATTTTAAATTTTTTGGATTGGAATAGGATTTTTGTAATGGTTTTTGTCTTACTTTAAATTACGTTTTGGATATATTCTATGTAATAATATGTCTATTTTATATCATTAGTAAGAATTAATTTATAACATCGCTGAGCCCAAAAAGGCATTATTGATTATCTATAGTAGGAAAGTAAACTTTCATCGGATTTTTAAAACATTCTATGACATTTTATGCGATATTACTTCCTCTTTGATAACACTTCCTACACTTTACTCTTGATAATTTTTTGACTATGATAAATCAATATATAGTTGTGGCCATTTTTGGAAAAAAAAATTACTGGTTTTTACTTGGAGGAAAGAGCTGAAGTTTTGCATTGTGAAAACAAAAATCCTTCTGTATGGATTTCCATCAAAATACATGTTGTTATTCACAATATTTTCAGATATTGATTTCATAATTCATGCGTTATTTTATAAAAGGGTAAAACTCAGAAACACGGTACCGACCCTTCGCCAAACGGCTATTCGAATAGGCCGCCAAATGCATCCAATATGCTATTTATGGCCAGTTTCTGCAAAAACAAATGGCCAACTTCTATTTGGAGGAGAGTTGAAATTTTGGATCGTTGTATAAAGTCATGAATCGATTTCCATCAAAACTGTTATTCACCAATATATTTTCAGACTTAATTTCATAATTCATATTTATTATTAAGGGCCGCGGTAGCCCAATTGGAAGAACAAAGGATTAGCAGCCTGAGGGTTCCGACTTCGAAACTCAGTCCAGTCAAAGACAGTCGAGTACGAGAGGGCTGGTGCACATTAAATCTGTCGTGGCTTCAAATGTCCTCACGTTGGCGTGGTGTGGAAGTTTCGAGAGTGGGGTACCAGCTCAGGTGTTCTCATCATCTGACAGTGGTTCCAAATTACGAGGCGTTGTCCTTGGATCTTTCCGTTAGGGATTGATCCCGGACCATTACCAATAGCCTGTTGTGTTGCTCCAGTGCGACGTTAATTAACTGCCTACCAACCTATCTACCATATTTATTATTGAAAAAGGGTAAACTCAATAACGGTACCTCGCCAAATTGGTGACTAAACTTTTCGTAGCCGAACGGCTATATAGATAGGCTTCCATATTGGATATATTCCACTTGCGCGCAAGTGCACTTCCACATGCATGCAAGTCCATTCGCACTTGCGCGCAAGTCGAAGTGTATGTGGTAAACCTACGGCGGGTTACAATATTTGAAAAGTATTGCCAATTGGTGAAGGTAATTATTGCCCATTGGCATCGTATCGTGTTCTTGGGTCTAACCAAAAAAGTTCACAATAAGGAAAGTGTGAGAAACTCTGTTTTAGGCTATTACTCAGACTTACGATATGAAATTATCCGATTCGTAATAAGTATAAGAGATATTTATAGGATTTTCTCAGCTCCGAATTGATACATTAACATTCTCTGACTTGCATCGCTGGCACTAATCACGTATAAGCTAAGAGGATGATGGCAACTTCAAAGGAAATTTAGATTATGGAAGAAAATGTTCATTTTGTCAACTTAACGATGTGCTGCTTGAGTGATTGATTTTCTCATCAATCGATCAGCGTGGGTCAGACGTGAAAAAATTATTTTTCTGAAATGAGAACCAACGGCATAAGCGTTATTCTTCTCAAGAAAATTTTAAGCTAGGGAAGGATGCAGAGGCTCAAGCTCCTGCGCTCTTTCTTTTTTGTCAGAAGTACTCTTTTGCAAGTATGTCTTTGTTGTAGTCGAAATGGCTTTATTTTACAATTACATTTTCATTTTGCATGGGAGTTCCAGATGGAATGTTCTGCATGGAATGTTCTACATGGAATGTTCTACATGGAATGTTCTACATGGAATGTTCTACATGGAATATTTTATATGTAATATTCCAGATGGAATGTTTTACATGGAATGTTCTAAATCAGGGGTCGGCGAACTGCGGCTCGCGATCTATATGCGGCTTTTTGGTTAAGTGATGTGGGTCTGAAGTAAAATTGAAAATGAAAATAATACTACCATAGTTTCATTTATAAAATTTTTGAAGGATTTTATTCACTAAATGGTGATTTCATTTGTTTTATAGGTCTCGCAAAACAGAAATAGAACTGGAAAAAGAAAAATGCAGTCTTCGTAGTACAAGCAGACTGCTATAAAAGACCTACAGAAGGCAGACTCAATGATTTTCAATACTTATAATAGTCTTCCGAACACGTATCATGAATTGAAAAATTTGCATTTGGTGTCCTTAGTATCTTCGGGTCTACGTATTTACGTAAGCAATCGTTTTCTAACATGAATTTCATTAAATGTAAATTGAGGAACCGAATTACTGATGCCAACTTGGAATCGTGCCTTAAATTAGACAACGACTAGTTACAAACCGAACATACAGAAACGTTCTAAGGATATGCAAGCTTATTGCTCACACTGATTATTTTAATCAGTGTGAGCAATAAGCTTGCATTTCCTTAGAATGTTTCTGTATGTCCGGTTTGTAACTAGTCGTTGTTTAATTTAAGGCACGATTCCAATGAGAGCAATTTTTTTGTGTGATTTTTTCTTCATTTATAATAAAGATATAATTTTAATACTACAACTTGCTATAATATTACTTTGAATTTTCTTATTTGTAAAAATATATTTATTGCTCTCGAATCAAATTTAAATTATTGTGGGGGACAGGTTTGGCTCTTCCGTCTCAAAAGTTTGCCTACCCTTGTTCTACATGGATCACACAGGAATATGTACAAAACGAATAACTCAGCAGAACAATAAATTGAAATACATTTAGCAGATAAATAGGATACTATGAGCATCTCTCACATGCACAAATATAATATAAATCATAACAGTCTTCATTTTGGAATTCAATGAAATAATTTATGATTTACAAAATATTTAGTAATATTTTTTTATTAAAGCCTTCAAAATGCACTATGAATGGAATACACTCTATTCATCGGAAGAAACTGAAATAAACTAAAAATCTCGTGGAAATTGGCAACGTAAATAACGTGATGACACAAATGAGAGACCGCCAATCATTAACAATATTTTTCGCGTCTCCTCTGGAATTGTTTTAAAATTCTAAACCATTGTGACGAATAGATTGTATTAAAATCAAATGTGAGCAGCAAGCAACCCGAATATAAAATTTCCAGTGAGGAAACAAGCTTACGAAAAACTAGTAATTAAATTGCGAATTATGCAAATCAATTCGCAAAAGTAGAATGACAGCGATATTACTATAACCCGTATTTTGATGTCCTCTTTCGCTGAGCAGACTGTAAATCCGGCATCTGAGTCACGTGGTTTGAACGAGTCTTCGTTTCATCACGGCCAGGTTAAATTGTGAAGAATGCGTTCCCACAATTGGCGGGGCCACGGTAGCCCTGTTGGAAGAGTAACGGACTAGCAACCGGAGAGTTGCGAGTTCGAATCCAACCAAAGACCGTCGTGTACTAAGGGGGCTTGGTGCACGTTAAATCCGTCGTGGCCTCAAATGTCCTCACGTTGGCGTGGTGTGGAAGTTTGGAGAGTGGGATGCCAGTTCAGGTGTGACCTCGTCATCTGACCGTGGCTCAAAATTACGTGGTGTTGTCCTCGGATCTTTCCTTTCGGGGATGGTCCCAAACTGTCGTCAATAGCCCTTTGTGTTTCTCCAGTGCGACGTTTATTAAAATACCTACCTACTTGGCGTCTTTGGCACGGATTCTGGCTCCAAGTTGATTGTTCGGTGCCGGAAGTGATAGCATTGAATACGAGTTGGCAAAAGAAATAATCACCTATGGCGATCGCCATACATGATTGTGTGTATGCAGCCCATTCCCGAAATGTGTTTACCTTTCTACAAATGTAATCCTCCAAGGCCTTCGCAGCAGAGCCGTTCTGTATTGATATACTAGCGGCTCTGCTACGAAGACCTTTGAGGATTACATTATTCTGGTATGTTTTGTCTTTTCATAAGTCAGGTGTGAAATGGTGTATATGTCTTTGAAGATAAATCTGTAAGGTTTGGTATGTGCGGTTTGTCGCTCCTTGGCCATTTTTTTGCTACACGTAGGCTGATTAGTTCGATGTTAAGATAAATAGATAAGATAGATAAAATATAAATCAGAGGTGACAGATAAAAATAGATCTCGCTAAAAAAAACTATAAGTTTCCAACAATATTCGCTGGAAATTTTTTACAAGATTAACTGTCTGTTTACTGGTTAAGTATCTGTGGGATGTCTGACATCCCATCTCCTTGAAATGGTTAAGGCTAGGTATACAAACATTCTAGATATATTCAGGCGACTAAGGTATATTCTGATGTCTAAGAGTTCTTTAGGTGGGCAGTGAGGTATAAAATGTCCTACCACTACTTATATCTCACTGCCCATCTAGACCATTGCTTCACATCAAAGTTTGTCATGCGAACAAAATGCATTCATATAGAGAGAAATCTTCGCCCATAAAGTTTCTTTAAAAATGCCATTTAAAGGTTTACGAAAAAGTTTGTCAAAATTATTGTTTAGTTTCATCATTAAACAAGTCACACGGAGTGCGCAAATTTTACTTCCGCTACTTTAATGCTCTCGCTTAATACATAACGGGGTTACTGTAAATTGTAGTTAATCACTGTATTAGCGACATTTTAGCGTTTAATCTAATAGGCGCTGACCAATCAACCATCATGTATTAATACGGAATTTATTCTTTGGATTTTTATTGGCAAGATGATGAAATTGCATTCGAAAAACAATTCAAGTGACGTCACTTTCGAAATACGTGCAGGAAATACGTTCTTCCATCCACAAAAAGCATCAGTTAAACACTAATCTGCTACTTTTAATCATTTATCAACTAACTATAAATATTTTACTAATAAATTAGCAAGTTTCCGTCATAAGTAGAAACTATTCGATGCTCTAAGCAAACAGAATTGTTGAATAAACAGTTAATAATCTCAACTAATCTGTCTGGCATTTCTTCCGAGTTTATAGATCTATGAAACAAATTCAAGACTTCAAATGCATGAAAAACTATATTAGTTTTATTACCTTATATTCTATCTTATCTGACAGTTCCCAAAGAAAAATGATCGCATCATTTAGTTCAAGGTGGATGGCAGAATTGTATTGTAACCTTGGCAACCAGATTCATGGTAGATTAGTCAGAGATAATAATTCGCTCTATTATCCGAAATTTTCGCTCAACCGGCATAAATCATGCGCATGCTGTAATTCAGCCGAGTGGGTTAGAAGAAACAGGTTTACCCTCTGGTTTTTGTGAGCCATATTTTTCGTAATTGATGGCATACAATAAAATGAAGGCATTCAAGAGGAAATAGTACATTATCTGGGAGTATCTGAGTTGTGAATTACACCAATCCTGAGGGGTTGTTATGGATTCGAGTTAAGTTCTAACCGTGTTTTTCATGGCTTTCATAGAGTAAGAATCTAAAACCAGACTAAAGTTTCGATTGACATGATAGAAAGCTTTGACAAGCTTGAAAGAGATGGAAGAAAATCTAAAAGTTGAAAAAAATAATAAGGATGAGCGTTAAATTTTTCGCATGTTAATGGTTAAAAATAGTAAATAAATTAAATCGATCGAAAGATGTATACAAAAATATGTTACATTAAATAGAAATGTAAAAAATATCCAAAACATCTATAAGAAAACAAGCATGAATAACATGAATAAATTTATAATTGACAAAAGTGCAAGCTTCAGTTTGGGAACATTAACACGCGTTGTTTCAGCACTTTATAAGCATCACCATATGAATATTTAAAACCAAGGATACCATTCAAATAGTGAATTTTTTAAATCTTAATTTTTAGATAAAAAGATTGGTTTTAATTTTTTTAGCGAAATCTTTGTATTCATGAGTGTTTTTTAAGCTCTGCTGAATAACAAATATTTTTAATTTCAATAGACAATTATTATTTTTCTGACATATAAAAATAAATTTTTAGTTTTCCCTAATTGGGGTAATTTTCCTTGTGTGAAAGGTAGCTAATATGATAGTAGTCTAGGTAAGTTTTAAAAATGCGAGAATAAACTAAACATTCCCTACCATAAAATAATTATTATCGTGTTGAGAATATTTTCTCTGGGAAGATATAACTCAGGAGTTGACTTCGTCATCTGATCGTGGTTGAAAATTACGAGGTATTGTTCTGTGATCTTTCCCATCGGGATTGATCCCGGACCGCCCGTTGTGAAGCTTAAGTGCGACGTAAATTCAACGACCAGCTACGTACCTCTGGGATGATAGGTCTTCGAGTCATGAAGAATATCGCTAAAAATTGCATATAGTAATTGAAAGTTTAAAAGCTGTCCAGGGCCTTGAGTTAACCACCCCGGCTTATGCCTTTGATGATCTCAACCAGCGACATTGGTTTCAAAATTAAACACAAAAATTTATAAATGATCCTAACAGTAAATTATTTATGAGATTTTTTCTTGATTGTATATCCTGGAACACCTAATACGTATCTCCTTGTGGAACACAGGGGTTATCAGTCAGTTTCCAGATGGGCCCAATTGCTACTTTTGGGCTCTTTTAACTTATTGCGTGCAAATGAAATGCTATGAAGCATCATTTTGGTATCAGTAGAAAGAGCTTCTCAAAAGAGAACTGCATAAAAATATTTTGTTTTATGTGCAATATCTTTAAAAAAATATTTGTTTACTACTGTTATCAATGAACTAATTAGAAAATACATCTTTTGTTAGGCAAATACAGTTGGGAGGTAGTATTTTGTGGAATTTTTTAATTCCCGTGTCGTTACTTCATCTGCGATTTCAACACGTCGCGTCGCTTGTAGAATCGATCATAAATGTATTGATTTTTAAACTGAAAGCATGGTTAATACGTACTCCATGAAGCCTGGTTTTAATGGTTTCCCACGAATAAATTAGAGCGGAGGAAATTGACGTCAAATATCACTAAAATGGCTATAATTAAATTTGTTCTTAACCGGAAGTATGTTCAGTTTACCTTTCAGTGTTGATGTTTACACTGATAATCATTTATGACAAAGAAATTACTTTTTGACAAAAAAATGAAAATTTGTTTGAGGGTATTTAAACGTTTTAAAAAGCAAAATTAGCTGCTTTTCTTTTTTCTTCTGGCAATCCTGGTTACAAGAGAGCATCAGGGATCTGCAGTTCTGATGAAAGGATTCGACTCCTTGGAAAACGCGAAGTAGCTTGTAAACCTCTGTAAAAAGAGTATCACGTTTTATTGACCATAAATCTAATCTCCGATTTACAAAAAAGTATGCTGATTTTTTTCTGCTTACTAAACACAATCGTATTGAATCGTGTTACTTCTTGCACATATGAACACCAACCTATCAATCTTCCTTGCATCGGAATTGAATTGCAAATGAGCGAAGTCGAAACGCACGTGCGCTTCGGGAAATTAAATAACACATAAGCGATTGTGGTCCATTACGGAAACGTTCTACCACCAACTGCTTCTTCCTGGCTGACCTAACACTTGCTCCCCTGGAGACCAAACCTCAAAAAATCTCGAGAAAGCACAATCAAACCTGTTCTTTTTCTTCTTCTAGCGGCTAAAAATTGGGGTTTTATTTACCCTTTCAATTCTCAATCGGCGACCTATTCCCACTCACTCACTCATGGAGTGGAATGGAGAGGTGGATCTTCGTTTCTCCATGTAACTTCTCTCTTACAGGGGCTGTCATGGCTCAGTAGGCTAGCACAGCGAGTTATAGTTATCAGCGCAGGTTTGATTCCTGTCAGGTTCAATCCTACACTGAATGTATTTCTTATGTGTTCATAAAACTTACTTTGTGTGTGTATGTCCATTACTTGACGTTGCCTATCTTGTGCTTGTAGCAGCATGGCCAAAAAAATATGGCACTTGCGCCATAAAATACAACTTAGTCATCTCTCTCTTACACTATGGTTGGTTGGGTTTTTATGGCGAAAGAACCATGCTGCACCAAACACAAGGCAACGTCAAGTAATGGTAAGTTGGTAGGTAGGTAGTTGAATTAACGTCACACTGAAGCAACACAACTTGTTATTGACGACGGTTCGGGATCGATCCCGAAGGGAAAGATCGAGAACAACACCTAGTAACTTTGAACCCCGGTCAGATGATAAGGTCAACACCTGAGCTAGCACCCCACTCTCCAAACTTCCACACCACGCCAACGTGAGGAATTTCGAGGCCAGTACAAATTAAACGTGCATCAGCCCACACGTATACGACATCCTTTGGATGGGTCGTGATTCGAACTAGAATCCTAATCCGCTACTCTTCCAACCAGGCTCCCCATTCAAACCTTTTTGCGTTCATTTGGTGGTCTTTAAAAAACTCATCTAATTTTTTGCCATCTTTTAAATTTCACTTAAAATTTTACACATTTGTAAATTAAATTACTCATTAGTTCTGCTGCAAATGGTGATCTTGTTTTATTATCTGATTACTGTTTGAATATTTTGATTCTCATCTATACATTTTACATGTTTTAAATCTATCTTTTATCTTTACCTCGGACTTTTAATACTTAGATATTTTATACTTTTATTGGGTTGTATTCAGTCTTGTGTTTGGCGTAGCATGTCCGCTTTTGGACCTTGCGCCATAAAAAACATAACATCCATTCATCCAACCAGGCTTCCGCTGTCCTGTCAAGTACTTTAGTAAAGTTTTTTACTGACACAGTAGAGAGAAATACATCGAACATGCGCCGCCTACAAATCAGAGGTTGCTAGCAGATTGAGTAAACGCACTGAGCCACGGCAGCCCTTCTTACACCAAGGGCGTGGAAGGACAACGCAACTTCACCCAATATCTTCCCACATTGGCCAAAACCTAGGTGTGTTGTGTTTCGATTGTACCCAGTTGATGACTTGAATATTTCTTAAATTAATTCCCCCATTAAAATGCTTCTCTTTCCAATTCCGATCCATAGCTTTGGCAATGATACGATAGGACCTCTAATTATACTACTTTTAAAGTACATTCTGGTTTTAATCTCAATTTTCTTAAATTTAACTTTTATTTGTCTCATTTATAATTAACGTTAACGGGAAGGTCACCCCTTGACTACACCTCAAATGGACGAGTGCTTTTTAGTTTTGTATTAGCTGATTTTTATATTTTTTAGCCTCTGCATCTAAATTTTAAATTTAAAAAAAATTTTCCCTTCCTAATGTAAATTTCTTTTATTTAAATTTTCTTTCTTATTATGATGTGGAGTTGAGCTGCTTTGCAGAGGGTGCTCCGAAAGGGATTTGTCCTATCCTATCTTCACCCAAAAGAATTTCATTGATGAGATTCATTGCACTACAGAGGCAGATCATGGCTTCCAAAATTTGATGTGGAAATTTTTTGAAGTGGAGTTCCCTGAGTGTGAAGGAGAAGGTGAGCGGATCAGCGGAATTCTAGCTGATCCGATGTATGCAGAATTCCCCCAGGTGACTGTCTTGACGAAGTATCTCGTCATCAGAAAACTGATCAGATCTTGATCTCGTCATCAGAAAAAATCAGCAATATCTTAATGAAGATATACATTGTCATTAGCGAAATTGATCAGATCTTGATGGACGAGATATCTCGTCGAATCCACTTGAAGTTTTAATAAATGTATTTTTTGCGTCGACAAAAAATATTTCAAGTGCCACATTCTCATTTCGTGACGTATTTAAATCCCGACACATAGTGGTTCACTTAAGTATTCGTCCGCCTGACATTTTTTTACTATTTTCCTGAATTTTATAGGAATATAGTTAAGGTTAGTTGGTTTTGAGGGTTTTATGGCGCAAGGGACATATTTGACCGTCAGGCACAAGACAACAATATCAAGTAATAGTAAGTTGTGTGTATCAAGTAGTACACACACAATGTAAGTCCTAGGGATATAGTAAAAATTTTACCACCAAAAACTGTCTTACTATTTTAACTTTCCGCCCCTGGGAGGTCCACTTAAGGGCACATCTTCCTTTGGTGTACACGGGCTTCATGAACCCAATGTACCCTAGTGATCTATTATTTTCCCATGGGGTTTACTTTTGCTAGTAAACATGGGGGGTCGCGATCCCAGGATGCCCAAGCGATCTTTCTCTACATTATTTTCTCTATCCTTTCTCTTCAAAATGACTTACATTGTTTGTCTTGTGTTTGGCGCAACTTGTCCAAACATGGCCCTTGCGCCATAAAACCCCCCAAAACCAACCAATCAACCTACCCACCCCTGGATTCACATCTGTACCAGGTAAGACGACGGGGTCCCTCATGAAATAAATACGCGAATAAAAGTACGTTCAATTTTCATGTATTCATAATTTTCTCTTTTATGTGATTATCGTACACCTATATCATTATGGACAGTTGTAAGACAAAAAACTTTTAGCCATTTCTCAGAACCCTCTTAGACCTTGTGCCGGTACAATGGTACCGGTGACACCCCCCCCCCCCATGTGGGGGTCCGACTGAATTACCTCGCGCCTACCGAAAAGTGAAGAGAGCAGAGCTTGTTGTTTTTCATTCTGCTGAGGTTAAAGAATGTTCTTTTTTTCCCATTCCATTCAATCGGTGACCTACTCCCACTAACTCACCCATGGAGCTAGAAAATAAAGCTGAATCTTCGTTCCTCCATGCCTCCTACCACCGTGGGAGTAAAAGAATTAACGCGCTTTGGACTCATCTTTTCCCACTTCCTTTACACTTAATGTTTTCATTGTGATTAGCAGCGGGTGCAGCCGCTGTTGGGTTGGTTCACTGGGCTAAGCGGTAATAAGAGGATTAAAGGCGCTATTTCTTATGGTTGAGCGTGTCATTATGCTGAACTTCCTCTTGAGATTGCCTCCCCTGGAGCGATGACCAAATCTCTGGAATCAGATTTGAAGGTGAGGGAGGGTATTAAGTGCTTTGAAAACATTTCCACAATTTGGTGTTCATTCCGAATCGTGACTTGTTGATAAAACCCAGCGTGCCCATAAGCCTCTTAGCTCGACGTATTAGTTCTGAAGTAGAAAGAAAGATGAGGTTCTTATTTTTTGGAGAGCTGGGATTACTTTGTTTTCGAAATTTCCATTGCGCGATAATCACTTTCAAATTAAATTTTGTGGGTGGTTAGTTGCTTTTTTTATGTTTCAAGGGTCAGAAATGGGCAAGCTACGCCGAGCAAATGATCAGCCCCGTGTAGAGAGGTCGTTAGAAGCAGAGACCGGTATGAAAGAGAGGAGTAAAAGATAAAGACCTTTGCCAAACTTTGTTAGCTGGTTTGATTGGTTTTTATGGCAAAGTGATGGTTAGGGCATGGACTGATATTAAAAAGAGGAGTAAAAAATAAAAACATTGTCCAAACTTGGTTAGTTGATTTGGTTGGTTTTTATGGTGCTAAGCATAGAATTGGCCAAGCTGCGCCAGCCACAGGATCAGTACTGTGCTGATAGCTGATTAGGGTACGGACTGATATGAAAAATAGTAAAAGGTAAAACATTAGCCAAACTGGTTAATTGGATTGGTTTGATAATTTTTGTAAAAGATAAAAACAGCGTAGCTTGTTTAGTTGATTTCGTTGTTTTTATGGTACAAGAGCCACAATTGGCCGAGCTGGGCCAAACACAAGATCAATACCGTGCTTGTTAGAATAAAATGAAAACAAGATGAAAAAAGGTAAATATTTATTTTGGTAGAAAAAAGTCCACCAGCATCAGGACAAAAGTAAAAAACAAGAGGAAAAATCCGAATTTAAATGTTATCTTTGAAAATGTTGACACTACTCGCTTTTCTAAGCCTTTCCAGGCTACTTGTAAAGGCGGGAGAGCACTAGTGTGTTATAAGGTAAAAAAGATAAAGCTTCTCTAGTTTAATTTGAGAATGGATCTCAGAGATTCAACCACACCAACAAACCTGTAAGATACAGGTAGCCAACTTCCGCCATGAAACCTAGCCAACTTGTAAGGTACAGGTTGGTTGGGTCCATGGCGCAATGTTCATGACAGGACAAACCATGAGACACATACTCATGTATGCACATAATCAATGTGGCATGTAATCATGTTTTGATGTATAACCTGCCCAGAGAAGACGTGTTCTAAACGTATACACTGATCAATTGCCCCAACCTTGGGAAATTATTGGGAGACCAGGAAAAGCAAGTTGTCCTTCATATGTTTTCGGAACTTTTTGTTGTGTTTATACAGATCATTAACGACATAGCGGTAACCAATTTTGAAAATACTTTTTTATTTCAAAGGTACTTAATTATGCATTAAGTTAGTGCAAACAGTAACAAGAAACACAAAAACATAACAACTAAAAAAATGAAATGTTTATAGGATTGCATCTGGTCTACCCGTGTGAGTTCTTTCCGGATAATGACATTCAATGAATTATATGTTCACCGTCGTTTGCACTACGCAACACAATTCGGATTATTGTAAATTCCTGATAGACATTTTTTGTCAAGCTAAATGTAGGTGGTAGTAGTGTTTCTGTGGCGGATCGTGTTTCATGAATGTATGTGAAGCGAATGCGATTTTCCAGTATTCGACAATAAAAATTCCAAAAAAGTTAATTCCTAATTGATATCGTCGACTTAGAGCAGAAACTCATCAACTAACAAAAACGTTTTTGCTACTGTACAGAGCTATTTAAAAACTATTAGTATTGAAGTAAAAATATCAAAATTTTAAGTTCGATAGTATTTCATCTTTTAAACAGATAACAGTATGATTTTGTACTTCCCATCATCATGAAAATGAGCATTTAGCGTCTCCGAAAAAATTTCAATAAATTAGTTTCTGTTCTAAGCCGAAATTATATGGTTGTTGATTGGTCAAAGCTAATAAGATTAACGCTCCTGGTGGTTTCTTGACGAGGTATCTTGTCATTAGAAAAACTAATCAGATCTTGATCTCGTTACTATCAAAAAATTCACACTACCTTGATGACGAGAAATCTTGTCATTAGCAAAATGCATCAAACGCTGATGGACGAGATATCTCGTCGAAACCACTTGGAGGATTAAGCGCCAAACGGCGATACATTACATTTTAAGGTAACAGCGATATGTGTCATGCAAGCGCATTTGGGTAGCGGAAGTAAAATCGCTTTCCGTATGGTTTGTTTATTTGCACTAAAAATTCCTCTCATACGATGTAAATGTTTGTTGCAAGTATACAAATATTAATTTCTACGATCCTACTGGACATAGATCTGATACGGTTGATTTCAAACTTGAGACATGGCACGATTGACTTGTCAAATATTAAAAATATTGCGCCCTGAGCTATTCGGACCACTTGAACGTGACGTCCGTGTAGCTTGGCATGGTGGTCAAACTGTCTAATGATTTAGTATATTAATAATTATCCGTATTAGTAATTGCTGTTCATATTATCCGTATATTAGTAGGGAAGGAGGGAATTGCGATCACCTAAATAAAAATTGTTATAAATCAAAGAAATTTTATTTTATTAATGTGAAACTGGGAGCATTATTAAAAAAGTAATTATTTAAGAAAGTTAAATAAGAATGTAAAAAAGACAAGAAAAATGAAAAGAGGCATTGATCGGCATTTCCCATCCAAGGAGGGTAATACCCGTCACACAATGGGTAATTCCGATCAGATAACAGTTTCATCTAAATCCCATTTTATACAAATCACAAACATAGTCATCTGGTGTATCCCATCCACTGCACAGGGAATGTGCCCATCTATACCAAAGCTCACCTCCTTTCCCTACCTCTCCACAAACTAAACAAGTGTTCTCGCCAAATTCACTAAAATTGTCATCATAGTTCACAATATCTTCAGTCTTCGCCTTCCGATGTTTCAAACGAAAGTTGTCTTCGCTTTGCTATCTTACTTTCGGAGCCTGCCTTATTGTTACACCTTATTGTTAGTCTTCTTTGGCTGTACTAATTTCTTCTGTTTTTTTTCTCTAGTCACTATATTGCTATCCTTGGAGTGACATTTTCGGTTTTCTTTCTGGACCAACATTTCTTTAAGGGGAGTACCTGCCAATATTTCTGAATGTTGCTTCTTTCGGGACCCTTTTGACGCATTTGAGTTGTTGGCAACAAACAGTCTGGAAGGAATTGGTGAAACATCTGTTATTTGCACAGTCTGAGATGCTGAAGAAGTAGAGGGCTGCTCGAGGTCAATCGATGGTTGGTCTGTCACTTCTTTGTTTTGGGAAATAATCCTTAGCTCATCCATGTCTGAGGCAGGCGTATCTTCAACTAGGCACGACTTGTCCTCCAAACGGTCCTGAACGAACTGATCGGAATTTCCCCACTGGTATCCATTTTCATATTTACGCTCATTGTCATGATACAGGTTATATCGATGTCAAATGAAATAGGCTATTATATCGATAAGAATATCGGCTTTTATATACTATGAGTAATCAAGATATTTATAAAACAATTCTTGTGATATTATTTGCAGAATTATAACAAAACTTCCAAAAATCGCAATAACGATCGCAGCACAAAATATCCAAGCATGAACTGTTCTTTCACTGCTGGAATAGAGTCAACACGTCACACCATGATGGCAGCATCTTCTAAGACTCTTAAATACGAACAGTAGCGCTAAATATTTGGTGATCGGCCCTTTGATCGGAATTCCCACTCCTTCCCCTAATATTTATCCCTCATGTTTTAGAAGACGCAACCCAAACCATAAGAGGAATCGGGCCTCTAGGAGTTGGCGCCTGTGGTTCCCATGCTTGAATATTCGATGTCACAGAAGGAACTTCAATCTGTTTTCGATTTATAAATAAAAACTAAATCATATCGTTATTCTGAAAGAACAATAACGCAAGTGCAAAATATGGGGATTTTAAGTTAAATGCGTCACTAGTCTGACAAGATGAATCGTTCCAATGGAACTAGGACAAAACTGTAGAAACCCTCAACTCTTCTGCAGAGCATTCCGTCATTGTTCAAATTTCAGCTGCTTCTCATCATCCTTTAGAAAAATGAAGCAAGTGTTAGTGACTCGGAGTTTGAAGGTGGGAGGTTAGATCTTTGATGCAACAACGACACAAGTGTTGTTCAGAACGACTGTATGCTTAGATGTTTGTTGAATTTGACTGAAAAAATGACATAAATGTATATCGTGTCATTGCTAATCCAAACTGTCCGCTTCATGATGAAAGTTCCTGAATGTATAAAATGTCAACAAATATGTTGTAAAAATATTATAAATAAATGAAAAAATTTTTGTATAGGTATTGACTTTGTGTTGAATATTTCATTCCAAATTTTGAGAGAATAAGTACGTAATTGCAAAATTGGGGTGAATATTCAAAATACACCTGAATGGGTGGCATCAAAAAAATAGTTTCAACACTAACGAAGCTTCTCAGATGTTGCAATTGATTTTAATCATGAATACTATTCTTAGTTTTTCGTTATTTAAACAAATCGATGAATTCCACTTGTGTCATTATGTTTCCAGAACAGCGATATAAAATTCCTTTCTGGAGTAATTCTCTCTTTAGAACATTTTAGTTTGGCATTATGTTTTAAAAGGAGAATAACGCTCATAGCCTCCTAATAAATAGAAAGGTGGTTATAAGTCCTTTTCTAGACCTTGCGCCTTAAAACCCAATAACCATCTGAGGTTACAGAAGTTAAGCCTCACAAAAATGATGCAATTAGAATTTGTAATCTACGCAATAAAACGCGTGTTATTAAATAACTGTCGATCAATTTAATGATTCTATTACATGGTTGATTGAGCGGCCATTGTAAATATCGGAAAGGTCAACTTCATATTTTTAAGATGAGCTTCAATCATCCGCTGTTACAGATAATCTCCGAATCGTGTCAAGAATAAATACATGTTAGAATAAATTCACCGGAAGTTTTCCTGAAAACGAATTCTTCATTTTGCTTCTTTCTCGATTCATATCACTTCAGTTCCATCTGATGGAATGTTTGACCCGAAGAATAAAGTAAAATAAATGCGAACGGCGAGATTAAATTAAATCGGAAAACACAAAATGGCGGTGTTCGTTGGAGCGTTTCGAATACCATAATGCGGATGTTGATGAGTGTCAAAACGGTAAAATCAATCGAAGATAATTTTGTTCCAAAACTACAGGTTGTATGCTGAGTATATTAATAAGCATTTCTGTTCAGCTCTGTTTATTGCTTTTTCTGTTTATAACTCTAGTAACATAGATTCTTTCTCGTAATCAAAATCAAATTTTCTACCTTTTTGTTTCAAGTCAAATGTAGAGCTTCATTGAATTTAACCGTTAAGGTAAAATAAGTTCCCACTTATATGATTATCGAACCGAAAAGGTTGGTTGTAAATGATCAATCGCAGTTTCCAAAATAAATTTCCAGAATTGGTGCATCCCCGATTTCATGAATCATTATCAGCAGCTGAATCAATTAAAAAAACATTGGATATTTAATTTCAATTCAAGAATATTTCTTAAAAATAATTAAAATATACCATAGAGAAAATTGCTTTTCTGATACAAATCAATAGTTTTTTTTATCCATTGCAAAATTTGCTTATTACCGATTAATAACAGTGTCTCCTTACACATATCAATCCTTCTGATTGTTCAGTAAAACGACATTGGTTATTTATTCAATATGGAATGTTTAATCTGTTAGGCTATTAATTCAAACATAAATTCAACAATGCAAAAAAGCTGAAAGTAAATAAACTATAACTTAGAATTTCGTTAATAAAACCAGCTGCTTGTGTAATCAAATTCCCAGGTGCGGGTTTAAATCAATATATCATTATATCATTGTATAATCGCTGGTTAATAAAATCAAATGCTTAATGTAATCAAATCCCAGTTGCGAATTCGAAATAATATAATATCTGTAAAATCGCTGGTTAAAAAGTGAGTACTGCCGCTATTAGAAATGTTTACTCGTAGTTTTCCTCGTTGTAACCAAGAGCAAAAAAAGATGTCAAAAATATATTGTTCAATTCTTGGAATTCATATTCAGCAAATTTTATTCCAGCCAAAAGTAATTTTAATTTAGGAGAGGAAAGTTCTCTCTGCACAGTTTTCCATGATTCCTCAATGCTTTTCTCATGGGCAAAAGAATTACTCGATAATGTATTGTGTCTGGCGCAGCATGGCCAAATATGGCCCTTGCGCCATAAAACTTCAAAATCAACCAACCATAGGCAAGGGAGAGAAACGTCATCATAACATCAGAGACATCTTTAGTAAATTCATCAAAATTAATTTTCATAATTGGCTTATTTTCGTATTATTATCTATTAAAAATTAAATAACCTTTATATCTTCGAGTTTACTTTGGTGTCATTGTTTATCACTTTGATTTGACCTATGATGCCATGGAAAGTGTTCAATTTTCAAATTGCCGGTTATAAGAATCAGCCTCTTCATAGAATCAAATCTGCAGGAACCAAGCGATTTCATAAAGGTTCCTTTGCTTACTAAATTCTAAATCATTGTTCGTAAATACTTAATCTAACGGGAAAACTTGTGTGGATATTTGACTGATTTAGCAGACATGAGCATAAGTTATGTAGTTCAGATATGCGAATATGAGCAGTTAAGTGCATGAAATCATTTCTAGAACCTATTATTTTATACATAATAAAATAATCAATTCTCATTTCAGTAATATATTATGATTTTGAGGAATTACAGATAAGCTGCTTAAAAACGATGATCAACAAACGCAATATTTTATTTAAAAAACTGGTTGACCTTCACCAACCATGTCGCAGCAAATACCTAGAAGTAGTTAAGCATTTGCTACAAAGAATAGATGTTAAACTAACATAAAAAAGAAGCAAACATTAAGAAAAATTAATAATTTATGATAGACATTAGTCGGGGATACCAAAAGGAATTATACTACTAATGCACTTCTGGATTAATGTTATGATGTTTTGTAAATGAAATTTCAAAACAGCAATAAGTGTTCGAATTGATTTCCTCAAAAATCAATCATTTTAGGTTTTCTTTTGTGTACATTTTCACCTAATTCTTTTATGTAAAGAATTTTACACAGAATTATCTTATAGATTTTTTTATTTGGGAATGAAACATAACGCAATAAATGAAAAAAGCAATCATTGAAAGGGAATATGACCGACTGTTTAAAAAATAGTTTTATTCAGATTTCATATTTTGCCCAGAACAAATTCACTAAAATAATTATTTTTATACGTGTCTTATATCCAACCAAATTATAATGGAATTAACGTTAATCACTAATTTAAAACCGCTTCAATGCGTCTAGTTTGATTGTTTTATGACGTATATCAAAATTAAGCTGCGTCAAAAGCAAGATTAAATAATAGAAGTAATTGAAAAAAGTTTGAATGCTATGAAATCGTTGGTCCCTATCTAATTAGACCTCGTGTAGCAAAACAAACTAAACGAAATCAATGAGCTAATGTATTGAGCTAGAAATTAATATATTAAAATGGAATATAGCCATCCATTAAAATTATTTTTATTCGTGTCATATTTTGCAAACAAATTCACGTTCTTTCAAATCAAAATACAATTGACGTTCACCATTAATTTAGAACAGTTTCAATGCATCTAATTGGTTTTTATGGCACAAGTGCAAAACAAAGGACCACATTCAATAATAGAACACTAATAAAATGGTTTCAATGTGTCTATTAAGTCATAGCTCCCAGTCGAATTAGACCTCTTTTAGCAAAACATGATCACGCAGCGACAAACTAAACCAAATCGTTGCAAAATTAATTATATTGTGAGAGAATATAAAAAATATTTTTATTCTCATTTCATATTTTGAAAACACGAAACAAATTCTTTAATATAGGTTTTTAATCCATGACTAACGTTCTTTCCAATCAAGATACAATTAACGTTAATCACCGATTTAGAACGTTTCAATGCGTCTAGTTAGGGTTTATAGCACAAGTGCAAAAAAAACGGACAAAATTAAATAATATATGTAAATTATCCCTCTTGAAGCAATAAATGGTCACAGGACGACAAACTGAATTAATTCATCTAGTTTAGCTAGAAATGAATTATATTAAGAGGGAATATCTCGTGTCCGTTAAAAAATATGTTCATTCATTTCACATTTTGAAGAACAAATCCTTTCACAGAACAAATTCTTTTAATTCAGAATACAATTTACGTCCATCATGAATTTAGAACTGTTTCAACGCGAATAGTTTGATTTTCTTTTTGACACATGTCCAAATCAAACTGAACAAGCTGCTCCAAATGCAACATAGAAAGTTTTCAATCCCTATATCTGATTAAACGGGAGTTGTCAAAACTGTATCAAAACAATTGAATTTTGAATCAATTCTTTCTTGTATCAAAAGAACACAACACGCCTGACTGATTACATATAAATAAATTAAAACATAATTGACCGATGAAGAACAAAAACGAGGATAGAAATGTGTTCTCTTTTCGTGTAACCGGGAGAACGGTTTGCAGAAAAAGCACCATTTTCTCTGTCCACACCTCCATCTTCTTTTGTTCCATAGTCACATTTCTAGCCGAAAAACGTTAGTTCCCCAAGTCGTGATTCCGTTCTTGTGCTTCTTCCTGATACTGGGAGAGCTCATTCTTTATGTTCTTTGACTTCATTTCATATTTAAGCATCCTCCTTTGTCACGTTCTACGTGTAAAGAGGTACGTGATTAAAGTTTATTTCGCGCGTATGAGGAAGCAGATAGTTGGTAGAGCCAGGTGTGATAAGGTATGAGGAAATCGAATATTGACATTGCACAAAATTAGGCAATAGGAAGGTGGTACCGAACCAAAGACCACACAAAATATGTTTTGGAAAAGCCAGCTTTTTTTGTTTTGTGTGTTCTATTTCAACCATCATTATATTTTTTATTGAAAAATGTGATATAAAGTATATGCGTTTCGACAAATACAATAAATTTGTTTGGGTTTAATGTCACAAATACCAAGAACGGACAAGCCAATAATAAATACAACACGAAACGAGATATGTTTCCTTTAATTGACTTAAGTTAGGTTTCTATCGCATGCGTATGCAAAATATTTCTCTAAACATTTCAATCAAATTTCTAAATACTACACGACCGGCTCACAGCATCTGTGCAAAACTTTCCTAATTGCTTTTCCGATTGACAAAGTAGCGTTATTTCATTTTATCTTTCAAATCTTATTTCAGTCCATTTATAATGAATATAGCATCCATATTCCAGGGCTGCCACAGGAGACTTTTTTCTACAATTTTTCATCCTTGGCGACTCTTTTAAGCAAAATCGTCACAAAAGCTCCTTTCAAAATTTTGCGACTTTTTGAAAATTTACCTTAGGTCAACGAAAAATTAGTCCCCTTTTATTAACGAACCGAAAAAATATTTTTCGGATTTTCCTCTAAAGAGAAAATTTTCAAAGGAACGCCAATTTCAAAGTTTTGGCAAACATGAAAGAAAGCATCGGAATCTGGTTGCTACACTGTCATGAAAACCTTATTAAGAAAGTTTTTGGTTTTTAACTTTAAAATTTAGATTTCTGGGCGAGATCTTCGACGTCTATTTTATACTTATTTAGCATATTTTGTGTTTTAGCTGATTCATTTTGTATCTGAGCAATTGGAATTACTACTAAAATAGGGTTAAATTTTTGCTGTTTTCAAAAATTTATGGTAATTCTACTATTTTACAAATGCTTTGGCTGGGGCAGTTCTAGCAAGTCTAGCACAGGCGACATTTTTCTGTTTTTCATCTTTGGTGCCTTGAAGTACTTTTTTAAGCAGAAAACGTCTCAAAAGCTATTTTCAAAATTTTGTCGACTTTGAAAATTCACCAGTCAACGAAAATTTAGTCCTCTTTTATAAGTAATAGTGGACGGAAAAATTATTTTTCTGATTTATCTTTAGGAGGAAAGCTTCCTAATGACACCAATTTAGAAGTTTTGGTGCCAAGTCGTGGCAGCAATGAAAGAAAAATATCGGAATCTGTGGTTGCTATACATTGTCTTGAAAACCTTTGAGAAAATGTTCAGTTTTTCATTTAAACTAAATGAAAAATCAAGTCCCTTTCATACTTAATTAGCACATTTTGTGTTTTAACCGATTCATTTTGTATCTGAGCAACTAAAATTTCTACGAAATTAGGGTTTATATGGAGACATATTTTGGCTACTAGTTTTTGGCTGTGGTAACCCTGGTATACACTTGAAATATATTGGAAATATCTCAAAACATAAGCAAAGTAAGCAAAGAGAAAATACTTCAGGTTAAAAATTAGTTTGATGTATCCGCTCTTTTGACGATGTCTGGCGAAAAATATGAAAGCGATATGATGAAATAGCATTCGAGTAACACATTCCAAATTACTAAAAAGGTCATTAAAACACTAGCGCCCCTGTATTTAGCTTTATAGAAAAAAAATATCTTAGCTTTCTCATACTCGTGCAGTAAAATGTGACCATATGAGAGGGATTTTCGTTATAAAAGCGAAGTAGACGAAAGACAAACAGAGATTTTACTTCCTGTTGCTCAAATGCTTTCGCATGATACACTCTGGGGTTATCTTAAAATGTAGTTTATCGCCGTTTGGGGGACGTTTGGCGGGTAATCTGATTGACGTCGACATCTATCGTGTATCAATTAGGAATTAATCCTTTGAAATTTCTATTGAAGACGAGCTGAAATCGTGTTCGAGAACCAAGCCAAATCACGCAAGCGACGTCATTTCCGGAATATGTACAAGAAGCACGTTCCACCTCAGAAATGCTACCGCCACCTACATTTAGCTTGACAGAAAAGGCTCCCCTCTTTTAGAATCAAACCAAACCTTTAACCTTTGGAAATTCTTCATACAGAAACCCCCGGGGAACATCTTCTTTAGGTGTGTTACGGGCTTTCTGAACCAGAGGTATCCTAGTTATCTATTTTTTTCCCATGGGGTTGACTGCCTCTGGTAAATACGGGGCCCGCGACACCAGGATTCCCAAGCGATCTTTCCCCTTCCCATCTCTTCTTTACACAATTACTTGACATTGTCTGTCTTATATTTGGCGCAGCTTGGCCAAAAAAGCATAAAACCCCAAAACAACCAACCATACAGAAGCAAGTAACTGCCTACACTGGCACTCAACTCGCGAGTAAGGCACGTGAAGAAGTTTTCCCACATTACTTTTTGTGTGTGAATTTTGCAACAATAATTGAAACCTCCACCAGTAGCCGAAAGCGCTCTATCTCAGGTCCTCGACCCGGACTCACTTTAGAATAACCACCTATTCCACCCAAAAGCTCAAGTCTCCACCTTCCAAGCTCAGACTATCCAACAACCCTTCATTTAATTGCCACTGCACCTCATCTACATTTTAAGACATCAGCCATCCGTTCAATTGGTCTACAGGAGACCACAGAAAGGAAGTTCAATGCTTCCCCTCCAAAATAGAGCACTTTCTTTTATACCCTTGCTTTTGTATGTTCACCGCATAATGCGTCAGTTTCATTCTGTATTGTGAGTCCACCAACACGTCACGTAGGTATTAGCCACCGAGCCTTTTTGTGAGCGCTCCTGTTGTTATTATGGCGGTGCTTTTTATATTTTTATGTCGTTTTTTTTACTGTTTGGTAGTGAGTTTGGGGATGAATGGGAGAAGATTGTGGGTCACCCAAAATTTGAGGCGACACCCATTCATTTTGGTCTGCCACGACGGCTTCATTGTGTTGTTGTGGGTACGGGATCTAATTCACTCTAAATCTAATAACTATATTCCAGTGATATGAGAGATTAGGTAGTTTTGTACAGTTAGGGCGTATGCTGTGTGTGGAGAATCATTTAAAGGGGACTGCTGGAACGGATTTGCATGGTTAATTAGTACGGTGATGGATTTTTAACTGTTGCCGGGTTTTATAATTTGATTGATGATTTTTTGGGAAAATTAGAGGGAGCATTCCTTTTTTAATTCTATTAACCCTTCGATACTTCACGTATTCGGTTAAGGTGCTCTTTTTCACTTGTCCCTCGATTTCCCTACACATTGAGATATTTTCAGCAATGAAAATGCCGTCTTTCTTGCGAAGAAGGATATTCTAGTCCTACTGAGACTTACCTATAAGACCAGTTTTCATACGGCGAGGTAAATCATATTTATGGAACTAAGAGGGTTTTCAAGAGTGAGTGTTTATAATTATCCAGGGGCAAGAGTTGGGCGGTAATTAATGACAAGATTTCTGCTATTCTGACGTCCAAAGAAGAGTTGCTGTTGCTTGCTTTAGACTTTTGACTGAGTACGATTGCTTACGATCACACCTGTTTCGTATTGGTGTTGCCGACTCCCTGAACTGTATCTTATGTGACACTCGTCAACCTGACGGCCGAACACTTGGACGCGTATTTTGCACTCAGAAGTTTAGATAGTGCCGTGTCTAAATATTGGAGAGCACGAGACTAATGGCTTGAGGACCATGTCCAGCATTTGTAAACAACTTGTCCGTCCCGCGATGAATTTTGGTTTGTGAACAGCTGAGAAAATCCTAGTCTGTTTCTTTAGAATTAGGATTTCAAAAGTTATGTTGCTGTCATAAACTAGGTCCCGGTCTACTGGAACGGATTTACATTGTTATTAATTAGTACAATAATGGATTTTTAATTGTTTGCTGGGCTTTATAATTAGGGAATTTGAGGGAATTCTTTTTCAATTCCAATAAGCTTTCGATATGTCACGCATTCGGTTATAAAGCTATTTTTTACACGTCCCCCGATGAATTTCTGTTTTGCAAACAGAAAATCTCAATCTGTTTCTTTAAAATTAGGAGCTCATAAGTCTTTGGCAGTTATCCTAAACTGAATTAGGTAAAGGTTTTATGGACTTCATAAAGTCGTTGGGTTCGAGGTTAGCGAGAGTTGTCTGGTCATGATAGTTGCCATGGCTATCTCGCATTGAATAACATTGTGGTTGTGTTTACATCCTCGTTTTAAAAACGTTGCAATCACCTATGCATTGACAATTCCATCGATATGATTTAGAGGTAGATGGGATTCTTTTCTATTTCAGTTTCATTGATACCAGCCTCAGTCCTGACGTACCGATTAATTTTTAAAAAGTGCAAAGCATGGTGTTGAATGGGATTGTTTCGTAAACGACAGATCTGTAGCTCGCCGCTGTAATGAACATCTTCAGCAGTATGATGACAGAAAGGCAATGAGAAATCTGGAATACAGAAATCAGTGCATAAAGAAAATGTGAGCGAAAGCGAAAATAGGTTCAGACACCAAACGAAGTAGATGCTCACACACAGAAGATAATTTGGGTAATAGGACAGAGATTTGAACTTTCTGCCATTGGAAATTAGAAGAATTAAAACAGAAAGGAAATGCTGTTTTATGGACTTTGAAGGAAAAATTAAAATTTCATATTTCATAGCGTATTTCATGTTCAAAATGTTATGATGGCGCCCGTTGTTACATTTGCGTTAGTGAATATATCATCGACCTTAAAATGAAATAGATGGAGCATGTGCCCGCAGCTTCATGTTATTTCTTCCTATTGCTCGGTTTGAAGATCTGTCACGTGGTTGTGGATAAAAGCATGGATCCTAAATTATTGATTGGTTAAAGTGATTATCCACCGTGATCTAAAACACTAGTCTGCGTTTCGACAGTCAATCAGCTAAGGCGATTCGTAAGTCCACGTGATTTACCCTTCAGAGATCTTACGACATCGACTCTGCCCACATGGTCCGTCTATTTCATTAGAAGGTCGATGGAATATAGCCTCCCCATGATGTAATTCAATAATGCGATCGTGTGGTAAACACTGCTCTCCATCACGTTTTAAATTCAGTTGCTTAACTTTTTAAGAACTTGATTGAGTAAAATGTCTACATTTTGCCCGAGAATAATGAATCCTCTCAATCTTTTTTACTTAATTGAGTAAATGTCTTTGTTTTGCCTGAGAGTTATGATATATCTTAATCTCTTTTTAACTTAATTGAGTAAAATGTCTTAGTTTTACCTGAGAATAATGATTCATCTCAATTTTTTTTAAAACTTGAGATGAGTTAAGACCATCTAACGAAAAATAACAGAACTCCATTTACTTGACATTTAGATTTATGCACGTATTTCCTTCTCCCATTGTATTTCTTAACGCAGATGAAATGTAGATATCCATGAAGAACAGACCTGATTGGAGAACTTTACAGAGAAAACTTGTGGCTTGGAAGGGGTTTCATCCTTTGTCTGTGTGATTTTTTAAAAAATTTCAACTCTTGTTCCTAGAATCGTAGAGATGGACAGACCCACTGAGATATTCCCGAGAGGCGGATGCTTGTAGGAGGCTGATAGGACTTTCAATAGAAAGGTACTGTGACATTAAACAAGTAGAGTTCCTTTTATGCAGTAATTTAGTTGCATTTCCAATTACAAAGACAGAAAACTGTTGCAAATAAAAAATTATCTCTGTACATCATAATATAGCGTTGACTCTAGCGTTAATTTTCTGTTATAGCTGAAAGCACAGCTGATCGTGGTTGAATTAAAGTATGAGTCTAGAGTCCAATCGATAGTAGGTGTCTAGAGGACTCAGTCATGTAAAAGATGTGAGAAATTCCTGCCATATTGAAAAATAAGGACATAGATATTCCACACCTCCAGATTACATCTTGATACATGAGCCCGGTATATTAACGCCGATTTCATGATATCTTCTGTAAACCAGCGAAACAATTTACATAAAATGAACAATAGAAAAAAACGGTAAGAATAGTAGATGAATCACAAATTTTTTAAAAGATAATTCTAAAAATGTTCTTTCCAATGCAGTCGAACGAAATATGCTCCAGTCTCTTCCTCATCAAGGCAAATGAGGCACTTGGAGTCAGTCAGGTGAAAACGATTCAAGTAGGCCTGTTATACTGTAGCCTAATCTGGCTTTAGTAGAAAAGTGGCAATTGCTCTAGGGATGTTTTTGAAGTAATGGAGGTCATTAGGCTCACTCTGGAATCGAAAAAGATGGCGATTCATTCCAGTGTTCCGCCATAAACTACACCAAACTGATCGAGCCTCTCTCCTGACCCTGCCTAGACACATAGAGAGGGTAGTTGCTGACAAAGGAACTGGATCTATTGTGGTTGACAATTTAGCTAACTTATCACTGTCATGCACTTTGCAGTGCACACACCTCCAGTTTAGAAGCATGGATCATGACAGTTTCTTAGAAATAGTTATAATTTCATAAATCTATCTAATCTTAAAATTTTAGATGAATTTTGCAATGTATTTTTTCTCGTATGGAATATATGTATTTGACTAAAACAAACGATAATTTTTTTCACAAGTTTGTTAAAAACATCGCCTAATTATTTAAATTTTGCATATTTATTTTTAACAATTCAAAATGCTATCCCGCTTGAGGCCGGTCATTTTCAGGATCGATCATTCGAGCCAGTCAGTAGTTAGTCTTAGATAAGTTTTTTTTATCAGTGGGGGGTTTTATAGATAATTAAATGATCCTTCATGTCCGTAATGTATTGTTTAACTTGCACTCATCTGTTGAAGACCAAAGAATTTTTTTTCCTAAAAATTATGAAAGTGTGATAAACCGATAGGTATTAGGTATTTCAATTAACGTCGCACTGGAGCAACACAACGGGCTATTGGAGACGGTCCGGGATCAAACCCGAAGGGAAAAATCCGAGGACAAATCCACGTAATTTTGAACCACGGTCAGATGACGAGGTCACATGAGATATACCGGAATATCGAATGAACCAGAACATCGCATCTAAATGCACGTGCGCGCATGCTTCTATGCACATCACTTTATATTAAAATCGTCAAGCAGTTCTTGTTCTGAAACAGATCAAATATTTTCTTATTGTAAAAGTACTTAGACAAATACATCTATATACCCGCGTCACTTGGACGAGATATCTCGTCCATCAAGATCTGAACAATTTTGCTTATGACGAGTTATCCCATCATTAAGATTCTTTGACGAGATCAAGATCTGGCAAATTTTCTTCTAATGACTATATATCTCGTCCATCGAAATCTGGTCTGTTTTGCTAATTACGAAATACCTTGTCGAGACGATCATCAGGAGGGTTAATTTATTCTTTATGATTCGAAGTGCAGGTCCCAGGCGTATATCTTTTGACCAGATGTTGACAGCTAGCGTTCGTCTAACAATGTAGTTCTTTAAATTGCAAATCAATTAAATATAGAACACGCGTCGTTCATTTATTGTCACAACGATCTTCATACACCTACATCATTGCCAAAAAGTTTTTACGGATTTGATTTCACAAAATCAAACTGCAATCATCAAAGTGTGCAGAGGAAGATTTTTTTCATTTAACACAGTTTGCTTTCATTTGTCTTTCTTTCAACTTTTTCAACCTCCTTCGGTAAAGACTTCATCCATCACTTTCTTCGGCAAATTTTTTCGTC
The DNA here is from genome assembly GCA_933210815.1 of Meta bourneti. Taxonomy (NCBI): domain Eukaryota; kingdom Metazoa; phylum Arthropoda; class Arachnida; order Araneae; family Tetragnathidae; genus Meta; species Meta bourneti. Next base: position 59,776,705 of record OW119932.1, on the reverse strand, counting down.
TTCACTCGATAAAAGTGAAGTTTAAATGAGGTCAAGCTGTAAAAAAGGTATTTTTTCTCACTCCCTTTTCTTCCCATTGTTCTAGGCGAAAGAATATCTGTGACTTGTACGGGTTCTAATTTCACAGGTTGAGCGGTTTTATTTAGAGAAAATATATAATTTCGTTGGTGCTTTTGCACATTGAGACTAGATTGTTAGGCTTGACAGATTCTCAAGACCGAACACTCAAGCTCTCAATGGGACATACATTAAATAGAAATCATGTTAATCCTATAAGTGAAATGTATTAATTAAGTAGAAAAACACTACTGACAAAAGTCAAAGGACACCTGGAGTAGAAACAAAACATAGCATTCATTTTGAAGTCTGACTATAAATTTAAATTTTCAATTTACGAGTTCACATCCACATGGGTAACTACAGAGCTAAATAGCAGTGAGCATAGGCTGAAATTTAAGAAAGGAATGGTCCTACAGAAATGTGCAAATGCTTTATATCAAAATCTAAACACTGAAGTAATAATCACTTTTTTATCCCTTAATATCCATATTTAAAATGTTAAATATATGTACCATCATGAGCACAAATCCTAGAGGACTGAACTGTGCTGGTGCCCCTTCATAAAATTATTGACTAGCCAAAATGGACTTATCCATGTGGATGTGGACTCTGAAATCGAAAATTTCAATTTATAGTCAGACCCCCAAATAAATGCTATTTGTTTATACTCCAGGTGTCCTATGACTTTCGCCAGTACACACACACCACACAATGTATATTAATCCTATATATGAAATGTGGTAATTAAATATAAATTACGTTAATCTATATGCTTCGAAATGTCTGGGTAGGATCAGGAGATAGGCTGGATCACTTTGGTGTACTTTATAGAGGAACATTGGGAGTGAATTAATTGCATCTTTTTCAATTGCAGAGTGAGCCTCTAATGACCTCCATTACTTCAAAACCATCCCTAGAGCAGTTGTCACTTTCTCTGCTAAAGCCATAATAGGCCACATTGTAACTCAGGCCTACTTTAATAGTTTTCAACTGACTAACTCCAACAAGTGCCTTATTTGCCTTGATGAGGAAGACACTTTGGGCCATATCTCTTTCGACTGCACCGGAGGAAACACATTTAGAATTCTCTAAGAAAATTTGTGATTCATCTTCTATTTTTACTGTTCTTACTGGCTTTTTTTAATGTTCATTTTGTACATATTGCTTCGCTGGTTCATAGAAGACATCGTGAAATCGGCGTTCATACGCCGTTTTAAGATGTAATGTATATGCTCAAAATGTGTTAATTAAATCGAAATTACGTTTATCCTATATGAATGAAATGTGTCAATCAAATAAAAATCTTAATCCTATTTATGAAAAATGTGTGAATTAATAATTATAAATTATCTTAATCCCATACTTAAAATGTGCGAATTAATATATATTGGCGAATGACAACAAACGGATATAGACCACATAAAATCAAACGCTACTAATTTTGCAGATTCGTTTAAATGTGTACGATTTCAGTTATAGAACTGTAAAATAAAGTTGCCAAATTCTCGGAAGAGCTCGCGGTGCTCGTGAAATTCTTTAGCCGTTAGATAGTAGAAGGTAATGAGGAATCTGGAAAATAGAAATCACAACGCAGAAAACAAAATGTGAAGAAATGGGGAAATAGGTCTAGATGTTAAAACATAGATTCGCTTTTCGAGTAAATGGGATGCAATTAAAGTAGACGCCCGGAAGCTAAGTGTAGTAACGTGATTGAGGTATGAATTTTTTTGTCACTCACTGTATTGGAACTAAGTATTAACCCCATTAAGATGAATATGAAGTGTTGTTTTACATTTTTTGATTAATTTTATTCTATTTGGAGGTATGGAGTGTGGATATCAATGCTTGTATCATACAACATTGTCAAACGAGGATTTAAATGAGGCATGAAAAGTGAGTAATGACATTGCCTTCAATTGATATTCGTAGAAATTTCAGCGTAGCTGCTATGTGAGTCTCCTAGTTAAAATTAAAATATGGAAAAACACATGAAAGGAGTAATTTATTTTCTACATATAAATCTGATACGCGGTGGTTTTCTCTGTTAAAGGAAGTTTCAGGCTCTCAAACGAAACATTCCTGACCTTTGATTTATGGCAACAAGGATTCTTCAGGTCAGAGGTCAACTGTGTTCTTCACGTCATTTAGTGACTTGGAACGACTTTTTTCTGACCTTCGGACTAAATTTTCACCGTTTCGTAATTAATTGTAGCTGGTCTTTTGACAAATCCTTGTGATCGAATCAAATATGGATGACATATTTCTCACCCTCGTGTTCTGAATCAGTTTCCTAAAGGGGTGCTAGAAGAAATTGAAGAAATCTTGGGGAGGGGGATTTTTAGAACATACAAGAATCGTAAAAACGAATGGAATATTTTATTTTTTCTTGAAAGTTCTCTTTCTGGCTAGTGATATATTAAATGTTTTCCGCAAACTCCCTGAAACCTTGTAGCGAAATTTGGAAATCACTTGTATAGGAGCATTATGGTCTTAATAAGGTCTGCATATGCCTTATTTAATTTTTTAATCTCAAGAGGCGGCAAAATTTTTTAGGGGGTCCTTGGACTGAAAAGCCTGAGAACCACTGATCTAGTGCGTTTATGTGCAGTTTATTTTTTGTCATTCCATTTTAATAAATAGCTTTATAATTCCAGTCCCATGCTGTTTTACTTCCAAACTTGCTTTTTGAAATTCTAAAACGATACACATATAGTTACAAAAAAGTTTTGGTGGAATTAAAAATTATCGGCGAGTTAACACTCACTTGCACAATTTATTATTAGTTGAAATAGTTTTCAAGAGAGAGCGGGACTAAAAAAGAGTCTTTGAAAAGGGCGTTGCTCCAAAAATGTTTGGGTTGATTGTTTTGGGGTTTTTAAGACGCAAGGGCTATATTTGACCAAGCTGGGCCAAACACAAGATAGGCAACGGCAAGTAATATACACATGAAAGGGGGTAAGGGAGAAAATACGGGGAAGAGAGGGAAATAGCTTGGGTGTCCCGGGTGTATATCAAAGACAGTAACCCTCATGGGCAAAGAAGGTACTAGGGTACCTCGAACCCGTACGAAACGTTTGGGAAACTATGTTCCAAATTGACACCTATAACGAATAAAATGTTCCTTAACCTTCATTTCGAATTAGACTCGGTTAATCTTTGCAGCAGTTGATTGCAGGACAATATAATCAATGTAAAAAAATTCACCAACTAGACGACTTATTTTAAAACTGACAAATACAGGGTGATTCGAAATTTCCTGGCAAACTTAATAGGGTGGTAGGGTGAACAAAAGTAAACATTTATTGTCAAAGACTCTTTTTTTTTTAACTTTGTCATTAGCAACGCGGATATCGCTCGCGATGGTGCATTACACAAATTTCGAAATAGATGGCATGAATTTTATGCATGTAAATTTATAGAAGACGTTATATCCTATTGAATGGCACCTTTGAATTGACTCTACTATGGACAACTCTTGAATGAAGGGGGTTCGATTTTCCCTGGCAGCTGTACATAAGCTTTCATGGGGTGAATTTCAGTCAAAATATATCTTGAGTAGAAAATGATTGAAATAACTTATTCAAAGTAAGGTTACCCATAGCATAGTCTGAACGAAGAGACGATTTATTTTTGAGATTGCACGTTCAAATAAAATCCCTTCCCTTTTAGATATACAGCGATTAAAACAAGACTAATTCTCCACAATGACAGAACCAGAGCAAGACTTGAGATATTATCCTTCCGGCACGCAATGTAGATGTTTGGTTAGTTCTTACAGGAGTTTACGATGAGCATAATTTTAGCGCTGAGTAAATCTCTATTTATACAGAGACCTGGTTAATCATTTCAAATTTTGTCGCTTGTGAGTAACCAGGCATATATGTAGACAAAGACGGAATGACTCGAATTGAGTCCTATGAAACTGAATCCTCTAGGGACATAATGTGCCAAACACAAGACATAAGGAATAAAAATAATTAATGCTTTTTTAGTTTAATAAAACTGATTTTTAAAATATAATGTATGTATTTATAGGTTGAATCTAGAATGAGATGTTAGAAACTTTGTCATATTAAGTGACAGGTTTAAAATACATAATTTTTTAATTGAATGCGGTAAAATCAGTGACTTATAAAACCAGATTATAAATAAAATAAATGTAAATAATAAAATCAATTGCGATGGGTAAAACTAATCCTATGCAAAAGGTCAAAAATTTGTGGATCGAGATTCTCCTCCAACAATGTCCTCTAAAACTAAAGTGTGAATTAAAATGCATTCTGAAAGAAACGCGGGTCCTTTAAACGTGGAAATGATTATTAGGTCGGCTAAAAAAAGTTTATTCCGTTATTTAAAAGCAACGCAAACGCTCCGTTTTCAAAACAAATTGTGATGGGTGATGAAAAGTGAATACTTTATAGTAATGTGGAACGAGGGGCAAGAAAAAGAACCGCCTACTCAGGCAGGTTTTCATCCAAAGATGGTGATGCTGTGTGTGCATATATATATATATATATATATAGTGGCGTTGGAAGGGAACACACACGTGCTCGTTCCGCTGAAAGAACGTTTCTTTCCAACAAGTACTGCTCCTAAGCAGACCAATTGAACTCTGCTCTCAACGAAAGGCGCCCGGAATTAGTCAACATAAATGGCGTAAACTTTCATAACGCAAGATCACATTTTTCTTTTGTAATCAGGCAAAAACTGTTACAGCTTGTCTTGGAAGTTTTAACTCATCCATCGTATTCACCAGACATTGCACCTTCGGATTTCCGCATATTGCGATCCTTATAAAATTTTCTTGATGGAAAAACTTTCAATTCTTTGGAAGACGGTAAAAGGCACCTGGAACAGTTCTTTGCCCTAACCTTCATCTCAAGAAAGTGATGTGAATATGGTGGGGTTGGAAGGGAAGTACATACGAGCTCTTTCCGCTAAAAGAACGGTACTTTCCAACAAGAGCTGTTTCCAATTAGATCAATTGAACGCAGCACTCTACGAAAAGTTCCGGAATTAGTCAACAGCAATGGTGTAAACTTCCATTACGATAACGCAAGACCGCATGTTTCTTTGGTAACCAAGCAAAAACTGTTACAATTTGGCTGGGAAGTTTGACTCATCCGTCGTGTTCACCAGACATTGTACCTTCGGATTTCCGTTAATTCCCATCCTTACAAAATTTTCTTAATGAAAAAGCTTTCAATTCCTTGAAAGACTGCACTTGGAACAGTTCTTTGTCCAGAAAGATTAAAAGTTTGTGAATTGCGAAGTTGCCTGTAAGATGGCAGAAGGTAGAGGAATTAAACTGTCAATAAACCGAATGAACTTTTCGGCCACCCCAATGATGTAACAAATTCACCAGGATTGGAAGAGGTGGTTGGTTGGGTTTTTATGACAAGGGCCACATTTGGCCAAGCTGCCCCAAACTACTTTGAAAATAGAAAAACGTTTTAATAATTGTAAAAGCAATAGAGAGGGAGTAGAAGTCACCGAATAATGTTTTAGAAGAAGCGAGATGGGAACGAAGAATCTTTAGCTACAAACTGGATGGTATTTGACAGTGCAGTTCCTAAGTGGTATGCTGAGCGTACGCTTTCACATTGTCGAAACGGTGTATCAAAACGGTCGCGGTGTGTTTCCGATTTTAAATAAAAAACATCAAGTCAAATTTTCAGATATGTGTTAGTTTTCACGTTTCATTCGTCTGTCTCTTTAGGTTTTTTAGTGATTGTGATTTAAGACTTGTATAAATCTGTATTTTTATTCTTTATTTACATTAGAATATTGAAAAGGAACTCCTAAAGAGCGGGAATCAAGTGCTTTTATGAAGAAGGGTGACGTATAGAGCATAGTTCCCAACGTGGGCGCTGAAGGAACCTTGAGGGACAGTGCTGGACCTAAGGGAAATATGGGGCGTTGAGGAACAAGAGCGGGCAATAGGAGGCTAAACAGATTTGCCACCTAAAAATGTCTTAAGCAAACACTTATCCTCTGATCATACAAGCACACTCACTACAGTGATGCATTATCATTGATTCCTTTAAATAAAAACAGGAATCGACTGCAACTAGTTGACTGTGGAGATTTTAGGATGCTGCTGATGAAAATAGCCTAACATAGACAAGTCGGTACACACAACACCAAGCTCATCCTTCTCGCTTGTGATTATTTTAAATTTTACTGATTTTATTGATATTAATTGCTAATAATAGTTAACAATCTAGTGTGCTCATGTGTATTTTTTTGTTACTTCATTTTAATAAATAGCTTTATTTTTTAGTTCCAAGCTGTTTTGTTTCTAAACTAGCTTTTTTAAATTCTAAAATTACAGTTATATTAATATTTTGAGGAAATCCAAAAATTGTTGCCACAGTTACAGTTGCAATTTATTATTTGTTGAGACTAGATTTCCAGAAGGGAAGATTTGTTATCTAGCTAGATAACCCCTTATTCAGATTTCCAGAAGGTACGCCTAAAAAATATTTTTGAAAAGGGGGCGTTGAGCCAAAAAAGTATGGAAACTATGTCATTGAGGTTTGCACTAGGGGTGGGTAATACTTCAGGAACGATCCTGGTCCTTGGTCGAATAAGAAACGCAATATAATAAGCAAACCCACTTACCCTCTTCCAACTATGAGCCTCAGTGCATCCAGATGCCCGTAATAGGAGGCCCACATGGCCGGTGTCATACCATCTTCATCCCTGGAATTCAGCTCTTTCCTATTAGCCTCTTGCAGTAAATCCAAATAACCGTCTCTCGCTGCTCTATGGAAACGATCCGAATCCATGAACGACATGGCGCTCGATTGTTTTAAAAACAAGTGTATTCTGTCACCATATCCAAAAGAGAGTTGCCGATGCCCGAGCACTAGATTCAAATATATCCACCCGATTGTGAAGAACCGACTGTATTGAATGAGTTTTGGAGTTCTGTGTCGTCTGCTCTTTGAATCGTGAACTGGAACTTCGGTTTTACTTGCAATTCGGAACTGTGGTGGCGACATCTAGTTGCAGAAATCTTATACTATAGAATTTGTGATTTGTTTAGATAAGAGGGATTGAAATACAATGTAGTGTAGTGATTCAATTTCGGAGGGGGCCGAAGTTTAAAAATGGAATTTTAATGCAAAATAAAGTTCTTTTCTTATCGCCTCCTGATCGCATGTTGCTATCGCGGCGGCCCCCTTTACTTAAGGGAACTTCCTGTATGCGTTGAAAACTATTTTTTTAATATTAATCAAAAAATGTGGAATATCTGTAGTGAGTTAGATAAATAAGTGAAGGAGAAAATGGTTTTTAAGGAATAAGGGGTAAAATTTTAGAACATTGAAATTTTTGTAACAATTTTAAAACTTTATCTCCTAGAAATGTTACCAATCTGAAACACGAAGTATTGGATTTTTGATAATTATTTTTTGAATGAAAAGAAAATAATAAAGTGGTTTTTCCATTCATTAATTTGATTGATATGGATAATTAAAAACATTAATTTTTTTATTGTTACACAAGCCCTCGGCCTGCCAGCAAAGGGCTTAGGCCGGTCAAGGGGCGCCCGGGATACATTCCTTAAAACAAGGAACATAGAACTACAATATCAATACGAAATGCAAAACAAGTGCAGCAAAAATCAAAGATAGATTTTAAATACAATATACAGATAAGATACAATTTAAATACAACAAACAAAAAGTGAGTAGGACCAAATCAATCCACTCTGTCCGTAGTTACGAGGGCCCCCAGACACACTTATAACATTCTCCCTTTTTCCCAGTAGGGAAACCTGATTTTGGGGGTAGGTAGTTGAATTAACGTCACACTGGAGCTATTGGCGGGAGGCAACGGGCAATTGGCGACTGTATGGGTAGGTAGGCATTTTAATTAACCCACTGGAGCAACACAACTGGCAATTGGAGACAGTCCGGGATCAAACCCGAAGAGAAAGATCCGAGGACAACACCACATAATTTTGAACCACGGTCAGATAACGAGGTCACACCTGAGCTGGTACCCTACTCTCCAAACATCCACACCACGCCAACGTAAGGACATTAGAGGCCACAACAGATTTAACGTGCACCAGCCTCCTTTGCACACTACGGTCTTTGGTTGGATTCGAACTCGCAATACTCCGGTTGCTATTCTGTAACTCTTCCAACCGGGTTACCGCTGCCCTTGAACAACGGTCAGATGACGACGAAAACGTTTGGTAGGTAGGTAGGTATTTTAATTAACGCATTGGAGCAAACGAAGGGCTATTAGTGACGGTCCGAGATCAAAAGGAAACCGAAGGGAAACCGGGGACACGAAAAAGTTTGCTTTGGACTGACGAACAAAAAGTGTAAGTACTTCATTGCCCATGGTTGAATCGTTCTTAAAACTCCGGTGGTGCACGTTAAATCTGTCGTGGTCTCAAATATCCTCACGGTAGCCTGGTGTGGAAGATTAGGGTATTTGGGTATTTCAATTAACGTCACACTGGAGCAACACAATGGGCTATTGGTGACGGTCCGGGATCAATCCCAAAGGGAAAGATCCGAGGACAACACCACGTAATTTTGAACCACGGTCAGATGACGAGGCAACACCTGAGCTGGCACCCCACTCTCCAAACTTCCACACCACGCCAACGTGAGGACATTTGAGGCCACGACAGATTTAACGTGCACCAGCCCCCTTTGTACACGACGGTGTTTGGCTGGATTCGAACTCGCAACCCTTCGGTTGCGAGTTACTCTTCCAACCGGGCCACCGCGGCCCCATGGAAGATTAGAGAGTGGGATATCGGCTCAAGCATTGACCTCGTGATCTGACCATAGTTCAAAATTACTAGGCGTTGACCTTGAAACTTGCCCTTCGGTTTGGATCCCGGACTGTCCGTCGCCAATAGCCCGTTGTGTTGCTCCAGTGCGACGTTTATTCGACTACCTACCTCAAACCTCCCTTGGAGCCTTAATCAACCGCGCCACGGTAGCCCTTTTGGAAGAGTAATGGATTAGCAACCGGAGGCTTGCGAGTTCGGATAAACAATCAAAGACCGTCGTGTACAAAGGGGGCTGGTGCACGTTAATTCTGTCGTGGCCTCAAATGTCCTCACTTTGGCATGGTTAGGAAGTTTGGAGAGTGGGGTGCCAGCTCAGGTGTGACCTCGTCATCTGACCGTGGTTCAAAATTACGTGTTGTCCTCTATTCTTTCCCTTTGATCCCGGACAATCGCCAATTGCACATTGCGTTGCTCCAGTGCGACGTTAATTAAACAACCAACCAACCATAATATAAATATTACCAACGAAACGTAAAATATAAAAATAAAAAACATATTAGGTAAGTAGTTGAATTAATGTCGCACTAGGAACAAAATAGCGGGCTATTGGTGACGGTCCGGGATCAAAACCGAAGAGGAAGATCCGAGGACACAACACCACGTAATTTTAAACCACGGTCAGATGACGAGTTCACACCTGAGTTGGCACTCCACTCTCCAAACTTCCACACCACGGCAACGCGAGGTCATTTGAGCCCGTGTACACGACGGACTTTGGTAAGATTCGAACATACAACCCTCTGGTTGCTAATCCGTTACTCTTCCAACCTGGCTACTACGAACCCACTAGTAGAAGGATTTTCAGCCAAAACAAACAAATCAGATGGAATGCAAAGATTTTACTTTTGCTCATGTAAAGACTTCAGACTAAGATAGATGGCGCTCTTGCGCATGCCCAGAAGGACTTTGAGAAAGGAAAGAGTTAAGAACGAGTGTGGCGAGAGACGTGTGGGTTGTGTTTTTTGGAGAGTGATCGAGACTGTGTGAGATGTTTCGTTTTTGATATTTACTACCTTTATTATTTTGTGTTGTGTGTCGTGCCTGTACTGTGTCCTGTGAGTTCATTAAAATGGTTTGAACCAAAAAAAGGAGTATTCCTTGTGATGATAATTTAAAATTTTGAGCAAGTCAGTACAGACGACGAAGAAATGGTGGCAGCCGTTTGGATACGATCCTGGTATTGCTGATATCTCCAGTGCAAATTATTGGGTGAGTACCAGATTTCATTAGCAACAGTGCCTTTTTAATTGTAATTTGTAAAGTTTTGCATGTTGAGTTTTGGTTCATTGAAGAATCGTTGTTTTGGTTTCATGCAGTTTTGGTTTTGTAAAAGGCAGTTGTAATATGCAAAAATGCTCTCTTATTTTAACTAGGCTGATATAGTTAAAATTTTGTTTGGTAAAAGGAGTGATAATTTTGAAAAGTGTTCTTATTTTAACTAGGCTGATATAGTTAAAATTTTGTTTGGTGAAAGGTAGTTGCAATTTTGCAAGTGTTCTTATTTTAACTAGGCTGATATAGTTAAAATTTTGTTTGGTAAAATTGAGTGGTAATTTTGAAAAAGTGTTCTTATTTTAACTAGGTTGATATAGTTAAAATTTTGTCTGATTTTGAAAGGCAAATTTATTCTGTTGATTTGCAAAACTATTCTTATTTTAGCTAGACTGATAGTGTTAAAATTTTGTTTGATTGTAAAAAAAAAGAAAATTTAGGACACTCATGTGGTATATATAAAAAAAGAATTTTCTGTTCTGAATGGTTAGAATTAGAACTATTCAAATGGTCAGTTTGAGTTTTGTTTTCTGAGAAAAGAGAATTATTTTAAAATTTTAAATTGAGATAGCCTAGTTTGTTTTGTGTTCTTTTGTATGATGCTATCTGATGACAATTGAAGTGTTGTTAAAATTTGATTTGATTCTGTTGTATGATTCAAAATAGAATTACAAATTTGGTGTAGAAGTATATAGTTTGAATTACAAGTATAATTCTTTTTGATGAGTGTTGTCAACAGCACCAAATGCCTAGAATTTTCAATATTTAGTGCGTCTTGGGTTATTTTGCTTTGGAAAATATTTTGTTATATTTCTGAATGAATCGGAAATTCATTTAAAAGAGTTTTGGAGTGTTTTGAAATTGTCATTTTCATTTGTTGCTCATTTAAATGACTAAGAAACCCCTTAGAATTGTTTATTTATTTTGCGGAATTTTGAATGTCTAACTTGTGTACTTAAGGAAATTTTTGTTAGTAATTTGAAATTGCTTTGTGTAACTAATTTGGCAAATGTGAGACCATTTTGTGTTCAGAAAAAGAACTCGAAAAAAAAAATAATCTGAAAGTGTGGATTTGAATTATTCACTTCCTGTGTTTGTTGACGAAAAAAAAGAAAAGGAAAAGAATGATATTCTGTTTTATATTTTTGTGTGTGCATTTATGCTTCTGAGTGTGAATCAATTGTTCATAGAGAAAAGGGAATTCTTTTGAACTGAAAATACCTTTTCTTGATTAGACAGGAAAGTTGAGTTTATATTCTGAATTGTATTTTAATTGTAGTATTATTTTCAAAACAGCTGTTCTTTAGTTGAACTTTTCTTTAACTGTTTATTTTCTTCTCAATTTGAAAACATCTTTAAAAAAAGATATTGTTTTAATGAATGAAAATTTTAATTTGTTTATGTGTTCGAAAATTATTTCTATTGATTTTTGGTTGTTCGGTAAGAAAGTTGTAACGTAGAATTAGCGAATTTAATTCTTTGATAAAGTCTTGTGAATTCTGTTGGAATTTAATACCTTAATAGAGGTTTTTGATAGTGTTTCCCCTGGCCCTTAATCATGGCATTTCTTGCAATTGGTAGAAAGCAGGACTTAATTGCTGTTGCGGAAGAAATTGGTGAGAAGGTACCAACTTCGTGCAAGGTTGCGGATATTAAACAAATAATTTTAAAAAGCCCAAATTTCGATCGGGAGGAGGTAACGATAATCATGGAACGAGTCATAAAAGATAGACTGGAAGAGGAAGAATTAGCTAGGCAAGAAGAAGAACGACAAGAGCGGGAAAGGGTCAGACAACATGAACTCGAAATTAAAAAACTAGAAATGGCTCAGAAGGAATTTCGCCGGTCTGAAGAGGAATCTGAAAATGGGGCGGATAGAAACAGAAAAATCCAACTTACCCAAATCACTCCCAAATTTGACGAAAAAGGGGATGAAATGGGATTGTATTTGATCAATTTCGAGAGGAAAGCAGAGATGGCTCGAGTGCCGAAGGAGGACTGGGTGGCTTATTTGCTGGCCGTTTTGCCAGCCGAGTTATCTAACATGCTTGCCCGAGAACCTCCTGAAGTGGCCAACAATTATGATGTTGTGAAAAATCTCATTCTGAAACGATACAAAATGAACGCTGAAAAATTGAAACAGTGTTTCTACAGACATCAGAAAACAGCAGAGAAAACATGGAGAAATTATGCTCATGAACTGTACAGCTACTTCACTGAATGGCTTGCTGAATTGGAAATTGAAACCTTTCAGCAACTAAAAGATTTAATCGTTGCCGAGCAATTGAAGTATCGTGTACCAGATCAAATCAAGGAGCATTTTCTTGACAAATGGATGAAGTTGAAGACACCTTTTGAATTGGCAGAAGTGATCGAGGAGTACGAAACCATCAGGCAGAGTTTCAGGAAGAAGGAATTTCCAAAGAAGTATGGCTATCAAGGTTCAAAGGGACATTTTGGTGGGAGTAGACCCAAAGTACCATTCAAGGATGACAAGAACAAACATCCGGTCAAAACCGAACCCGCAAGCAATGAAAACCGTGAAAGAGAGTTTGAAAAGAGAAGACAGCTCCGATGCTATGAATGCGGTTCGTTATCACATCTGAGACCCCAATGCCCAAAGCTCAAGAGATCTGAAGTAGTAGCTGCCAATGAAGTCTTTGGAAGACACGTGCCTGAGTTGATGTCTCCTTATACTAACTAGTGCTGGGACAGTAAATGGAGCCCAAATGTCTATCTTGAGAGATACTGGTGCCAGCATCGATCTTATTCCCAGAAAATTTATCAAACCACATATGTACACAGGTGAGCATGTGTGGCTCGCTTCTCCATTAGTAGACAGCCCGGTCTGCTTGCCCATTGCAGAAGTTGATTTGAACTGCGAATTGGGACATGTCCTTACGAAAGCTGCTGTAAGAGACAGTTTTCTGGATCAAGAGCATTACCTACTAAGTAACAAAACCGTTGCTCTGATCGAGAGTATGAAAAAAGATAAGGAGCTGGAGATCCAAGTTATTAATGCAGTTCAGACGAGAGCTCAGAAAAGTCTTTTGACAGCCGAAGTTGAAGAGTATCCAGTTGAGTCGAGTCCTGGAGAAGAGAATGACAGTACCGTGTTAACAGAGGAAGACGGAGAGGTATTGCCTATGGCGGAAGAAGCCTCACTTCCAGATCTGATTAAAGCCTCACGGAATGATTTTGTCGAAGAGCAGCGCAAGAGTAAAGAGTTGAAACCACTTTTCCTAGAAGCTGAGGAGTTAGCAAAAGAAACCAAGTATGCAATCGTTAATCAAATGCTGTTCTATCTGAAAAGTGACAAGGATGGTACACAGAGAAAACTGCTGATTGTTCCAGAGAAGTTTCGGGACCAATTAAAGAAACTTTCTCATGAAGGAACAGCGGCTCACTTAGGAGTGACCAAGACTAAAGATGCTCTTTTTAAAACTTTTTTTTGGCCGAATTGTTACAAAGATGTTGAAGAATTTGTCAGATCTTGTGACCAATGTCAGCGAGTCGGGAAACCTCGGGATAAGAAGAAGGCACCCATGAAGATCGTTCCTGTCATCTCGGAGATCTTCACAAAGATTAATGTGGATGCTTGTGGTCCTTTACCTACTACACCATCTGGAAACCGGTATCTCATCACTGCAATTTGCATGTCTTCCAAATATCCCGATGCAGTTCCTGTCCCAAATCTTAGTTCTTCAACCGTGGTCGATAGTTTCCTGCAAATCTTTAGTCGGATGGGTTTCCCGAGGGAGCTGCAAAGCGATCAAGGAACGTCGTTTACAAGTGCACTCACAACGGAGTTCCTGGAGAAATTTGGAGTTAAAGTAGTGCGAAGTTCCGTACATCATCCCCAGAGCAATCCTGTGGAGAGACTACATAGAACTTTGAAGAGAATTCTTCGAGTCCTGTGTCTGGAGTCAGGACCTGATTGGGAGAAAATCTTGCCTCATGCCCTGTTTGCTCTACGAGTTGTTACTCATGACAGTACTGGATATACTCCAGCTGAGCTGGTTCATGGACAGAATTTGAGGACTCCCATGACTCTACTGTACGAGAACTTGACGGAAAGCGAGGAAGAGAAGACTAGCGTAGTATCATATGTCTTCAAGCTACTAAACCGCATGAAAAGGTGTCAAGAATTAGCCGTCCAAAACATGGAGAACGCCAAAGACAAACAAAAACTATGGTATGATCGCAAGGCTGTGAAGCGTAAATTTTGTGAAGGCGACCTTGTGCTGGTTGTCGCTACATCTAGGCCTAACAAAATGGCAGTTCATTGGATCGGCCCAGGGAAAGTCGTTAAACAGCTTTCCGAAACCAACTACATTGTGCAGTTTCCAGAAAAAGACAAATCCCATGTGTACCATGTGAACATGCTCAAGCCATATTTCCAGAGACCCGAAAATGTGAATTTAATCTGTCTAAAAGAGATTAGGAACTGTGACAACGAGGAGGACATTCCAAGTCTCGAGCAGAAGCCTGAAGTCTCGGAAATGACACAAATTTGGCAAGACATAGAACAAAATGGTCGCTTGTCAGAAGATCAGAAGGAGCAGCTGAGAGAGTTGCTATCAAAATACTCTAGCTCATTCTCAAACCAGCCGGGGTGTACTGATCTTACTGAACATGACATTGAGCTTGAATCTGAGAGGCCCATCTGTGCCAAACCTTACAAGATGTCTCCACGCCAAACAGAAATTTTGAAGATGGAAGTGGAGAAGATGCTGTCGCTCAAAGTCATTGAGCCAGGAGAATCTGATTTTACTTCTCCTCTTATTCTGGTAGAAGTACCAGGAAAGGATGCAAGACCGTGCATCGACTATCGAAGACTCAACAAGGTCACTAGAACCCAGTACTTTCCTCTGCCAAACATTGAGCAGCTTGTTGAAAAAGTGTCAGCTGCCAAGTATATCACCGTTCTAGATTTGACCCGAGGTTATTGGCAAATACCTCTGAGTAAACGAGCCCAAAGATATTCAGCTTTTGTAACCAGTTTTGGGACATTTCGACCGTTGAGATTGCCATTCGGTTTGAAAAATGCCCCTTATGATTTTAGTCGTTTGATGGCCGAACTGTTGAAAGACTGTGGAGAATTTGCATGCCCTTACTTGGATGATGTAGCCATCTATTCCCTAAGTTGGGAAGATCATTTACAACATTTGAAAACCGTCTTAGAAAAGATGAATGCAGCTCATCAGCACATCAAGCCTTCTAAGTGCCAGTTTGCTCGTGCGTACGTAAAGTATCTTGGGCACTTGGTTGGTCAGGGCCAGAGAACACCTGGAGAATTGAAGATCCAAACTGTAAAGGACTTTCCGACCCCTGCGACTAAGACGCAGATCCGATCTTTCTTAGGACTTGCGGGGTATTATCGAAAATACATTCCTGACTTTTCAGTCCTCTCAGCACCAATTACAGATCTGCTGAAAGGAAAAAATCGTCGTGCTGCTGTCATATGGACTGATGCTTGTCAAGAGGCGTTTGACAATTTAAAGAAACGGTTGTCGGAGAATCCGGTGTTGCACAGTCCAGATTTCTCGAGACAGTTTCTCGTCCAATGTGACGCGTCAAATCTTGGGATTGGCATCGTTTTGTCCCAAATTAATGACATTGGTGAGGAACATCCTGTCATGTACTTGAGTCGGAAGTTCTCAAATGCAGAACAAAAGTACAGTACCATCGAGAGAGAGTGCGCAGCTATCGTGTTCGCCATCCAAAAGCTGCGATGTTATTTGGATGGACACCAGAAGTTCATCATCCAGACGGACCATAATCCCCTTGTTTGGCTGGACAAAAATACGGGAACCAACCCTAGACTTTTACGTTGGGCTTTGATCCTGCAGCCATTCAATTATGAGGTTGTCCATAAGAGGGGGAAACAGCTTCAAAATGCTGATTCATTAAGTCGCATCCCATAAACCTCATATCCTTTTATTTTATATTAGTAAGTTTATTGTTTATTTTGATATTTGTATTATGTGTGAAAATTTTAAATTTTTCTTATCATTAGTGTAAATTGTTTTCCTAAATTTTTAATAAGTATATAATTTTTTGTATAATATTTTTGAGTTCAAGGCACTGATTGCTATAATCTGGTACATGTGCAGTGTATTTTGTGTACTTGAACTCTTGAACTTTTCCAATGACTGCACCTATCTGGAGACTTTTTCAGGCAGTGGAGTCATCAAAACTTTTCCCTCATTCTTCGAGAAAAGTTTCCTCCTTGTGGGGAGGAGTTTATAAGTCTGTAAAGACTTCAGACTAAGATAGATGGCGCTCTTGCGCATGCCCAGAAGGACTTTGAGAAAGGAAAGAGTTAAGAACGAGTGTGGCGAGAGACGTGTGGGTTGTGTTTTTTGGAGAGTGATCGAGACTGTGTGAGATGTTTCGTTTTTGATATTTACTACCTTTATTATTTTGTGTTGTGTGTCGTGCCTGTACTGTGTCCTGTGAGTTCATTAAAATGGTTTGAACCAAAAAAAGGAGTATTCCTTGTGATGATAATTTAAAATTTTGAGCAAGTCAGTACACTCACCAAATGCTCTCGAGGAGCCGTCGTGATCAGTGGGTATACCTACTGCGCAGCAAGCAACCTTCTAGTTGTAGGCGGCGCAGGTTCGATTCCTGTCAGGTGCATTTCTCTCTGGGTGTATTTCTCTCTCCTTGTCAGTAAATATTTCCATTGTATGTCTATTTCTTAATATTATGTCTTGTGTCGCAGCATGGTCAAATATGGCCCTTGCGCCAGAAAACCCAAAATCAACCAAATGTTCTCGCATTATTTATATCGGTCCTACCTTAAAATGTAGTTTATCGCCGTTTTGGCGACGTTTGGCGTTCAATCTTATTGGCATTGACCAATCATCTATCATACATCAATTCGCAATTCATTCATTGGAAGGGCCACGGTGGCCCGGTTGGAAGAGTAACGGATTAGGTTGCTAGTTCTGTTAAATCTGTCGTGGCCTCAAATGTCCTCACGTTGGCGTGGTGTGGAAGTTTGGAGAGTGGGGTGCCAGCTCAGGTGTAGCCTCGTCATCTGAACGTTATTCAAAATTACGTGGTGGTGGTCTCGGATCTTTCCCTTTGAGATTGATCCCGGACCTTCACCAATAGCCCGTTGTATTGCTCAAGTGGGACGTTAATTGAAATACCTAAAAAATATCTACTATTAGGTATTTAATTAACGTCGCACTGGAGTAACTGTTATTGATAATTTGAAATAACGGTTAGGAGTAAATATTTAAGTTTTGTTATCAGCAGGAGGAGCAAACAGTTAGCAATTAAATTTAACGCTTGTTGACTTAGAAATCTACAAATAGTTAACAATTGTTAAAATTAACTGTTTAAATTGACTATTAACTTATTTTATTTTCTAGTTACTAATTAGTCCGGTTTGAACTTATTTTTTTATCAATTTCATACTTTTAAAAATTAAACTTGCTTTTCTACTCACAACATTTATCGCTAACTTAATATTTTCTACAGTTGCTAATGTTATTTTCTAATAACACTGTTATTTAAGCTGCTGTTTGAATAACAGCCTATCTATGAATTTTTGAAATGAATATTATGTTAAGTATAAACCTTTCGTTTAGAAAGTTCTTTACAGTCTTTCTTCAGCCAACGTCAAACGAACAATTCTGACTAACAAATAAACTCGATCTATGAATAGCGACCTTCAATTTAGAGATGATCCGAAATAAACAACGGATTTAACATTGAATATATCTGGATATACGGATTGTTAAAGTCATGAAATTTTATATTTAGACTAATTTTACGATATAGAATCTGTTTAGCCATCAAAACGTTGCGATCAGAAAATTTTTTATGCAAGATTTCATATGAAGACAGCCCCTTATGCAATTTGTTCTGTACATGAATTTGCAGAGGACGTTATTGTCTATAGAATGGCACCTTTGAATTTACTCTACATGAATAGTGCCAGAAAGAAGAGGGTTCAATTTTTTCTCGATTGTACATTTTAAGTTTATGCAACAGCAGAAATGCTGCCTTTTCTGTTCCAGAATTAAAGACTTACTTCCATTAGAATAAAAATAGAGCCCATTGTCGGATTGATACTCTACCCGATTATTATCTTAGTTTTGATATATTTGGTAAGTTAAGTTGCGAATGGCAAGTCTAGTTTTTGTTTTATGTACGCAGAGAAATGGCTTTTGAGTTCTTTTCATAATCTTAGAGAGAATTAATAAGTATTATTTACGCCATAAATGTTTCTGAGTGTTATTTTGTGATTTAATGCAAAGAGTGTACGTATTAAAACTGTAAATAAACTGTTTGTGTTATAAGGTGTTTTTATGGAATAATTGACTACACCAACTATAATCTGAATACTTCTGATTCCGAAATTCAAAACGGAACACCCATTGCGTTGCTCCAGTACGACGTTAATTCAACTACCTACTATGAAAATAAACATAACCGGTCCACTTCGGTTGCTATGGGAATGAAGCGGGACATGCTGCCATTATAAGGTCATCAAACGCTACATTCGAGGGCGCCCTTGTCTACGAAATGCTGTTATTTCACTTATAAAAGCCAATGACACCTGCGTAGCTATATACTTGAATATATCACTGGATTTTCAGTGTAAGCAAACAACGGAATGAATGCGATTTTACTTCCGCGAACCCAATGCTCTCGTATGACACACAAATCGAGTGTTCAAAGTTATAATATACTAATGTTTGAACAGTTAAAATTTTAAATTAGTTTTCTTTTCCTATTCAACAAGTATCTGTATTTGTGATATTCTTCATAAATATCATTTAGTAAATTAATTACTTCCACTTTTCCAAGTTCAAGATCTGGTTATGGGCTCAG
Organism: Meta bourneti; assembly: GCA_933210815.1. Classification (NCBI taxonomy): domain Eukaryota; kingdom Metazoa; phylum Arthropoda; class Arachnida; order Araneae; family Tetragnathidae; genus Meta; species Meta bourneti. The sequence goes on along the minus strand of OW119932.1, from coordinate 59,757,693 downwards.
TAATTAAAAAAAAGAATTTTGAGGTGAATATCTTTGATTTGAAAACGAAAGTATTAAAATGTCTGAACTAGTATAGAAACTGAGAAATGAAGACAATTGGAACTTGTAAAAGTTTCACGTGAAGGTTTTGCTGAAGCAAAAAAAATCTGTGTCTGGAGAATTAAACAGACTTGAAGCTGTAGTTAACAAATGGAATTCTAGAGGCGTAAAAGCACAGAAGGTACTTGTGATGAGGTAAACCAGAATATTGTGTAAACCAGATAATAGCATCTAGAATTCACACACGCTCATGCTTCTGAGCATACCTATTTTGTGTAAAATGTCATCACGTTCTGATTCAGATCAGATGTAAAAATTGTGATTAAAAATTACGCGGTGTTGTCCTCGATCTTTCCCTTTGGGATTGATCCCCGACCGTCACAAATTGCCCGTTGTGTTGCTCCAGTGTGACGTTAATTAAAGTACCTACGAGATCTAAAAAAAATGTCAGATGTTGTCAGCTACCGTTTGGAACCATTGACAGAACCATTTGGAAGGGTAACGTTAAGAATACGTACCATTTATGGACTGATGTCACCAAATTTCAATCAAGTTTTTAGCGTTGCCCCACCGCCATTAGAAGTGATCTTGCAGATACCAAATTACCTCTCTTTCTCTTCCAAACAGAATGGAGCACCTTCAACACCAACTCAAGCTACAAGACACCGAATGATTCCAGTCTAGATGAGTTTGAGGAGCCATCTGGTGCTGAAAGGAATGCAATCGCATCTGCTGGAAAGAAAACACCAAGCTGTGCGCATATTTTCGATCCGGTGGTTAGATTTCAACCCGCGCGTTTATGAGCGAATTCTATAGTAAATACAAACATGATGATCAGATAATGGCAGTTAATCTGAGTGGAATCCAAAAGCACGGGAAAGGGAAAAGCGCCCAAATTAGGGACATTAAGGTTGCTAGTACTACAGCCACCTACATTAAGCTTGACAAAAAATGCCTCTCATATTCTAGAATTAACGATGGCAACAGCATTAGTTAGTTAATGTGCATAATCCGCGTATGTTCCGCCCGCCATACCGGTTTGTTATTGTTTCTCCATTCGAATATAGGAATAATAATGCGCCATTGACCCTGTCTGCTAATTTGAAATGAAATATTTGCTATATTTTGAAACTTAAGTCTGAAAACAGCGTCAGATGTGAACGCAAAGCAACAGAATAAATTTGGAACGACTAGTGTGGAATTACTAGCCAGCATAGCGTAGGATTCTAAATTCCTTGTTACAGGATGTATGGTGCTCCTGACTTCCTGAAAGACTTGTGAACATGTGTAATGTGAAAAACAACATTAAGCAACTTAAAATAGTGTTAAACGTAAGTCATAGTACTGGTTTCAAGGACACCAAAATGGAATGCACTTTTTCATGCGATTCTTCGTAAATGCTTGCAATAATGGTGAATGTAAACCCAACATTGCATTTGTATGAACTATTGTAATGCATCAAATGTGAAACGCTGATATTGCAAGACAAAATATGAACGATCTTTCATGAATAAATTAAGTAATGTGGTTTTGCTTTCGGCTCAACTTGTAGTGATGTCGCTGCTCTTGACTACCCGACAGTAATTGATGCATAGCCAATAAGTAGTGCTTGTAAAATTTAGCATCAGAACATTCGAAAAAAAGAAAGCGAGATTTAATACAAGTTTCGGGAACACAAATGTGAACTGTTAAAATTTTATTCAATAAGCATGTTTTAGTGCTTAACCAGTTGCATGGTTAAGGACTGGAATGAAATCTTTTGAAAATGTAGTGCAATTACAGGTTTGTTTTTAACAAGCATTCTTTGTGTAGTAAGGAATGAATACACAGGATTCACTTGAGTAACTTGTATGAAGAAGGCATTTCAACACGCGTAGTGTAAAAAGTATCAACTTAAGTATAGATTGGAATTTTGAACCTCATTTATTCTTTTATATTATATGCACCATCTTGGAAGACACATGGTATTTTATCTACAAAAGAAGTTCTGAACTTAAGTCTTTCCATAGCAAAGGCAGTTATTTGCATTCCTATACCTAAACTAGATGAGAAACAATCCATTTAATTATATACATATTGTACTTTCTGCAAGCTTAGCAAACTGTTAGGTGAACAAATTACCTTGTTATGTTCAGAAACCTGAAAGTAAATATCACCTTGTCAATAGAAAATAATGCTGTTTTATGGATATTCCTATGTGGACTACTATAAGGTGCTGTTCTAGATCAGTGCTATAAAACTGATTACTGGAATACTTGGAAACGAATGACAAAAGTGACTAAAATATGTATAGCCCTATGGGCTATACATATTATGCGATGGACTTTTTTTGCATCTAGAATAGCTACTCAACCAGTTTGAATGTGAATGATATCCATTTTACCAGTTTGAATGTGAATGATATCCATTTTACCAGTTTGAATGAAAATTTACTATCAATGGATGTTTTTATAAAAACAATGTCACCAGTGCACGCATTGATTTAGAATCATCTCTTGGGGTTAGCCTGTAAAAGTTGTCTTTCTTGCTATCTTGGGTACAGCTGCAGTCTCCGCCGCGCGGAGTGGCAACGCTGTTTTTTTTTTTGGCGCACTTTTTATGTCGCCACGGAAATCTTCCAAAATTGCATACATATGGATTAAATATATAAATCTGGATAAAACAACATTTTGACGAGTCAAACACTGCATATCTGGATTAAATATACAAAAAATATTTTTTAACGGAAATCGCGTCTTGACAGAATTTTTCTCGCAACTTAAAGTTTACTTTTTCTGGTGGTAGACAAACTTTCGGGACTGAGGGAGTTGGTAATCTTTTTTTTTGTTACAAGTTGTGTCGCGATAAAGAGCTTTTTTAAAGGAATCGGGATTAATTAAATCTAAATTTTCTTGCGATAAATGCAACGGGGAAATGACGTTTTCTGTTAGGAATTCAGAGCAATGGATACACGTGGATTTGTAGAAATCGCAGGGATAATCCAAATCCGTGTCCAAACTGAAAAGAACAATCTATACAAGAGCACTTGACCATGTCGGAAATCGGAATTAAATAGAACAATCTAGAAAAAAGAAGAAACGACACTTCTGGACGCTGGCAAGGTTGCCATAAAAACACGAGAATCCTAACCAGAGAAAAATTCGGGTTACCATCAACCGGCATCAGTCGCTTAAAACTGCGCCAAAAGCCACGCTGCGCGGCAGAGACTGCAGCTGTACCCTATCTTGAAATGGCATAAACATACTCTAGGAATACAATCTATTCATAGTTAGAGTTGCGGTCTTAATAGCCTTATATTTGAGTAGTTTTAATAGTTCATCAAAGACATGACGAAGAAAATTAGACTACAGCATTGAAAAAAGATTATTGAACATGTGAATGGTATTATTTCTACATGCATATAATGTTTTCAATAGTTATCCAGCTGATAATGTTGCTTTTCGCAAAATCAGTGTTGTGAGACGTATTTCGTTTGGGGAATTCTTAAGTAAAAATTACTTGAACTTTGTTTTAGATTGCACTTGGACTATTGCAAATCAATTAACTGGGAAAGTCATTCTGAATTCTTTGAGTTTTAATGAATTTCTTGTCTTTTGTTTTTTTATCCACCATCAGCAGTATCGTTGCCTAATTCAGAACAGTATAAAATGTTTGAACGACAAATAATTCAATTTTAAAACTTCAGTGTGCATCTGATCCTTATTGGCTTCACAGAATTACCAATTTTCTTTTAATGCTGGAGACAAAATCCAGGTTCATTGTCATCAGCTTTATGGAGTCCTGATTTTTCATATTTTTGTTTTTAATGTCCTAAACCTAATTAATGAAAATCCTTAGTTTTAAAAAGCCTTGTTTTTTACAACACTACATGTTTTATTTCTCCTGCATTTTAAAACCATATTCTAATACTCGTCCTAACTCGAGTACCATCAAAACTTGATGTCATAATATTTATAGGTTAGGGGAGGGTGGTAATAAGATACATGCAATATTTGTATAGCAGTTATTTTTAGTCTGAACACTCTAATTTTTTTGCATTGTGAACCTTATACATGAATGTTTTTATGGACAAAATGTTATTTGCTTTCAATCAAATGATGAGAATTTTTTGTTTCTTATTACCCATTGGGGGTAATAAGAAACAAGTTCTCCAGTTCTGCCTTGCTATCTGTTAAAATTTAGTTGGGGTAGCAGGAAACATACAGGTGTTTACTAACCCCAGTTTTTTTACATTTGTTAATTTTTTTAGAGTGGTGAAAATGAACGTGACAAAAGACCGTATCTAAAGTTTTAAACGCAAGATTATTTGTAAACAAATTGGTTAATCACTTACAATAATGTGTTTGATATAAAGTATATTAGAATGAACATCAAACAAACATAAAACACTTGTAATTTTCAAAAATATACTACATTGCTTTAAAAAATTCCTTTTTCTTCGCTTTGTACATACTCTTGATTTTAATATAGTCAGATCTTGAGATGAAATTAGCCATTGTCGATTAATTTCACTGGTCCATAGAAAATTACTCATGATTAACTTGGATGTCATCATGTGTCGGCCAATTGAACTGTTCTAAATTTTCTTTTAAAAACTTGATTGTACATGTTAGTTCCTAACGTTAATTAGGCATCCAAGATACCACTTAACATCGTAAAACACTGCAAAGTACTTCTCTACTTCAAAATTAACTTAATCTGGTTTCCCTTCATCTTCCATTTCTTTTTCCTTTTCAAAATCAGGGGAGAGTGGTAATGAAGGGGCTACTTTTTGGTTTTTTATTTGTAATTTTTCCTACTCATTTTTGTGGGCTCGAAATTACATGATGTTTGCCTTAACTATTTGGTTACATTAAACAAAAGTAACAATTTGAATAGAAATTGTTTACAGTGAGTGATAATGAAAAAACTGAAAGAATAATTTTGACCCATTCAACTCCACCCATGGGGTTGAATGAGCAATTTAAGGTAATGAATGGGTCACTAAATGAAATTCAAGAAAAATTTAAAAATTGACCTTATTTTATTAACACAAGAAGGCAGAATAGTAAAAAACAGTAAAATAATGAAAAATGAATAGCTCACAATAGGGAAAAACAATGTTAATTCCACAAAGTTTTTAAATGAAATGCCAAAGCTTGTGATTCGGATCATTTTGAAAATATATCTTTGGGGTTGAAGGATCTTCTCTGCCTGATGTTCATCTATTTCTGCAATGTCGTCAGTAGTAGGCCACTTTTAACAATCATTGTCTATTTCACGAGCAAATTTTACCTAGTCCATCAGAAGATTTAGATTGAACTTAACCAATAAAAAACCTTTTTATGTGTTTCTTAGATTGACTCTTAGAAACAAGAATCCAACTGTCAATGTTTAAGTCAGTTTCCATAAAATCAAAATCTTCACTTTCACTATTTCCTTCATCTGTTTCAGAATGTGAGATTATGTCTTCTGACTTCCTCATCACTACTAAATTTGTTTCTTTTTGATTGTTTAGTCTTGTAAAAATTCCTTTTAACTGCTGCTTAGTGGAGAAAGTAATTTAGAAGTGCTTGATGTCTGAGATGTGGTTATTTTAGAACTACTGGGAAGAACTGATGGTTGTATAGATTCATTATCAAGATCATGTGAAGTAATAGCTTGTGAAGTTTCAAGAGTTGTCATTTCAATTTCGATGTTGGAGTCACTGGAATAGTTGGATTATGGCGATGTGTTACATATCGCACTGCAGCAAGAACAGTGATATAACTAAAAAATGCAGTATTTGAGAAATAACAAATAAAAGAAAACTAAAACTTATTGAAATAGATAAGCTTTACAATTTCAGGTAAGTACTTTTGGCAGTAAATTCTATTATATTCTATAGAATATTATATCGATCTTTAAATCAGCTCTTGTTGAATATAGGTATTAGGTCAAAACAGGGAGGTCTGAGTTATGCACTTTTCTTGCTTCTCTAAAATCAGTTCTTTTTTGTTGTGACCCCTCAAGTGATACTTGTCGCATTTCCAGCCCAAATTATAATTTTTTTACTTAGGACTTTTGACCTCAGTTAAAGTCACTAAATAAGAATAAAAAATGAAGTTTGAATTAACTGTTTCATAAGCTTATTAAAAATATTAAATGAAAATTAAGTAATTAGTAAACAATTTACATAAACATCGAGTCAAATGGGCGTATACAATGAGAATACTTTTCGCCGAGATAAGGGTTTCAATATGAGCTTTCTTTATAGCAGATATTCATTTTTTTCTTATAGGCCGGAATGTATTTTATTGTTGAGATGCTCTCTTGTGTGTGTGCCTTCTGGTATTATTGACATTGAATTACGCATATTCTTTTGCGTATGTAGTTTTCACAAAAGGAATGCCGGGGTCACTCTTCTGCACTTTAATTACTTTTATGTCGCTTGTTTTTATCTTAGTTTGATGATTTGTTATAGTTTGATCCTATCTGCTGAGAGTTTTTTCGAGTCTACAAAATCCTCGTAACTCAATTCTCTATACGGATTTCCTGTTTTTCTCGCAGACCGAATTAATATGACTTAATCAGTGGGAATATATAGATGGGACCCGATTTATAAGAGCTAGTTTAATTGACTTCTCTGACAGTGCACATTGTCCCCTTCATTTTGGGTGACCCCTTGGTCACCGCAGGCTTTTTGACCTCACGATTAGGATGTGTTGCCGGGTTTTCGGTGCAGCACGGTTTTGTGTTGTCTTGGCCTCTGCGTAGCTCAGTTTGTTGTCTTTGAGATGATCTCTCAGACTTGCTATTTCCTCGCTTATGTTATTTTTAGTTGAGTAACGATAGCCGCCTTGATCGCCGCAGGTGACCCCTCGTCTCCCGCTGGAGAGCAGGTTAGAGTGGATTTGGTGGCCACCTACGTACAGATAGGCTCGTTCATCCACCGCCACGAGAACGCGACAGCCCTGGTTGTGACCGAGGTCACCCCCTTGACCGCGCGCCTCTGTTATGGACAGCCTGCGCCGCTGGGAATAGACTTGTTTGTTTTACTGCAACTGCATTCCTTGTAGCCGAGTGTGTTAAACAAGTCATGAGTGCGAGCACTCTTGCTTTACAACAGGGGAGGCCTCATTTTAGGATCCCGGTTTATACATTTGATGCGGAGGCTTTCCTGGGGACGCGGGTCGCCCACCAGACAGCGACTTACGTGTCTTGCACTGGTTCACGCTGTCCCTTCGGCCTTTCATCAGAACAAATACTTGGACAACAAATGTTAACAAAAGCTATATAGTAAATTTGTACAATAATGTTGGCAAGAAATGCAATAATTCTTGGTTACATAAACTTTGTCAGCAAAAATAAAGTTGAGTTATAATTACAAGTTAAAAGATTTGATAAAAGTGTAGTAATTCTTGGTAACGAAAATATAGGTCCATGTCTACCGGAATTGCACCGCTTGCATCTGTTCTCCTTGCGTTTTGCAGTTTCATTATGAGTTAATGATTGTATCGATGTTATTGAACATGAAGTCCATGATTTTCAGTATCTTCCCCTGAACTATGTTCTTGGTGGTATTTATAGCCCAGGCTCTCCCGAGATAAGTTGAAAACGTTTTCCGACCTACGGAAGGAAGCGGGACCAATCGGAGGGGTCAGGATCGGCGGTTTACGGAAGAATTTTCCTTATTTAAGGTAAATTAAGCCCATTTCGAGCCACCGATCTAATAACAGCAGGAACCTCCACGTGGTGCCATCTGGTAATCGATGATATCGAGCCAATACCTGCACGTTATGAATGGCGTTTCTGGATAGTAGGCGGCTGGACGAAGCATCGGAGGGTGCACCGCAGGTAAAACGCCCCCTGGATGAAGGACTGAGGAGGGCTGCCTCATGTCCGGACTATGGCGTTTTGCTGCACGTCGCCTGCGATCTGGGGCTCCATTTGATGGAGTAGACTAAATGAGGGCACTTGCCCTGCTTTCTTTTCCCTTCTATGTGCTGTACGGGAAACTTCCTACCTTTATTTTCTTCTGTGTATATAATGTGTATTGGCACTTCTGACTCACCGAGTGCCGCATCGAATATTATAAAAATCTATCTCTACAGGCTCTTTCCTCTCTTAAAATTTGTAGTCCTGCCTGTGGCTAGGTGACAGGATTTGACGGTTATGCTGGAGAGTGGACGGTGGAACGTGCTCGCCTTCAGTGGCAGGGGTGCAGTACTAACCCTGGGTTAACACCTCGCGAGGGGTGCCCTTGGTGGGGAACCACTCTGGAGCAAAAACTCAAAAGGCTGGCAGGATATGAATGGAACTGTTTGGTCGGTCTTACAGTATCGACTCCGCTGGCCCGGCGGTTAGAAAAAATGCAGTGGAGGACAGGAAAGTGCCGAGAAATCCGTCCCTATGGGATGCCACCTGCGCGGGCGATTCGTGAGATGAGCGCACGCAGTGTCATTCATATGGGATCCCACGGCACGGACCTCGACTAGAGCTGTATTACGGACAGGGCTGCCTCGTGTCCGCCTGACATACGAGTGCGGATCGTGGGTTTGCAGAATGACTACGTGATGGAAACTGCCGTGTTGGGGGTACCTCAGCTGGATGGACTACCGTTTAGTAGTACGATTGGGGAAAATAACCCGTCTAAATCACTCATGGCGACAACGATAATGAATACCCACAATTGCAATGCAAGTTGTATTGGTAGACATAAAGTTATCCCATTTAGTGATTCTTGTGCTTCCTCTACATCCTCGGATGAAGGGACAAAGCATGTAAAGGAAGGAGAGTCGACGGCTGGGTACCGATCGACGCCCTTGGCTCTCCGAAGTCGAAAGATACTCCGCAAAAGAGTGAAGAGTCGACCAGTGGTAGAAAGCGAAGCAGAGAAGGTCGCAGGGGGGAGCGACACTGACATCGAGATGAGTGGCACCAATGATCGAACACCGGAAAAAATTTCAAAGGTGGGAGAGGAAGCGGACCAGTGACCGCTGCTCCTCAGAAACAGAGTTCCCACCTTTAATAAATGAAGGGAACACCCCGGCACAGCAGAACGTGCCGGGGCGTAGCACCATAAGTGCAGGCATCCAACAAACAAAAAGAAAAGGAGACCTGCCCATCTCCTGATTCTCCGGCAGTAGAGGCTGCGTAAGTATGGTCACCCAAATGACCATGCTTATGGGACAATTAGGTCCATAGGCGAAGGTGATCACAGATCAAATCATCAGTCTTTTGCAGAGGACCACATACGCCTCGCAAATGAAAACATAAGGTTAAGGGAATCTGCTGATTCTAGACAACCTCCGTCTGTTCGGGCAAATGAGCAGCACCCAACCCTGAACAAACCCCAAGCTACCAAGGAAACTTGGGTGCAAAAGGGCAACGGGAATAAAAATAACCCGCCCAAACAAAATCACGAAGTTCGGAAGGCAGGGCCAGTACCTCGAAAGGGGGGAAAATCGCAAGAGGCCTGCCTACCCTGTGATAATAATTTCTCCCAGAGAGGGTGTCGAAATGGACAGTGGACAGGTCATGAACCTGGTTAAGACCACTATTCCTCGACCGAGTAGTCGCACCAGTCATTGGGGCGCGCGAAACTCGTAACGGAAGTCTTAACTGTCCAGAATGACGAGCACAAGGCCCTCATGAACAAAATCAAAGGTACACAGGACCTCATGGAGAAGTGCGAGGTTCGTGAACCCTCGAGGCGTCGCCCGCAGGTTAGAATTTTCAACATTCCCCGTGAAGTAGGGTATAGTAAGGTTGATGTGTCAACCTTCACGAGAAAATTGGAAAAGCGGAATGACATCCCACGAGATAGCCTGACGTACCTTTACCGCACTCCGGCCAGTCCGTATGCCTTTCATTGGGTAATGCGGGTCACCGGAGAAGGTTTTAAAATTCTGCAAGGGAAAGAGCGCCTCCTTCAGATTCGCGGAAAACTTTCATCCCAGGCGATGCCTCAAGTGTTACCGCTTTGGCCATAGGCAAGACGAGTGCAAAGAGGTGATGCAGTCGTGCTCATTCTGTCTTGTGCATCACAGCTGGAAAAACTGCAAAAAAGCTAATTCCGGGGAAGAAGAATAATAGTCTCGTAAGTCCTTTATGAAGCAAGGGCTCCATCATTGTCAGGACAACTTGTGATGAAATGCAGAGATTAGAATACTGAGGTTTCAAAATTGTGTCTTTACCTGTGTATATTATTGACCACACATAACCAGACACTATTTCGTACATGAAACATTTTATTCCAAATCTAGCTCTTTTCAGCGGAATAATTTGTTTCCATCCTAGTCGTCCTTTGAATAGAATAAGACTTTCATCTACTGTTACATCTCGCTCTGGAGTCATTGTTTCACTAAATTTCTTATTGAGATGTTACAGAACTGGCCAAACTTTTACTAATTTAGGGCATTCGTGATTTTATGGGTCAAATGCTGCATTATCAGAAAAATGCAAGTGGCATTGCAAAAGAAGGAATCGATGATGAGACATTATTTTAGAGAAAAAAAGGTGTGTAAGTTGAATGTCTTTTGTTCCAATAATGATCAGTTCCAGGTTTTTTACGATTCCTTGAAGTATATTCAGGGCAAAAAATACATACATCTCTTCCAAAGTTGTTTCTTCCCAAAACTTACTCTTTGAGAAGTTTTTTGTAGCACTCGATTAGATGCACTGTTTAGCATATTTATTTGTCTCTTCTACAATTTTACTCATGAGAAAAGAATCAATGAATGTTTCAAAAAATTGTAGAACGTCAGAAGTGTCGTCAACGTGCATGTGCACAGGAGTACCAGTAAAATTGAACCGAGGACACGGAGCAGGTGGATTTTTCACATCAACCTTGGTAAATATTCTGGCAGAACTCAAACCGTCATCAGAGCTGAGCTCACTGTCACTGCAAGAGTCATCTGAAAAATAATCCAGATAATTGGAAGACAGTTCTGAATCTGTATCAGAATTCAGTTCATCTAACAAACAAGTATTCTCGTCGTTTATACCATGCATAACAGTACAACCGAAATTTCATAAAACCAAATCTTCTGGAGCTGGCCACCCACGCCCCAGCCCCCTCCCCTCACTTTACCAAGGGATCCCCTATCGCTAAACATTTTGATCTAAGGGAAGCGTCAGTCTGTTGTCAATAATTAAGCCAAGATATTGATAATTTGAAGACAATTTTAATACTATTATTTTTTAAAAATTGGGTTTCGTGAAAGTTTAGTGTTTAGCCAAAATGATTGACTGGCACTTGTCGATGGAAAGTAGTAATTTTAGGTTTAAGGACGTTAGCTATTGAGTTTAATGCCAAATTAGTATTTAACTTCAGGTCCCTTCGCGTACTTCCCGACGTTATTAATGCCAGGTCGTCCGCGAAACCCTGGAGGAATATTTTTTTCAGAGTTTAAATTTAAAATTTTATTAAAATAAATATTCCACAGGGTCGGGGCAAGCACCGATCCCTGTGGTTAACTTTAAATTATTAAGCGTTGGGTGGATTAACCATTACTATTGTAGACGATAATCCGGTCAAGAAGATAACTGAAAATAAACTGGATCATGTTATGTGGCAATTTTATATCGTTTAATATTTCCAACAAGGACCAGTCCATGTTATCAAAGGCTGCCTGAATGTCTAAAGCTGTGAGGGAAGAATGACAGACCCCACGGAAAGAATTTAGTTTGTTATGTACGGAGAATAGAGCCTCCTCACAGGAACGCTACTCCCTAAAACCAAATTGAAAGTCATGGAGGATATTATGAAAGTGCAGCCAGAAATTTAATTTTCTGACAAACACTCAATAATCTTACCTATTGTCGAAAGGAGGCAGATGGGTCTATAGGAGCCACAGGAGGAGGGGTCTCTCCCTGGTTTTAAAAGGAAGTGGACACCCCCACTCTTGAGGCACCTAGGAAAATAAGCAGATTGAAGAGAAAAATTTATTGGAGGATATATAATGTCGGGATAGTTCTTGTAGATAAATTTCCATAGTTTGTAATCTATGCGGTCGGGCCCTGGGGCCTTCCCGTCCTTGAGACCAGAGAGGACAAGCCCGAGCTCTTCATAAGTAATAGAAATTTTTTTTATCTAAAGTGGACATAAAATTAAAAGTTAATGGGTTGCTATTGTTCCCAAAAAAATGATCCATCAAAATATCCATCTTTTGTGTAAAATTTAAGTTTGGTTGATCTGGGAAAAATAACTCAGGAGTGCTATGGTTGTTTAATTTCTTAAAAGTAAATTTAAATAAAGAACCGAACTTCGAAAAGTAACCCGAGCAATGCCCCCTCCAGGCCGCCCTTTTAGCGTCGATGATTTGACAGGCGGCTCTCGGAACGGTACCGGAACCAGGCGACTCGAACCGCATCGGAATTAGGGCTATTAAAAACAATACTATTAAGTTTCCTGCGGAGAGCAGTGATCCTGTTTCTTGAGCAGGCTAATTCTTTGGTCCACCAGTGAACTCTAATTTTTAAATTTTTTAGTTTTTTTAAAGTTTTCTGAGCCGTGTGTGTTAGTTATTGTTTGTATTAGTTTTTCAAAATATAGGTCGAGGTCACTGGTGGTTTGGATGTTAGTTGCCAATGCCTCCAAATCGGGGATTAGTTTATTAAATTTTCTGGAGAACTTTCCCAGTCCAAATTTTATCCTGAAAAAGAATTCCAGATAAATGTTAGGTTTGTTATTAATGACCACAGTGACGTATCTATTGTCGCTGCAGGAGTCTATCAATTATATTCCAATTACTAGCCAGGTCATAGATGTCTGAACTAATTAAAGTTAAATCGGGCCATCCCTTCCCAGAATGGGCAACGAAGGTAAGCCCCTTTGACGGAATATTAAGAATGTTTAAAGATTGTGCTTTGGGGTAGAGGTCCAATACACCTGTTCGGGAGGACTTCAATGAATAAAACTCAATGGTAAAAAAATCAACAGTATTTATTGAGCGGATGATATTCATCCTTCTCCTCACAAATCCTCCAACGCACTGACGCTTAACATCTTAAACAACCCTTACAAAGGGCGCCATCTCGCGGCGTACACATACTCCCCACCTTGAAACCTCAAGGTTTCAAGTAAATTTCATAATAAAACTCAATTTTGACACTTACAGATACATTAAAATCTAACATGTACTCTCAAAATCATGAATGATATCTAAAATGTAAATACAAACACACTTATAAACTTAGCAACAATTTTCTTTTACACCAAATTATCCGAGATTGGCAAAATGCATACATTTGAAATACTTCTTTTAAAAAGTGCCCTTAGGCGTTTTTACATAAATAACTAATTTTGCCATCCTTTCCCGGAATCACACTGCTAATTCTACCAATTGACCAAGTACATAAAGGTAATTTCTCTTTTAACAATACAATCATACCTGGTTTAATTTCAGTTTTAATACAATGCCATTTAGACCGTTGTAAGTTATTTAAATAATCTCTGGACCACCTCTTCCAAACAATTTGAACAAATTTTGTTAGCAATTGCCATTTACCAAGTCTATTGTTTTCGACAGATGATATATCCTTCTCAGGCAAAGAGTTAAGAGGTCTGCCGATCAAAAAATGACCTGGCGTTAAGACATTGTAATCATTTGGATCAGATGAAAGTGGGGTGAGGGGACGGCTATTTAAGGTATCCGAACACGTTCGAGACCCTTTTTTTTTAAATGTGGTATAGTAACATTTTAATGATATTTTTATGTTTAGTGTTATTAAGCAATAACATTGGGCTATAAATATTTAAAATATATATTAATAATTTTGTAAAAATTATAATTATGTATGAAATTTTAAAGAAATTTGTCAAAAACTTCAAATGTGCTACATGAAAATCTATTCAACCAATTTGAAAAATGATACTACCAAAATAAACTATATGCATTTTTCTAGTGAATGAACTAGAATCAAAAGGATATTTAAATAAACAAAAATTTGACAAGCGGTCGAAAAATGAATACAAGATTTTTGATAGTTTTACAGTCATATTTCTTAAATAAATGGCCATAATTTAAAAATTTTTCAACTCAGCATAATTCTTTTAGTTCATTCACTAGAAAACATTATAAAGAACAAGTTCTCAAAGTTTTACGTGAATCCATCAATAACTTTTTGTGTTATAACATTTGAAGTGAGGAAATAGTGCATAAAAATTAATTTTGAGAAAAATGCATTTGAAGTGTTAATTGTTATGTTTTTAATTTAAATAAACAACTCACATAACTAAAATTCTCCACATTTATAAGTTATACCTTCTTCTTGCTCATCTTTAACTAATTTTCTTTTCTTACTGAATCTATTTTTTTTTCTTGCCATCTTTACATTGGGTAAGGAATGCCGTTTTGATTCGACGATTCTTTCTTCGTCAAGCTGTCTAAACCCGTTTAATGTATTTATCCCCATATTTACACCAATTCCTTTTAGAACATGTAACAATTCTTGAAATCCCTTATTGAATTGTATAACAGCCATGTTTGCTCCTAATTTTAAGGTTTGTAGCTCCACAAAGACTTCTTTGGGGATGAATTTCCACAGAACGCCATTGAAACTCTCATTGGCATTCTGTGTTTTCCCATGTAAACATTTTATCAATAACTTCCTATCACACAATTGCATGTAGATAGGCTTGATAATATTTATAATGTTCTTTGGGAGCCCTTTGGATTTGTCCTGATACGTTTCTCCATTTGACGCAGCTTTTTGAAATTTACACCAGCTGTCGGGTCCCACAGGACACTGGCCGTGCATTGGCTGGTTTGAATTTGAGCAGCAGTGGTAGAATGCAGCTATTACAGCAGTTTGCATTCCTTGCAAGTTATTAACATTGCTTCGAATTGCAATGCCGTAATAGTTTTGAAGCTTGTCGATAAAAGTGTCAGTCAATTTTCCTCGACCTCCTAGACCTTTCTGTTTTGATTTTATTTTTCTGAGTCTTGAGCCAACACGTTTCTGTATGTGCCCTATACACTCATATTTTGTGACGCTGCACTCACCGTAAACATCTTTAACAGCATCATACCCTTTCGAGTCTCCATCACCATAAAAATCTGTGTATTGCAGTTTTCTTATGTGAGAGGATCGCTCGAAAATTCTGTAAATGCCAATAGGTTCCATGGCACCAGACGACCCTGCATGCTTATTACAGATGTGAGGGTTTTCTTTTTTATTAGTTCTGCAAAATCTGCACATTTTCGACATAACCTCAATATCGAGTACTTTCCCGTTAACAATTGATATAGCGGTAACGCATCCATTTACAGATGAATGTCCCCTTCGTTGCCACGTTCCATCGACGGACACACCGCACTGAACAATTTCATCGACTTCCTTTGCTTTTCTAATTTCAAGGGAAGCCTCATCCATCGTTTTACATGCAATATCTTCAGCAGCACAACTGAGTTTTCTTTCAATGGCTCTGTATGCTGTTTTAGATAGAGTGTTAAGGTTAAGAGCTGGACACAGTTTTCTTGCTGCAGAATGTCCTTTCCCAAGAAGTCTGAGGCCAAAAACAAGTGCAACATTAATGCTATGCATTTTGTTAACCTTTTCAGTAGTGCAAAAAGAATGTAAATAATCACAGTTTTGGCATTTCAATGTCATAGTTGAAGCCAATCCAAACACAGAATCTTGAACGAGAGTTACACCACTTTTGAAGCAAACAGGACAACACAGAGAAGAAATTATACAGCTTAGAATTTTGAAATTAAAAATAATGTTATGATTATCACTTTCTGGAACATCTGTTGGTGCCGAATCACTCTGAAGTTTCGATTCACTCGCAGTTGGAGCAGCTGTTTCTACAGACACATCATTGTCCCTGGACACTTTATTGAATCTATTGCCTTTGAATTTTCGTTTATGAGAAACACTTCTATTTATTCTATTGCCCATAATTGCAAATTCACCGATAAATATTCAATTTCCACAAAATAAATAAAATATTATTACTAATAGAATTCTAATTTTCAGTTTGAAGTGTATCGTTTGCTCTCTTGCTTTTACTGTGTGTAAACAATTTTGTTCTTCACTTCTCTTCAAAAATGCTCACAAAATTTCCAAAAAAAACCTATTTAAGCATTTAAGAAACCTTTCTAAAATTATATTTGTAAAAAAAGTAAGTTTTAAATTTAAATTTTGACAGGTTTTTGTTCTTTTCACGGCCACTTCCGGTGTTTTCCATACCTACTTCCGGTTTTTCCGCCTTGATTAAAATCTTAATATCTCTGCAACTAATTAACTTAGAGACAAAATCAAATATATTTTGGAAAGTCAAATAAATGCACTATCAAATGAGATCAAAACCTTTTTTTGGAATTTTTGGTCAAAAATGACATTTTCAACGTGTTCGGATAGCTTCAATTTGATTGCTTACCGTCAAAAACTCTTCAAAGGTGAGTTTGTGCTCACCAACAACTCTTTTAAAATGGTGTTTAAAGGACTTTACCCCAGCCTCCCAAAGACCTCCAAAATTAGGAGACAGAGGAGGGATAAAGCTCCAAGACACACCCTCAGAACACAAGTAATCAATTACATTCATATTTTTAAACAAAGCAAATAACTTCTTTATTTCCGAATAAGCACCTCGGAAATTAGTGGCATTGTCAGAAAAAAGGTAAGATGATAAACCTCGGCGTGCAAAAAATCTTTTTAAACATGCAATCATAGCTTCAGCAGATAACTCGGTGATGATCTCAAATGCCTTGGTAACAAAACAAACAAATATACAAACATAAATTTTATGATATACACCTTTCCTCTGGTTTTTATACTTTATCAAGAACTGGCCACAACAATCTAAGCCAGTTTTGAAAAAAGGAGGATTGATGGTTACTCTCTCTTTAGGTAAAGGTGCCATAATTTGACTCGTCTCCTTTGGTTTAGCCTTAAAACATGTTACACAGTTGTGGACAGTTTTTCTAGCAACATCACGCCCACCCAAAGGCCAGTATTCCTGGCGAATAGCATACAACAAAGTTTGAGGCCCAACATGGTAATTTCTCAAATGAAAGTACAAAAATATCATTTCAGTGAATGCATGGCTCTTAGGAAGCAAAATAGGGTGTTTGACATCAATTGATAAATTAGAATTAACCAATCGACCACCAACTCGTATAATACCATCGTCATCAATGAACGGGGATAAACTACTTACGTTGAATTCTTTGATTGTCTTTTTCTCTGTTAGAGCCTTTATCTCTCGAGAAAATACCTGCTGTTGAACATATCTTATCAGAAAGATTTTACCTCTCTTTAACTCTGCAGTCGATAAGGGTCCCCTTTCTTTGGTGCTACATTTCAAATTTGAGATGAATCTGAAAACAAAGCTAAAAATTCTAATTAACTTTACATATGAATTAGTAATCTTGAAAATATCAATGTCTGAAATTTCACAAAAGTGTCCGAGTTCTTAATGTCACAGTTCTGTTTTAATTCTTGTTGGAACAGCTCAGTTTCACTTAAAGTTAAATGTTCTTTCTCCGTCTTGGAACACTCCATCTGGGACAAAATTCTGGCCCAGATCACCACAATTTAAGATGCTGGAGTCTTGCAGGAGTAACACCACGCGAAATGAAGTCAGCTGGATTTTCAGCAGTTTTCACATGATTCCATGTGAAGCCTTTCGTACGGTCTTGAATTTTGGCAACACGATTTGCCACAAACACCTTAAGCGTTTGAGGCGGTGAAGCAATCCACGCAAGCACTACAGTTGAATCTGAGTATAAGTTTACTTCACGAATTGGTAAGTCCAAGGATGACAGGACTTTAACGATAAGTTTTGAAAGCAACTCTGCCGCACACAGTTCCAGTCTTGGGATGGTCATCTCCTTGATGGGTGCCACTCGAGATTTGCTGCAAAGGAGTGACACCTTGACTTCGCCTGTCTCTGATAAAGAACGGATGTAAATTACACAGCCATATGCTTCCTTAGAAGCATCTCCGAAGCCTATCAGGTCTATTTGTTGTGAGTTTGAACACAAAACATGGCGTTCTATCTTCAAGTGTCTCAACTCAATCAGTTCTTCGCGAAAGGTATCCCAAATTTTTCTTTCGTGCACAGGAATTTCGTCATCCCAATTGAGCTTGAGAAGCCACAGTTTCTGCAAGTAAATTTTCGCCGTAACTATTACAGGTCCTAAAAGACCCAACGGGTCAAATAGTCTTGCAATGTCCGATAACATAGTTCTTTTAGTCACGGAACTCACAAACGGTTTAATTGTGTAGCAAAATGTGTCTTTGGGATTGAACTGTAATCCCAGTGTTTTTACAGTTTCTGAATTCTGGCTGCCAAAGTTGTACTCCTTCTCCGTTGCTGAAACATTTTTCAACAACACTGGATTGTTGGAACTCCACTTGTGTAATTCTCTCCATTCCACCTGACTTTAATAGCTGTATTAATTGGCTTTGAAGTTCAACGCAGTCGAGGTATCTTCAGTACCACTGAGAATGTCATCTACATAAAAGTCTCTGCCAGCAGCTGCACGCAATGGATAATTTTCCTTTTCGTCGATGCATAGCTGTTGCAATACTCTTGTCGCCAAATATGGTGCACATTTGGTTCCATAAGTAACAGTCAGCAACTTCAAAACGCGTATCAACTCATTTTCGCGCCCTTTCCATAAAATACATTGTAAATCACACTGATCGGGACTTATCCAAATTTGTCGGTACATCTTTTTGATGTCCGCGGTAAAAACTACCGTGTGTTTTCGAAATCGCAACAGAATAGAAAATAAATCATCTTGGACAACAAAACCTGCATATAAATTATCCTGGTCCTGAGGAAGAACCCAGTAGAGGCTATTGATTCTATGTTCAGGACCACAGACACGTACCTATGGTCACTGCATGATTCATTATCTAAAATTTTCCAACTTTCGGTTAGGCATGTTAAAGTATTAGAGTAAGATCGGGCCAACCCTGTCCCGAGTGGGACAGAAAGGTTGGGCCAAGTTCGGGAATGTTTAGTATGTTAAGTGAGTGCAGAAGGTCCAACACCCGGCGGCCCCTAGCGTCCTGAAAGCTGTAGCCCCAGATGGGGGACCTCGAATTGAAGTCCCCCATCATGAGGACTCTACTATCGCTGAAATTCAGCGATTCAACCTCCTCAAAAAGATGGTTGATGTTATCGTGAGGAGGGAAGTAGTCAGCCGAGCACCAAGGGGCCAGAGGCCGTTGACACCTGCAAATACTGTTATCAGATTTAAATTTCAAGTTCATGTTATTATTAGTGTTGCATGAAATTATGATACTGTTATTTTTATGTGAGGAAATTTGAGTATGGTTAGTAGGTGGGGATAAGAGTTTGCCTTTAATTCGGTGTGGGTCCTGTATACATAAAATTGTATTTAAGTTCAGATGCAGTGACCAAGGCCTGACTGTGGGCTGAGAGAGTGATTAACATTAACTTGGAGGAATTTTGTTGTGCTCATCACTCCGCACCGTAATCCGTGTTGGCAGCCAAGAGTGTTGCCTTTTTAGGTTGGGGCATTTTTTATCCATACAGTCATGTCCTTCATTGTATTTTGCTTTGAATTTAAGGTTGGATGCGGCGTAATTAATACATTTTTTTGCGGCTTTGCAGGATGAAGTTTCGTGATGATCGCCACACAAAGGACAATTTATCGTTTGTACATTTTGTTTTGGTATGGTCAAACTGGCCGCATCCAGAGCATTGACGAACGCTTCTAAATTCATCGACTCTGACCCTCTACCAGCCTATGCAAACATAACCGTTGTTCATGATGGGGTGAAAAAGTGAAGGTGCAATGTTGTGGCAACCCAATGGGTACCTCTAGCTGCAGTTATTTTAAAGTCAATATGGAAGTCCTCCTGCTCAAAGATGTCGTTTTTTAGCTTGAGGCTAGAGAAGATATCTTCTATTGTTATATTATTATCGACGTTTAGCGAAATGACTCGTGGTTTACGCTTTGATGGTCTTGCGATAGTGAACGCCTTTGAGATATCCTCCCTGCCGTTCAGGTCGGACTCCAATGACGTTATCTGGTCAGGTGAGTCGACCGCGACGCCCCGATTCTTCTGATGTTCTTTGTCTTATGACTTGTGTTACTGACGGCCAGCTGCACCCTGGATTTATTCTGGGTGAAGTCCCCCTCATCCCTGGATCTGAGGAGGAGCACGTGGCTCTGAGGGGGGATCCTTGAACCGGAAGGGCCCGAGGGGGTTTAGCTGTGATAGCAGCATACGGCTAGGTTTATAGTTTAGCGTATTGCGGATGCGTTTGACTCCGCCTCAACGCAAACGCAAGTTGTCCAGAGTCTTGCGCTGAGAGCTCCCATCGGAACGCAATACCAGCTTTTAATCACGCACACTAGATGGCGTGTTAACTTTTCGCGCGCTTTCTTGATCCTTATCAGTACTTTTTTTATGAGCGTTTTTTCCTACTCTGTCCTTTAATTGCTCACTGACTTTCGACAGAAATGGCGTCTTCCACAACTGAAATAAATACGCTACTATTGCTTATTATAGCAAAAAAAAATGTCTGAGAGGAGACAGAAAAAGCGTTGGGGTGTGAGGCCGATTTTTCGGAATCGAAATCAGCAAGGAGCAGGCGATAATTTGATAGAGGAGATGAGATTAAATGATCGGGATTCCTTCAATTTTTTTCGGATGACTCCCGAGACTTTTGATGATCTTCTGTCGATGTTAGGGAAATCGCTTCAGAAGAAACCATCATTCTGCAAGAATCCGATACTCCCTAAAGAGAGATTGGCCATCACTTTGAGGTTAGTAAAAAAAAATTTCTTGAAATTTGTTTTAACTACTTAATAATGTATGAACATTGTCATGTATAATTCTTAAATTCCATTGCTAGAATTAAGTATTTAATTGAACTAAATTGTTGGTTATATTAAGTAGTTAAAAGTTGAATGCTTTTGTTTTTAGATTTCTTGTTAGTGGTGACTCAATGGTCAGTTTGAGCTCTCGAGTATCGAAAAGTAGTGTCAGCTTGATCGTGAGTGAAGCCCGCACGGCAATCTGGGAGGTTCTCCAACCGCGGGTATTGCCTGCACCTACCAGGGAGCATTGGGCAGCAGTCGCTGCTATGATGGATGAGCAATGGCAATTTCCTAATTGCCTAGGAGCTTCAGATGGAAAGCATATTGTTATGCAAGTAAGTTCACATTTTCTTCTCTTTCAATTATATCATTAATCAAAACCCACTAATTTTAAAAGCTTTATGAAAATTCACTATTTGAATGACTA
The DNA here is from genome assembly GCA_933210815.1 of Meta bourneti. NCBI lineage: Eukaryota > Metazoa > Arthropoda > Arachnida > Araneae > Tetragnathidae > Meta > Meta bourneti. The sequence goes on along the minus strand of OW119932.1, from coordinate 59,736,453 downwards.
AAAATAAATCATGGTTGAATTTGTGATAATCTGCTGGCTCAGTTGAACTGTTGTTTTTTGATCATCAATAACTCTGAAATTAAAGCTTGATTTAAAAATCTGGTTGTAATATGAAATTGATTAAAAGCAAATTAACCTTCATATCTTTAGTAATTCAGCATTGATATTTTTATATAAGCATTTCAACTAGTGTGGTCATGATTCTACATTGCCATCTCTTACTTGGGTTTGACTTGTACAAAATTCAAAGTATAGAACAGTGTAATACAAATTTATAATTGGGATGTTATTTGATATACTATTACAATTCATAAATAATCCAGAACAATCTACTTTCAAAATAAATGCAGTTTTGCATTTATTTTGCACTCTTTTCGAAGAGTAAAAATACCAGCATTGATTTTTTTCTTTTTATATTCAACTCTTGATCAGTTCAAATCCTTTATCATACCTAAGTTATATTTGAACATTACATTTAGCATTACTTATTGATATTTAAAACTAAAACTACACTAATCATTTGTCTAATCTATCATTGAAAATTTTTGTTTGAAAAAAACTTGTTTCAATGTAATTGAAAAATTTGATGCAATGGAAAAAAGTAGTACGAAACCAAATATTGCATTACTTATGTTTATGCAATCTTATTTTCAGGCTCCCCACTCATCTGGATCCTTGTTTTATAATTACAAGGGATCCCATAGCATTGTGCTGCTGTCTGTCTGCGATGCTCAGTATCGCTTCACTCTGGTAGACATCGAAGGTGCAGGCGGAAATAGTGATGGCGGATTGTTCCAGGCCTCCCAATTTGGCAAAGCATTGCTACAAAAGAAGCTGAACATCCCTGATCCTGTAGCAATAAAAGGGATAACCGAATACACTCTGCCTCATGTTTTTGTTGCAGATGAGGCATTTCCCTTAAAACAAAATTTAATGCGACCCTATCCTGGTAAACATTTACCATTGGAACGGTTGATTTTAATTACAGATTGTCTCGCTATCGAAGGTTGATTGAAAATACTTTCGGGATAATGAGTTCCCGTTTCCTTCCTTCGCTTAACGCGGTGGAGTGACGAGAACGGTTTCAGCTTCTCCACTCAAAAGACATCTTGTGTTCATTTCTGCCGACGTCGGAACCTACATCCTGACCCAGAGATCTTCCTGGGTGGTATTAGGATTGCAGTGGAGGACAGAGTAAGATTTCTAGGTATCATTTTCGACCAAAAACTTACCTTCCTCCCTCACGTCGTGCAACTGCGGATGTCTTGCGAGAAAAAGCTCAATCTCTTAAAAGTACTATCAAAAACATCTTGGGGAGCAGAACGGTCCTCCATGTTGAATATCTATCGAGCTTTAATTCGTTCCAGACTAGACTATGGGTGTGCAGCTTATGGCTCTGCCCGTCAGTCTGTTACGAAAGCTCGATACTGTGCATCACACTGCACTAAGGATCTGTTCCGGAGCATTTCGCACTTCACCCGTCAAAAGCCTGTATGTGATTTGCCACGAACCATCTTTGGCTTCTACACGTCTTTTGTTGTCGTTACGACAGTACTACCGAATCTTAGAACATCCGGACCATCCACTGCAATATTCACTCCTGGGTAATTATCTTGATCGCCTATTTTCGAACCGACCCTCTTGTATTGCAACCTTCGGGCTACGCATGAGAAATGCCCTGAGGAATACGCCCCTTCACTCATTTGATGTAGCTGAGAGACCCCTTTTCGCCATCTCACCCTGGAAATCTCATACAATATCATTCTTAAATTTATTTCCAGGTTTAGAGAGATCTAATACCAGCTCAATCATTTATAAACAGCTTTTTCTCGCTCACCGTCATAATTTTTCAAATTACACAGCAGTATATACTGACGGTTCAAAATCATTCGATTATGCCGGCTGTGCTTTTATTTGCGAATCCGTCACTTTTAATTTCTCATTACCATCTTTTATTTCTGTTTTTATCGCTGAATTTTTAGCTCTTTACAAAGCACTAAAATATGTTTCCAGACTCAATACTGGCAATTTTATATTTTACACTGACTCTAAAAGTGTCTTGGAATCCTTGAATTCGGATTCTCCAAGACACCCTTTGGCTCATGATATTTTAAAACTTCATAACAGGCTTGTCCGTCGTGGCTTCGGTATCATTTTTTGTTGGATACCGGGACACGTCGGAATTATCGGCAATGAACTGGCCGATGATGCAGCAAAAAATGCAGTGATTCCACTTGATATTCGTATACCATACGATGATCTACGTCATTTTGTACGGGACATCGTATGGAACGAATGGCGCGAAGACTGGAATGAACAGAGCAACAACAAGCTCCACAACATCCAGCCGACAATCTCACCCCTACCGTCACTACCATCTCGACGGTTCGACGTCATTCTAACTCGGCCCCCAGGGGCATTCCTTCTTTAGGTTTGTACGGGCTTCACAACCCCGGGGTACCTGAGTGATCTTTTTCTTTCCCAGGGGTTTGCTGTCTTTGGTGAACACGGGGGTCGCGCTCCCGGGATACCTAAGCGATCTTTTTCTACCTTCATCCCACTACTCTATTCCCCACCCCTCCTTTTTCTCCATTTCACGTCTTGCGATTCGGAAACCATTAAAATTTCTTTACATTGAAAAACACCTTAAATTCATTCTTTTGTTATTTAAAAACTATGTTTATTACCTATCATAGAATACCTTTTTAGTTGTGTTAAGTTCTATTTTCTAAATTATCATTTATTCCCTTTTTATGATTCTTTTAAAAAAGACGTCAGTACGTTTTTCTGACCCGCATGTTTGCCGTGTGCGGCGTCCCGTATCGGGGGAAAGTGGAGTCCTGGGGTACCTGATGCGTGCCCTTTGGTCCATGCTTCTGCGTAGACGGGTGGCTGGAGTGAGCCCGCTCTGGTCAATCGGCTCACCTAATTTCTCTGGGGTTCACCACGTCAGAGCGCTTGGTCCCTCTGTCGTGCTGAACTCCAATGCTATTGGGTATTTAGGGTTAGTGCTGTCACTAGGGATGCCCTGGGCGAACTGGCGGATTCACATCCCGACACGGCGGCACTATGTTCTGGCTGTGACCCCTGAGGCAGTACCGAGATCTGTTGCCGGACAACTGCCGGATACTGCTTCCCCTGGTTGGGCTCCATGGTGGGCGGGGGCACACCAGGATGAACATTTTTTCTAATATTCATGGAACCTGAAACTTCTTGCCCTGACGGAGGCTTAGATCCGTCAAACACCATTTACGAAGTAAATAAAAATTATGTCAGTAAACAATGTATGGAAACGGTTACGCCTGTCATTTCTGAACCAAAAAAATCAGTCCCTAAATTTCTTATTATACACAACGAATCCGGTAAATTAACAAAAATGTCACCATTTCTAATCGAAAAATACATTAAAAATGCAGCTGATGAAGTAAAAAACGTCAAAAAATTGAAATCAGGAGACCTTTTAATTGAATCCAAATCAGAAATACAATCAATAAAACTATTAAACATTAAAAACTTTGGGGACGTCGAAATTCAAGTCTTTCCGCACAAAACCCTTAACTATACCCGAGGAGTTATCTCATCCCAAGAACTCGCAATGGTGTCCGACGAAGAATTTGTCGCTGAACTAAAAGACCAAAAAGTTATAGCAGCCAGAAGAATCATGATGAGGCGAGATACTAATTTCATTCCATCAAGAAATGTTGTTCTGACCTTCGATTCTCCTGTTATGCCAACAAAAATAAAAGCCGGTTACTTGTGCTGCGACGTGAGGCCTTTCATTCCAAGCCCACTGCGATGCTTTTTATGCCAGAGATTTGGACATGCTAAAACAGCATGTCGAGCATCAGCAACCATCTGTGCACGTTGCGCAAAGCCCGGTCACGACAGTTCTACGTGCTCCGAAATCGAACATTGTGTTAATTGCCAGGGAAATCATGCTGCGTATTCAAAAACTTGCCCTCGTTGGATACAGGAAAAAGAAATACAATTAATAAGAGTAACCAAAAATCTATCTTTCCCCGAAGCAAGAAAACTAGTCGAATCTCGTACACCTCGTCCTAACACCTCATATGCATCCGTCATTAAAACCAGCAAAACAATAAGCACCCAAACATATAATTCAGACTTTACACCTAATAAAGTAAATGCAGAAACACAATTAAAATCTACTCTTTATAAATATCAACCAACCAAATCAAACCATCAATCCCATAGCTTAAGCCCAAAATCAATTGACAAAGTTACAAGTAAACCCTCAAACCTGCCGCAACAGAGAACCACACCAGCAACAAAAATCTTCAAGCCGAACCCAACAACGTCAATAGACCAAAATAAAAAAAAGCAAAGTAAGAAAGACAAACCTCCCCGGAACTCTAAAGACACCTCAAAATTACCGGATACCGAAATAGATTTACACCCTTCCACGGACTCCGACATGGAGTTTGGAGAGGACGGTATTGACGAGAACGCTGCATTTTTTAGAAAAGGTTCTAGATTTTACAAAAAACCTTCCAAATAAAACCACCCAACCTTTATTTCAGAAGACATTGAAAAGGGCTCTAATTTTTAAAAAATAAATGGCTATTAATCTCCTAACTTGGAACTGTCATGGTTTTCGTACACATATCGACGATATCAAATCTCTAATAAATAATTTTAACCCTGTTTGCCTAGCCCTTCAAGAAACATACTTAACGCCTACTAACACAATGAATGTTAAAAATTATAATTTAATAAGAAATGATTACATCCACGGTGCACGCGCTTCGGGCGGCGTGGCTATAATGACCTTGCAGAATTTCCCATCCAGAAGAATTTCTTTAAATACGAGCATTCAAGCAATAGCCATTCAACTTCATATTAAATTTTTACTAACAATCTGCTGCATATATCTACCCCCAAATGAAAACGTTAGTCAGCAGGAACTAAATGATTTAATAACGCAACTTCCGTCTCCATACTTCATCATAGGGGATTTTAACGGACACAACCCTCTTTGGGGAAGTAATGATTTTAACACAAAAGGACAACAAATTGAAAAATTGATGGATGACCATTGTCTCTGCCTTTTAAATGATTCCAGTCATACATACTTCCATACTCCGACCCAAACCTTTCACACCCTGGACCTTGCAATATGCTCCCCTACTTTGCTTTCATTTTGGGACTTTAAAATTGACAATGATCTGCACAATAGCGATCACTTTCCAATCATTTTAACATATAACTGCAATGACGTTTTACTACCCAGACGACCTGTGCGATATATATTTGAGAAAGCGGATTGGACTCGATATCAGGTGGAATCAAACATTTCCGACAACATGGTTATGATGCCTAGCATAAATGATGCCGTTGAAATGATAACGAACACCTTGATTAAGGCGGCAGATGTGGCTATCCCCAAAACATCGGGTAAAATGCCTAAATTATGGAAGCCTTGGTGGAATGAAGCATGCTCTCAAGCCCATAAATTCCAAAAAAAAGCATGGAACACCTTCAGACGTTATCCCACCACTTCGAATTTGATAGTTTTCAAGCGGGCTAAAGCAGAAGCTCGAAAATTAAGGAGACAGCGACAAAAAGAATCCTGGCAAGAATACGTAAATACAATTGAATGTCGAATATCATCAAAACAGCTATGGGGAAAAATTCGAAAAATTACCGGCAAATATCGTAATCCAAATATATCGTTTTTACTTCAAAATGGACAAGTCGTTTCAGACGTTAAGACAATTGCTGACACCTTGGGAGAATCTTTTTCTAAGGTATCTCATGAGAGCTCTTACCCCCAAGATTTTATTAATTATAAGCGACGTGAAGAACGCAAGACGTTAAACTTTCAACCATCCGCTCATAAAACTTACAATCGTAAGTTTACCATATTCGAACTGAAAAATGCATTAAGGAAATCACACCCGACTTCACCGGGCCCCGATCATATTCATCTAGACATGTTGACCCATCTCAATGAAGATTCATTACAAAACATTTTACTTCTTTATAATAGAATTTGGACAGAGCAAGATTTTCCGACAACCTGGCACAGAGCTATTATTATTCCAATACCGAAACCTGGGAAGGATCCTCAAGACCCTAATAACTATCGACCCATTGCCTTGACAAGCTGTATCTGCAAAGTCATGGAAAGAATGGTGAATGCTCGGTTGATACATGTCCTTGAGTCTGAAAAACATCTATCGGAGTTTCAAAGCGGATTCCGTTTTGGACGAAGCACCTACGACAATGCCTTAATGCTGGAATCCTCTATCAGAGATACATTCGTCACAAAGAAGCATTTGGTAGCTGTCTTCTTCGATATGGAGAAAGCTTACGATAGGACATGGCGATATGGCATAATGCGAGACTTATATACGAGATGGGCTTTCTGGGAAATCTTCCACTATTTATTCAAAACTTTTTATTGACAAGGACCTTTAGCGTTCGCATTAATAATATTTTATCAGATGACTTTTCACAGGACGAGGGTGTTCCCCAAGGAAGCGTTCTAAGCGTGATACTTTTTATAATTAAAATCAACGGTATCATTAAACAACTTCCTCCATATGTGCACGGAACGCTTTTTGTAGACGATTTCCAAATATTCTGTTCTGGAATCAATGTACCTTTTATTGAAAGACAACTCCAAACGGCTATTAGAATTGTAAGTAAGTGGGCAAACGAAAATGGTTTTGTTTTTTCTTCGCAAAAGACTGTATGTGTACATTTTACTAGAAGACGCGGACTTTTTCCTGATCCAGAACTTTTACTCGACGGAACTGTTATTCCAGTAGTTCCAGAAATAAAATTTTTGGGTATTATTTTTGACTCGAAGTTATCTTTTCGATCTCATATCAAAGTATTGAAACGAAAATGCAACCAATCATTGAATATTTTAAAGGTTTTATGTAACACAACTTGGGGAGCTGATTTTATTTCAATTTTAAAAATTTACAAAGCTGTTGTCCGATCGAAACTCGATTATGGGAGTGTAATATATGGATCTTCTGCTAAGTCTGTTCTTCAAGCCCTGGATACTATTCATCACCAAGGCCTTCGATTATCCCTCGGAGCTTTCCGCACTTCGCCAGTCCAGAGTTTATATATAATGACAGGCGAGCCGGATTTAAGACATCGACGTGAGAAACTTACCCTAAAATACTATTTTAAGATTAAAGCCAACCCTTCTCACCCATTGCATAATAGAGTAACTAACCCTAAATTTGGAAGTCATTACTCATTAAAACCTTCATTCATACCATCACTTGGTTTTAGAGTCCGTACCATAATGAATTCATTAAATGTTGACAATCTGGGAATATTTCCTAGAGAAAACGAACCTCCACCTTGGAATGATAAAAATCTACTTACCATCAATGACTTTTCACATTTCAACAAATCATCAACCCCCGATACCATTTATTTACAATTATTCCATTCCCATAGAAACAAATATTCATCTTTTAAAACAGTTTTTACTGACGGATCTAAGAACGGGACAAATGTTGGAGCCGCGGCCGTTTTTGATAATACAACCATTGCTAGAAAATTGCATGGGTGCTGCAGTGTCTTCACTTCAGAGATGTACGCAATAATTTTAGCCTTAAAAACGATTTCTACACACAGTAATAAAAACTGGATCTTGTATACCGACTCTAAAAGTAGTATCGAATCCCTATTAAACTATACACATAAAAGTCATTCCTTGGTTTTAAAAGCAATGAATTTGCTCCTAACATTAACAGAAAATGATTTTCGGATATTCTTTTGTTGGATTCCTGGGCATGTGGGAATCCGGGGCAATGAGAAAGCGGATTTGGCAGCCAAAAACGCAACACTGATTATAAACTCCAATGTCCCGATTCACGACATTAATAGTGTTTTAACCCAAGCCATAAATTCATCCTGGCAATCCGCTTGGGATTTGGAAAACCATAACAAACTTCATGATATTCAACCATCTATAAAGGGATTCAGCAAAACAAATTTAAATAGAAGTCATCACGTAAAACTGACAAGACTCCGAATCGGACATTCCTTTTTTACCCACAGACATTTACTGCTGGGAGAACCAGCTCCTCTCTCTTTATGCTCATCATGCAATAGTATTTTTTCCATAAAGCACATATTGACGGAATGCCGGAATTTTAATCATCATAGACTAAACCGATTTGGTATCTCCCCTATTACCTTAACAGACTTGTTGATGGACCCACATCATAAAAACTTATTTTTATTCCTTACTGACATTGGTTTCGTAAACTTTATTTAGATTTTATAATCGACTGCAACATACACAACTGTACTGAATCTTATTACGTGGCTTTCTGACTCGCTCTAATTAAATACCAGTTATGAACTAGCTATTGTTTGGCGCAGCATGGCCAAATCTGGCCCTTGTGCCATAAAAAACCAACCAACCAACCATTCTAACTCGTCTTCGCATCGGCCATTCACGAATCACTCATAGATTTTTATTGGTCGGGGAAACCACTCCATCGTGCCAGCATTGCCAAGATCCACTCTCCATTTATCATATTTTAACTTCTTGTACATTTCTTAGACATCTTTATAGACAATTTTTTAAAACTTCATTACCAATTTTATCAGACCTGTTGGCTCAACCTCCCCATCCATTGCTTTTTAGATTTCTTCATTGTTCTGTATTTTCACCACATATCTAATTAAGATCTCAAATTTTATTTCATCAAATTTCATAAAGCGAGATGGGGATACCCGTCTCGCTTTAGTTCTTCAATTTTAGATCCCATCTTAGTTCTCTTTTAAAAAAATACGATTTTACATTTATTATGGTTGTGGTTTTCCATTCATATTAAATTTTATGCTTTTATGCATATCAATTTGTTTTATTCATTACATCTCTATGTGGTGTTGTTTCTTTGTTTCAAATCATAAACTCATCTCCTAATTTTAATATCTTGTGTTTGGCGCAGTTTATCCTCTTTTGGATCTTGTGCCATAAAACCCAAATCAACCAACCAGGTTTAGAGAGATCTAATACCAGCTCAATCATTTATAATCAGCTTTTTCTCGCTCACCGTCATAATTTTTCAAATCACACAGCAGTATATACTGACGGTTCAAAATCACTCGATTATGCTGGCTGTGCTTTTGTTTGCGAATCCGTCACTTTTAATTTCTCATTACCATACTTTATTTCTGTTTTTACCACTGAATTTTTAGCTCTTTACAAAGCACTGAAATATGTTTCCAGTCTCAGTACTGGCAATTTTATATTTTACACTGACTCTAAAAGTGTCGGAATCCTTGAATTCGGATTCTCCAAGACACCCTTTGGCTCATGATATTTTAAAACTTCATAACAGGCTTGTCCGTCGTGGCTTCGGTATCATTTTTTGTTGGATACCGGGACACGTCGGTATTATCGGCAATGAACTGGCCGATGATGCAGCGAAAACGGCAGTGATTCCACTTGATATTCGTATTCCATACGATGATCTACGTCATTTTGTACGGGACATCGTATGGAACGAATGGCGCGAAGACTGGAGTGAGCAGAGCAACAACAAGCTCCACAACATCCAGCCGACAATCTCACCCCTTCCGTCACTACCATCTCGACGGTTCGACGTCATTCTAACTCGTCTTCGCATCGGCCATTCACGAATCACTCATAGATTTTTATTGGTCGGGGAAACCACTCCATCGTGCCAGCATTGCCAAGATCCGCTCTCCATTTGTCATATTTTAACTTCTTGTACATTTCTTAGACATCTTTATAGACAATTTTTTAAAACTTCATTACCAATTTTATCAGACCTGTTTGCTCAACCTCCCCATCCATCGCTTTTTAGATTTCTTCATTGTTCTGGATTTTTACCAGATATCTAATTAAGATCTCAAATTTTATAAAGCGAGATGGGGATACCCATCTCGCATTCGTTCTCTTAAATTTTAGATCCCATCTTAGTTCTCTTTAAAAAAAAAATACGACTTTACATTTCTTATGGTTGAGGTTTTCCATTCATATTAAATTTTATACACATCAATTGGTTTTATTCATTACATTTCTATGTGGTGTTGTTTCTTTGTTTCAAATCATAAACCCATCTCCTAATTTTAATATCTTGTGTTTGGCGCAGCTTATCCTCTTTTGGATCTTGCGCCATAAAACCCAAATCAAATCAAATCCCGTTTCCTTATTTTCAGAAAACCGATATGTGCCAGACTAGAGACAGTAGAAGGCAATGCAAAGGCAGCAGTTTGTCTTCACAATCATTTAAAAATGTTGGATGACAAGCTGCCTGTTGCAAAAAGAAAGTATTGCCCTATTGCATACTCAGATTATGAAGATGAGAATGGGGTAATTATCGATGGATTGTGGAGGTCAAGTGGGGAAAATCTAGGTTTGTTGGATTTGTCCCAGACCGGATCCAACATGCAAGCCAGAGAGCCAGCACATGCTCGAGAACAATTCAAACAGTTCTTTTGTGGACCTGGTGCGGTAACTTGGCAAATAAACTCAGTCACTTCTTGTACATTTACTTCATTTATTATGTAATTGCAGAGCTCTATTATTGCACATGCCACAAAATGCAACTTTTAAGAAAAAATACATTCACTTTAAAAACTTAGTGCTGAAATAGCTAATAATTTTTTCATGTTTGATGTTTTGATAAAGATGCTTTGTGTGATTACTTACGAAATGCAATTAATCCTGAAGGTTTGAATCAAATACATATATTTTGTGTGGATATTCTTTGTGAAATTTTATTTGTAATCCTTTAGAAGGTTTCAGCTTCAAACGGCTATCAGAATTATAAGTGAGTGGGCAAATCAAAACGGTTTCGTCTTTTCTACGCAAAAAACAGTCTGTGTCCATTTTACTCGACGACGGGGCTTATTCCCGACACCCGAAATTTTACTAAACGGATCCAACATTCCCGTAGAATCCCATACTAAATTTTTAGGCATCACTTTTGACTCAAGGCTAACCTTTCGACCTCACATTCATTTACTTAAACAAAAATGCAACCAGTCACTAAATATTTTAAAAATTTTATCGAATACTACTTGGGGAACTGACTCATATTCACTTTTAAAAATCTACAAAGCACTTGTCCGGTCGAAGCTAGATTATGGATGCATTGTTTATGGATTTGCTGCCAGGTCTGTTCTCCAGGCTCTGGACACGATTCATCATCAAGGCCTCAGATTATCAACTGGGGCATTTCGCACATCGCCTGTCCAGAGTCTGTACATTATGTTCGGAGAACCCAATTTAAAGCTTAGACGTCAGAAACTCTCTTAAATACCTTTTTAAAATAAAAACTAATCCTTCACACCCACTATTTAATAATATAACTAATCCCAAATTGGGAAGCTACTATTCATTAAAACCTTCGTTCATTCCTTCATTGGCTTCGAATAGGCCACTCATATTTTACACGCAGACATCTGTTAAGCGGAGAAGCTGCCCCAATATGTTCTACTTGCAACCAAATACAATCAGTGAGACACATTTTGACAGAATGCTCAAACTTTAACAATTGTAGACTAATCCGATTTGGTATTTCGCTTCTTAGCTTAAGAGACCTGTTGATGGATCCGCATCACAAAAACTTATTTTTATTCCTTTCTGATATTGGTTTTACAAATTATATATAACTTTTGTATGATATAATTTCAATTTAACTTAATTTAATTTTGAAATCTTATGTACTTAATCACCTCATCCTTCAAAATATAAATAATAAAATACGGACGATGTTTGGCGCAGTTTGGCCAGAATTGGCCCTTGCGCCATAAAAAAAACAACCAACCAACCTTTAGAAGGTTCAAATATGAAATAAAGATTACAATTTGTGTTTATTTTCAATCTTACGTCTCTTTAATTTCTTGAAATGTATTGTAAAATGAGCAGTGTTAACAAATTTTTTGTATAAAATTAATTAAAAATCTGACACATTTACAAAATTTCTGCAGTTTTTATTAAAAATTAGTGTTTGAGAAAAAATCCCACCAGTAATAGAAATTAAATACAAGGAACTTGCATATAAGTTTCATCAATATTATTCATTAACTAATGTACATAGTTTATAAAATTTTTGGAATCAATGCATAAAATTAAACTACAAATTACAATTAACATATATAACACAAACAAAATGAAAATATTCAAGAATTGGAATATCTGAAGAGAATACAAATTGGCAATTTTAATAATTTCTAAATATTTTACATACATAACAGCTCATCCATTTAGCCTTCCATCCGGGCTATTCCGCGCAGATTTTCAGAGGAATAAATAACATCAAGAATAGCTTTCTTTCGTTTTTTCTCTTCCATGTCCGTTACATCCTCCAACGCTCTGCCAACAAATTGCCCAAACTATCTGGAGTGTTTTTGTTTTGACGTTTCATTAGCTCCACCACAGCATTTTCCCAAAAGTCTTTTTTTTTTGAGGATGGGTATACACCTGTAATTTTAAATTGTACACAAAAGTTAATATTGGGCGGAACTGAAATTGTGCAAGTAGTTATGAGAATTCTTTCTACACTTGACTTTCAAAATTACACTTCCAAGTCAAATGACTTTTCTATTAAGACAATAGCATTTGATAATATTGAGAATAATTAGTTTCAAAAATGTTTTACTTTCAAATAGCGTGCAATTAACACCTGTGTGCTTTGTGCAAGTCAAATGATGGTGATGTAATTTTTCATGAACCAATAACTTTGGTGTCACAACCATTAAATTGACGAAGAAGTAAAACAACCAAAAGTTATATACGTGCAAATACACTCATGTCCAACAGTTAGGCATAATTACTGTTTATGTGAATATTTCAGAAAATCTACATCAGAATGGAAGGAAACACGGTATATAATAGGGTCATAGCAGAAAACAAGGATAACAATGATTTATTATCCAAAAAAAGATTCACGCAATACGAGTGTCAGCTTTAGTGAAACAGAATGATTAAAACAATATGATGCTGAAGTTTAATACGGTGTGTGGGAACCTCTGGTAGCCATGCAGGCTGCACAACAATTTCCCACACTTTTGATGAGGGTATGGACGAGTTGTGTGCTCAGAGTTCCTCACGGAGAGCAGTTTTTAATTCCGGAATGGAGCTTGGTGGTTGGGGAGGGCTATAATACAACCTATGTTCAAAAAGTTCGGTGAAACATATATTTTGTGAAAGGTATTCACACATATCGGCAAACAAGGTTCACTGTCCTTCAAAGTAATTACCATCCGTTGTTATGCACGTTTGACAACATGTGTACAAGGTACTGAAACTACCCGAGAAGGATGCACTTCAGTTCGGCGGTCACGTTTTGTTGAATCTAATCAATCGTCGAAAATCTTTGTCCTTTCAAGGCTCTCTTCAGTAACGGAAACATGAAGTAATCCGCGTGTGCCAGATCAGGAGAGTAGGGGGGTGAGCAAGTGACACAAGCTCCGTTTAGAACGAAGGTTGTATGTCTCCCTAGCACATTCCACACATGCAGTTTGCAGTCTAAATCTGGACTCGTCACTGAACAGACGTCAGGGGGATGCTAACTGCTGGTCGTCTGGCATTGAAACAAACGTGTCCGAGTCTCCTGTAAACAGTCAGGCTTGAAACTATGACTCCTGTGGAGGGCTGAACCCAGTTGTCTGGCAGAATGGTTCCTGACATCGAGCAGTTATCGCCAATCATCAGTCCAGTAGTTTGAAACCTCTGCCAATCGGGAGATCACACTCAGAGTTCGAGACGCTTTCGTTTAGGATTGACCTGATTCCAATTCAACCCTTCACAAACATGTCCAGTTGGCATCTTTGTGACATCTTTCGTCATTAATTGTTAACGAAGCTCCGCACCACAGCAATTGCGAAATTTTATTTCTGAATTTATACTGATTTTTTCACATTTTACGAATGTTTAACTTTTGGACATGAGTGTATGTTTGAGTCATGGCTTCTAAAAATGCTTGATTTTCAGCAACTTTACTAAATACATTAAATTATCATGCATGAATAAAGATCTTTTCTATTCAATAACGGCCCCCAGGGGCATTCCTTCTTTAGGTTTGTACGGGCTTCACAACCCCGGGGTACCTGAGTGATCTTTTTCTTTCCCAGGGGTTTGCTGTCTTTGGTGAACACGGGGGTCGCGCTCCCGGGATACCTAAGCGATCTTTCTCTACCTTCATCCCACTACTCTATTCCCCACCCCTCCTTTTTCTCCATTTCACGTCTTGCGATTCGGAAACCATTGGAATTTCTTTACATTGAAAAACACCTTAAATTCACTCTTTTGTTATTTAAAAATTATGTTAATCACCTATGTTATTACGTATCATAGAATACCTTTTTAGTTGTGTTAAGTTCTATTTCTAAATTATCATTTATTCCCTTTTTATGATTCTTTTAAAAGACGTCAGTACGTTTTTCTGACCCGCATGTTTGCCGTGTGCGGCGTCCCGTATCGGGGGAAAGTGGAGTCCTGGGGTACCTGATGCGTGCCCTTTGGTCCATGCTTCTGCGTAGACGGGTGGCTGGAGTGAGCCCGCTCTAGTCAATCGGCTTACTTAACGTCTCTGGGGTTCACCACGTCAGGGCGATTAATCCCCCTGTTGTGCTGAACTTCATTGTGTTAGGTATTTTTGGGTTAGTGTTGCAGTTAGAGATGCCCTGGGCGAACCGGTGGATTCTCATCACGACACTGTAGCACTATATTTTGGTGCTACCTCTGAGGCAGCTCCGAGATCTGTTGCTGGACAACTGCCGGATGCTGCCTCCCCTGGTTGGGCTCCATGGCGGGCGGGGGCGCACCAAAATGAACAAATATTCCATCCTCATGTCATCTTCAAATTTATGGCCAGACGGAGGCCTTAACCCGTCAACCTCTAAATGCGACGAAATTAGTAAGCATGCTTTAAATGAAAAGTCAAATGGAAATATCGAGAACTCTTTGCAAGATAATCTACCTGAAAAATCAATCCCGAAATTTCTAATTATTCATAACGATTCTGACAAATTAACAAAAATGTCCCCCTTTTTAATTGAAAAATATATAAAACATTCTGCTGGTGAAGTTAAAAATGTTAAGAAATTGAAATCTGGAGACCTATTGATTGAATCAAATTCTTTTATACAGTCTGCAAAACTATTAAATATTAAAAATTTTGGTGAAGTAGAGGTAACAGTTTTTCCGCACAGGTCATTAAATTATACAAAAGGCGTTATATCTTCTGAAGAACTGTTGATGGTTTCTGAAGAAGAATTCGTTTTTGAATTGAGAGACCAAAAAGTAATAGCCGCTAAAAGGATAATGCTCAGACAAAATGACAGCTACATACCATCCAAAAATGTGATCCTAACTTTCGACTCCCCCGTTATGCCAACGAAAGTGAAAGCTGGGTACTTGTGCTGCGAGGTTCGAGCTTTTGTCCCGAACCCCGTTCGATGTTTCAAATGCCAGCGTTTTGGGCACGCAAAAACCTCGTGCCGTACACCTGCCACCATCTGTGCACGCTGCGCAAAACCTGGGCATGACAGTTCAGACTGCACTGAGTCTGAACATTGTTTCAATTGCCAGGGAAACCATGCCGCATACTCAAGGATATGTCCAAGATGGATAAAAGAAAAAGAAATACAAACAATAAAAGTAACAAGAAACCTTTCATTTCTCGAAGCTCGTAAAATAGTTGAACTTCGCTCACCACGAATTAACGCTTCATATGCTTCTGTAATTAAAACCACCCACACAATAGCCACCCAAACTGATGACTCCCCCAGTATACTAAACAAAATAGATACAGAAACTCAAATTAATTCAACTCCAGATATCTTTCATTCAGTCAATACTCAACCTCAAATCCATAGCACAAAACCAGAATCAAATAAAAACAAAGCAAATGATAGAACTACCAATAAGCTGCCACAAAATAGTAAACCCTCAAACCTGCCGCAACAGAGAACCGCACCAGCAACAAAAATCTTCAAGCCGAACCCAACAACGTCAATAGAACAAAATAAAAAAAAGCAAAGTAAGAAAGACAAACTTACTCCCCGGAACTCTAGAGATCATTCAAAATTACCCGATACCGAAATAGATTTACACCCTTCCACGGACTCAGACATGGAGTTTGGAGAGGACGGTATTGAAGAGAACGCTGCATTTTTTAGGAAAGGTTCTAGGTTTTATAAAAAACCTTCCAAATAAAACAACCCAATCTTTATTTCAGAAGAGATTGAAAAGGGCTCTACATTTTTAAATAATAAATGACTATTAATTTCCTAACTTGGAACTGTCATGGTTTTCGTACACATATCGACGATATCAAATCTCTAATAAATAATTTTAACCCTGTTTGCCTAGCCCTTCAAGAAACATACTTAACGCCTAATAACTCAATTAATGTTAAAAATTATAATTTAATAAGAAATGATTACATCCACGGTGCACGCGCTTCGGGCGGTGTGGCTCTGATGACTTTACAGAATTTTCCATCAAGAAGAATTTCACTAAATACGAGCATTCAAGCAATAGCCATTCAACTTCATATTAAATTTTTACTAACAATCTGCTGCATATATCTACCCCCAAATGAAAACGTTAGTCAGCAGGAACTAAATGATTTAATAACGCAACTTCCGTCTCCATACTTCATCATAGGGGATTTTAACGGACACAACCCTCTTTGGGGAAGTAATGATTTTAACACAAAAGGACAACAAATTGAAAAATTGATGGATGACCATTGTCTCTGCCTTTTAAATGATTCCAGTCATACATACTTCCATACTCCGACCCAAACCTTTCACACCCTGGACCTTGCAATATGCTCCCCTACTTTGCTTTCATTTTGGGACTTTAAAATTGACAATGATCTGCACAATAGCGATCACTTTCCAATCATTTTAACATATAACTGCAATGACGTTTTACTACCCAGACGACCTGTGCGATATATATTTGAGAAAGCGGATTGGACTCGATATCAGGTGGAATCAAACATTTCCGACAACATGGTTATGATGCCTAGCATAAATGATGCCGTTGAAATGATAACGAACACCTTGATTAAGGCGGCAGATGTGGCTATCCCCAAAACATCGGGTAAAATGCCTAAATTATGGAAGCCTTGGTGGAATGAAGCATGCTCTCAAGCCCATAAATTCCAAAAAAAAGCATGGAACACCTTCAGACGTTATCCCACCACTTCGAATTTGATAGTTTTCAAGCGGGCTAAAGCAGAAGCTCGAAAATTAAGGAGACAGCGACAAAAAGAATCCTGGCAAGAATACGTAAATACAATTGAATGTCGAATATCATCAAAACAGCTATGGGGAAAAATTCGAAAAATTACCGGCAAATATCGTAATCCAAATATATCGTTTTTACTTCAAAATGGACAAGTCGTTTCAGACGTTAAGACAATTGCTGACACCTTGGGAGAATCTTTTTCTAAGGTATCTCATGAGAGCTCTTACCCCCAAGATTTTATTAATTATAAGCGACGTGAAGAACGCAAGACGTTAAACTTTCAACCATCCGCTCATAAAACTTACAATCGTAAGTTTACCATATTCGAACTGAAAAATGCATTAAGGAAATCACACCCGACTTCACCGGGCCCCGATCATATTCATCTAGACATGTTGACCCATCTCAATGAAGATTCATTACAAAACATTTTACTTCTTTATAATAGAATTTGGACAGAGCAAGATTTTCCGACAACCTGGCACAGAGCTATTATTATTCCAATACCGAAACCTGGGAAGGATCCTCAAGACCCTAATAACTATCGACCCATTGCCTTGACAAGCTGTATCTGCAAAGTCATGGAAAGAATGGTGAATGCTCGGTTGATACATGTCCTTGAGTCTGAAAAACATCTATCGGAGTTTCAAAGCGGATTCCGTTTTGGACGAAGCACCTACGACAATGCCTTAATGCTGGAATCCTCTATCAGAGATACATTCGTCACAAAGAAGCATTTGGTAGCTGTCTTCTTCGATATGGAGAAAGCTTACGATAGGACATGGCGATATGGCATAATGCGAGACTTATACGAGATGGGCTTTCTGGGAAATCTCCCAATATTTATTCAAAACTTTTTATTGACAAGGACCTTTAGCGTTCGCATTAATAATATTTTATCAGATGACTTTTCACAGGACGAGGGTGTTCCCCAAGGAAGCGTTCTAAGCGTGATACTTTTTATAATTAAAATCAACGGTATTATTAAACAACTTCCTCCATATGTGCACGGAACGCTTTTTGTAGACGATTTCCAAATATTCTGTTCTGGAATCAATATACCTTTTATTGAAAGACAACTCCAAACGGCTATTAGAATTGTAAGTAAGTGGGCAAACGAAAATGGTTTTGTTTTTTCTTCGCAAAAGACTGTATGTGTACATTTTACTAGAAGACGCGGACTTTTTCCTGATCCAGAACTTTTACTCGACGGAACTGTTATTCCAGTAGTTCCAGAAATAAAATTTTTGGGTATTATTTTTGACTCGAAGTTATCTTTTCGACCTCATATCAAGGTATTGAAACGAAAATGCAACCAATCATTGAATATTTTAAAGGTTTTATGTAACACAACTTGGGGAGCTGATTTTATTTCAATTTTAAAAATTTACAAAGCTGTTGTCCGATCGAAACTCGATTATGGGAGTGTAATATATGGATCTTCTGCTAAGTCTGTTCTTCAAGCCCTGGATACTATTCATCACCAAGGCCTCCGATTATCCCTCGGAGCTTTCCGCACTTCGCCAGTCCAGAGTTTATATATAATGACAGGCGAGCCGGATTTAAGACATCGACGTGAGAAACTTACCCTAAAATACTATTTTAAGATTAAAGCCAACCCTTCTCACCCATTGCATAATAGTGTAACTAACCCTAAATTTGGAAGTCATTACTCATTAAAACCTTCATTCATACCGTCACTTGGTTTTAGAGTCCGTACCATAATGAATTCATTAAATGTTGACAATCTGGGAATATTTCCTAGAGAAAACGAACCTCCACCTTGGAATGATAAAAATCTACTTACCATCAATGACTTTTCACATTTTAACAAATCATCAACCCCCGATACCATTTATTTACAATTATTCCATTCCCATAGAAACAAATATTCATCTTTTAAAACAGTTTTTACTGACGGATCTAAGAACGGGACAAATGTTGGAGCCGCGGCCGTTTTTGATAATACAACCATTGCTAGAAAATTGCATGGGTGCTGCAGTGTCTTCACTTCAGAGATCTACGCAATAATTTTAGCCTTAAAAACGATTTCTACACACACTAATAAAACTGGATCTTGTATACCGACTCTAAAAGCAGTATCGAATCCCTATTAAACTGTACACATAAAAGTCATTCCTTGGTTTTAAAAGCAATGAATTTGCTCCTAACATTAACAGAAAATGATTTTCGGATATTCTTTTGTTGGATTCCTGGGCATGTGGGAATCCGGGGCAATGAGAAAGCGGATTTGGCAGCCAAAAACGCAACATTGATTATAAACTCCAATGTCCCGATTCACGACATTAATAGTGTTTTAACCCAAGCCATAAATTCATCCTGGCAATCCGCTTGGGATTTGGAAAACCATAACAAACTTCATGATATTCAACCATCTATAAAGGGATTTAGCAAAACAAACTTAAATAGAAATCATCACGTAAAACTGACAAGGCTCCGAATCGGACATTCCTTTTTTACCCACAGACATTTACTGCTGGGAGAACCAGCTCCTCTCTTTATGCTCATCATGCAATAGTATTTTTTCCATAAAGCACATATTGACGGAATGCAGGAATTTTAATCGTCATAGACTAAACCGATTTGGTATCTCCCCTATTACCTTAACAGACTTGTTGATGGACCCACATCATAAAAACTTATTTTTATTCCTTACTGACATTGGTTTCGCAAACTTTATTTAGATTTTATAATCGACTGCAACATACACAACTGTACTGAATTTTATTACGTGGCTTTCCGACTCGCTCTAAATAAATACCAGTTATGAACTAGCTATTGTTTGGCGCAGCATGGCCAAATCTGGCCCTTGTGCCATAAAAAACCAACCAACCAACCAACCTCTTTATGCTCATCATGCAATAGTATTTTTTCCATAAAGCACATATTGACGGAATGCCGGAATTTTAATCATCATAGACTAAACCGATTTGGTATCTCCCCTATTACCTTAACAGACTTGTTGATGGACCCACATCATAAAAACTTATTTTTATTCCTTACTGACATTGGTTTCGTAAACTTTATTTAGATTTCATAATCGACTGCAACATACACAACTGCACTCAATTTTATTGCGTAGCTTTCTGACTCGTTCTAACTAAATACCAGTTATGAACTAGCTATTGTTTGGCGCAGCATGGCCAAATCTGGCCCTTGTGCCATAAAAAACCAACCAACCAACCAACCTATTCAATAACGCAAGGAAAAACATACATACTTTCGGAAAGTTCGAGTGGGGGTGGCGATGTATCCCGCCGTGGTGTGCTGGCATCAAGACTGCTGGCAAGTCTGTTGTACAATAAAGACATTTTAACATCAGTATTCCCCATAAAAGATAAAAACATACTTCATACACGTAAAAATAACAGTTCAGTTACAAGCATTTTGAAGGACAGGTTTAATAATTTAACACATAATTAACCACTCAGTACATGAGCTGAGAGAATGAAATTTCATACATATTGTGGAAAAAACAGTTAAGTACTTCAAAGCTTTTATTGTGAATTCAGGAGTCATTAGGTAACCAAAAGTAAATAGGGTACTTGCGTATTAACCGCATGCCATTGGAACTTTTAACAAATCTGAAACAAACTTAGTTTATGAAAATGTTTAATCGCACTGTATTTTAAGATATTGAGTTTTCTGACCTGTTGTGAAAGAGAAATTAGAAGGCGATTGTTCACCCACCAGGCTGCTGCCATCACTCAACATCTTGTAAAAAAGACGTTGAGTTACTATTCATTGAGAAATTTGATACTGTTCTGCAAAAAATTTACAATGTATTAGTTGTCCGCAGCAAGTATTCAGCACAAGCATCAATCAATTTTTTTAACAGATTACAACAGATATTTACTTCCTAGGTCTTATGAAAGGCAGGATAAAAGTCATGGATTCAAAATGAACCCATGGCTTTTGCGTACTTGCAGCACTGCCACTTGGTCTTAATTTATTCCTTCTAACGAAGGAGACGCGGAGCATCCTCCACTTAGATTGGCATTCTTCAGCTACAAGAAAGACAAAGTTTAGTTATTCAAATGATTAGCATTCATTCAAAGTAGGAACACAATAGGACTGAAACTGAAATACTATCAGTAGAAAAATTAATGAAGTCAATAATTCTGTTTGAAGTAGTGACTCGAAGCATTTTCATCATTAAACACTACTAGGAAAACTGAAAATCAATCTCGGGGTTTGGTTGGGTTTCAACGGCACAAGGGCCATACTTGACTATGCTGCAAACACAAGACAGATAACGTCAAGCAATATACATACAAAGTTTTACTGTGCAGAAAAGGGAAATGCACCCAGTGATAAATCAGACCTGTGCCGCATACAACTAGCAGGTTGCTAGAACAGTGGGTAAACCCACTGAACAACGAAGACACCTCAATCACAGGGAAAAGAACATTTGTGTATAAAAAAATCAGACAAATTATTATGTACATTTCCTCTTAACCATGCACTTCAGCTGAAGTGCAAGTGTCATTTTTTGAACGGTTGAGAAAGTAACAATGAGTGGTCAAAAGAGGAAGTGAAATGGAATTAATTTTTCAACGGAAGTTTCCGATATGAAAAATAGTTTAAACCAAATTATAAATAGCAAATTAATTTGTAAAATAAATACCGTTTCACGTTTGTTTACCTTTGTCTTATTGAACTTCAGTTTAGGAAAGTACATTTTTAAAAAGATGCATGAAAGTTATTTAAAGGAACATTTTAAGAAAAGAATATTCGGAAGCTATGGTACAGGTAACCCAAAGGAAAGCATAGAACGTCGTTTCTATTGTATTTAAGAGGAGCATGGTAAAGGCATCATTCTTTAGTGTTTTGAACCGTTGTCAAATTTTGGCGCTCACTTTAATTTGACAACAAACTTAAAGATGGCTTGATGCATTTTGAAGGTACTGATTACATATATGGGTTACCTGATCGTTACCTCAGAGCTTCTGAATATTCTTTTCTTGGGACATCATGCAATAGTATTTTTTCCATAAAGCACATATTGACGGAATGCCGGAATTTTAATCCTCATAGACTAAACCGATTTGGTATCTCCCCTATTACCTTAACAGACTTGTTGATGGAACCACATCATAAAAACTTATTTTTATTCCTTACTGACATTGGTTTCGTAAACTCTATTTAGATTTTATAATCGACTGCAACATACACAACTGTACTGAATTTTATTACGTGACTTTCTGACTCGCTCTAAATAAATACCAGTTATGAACTAGCTATTGTTTGGCGCAGCGTGGCCAAATCTGGCCCTTGTGCCATAAAAAACCAACCAACCAACCAACTTTTCTTGGGGTATTCCTTTAAATGACTGATGCAACGGAGCAAACAAAATATAGGTATAGAAATGCATATTATAGATTAGAGTAAAGACATGTACTTATGAGGAATTCCGATAACTTGAGAAACAGCTGCCCATGCGTTTCTTTTCGCAGTCAAATTTTTATATAACGCATGGCCAGCGTTAAATAATGGTGGGTATTTTTGAATTTCAATTATTAAATTCTCACAAATTTCGGCGTCGGTAGCCATAGTTCAAGCTTCACAATGTTTACGCTAAACTTCGGCCAATCCAAATTCGTCAAGTAGGTCATGTGACGCTTGCGTATGCGTTGAAAGTTGGATTTCTCTCAACTCCCTTTTGAACGCAACGCAAAGGCTTGCGTAATTCCGCCCATCTGTCAATCACGTTTTTATCGTCGCTCATTGGTTCAACGCATACGCTAAACTATAAACGCGGCATAAGTTGGTAAAGGCGGATGGACCACGGGGGAGTGTCTTTAATTTCCTTTATGAGATTATACGTTTTATCCGATACGGATTGGAAGGTATCGGTGAGAAGGGTAATAGTAGCTTCTTTTTCATCCGTTTTGCCCCTGTAATATGCATTCTCAATTTCCAAATCCTTAATTAAGGTCTTGAAGGACACGATGTTCTGGTCTTTTCGGACCAGGACATCCTCCGACCCTGACGTCCCATCCTTCACTTACACTTAGTTGGGGGCGCAGCCCCCTCCGCGCCCGACCTAAGCCACAGCAGAGTATCGGGGGAGGCCCCATTAGTATGCTTAGTGCGGTCTCTCCGAGCAAGAGCGAGACTCAAGTCTGGTCTTATAGACATTCGACGGTACTCCTAAGATGGGCAGGAGTTTTAAATCGCATTTCAACTTCAGAACCTTGTCAAGGGTAGAGTGGGCTCTTGTTCTCCTCTCAATTCAGAACCGTAGGAGTACAATTTGTTGGCTGCACGCAGTGGTCGCGTAACGTATCAACTTTAAGTGGTACCATGGGTACTGGGAGGGCATGCAAATATGCACCTACTTTTTAACTATCATGCATAATAATGCTTATTGGCTCAGTAAAATTTATGAGATTGTGACCAATGCGGTCATCTCCTAGGGAATGTGCCTCCACTGGAAGGTCTTTTAAAACCAACCTGCATTTGCATGACATGGAGGGGGAAACCAGTGAAAACCCTCCATGGTTGGGTGAGCAGGGACATTGAGTGTGCTCAAGTGCAACGCAGCACTTCGAAGGTTTAGACATCTCCGACACTATGGCGGTTCCAGCAAAACCACCATTTGCCACTCGGTGTCCGTAAAATCCTTTGTTTCCATTAAATCCTTTAAGTGAAGATATCAAATCCTTTAAGTTTGGAAGCAATTTTCCATCAAATCCTTTAGGTTAGGTTTCAGGTTGCAGGCCTGAAGACCCCCGAACCCTCGGGGGAGGGGCAGGGGTGGTTTCCCACACAAGTTTACCCAGGTGATGGAGAGCCTGGAGACACTTTGGGTTTTTGAGGAAATCTTGGGGTCGATCTCTGATGAAATCGAGTCCTCTGATGAATCGACTCCTCCTCCGTCAACCTGCAGTCCAAGATGTAGTGAAGAGAATCACCTACTTCACCACATTGACAGGCGTTCGACATCGGGTAGCCCATTCTAGAAAAGTAGTCTGGGAACCTTCCGTGATTCGTAAGCAGTTGGATAACAAAGGGGTCGTAGAGGTGAATTCTGAGATTTGGAACCGGTAGGAATTTAAATGTATGACGACCTTCAGGTGCCGCCTGCCATCTTTGTTTCCATAGTTCCATTGCTTTTTGAATAAGCATAGTTTTGGTAGTAAGGCTAGATCTCAACACCAGTATGTCAACGTCCGCTCTCTCGGTAGCCAATTTGGCCGCCTCGTTACCTCGGTGGCCAACGTGAGCTTTGATCCAGTGCATCTGTACTCCCTGGCATCGCACGACCTTCCAATACAGAGACTTTATTTTATTGACCAGGGGATTAGAATTAAGTGGATCCCTTAAGGCCTGTAGTGCGAAGACTATCTGAGAAAATATGGGTAATTTTCTTTGCATTGTATATGGGGCTGGACTGAACCCATTCCAACGCTTTTTCAAGTGCCGACAGCTCCGCCTGAAACACCGTGCTGTTATTGCTCATACGGTACATGTATCGTTCGATTATGACACCGAAGTACATGACCACGAAAGCTGCACCGAAGCGTCCGTTGATTCCTGAGCCATCTGTATAGATTTCAATCTCCGCACCTTCCGGGAGTGCGACGTCGTAAGGTACGATGATGCGTTCTGCCGGGTGGGTAGCCCACACGTCGACCTCTCTAGCAAAAATCGACGGTGAGAAACTTTCCCCATAAATCACAACCTCAGTTTCGACTTTTGTGAGTAGGAACTGAGCGTAGGAAACAGTGGCTCGAAGGTCCAAAGGCAAGGTTCCAGCTATGAGTTGCAAAGCTTTGGTGGAAACAGTTTTAAAACTCCCTGTGATAGGAAGCAAGGCTTGCCTCTGGATAGACTCTAGGTAATTGCGGAAGATCTTTTGATTAATGCGATCTCCCCTTGCGCCATATCCATAAAGGATCGTTGGAACCAGGACATTGAGGTAAATGCGCTTAATTAGCCAGAGTCTTTTGGCATAGAGTATTCGAGCCACTCTATTCAATGTGTACAAAAGCTTTGTCGCAAGCGTTCTCTTGTCTGAAGTGTTCTGCAAATGTCAAGTTCTTATCCCACAAAACACCAAGATACTTGACTTCATCTACGTTTCTGATGGATGTTCCCTCACAGACGAAAGAAGGAACGTTTCTTCTCAGAGCGTTCCGATAGGAGACGGGCCCCCAGGGGCATACCTCCTTTAGGTTTGTACGGGCTTCACAACCCCGGGGTACCCGAGTGATCCCCCTTTTTTTCATTCTTCTCCTCCCCTCCCCTTCTGCTTTTTGCTTTTTCTTCCTCCCTCGTTGTGGTTGCCTCTTCGGAGGTGAGGGCTCCCCTTGAGAAGCTTTTCGTCACTCTGTTACCTTCAGCTCCTTCTTGGGGATTATATCACCTGCGTGGAGTCCCGTGTCCCTGGAAAAGGGGATCCTGGCAGTTGAGGGACGATATACTGTCCCAACACACTGCTTTGGCCCCAGCTTCAGGTAAACGGGAGGTGTACATTGGTCCCGTGTACATCAATCGGCTGGTCGATTGGACTTCGTCGTCGGCTAGGGATCAAGCGATCGGTCACCTACTGAGCAACACGTTAAGGGTGGTGGCTGCCACAGGGGTGATTGAAAGCGTATAGGCCCTGTTAGCACTGGTGCAGACTGCATCCCCTTGTTGGACTCGGTGGTGGGTGGTGCTGCAGGCCCCGAATATCTTTAAAAAAAATATGAATGATAATTCTTCCGTTTCTTCTCCCTCTCGAAGGGAGCAACAAAGTCCGCATTTATCCAATGTCCGTTTCTTTCTCGTAAAACTAATACACAAGGATGAACAAAATGTAGACCTTTCTTTTTCAAAAACCTCCCCTTTTCTTATAAATAAAACTATTCAATCTTTTATAGGCACAGTAAAATCAATCAAAAAACTGCGTTCCGGTGACCTTTTAATTGAAACTTCCAATAACACTCAGTCGAACCTCTTAAATAATGCTACAAGTCTTGGCACATTTTCCGTTTCTGTTTCCCCGCATAGAACTTTAAACTTCTCTAGGGGAGTTATCTCTGAACCTGACCTTCTGAATACATCTGAAGAAGAGATTCTGGAGAACCTACGTGACGAACACGTCTGTGGCGTACGACGAATAACCATCAGGTCGAGGCGAGATGATAAAATCTTGCCAACTAAACATCTCATTCTTACTTTCGACCAGCCGTCACTGCCTTCCCGTATCAAAGCAGGATACCTCAGTTGCCCAGTCCGTCCGTTCATTCCGAATCCCCAGCGCTGTTTCAACTGCCAGGGGTTCGGACACTCTAAATTCTCATGCCGGAGCCCCACTAAATGTGCTCGTTGTGGAGAAGTGGGCCACGAGACGGACGGTTGCACTAAATCTCCCCATTGTATCAATTGCGGTGGAGATCATCCTGCTTTCTCCAGATCTTGCCCCAAATGGGAATTTGAGAAGGAGGTTCAGACAGTTAAAACTTTACAAAATCTTTCATTTCCTGAAGCTCGCAGACTTGTGGAATCCCGAACTCCCAAGTCTGGCGCTTCATATGCCAAAATAACTGCCAAAACGTACAATACAATAGCCACACAAACTGATTCCCCTTTTGAAACTCATCTCTCACCAGTAAACTTTTCAATAACTCTGCAAACCTCTGTAAATAAAACTCAATATCTAAAACTGTGAGCACATCAACCCCTCGTCCGTCCTCCAGTAGACCCGATTCCCGTCCACAGATAACCAAACCATCTATTAGGAAAATTAAAACCATAAAAAAACAGAAAACCGATTACAATTCCAAAACACCCAGATTCTTACAAAACAATAAAATACCAATAAAAATACTTCGGCGTGCAGCCGAAGATATAGAATTAAATCTTCATGCGTCGGACCTGTCGGATGACGACGAAAGTTACGAAATGAAAGTACCTCCAGGTCAGAATGAGAAATCTGCGCCTCCTATCAATCAATGATAGGATCTTTTATATCATGGAACTGTCGTGGCTTTCGAAATAAGTTGGATGACGTAAAAACCCTGATTGCAGAGTACCATCCCGCCTGTGTCGCACTTCAGCAGACATACCTGAAGTCGTCTGACACGGCGAAGATCCTTCGTTATACTTGTAATAGGAGAGATGGCAGTAATGATGGAAGAGCATCGGGTGGTGTTGCTCTCTTCACCTCCCTTGAATATCCATCTTTAGGCCTCTCACTAAACACCCCTTTGCAAGCTGTTACGGTTAGAGTACAAGTACGACGGATGATTACCATCTGTACGCTATATTTACCACCAAATCATTCCATCCAACAACACAGCCTTGAGAACTTGGTCGATCAACTGCCGGAGCCGTTCATCATACTCGGTGACTTCAATGCCCATAGTGTACTTTGGGGAAGTAGGGATACCAATTCCCGTGGGCGACAGATAGAACAGCTGATCACAGATCGCTGTCTCTGTCTGCTCAATAACGGTGAGGTTACCTACTTCCACGAGCCATCTAGATCCTTCCATGCAATCGATCTCGCCATCTGCTCCCCTTCAATTCTTCCCTTACTCTCCTTTTTTGTCGGTAGTGACCTACGCAACAGCGATCATTTCCCATTATTCGTTACTCATATTAGTGGAAATGATCCTGTTTGCCGTCCGTCACGATATATCTATGAAGCAGCCGACTGGCCTAATTTTACATCTCGGGCCACTATCAAACCAGATGGTAGAAGGCAGCATAGATGAGGCGATAACAAGAGTCACCGATGTTATAATTAAAGCTGCTGATACGGCAATCCCCAAGAAATCTCCCTCCTTTCATAAACATTGTAAACCATGGTGGACTCCTGAATGCACTGCAGCGACTAAGATCCAAAGGAAGGCGTGGGGTATTTTCCGCCGATACCCCACAACTGAAAATCTTCTCACCTTCAAACGTGCGAAAGCTAACGCTCGCCGAGTGCGACGTCAAAGCCAAAGGGAATCTTGGATAAGGTATGTTTCAGGCATAACACCTGCCACTTCCTCCAAACAGTTATGGGATCGAGTACGGAAAGCGATGGGATTATATTCCGAACACTCCATCACGTTCGTTGAAGAAAATGGACAACACGTGTCAGAGGCTGTCGAGATAGCCAACGCCATTGCGCGTGCTTTCTCTACAGCCTCCAGTACTACCAATTATTCGGACACATTTCAACGCACAAAACATCGCGTAGAATCCCATCGTCTAAATTTCCACTCTCGCACCGAACTCGCCTATAACTGTCGATTTACAGAAAGGGAATTGATGAGATGCCTTAAAGGGACAAGAATGACAGCACCTGGCCCTGATGGCGTCTCATATATCATGACACAACACCTTTCTCGTCAATCCCTTCTTAACATCTTACACCTTTTTAATCGTATATGGGAGGAACATATCTTCCCTTTGACTTGGAGACGTGCCATAGTTATACCCATTCCAAAACCTGGAAAAGATCCCACCAATCCGTATAACTATCGCCCAATAGCACTCACCAGCTGCATGTGCAAACTTTTTGAAAGGATGGTGAATTATCGTCTCACTTACATCTTGGAGACAACTCAGGCTCTTTCACCGTTTCAAAGCGGTTTCAGGGTTGGCCGCTCAACGGTAGACAACATCTTATCACTCGAAACTCAAGCTCGCCGTGCATTTCTGCGCCGAAACCATCTTGTCTCCATTTTTTTCGACATGGAGAAGGCGTATGATCGCACTTGGCGATACGGAATCCTCCGTGATTTACATTCTCTTGGGTTTCGAGGCCATCTACCAGTATTTATTCAAAAATTTCTAGCCACTCGACAGTTTCAAGTCCGTATCGGCTCTGCGCTTTCGGATATTTTCATTCAAGAAGAGGGCGTTCCTCAGGGTAGTGTCCTCAGCGTTACTCTATTTTCAATAAAAATAAATAACATATTAAACCAACTGCCTCCAACTGTCCAGGGTAATTTGTACGTGGATGACTTGAGCATTCATTGCCAAGGTAAAGACATGCGGTACATTGAGCGACAACTTCAGTCAGCTGTCCTTCGCTTAACGCGGTGGAGTGACGAGAACGGTTTCAGCTTCTCCACTCAAAAGACATCTTGTGTTCATTTCTGCCGACGTCGGAACCTACATCCTGACCCAGAGATCTTCCTGGGTGGTATTAGGATTGCAGTGCAGGACAGAGTAAGATTTCTAGGTATCATTTTCGACCAAAAACTTACCTTCCTCCCTCACGTCGTGCAACTGCGGATGTCTTGCGAGAAAAAGCTCAATCTCTTGAAAGTACTCTCAAAAACATATTGGGGAGCAGAACGGTCCTCCATGTTGAATATCTATCGAGCTTTAATTCGTTCCAGACTAGACTATGGGTGTGCAGCTTATGGCTCTGCCCGTCAGTCTGTGTTACGAAAGCTCGATACTGTGCATCACACTGCACTAAAGATCTGTTCCGGAGCATTTCGCACTTCACCCGTCAAAAGCCTGTATGTGGTTTGCCACGAACCATCTTTGTCTTCTACACGTCTTTTGTTGTCGTTACGACAGTACTACCGAATCGTAGAACATCCGGACCATCCACTGCAAAATTCACTCCAGGGTAATTATCTTGATCGCCTATTCTCGAACCGACCCTCTTGTATTGCAACTTTCGGGCTACGCATGAGAAATGCCCTGAGGAATACGCCCCTTCACTCATTTGACGTAGCTGAGAGACCTCTTTTCACCATCTCACCCTGGAAATCTCATGCAATATCATTCTTAAATTTATTTCCAGGTTTAGAGAGATCTAATACCAGCTCAATCATTTATAAACAGCTTTTTCTCGCTCACCGTCATAATTTTTCAAATCACACAGCAGTATATACTGACGGTTCAAAATCACTCGATTATGCTGGCTGTGCTTTTGTTTGCGAATCCGTCACTTTTAATTTCTCATTACCATACTTTATTTCTGTTTTTACCACTGAATTTTTAGCTCTTTACAAAGCACTGAAATATGTTTCCAGTCTCAGTACTGGCAATTTTATATTTTACACGGACTCTAAAAGTGTTTTGGAATCCTTGAATTCGGATTCTCCAAGACACCCTTTGGCTCATGATATTTTAAAACTTTATAACAGGCTTGTCCGTCGTGGCTTCGGTATCATTTTTTGTTGGATACCGGGACACGTCGGTATTATCGGCAATGAACTGGCCGATGATGCAGCGAAAACTGCAGTGATTCCACTTGATATTCGTATTCCATACGATGATCTACGTCAATTTGTACGGGACATAGTATGGAACGAATGGCGCGAAGACTGGAGTGAGCAGAACAACAACAAGCTCCACAACATCCAGCCGACAATCTCACCCCTACCGTCACTACCATCTCGACGGTTCGACGTCATTCTAACTCGTCTTCGCATCGGCCATTCACGAATCACTCATAGATTTTTATTGGTCGGGGAAACCATTCCATCGTGCCAGCATTGCCAAGATCCGCTCTCCATTTGTCATATTTTAACTTCTTGTACATTTCGTAGACATCTTTATAGACAATTTTTTAAAACTTCATTACCACTTTTATCAGACCTTTTGGGTCAACCTCCCCATCCATTGCTTTTTAGATTTCTTCATGGTTCTGGATTTTTACCACATATCTAAGATTTTAAATTTAATTTCATCAAGTTTTATAGAACTGAGATAGGGATACCCCATCTTAGTTCTCTCTAAAAATATATATATATACGATTTTACAGGCTGAGGTTTTATATTAATTAATTTTTATGTATTTCAATTGGTTTTATTCATTACATTTCCATATGGTGGATTTGTGACTTGAAAGTGGTGACTACATCTCCTAATTTTAATATCTTGTGTTTGGCGCAGCTTATCCTCTTTTGGATCTTGCGCCATAAAACCCAAATCAACCAACCAACCAACCGATAGGAGACGGTCATAGCCTGAATTTTACTGGGGTTGAACCGAAGTTTAACCTTATGACCAAAGTGTGATATAATTACACCCTCAGTCTCTGTTCTAACGACGCGATAAGTTCGTTCTTTTCCGTTATGGATTTCTCTAGCTCCAAAAACCTGCCCGTGCTGCTCCTATCCGAGACCGAGGGGAACCCGAGACATAAGGTCTCGTTGTGAAAGGCTGAGTGGGCCGTACCCTTGTTGGTAATCTCTATTAAGAGGTCAGTGACCGTCCTCATGACCCCCGCTAAGCCGGACGGAAATGCCAAGGTGGAAACCTTGCTATAACGCTTGTCATTACACAACATTTCTTTGAAGGACTTTATGTTGGGGTGTGTTTTAACTCATCTTGGGTAAAGCTTAATATCAGCGAGTCTAGTCCTGGGATGCATGAATTTTTAGGTGGATCAGATTTGGGGTTATCCGCTGCCATTCTCGTATAGAAGGAGGTGGCAGGACGTTAAGAAATGTATAGCCAAACGTAAGGTATTATGCAGTAGTAGAATCAATTCTGGGTTTAAGGGGACTCGGCACCCAAAATGCTATTTTCTCATGTATAAGATTTGATACTATTGTGAGTAATGATTTATTTTAATAAGTCTAACTTAGTGTTTCATCTAAGAAAAATGCTTAAATTTTATCAGTTTTTTTTAATTAAAAAAAACTTTCGAATTTTTTAAAAATTTTAAGATGCTACTCCTTTAAAATTTGATATTTTGGTTTGAAATTTTTAAGTAGACTCCTATAATACCTTACTCTTTACTTTTAAGGATGGAATTTTTGATATCTTAAATAGATTTAAAAAAAAATTCAAGACTAAAAAATCTAAGAAAAGTCTCGACAATGTAAGATTTTCCAAATTAAAATTGCAATAAAATTTTTCATTTTTTTACAAATTCCATCTTTAGTTCTATTAATCATACTTTTAAGAACATGCCTTAAAAATTTTTGGTGAATTGGATAATATTTGAAAAAGCCTTAGCATTTTCACCTTGGTATAGTATGCAAAAAGTTGAAACTGAGAAAAAGCAATTTAAAGTTTTTACACGAGTAAAAAAGTTATAAAATATTCATAAAAAGTTTCATTTCTTTTGTAGATTATCACAACACATGTGTCTTTTAGTACGTTTTAAATAAAAATTTTAAAATATTTTGTCTTTACATGGTCAAAAGGAAAGATGTAACCTAACCTTTCATTGCAAAAAGTAAAGAAAATGTTTGAGTACAAAAATAATCTTATAAAACTAATATGAGCAAATCTTAGTCATTTTAGATGCAAAGGCAATGAATTAAAACATGTTAAAATTAAATATCAATAATAATGAAAATAAATATCAATATTTACCAAAACAAAAAGAATTCACATATGAAATCATGAATTTTAGAAGGCACCCGCTTTATAGGTAACTCCTTCCTTCTTGTAACTTCCTGGCATGATGAAATTTAGAAGATCTTCGTTTAACTTGGAAATTAATTTTTCTCCTATTAAGGTATACGTATACGTTCGGAGATCAATTTTCAAAATAATTATATTTTCCCAATTTTTTTGTGTTTTTCATTTCATTATAAGTTATAACAACAATGTAACACAGCAGAGGTAAAAAAATTTCTTAATATTTTGAATTAATGGCATAAAACTCAAAAAAAGTTCAAAAAGTGATAGTTACGCAAAACGTGAAATTAAATGAACAAAACACTATTTTACAAATAATGACACTTAAAAGACAGTATTGCTGGACTTGAACTATCATCTAAGCATTATCTTTAAATTTAGTGAAGATATGTGCAAACGTATTTCAAAATTCTGACAAATGCTCAAAAAATCGAAAAAAAGATGTCCATTTCATACTTTAAAATTCCAGAAAATGTTAAATTACCAACATACTAAATTTATAATGATAGTTCAAGTCCTAAATTTGTTAGTTAGGAAGAAAGTTACACAGAAAGTTTCTTGGCATTTGAATTAAAACTTTTGGATATATTATGTTTTGCGGAAAGTAACATATATTTGAAAATAGTGGTTTTGAGAAAAAGCTGAAAACGTAATAGAATCACAAAATTCCTTTTAAAAAATTAGAAATACCTACTTAAATTCCACCTGATTGGTAAGAGACACCCTCTGTCTTTTCAGATTGGGTAGAATTTTTCTTTCTGATGGCTTTTAGAATTTCTCTTCGTCGCTTTGCCATAAGGGTACCATGTCGTATATTGATTCGTTCATGCGAAGTTTGTCAGTGATGGTAGCGTTCCTCAGTATATGTCCCCAAATTTTCAAAACCAAGTTTTTGTAGTACTTGGAGGAACCCCGAAACCCGTCATTAAACTGAATTACTGCGTTGAATTCACCCAGACTTAACCCAGTTTTCAACACCGCGAACACATTTTTGGGAATCATCTGCCAAATGGAAGCATTAAAACATTCATTGGCGTTTTGTGTCTTTCCGTGAAGACATTTGCTTAGTAGTTCTCGAGAACAAAGTTTCATGTATACTGGTTTTACAGCAGCTAATACACATTTGGGGAGGCCTGCACATTTTTGCTCTGGAGTTTTACCTTGTGCTATAGCTCTTTGGTGAAAACACCAACTTTTTTCACCAATCGGACACTGTCCGTGCATAGGATTCATTGTAGTTGATGCACAGAGAAAGAGTACAGCAATAACGTTTTGTTGCATATTGTCAATATCACCCACATTATCACGAATAGCTATGCCGTAGTAATTTTGAAGTCGGTCTATAAAAGTATTTGTCAGTTTTCCCTTTCCCGAAAGTCCTTTTGTTTTTTTCAGCTGTCGAAGGTGTGTGCCCACTCTTTTGTATATGCCCGATGCATTCAAGTTTGGTGACACTGTCCTTGCCATAGGTGTCTTTCACGGGATATCGTATGGAACGAATGGCGCGAACAGAGCAACAACAAGTTCCACAACATCCAGCCGACAATCTCACCCCTACCGTCACTACCATCTCCGACGGTTCGACGTCATTTTAACACGTCTTCGCATCGGCCATTCACGAATCACTCATAGATTTTTATTGGTCGGGGAAACCACTCCATCGTGCCACAGCATTGCCAAGATCCGCTCTCCATTTAGGACCAGAATGACAGCACCTGGCCCTGATGGCGTCTCTTACATCATGATGCAACACATTTCCCGTCAATCCCTTCTTAACATCTTACAACTTTTTAATCGTATATGGGAGGAACATGTCTTCCCTTTGGCTTGGACACGTGCCATAGTTATACCCTTTCCAAAACCTGGAAAAGATCCCACCAATCCGTATAACTATCGCCCAATAGCACTCACCAGCTGCATGTGCAAACTTTTTGAAAGGATGGTGAATTCTCGTCTCACTTACATCTTGGAGACAACTCAGGCTCTTTCACCATTTCAAAGCGGCTTCAGGGTTGGCCGCTCAACGGTAGACAACATCTTATCACTCGAAACTCAAGCTCGCCGTGCATTTCTGCGTCGAAACCATCTTGTCTCTATTTTTTTCGACATGGAGAAGGCGTATGATCGCACTTGGCGATACGGAATCCTCCGTGATTTACATTCTCTTGGGTTTCGAGGTCATCTACCAGTATTCATTCAAAAATTTCTAGCCACTCGACAGTTTCAAGTCCGTATCGGCTCTGCGCTTTCGGATATTTTCATTCAAGAAGAGGGCGTTCCTCAAGGTAGTGTCCTCAGCGTTACTCTATTTTCAATAAAAATAAATAACATATTAAACCAACTGCCTCCAACTGTCCAGGGTAATTTGTACGTGGATGACTTGAGCATTCATTGCCAAGGTAAAGACATGCGGTACATTGAGCGACAACTTCAGTCAGCTGTCCATCGCTTAATGCGGTGGAGTGACGAAAACGGTTTCAGCTTCTCCACTCAAAAGACATCTTGTGTTCATTTCTGCCGACGTCGGAACCTACATCCTGACCCAGAGATCTTCCTGGGTGGTATTAGGATTGCAGTAGAGGACAGAGTACGATTTCTAGGTATCATTTTCGACCAAAAACTTACCTTCCTCCCTCACGTCGTGCAACTGCGGATGTCTTGCGAGAAAAAGCTCAATCTCTTAAAAGTACTCTCAAAAACATCTTGGGGAGCAGAACGGTCCTCCATGTTGAATGTCTATCGAGCTTTAATTCGTTCCAGACTAGACTATGGGTGTGCAGCTTATAGCTCTGCCCGTCAGTCTGTGTTACGAAAACTCGATACTGTGCATCACACTGCACTAAGGATTTGTTCCGGAGCATTTCGCACTTCACCCGTCAAAAGCCTGTATGTGATTTGCCACGAACCATCTTTGGCTTCTACACGTCTTTTGTTGTCGTTATGACAGTACTACCGAATCTTAGAACATCCGGACCATCCACTGCAATATTCACTCCTGGGTAATTATCTTGATCGCCTATTTTCGAACCGACCCTCTTGTATTGCAACCTTCGGGCTACGCATGAGAAATGCCCTGAGGAATACGCCCCTTCACTCATTTGATGTAGCTGAGAGACCCCTTTTCACCATCTCACCCTGGAAATCTCATACAATATCATTCTTAAATTTATTTCCAGGTTTAGAGAGATCTAATACCAGCTCAATCATTTATAAACAGCTTTTTCTCGCTCACCGTCATAATTTTTCAAATTACACAGCAGTATATACTGACGGTTCAAAATCATTCGATTATGCCGGCTGTGCTTTTATTTGCGAATCCGTCACTTTTAATTTCTCATTACCATCTTTTATTTCTGTTTTTACCGCTGAATTTTTAGCTCTTTCAAAGCACTAAAATATGTTTCCAGACTCAATACTGGCAATTTTATATTTACACTGACTCTAAAAGTGTCTTGGAATCCTTGAATTCGGATTCTCCAAGACACCCTTTGGCTCATGATATTTTAAAACTTCATAACAGGCTTGTCCGTCGTGGCTTCGGTATCATTTTTTGTTGGATACCGGGACACGTCGGTATTATCGGCAATGAACTGGCGGATGATGCAGCGAAGACTGCAGTGATTCCACTTGATATTCGTATTCCATACGATGATCTACGTCATTTTGTACGGGACATCGTATGGAACGAATGGCGCGAAGACTGGAATGAACAGAGCAACAACAAGCTCCACAACATCCAGCCGACAATCTCACCTCTACCGTCACTACCATCTCGACGGTTCGACGTCATTCTAACTCGTCTTCGCATCGGCCATTCACGAATCACTCATAGATTTTTATTGGTCGGGGAAACCACTCCATCGTGCCAGCATTGCCAAGATCCACTCTCCATTTATCATATTTTAACTTCTTGTACATTTCTTAGACATCTTTATAGACAATTTTTTAAAACTTCATTACCAATTTTATCAGACCTGTTGGCTCAACCTCCCCATCCATTGCTTTTTAGATTTCTTCATTGTTCTGGATTTTTACCACATATCTAATTAAGATCTCAAATTTTATTTCATCAAATTTCATAAAGCGAGATGGGGATACCCATCTCGCTTTAGTTCTTCAATTTTAGATCCCATCTTAGTTCTCTTTTAAAAAAATACGATTTTACATTTCTTATGGTTGTGGTTTTCCATTCATATTAAATTTTATGCATATCAATTTATTTTATTCATTACATCTCTATGTGGTATTGTTTCTTTGTTTCAAATCATAAACTCATCTCCTAATTTTAATATCTTGTGTTTGGCGCAGCTTATCCTCTTTTGGATCTTGCGCCATAAAACCCAAATCAACCAACCAACCAACCTAATTTTAATATCTTGTGTTTGGCGCAGCTTATCCTCTTTTGGATCTTGCGCCATAAAACCCAAATCAACCAACCAACCTTGAATTCTTATTCTCCAAGACACCGTTTGGCTCGTGACATTTTAAAACTTCATAACAGGCTTGTCCGTCGTGGCTTCGGTATCATTTTTTGTTGGATACCTGGACACGTCGGAATTATCGGCAATGAACTGGCCGATGATGCAGC
This sequence comes from Meta bourneti, assembly GCA_933210815.1. Classification (NCBI taxonomy): domain Eukaryota; kingdom Metazoa; phylum Arthropoda; class Arachnida; order Araneae; family Tetragnathidae; genus Meta; species Meta bourneti. The sequence goes on along the minus strand of OW119932.1, from coordinate 59,699,275 downwards.
GAAAAATGCAGTGATTCCACTTGATATTCGTATTCCATACGATGATCTACGTCATTTTGTACGTTACATCGTATGGAACGAATGGCGATAAGACGAGTGAGCGATTTTTTTTTAAGATTTTATTCTCCGGGTTAACTTAAGGCATTCAAATCGAATTGTGCCAGGAAGGCTACAAATTCTCTGGACGAGTCCTTATTTGATATACGAGGTGTGTCTTAAATAACGTGACTGATTAAATAACTCACCTTTATTTATATGTATTATAAATTTAATGCTTGTCCCCCTTCAATATACTCCCCATTTGCACTAATACACTGCTGCAGTCTTGTTTTCCACTGGTTGAAGGCATGGACAGTTCTCAAGATCAAAGTTTGCCTAGAATGTTTATCAAGAATGTACTCGCAGACCACTTCTCGTTGGTGTGTCAGTTCAGCAACAAAACACAATCATTGTAAATCAATTTGTTGCATTACATTCATTTTAAGAGTACAGTGGATTTTCAAAATAATTTTTTAGTTTTTAAGCAATCACTCTAAAATTTTTACTATGTGTTTCTCGTGTTATTCTTACATAAAATATTAAATTTGGTTTGAAAATTTTAAAAAATTTTTGAATTATTAAAAAATTAATGTACATTTAAATAACATTAAAAATGTTCCATGCGCAAAAAAATGTTCGAAAAATTAAATTGTTTGCATTTTTCATAGCGCATTATACACCTATTTAAACTTTTGCATGTTTAAAATTGTTGATATTGTTTAAAAGCAACTAATTTAGGTTTCCGTGAAAAAAATTAAAAAAATACACTTGTTTAAAATTAATATTTATCATATTAAAAATATTGAATTAAAATATTCCAAACATGGGCAAATTTCCCTTCTAATAAGTATAAGAAACATTCTGAAGAAGTTTCAAGATTCTAAATAAAAAAATAATGCGCAAGGAACATTTTGAAATACAGTCAACGACAAAAATTACAATTTTGAGTAAAAGCATGCTTATTTTTTCAAAATAATATTTTTTGAAAAAATAAATAATGAAATGAATTAAAAAATGAAAAAATTGGATATCATAAATACACCTTTTTTAGTTCCAAATGAAAAGAAATTAATACTATTAATTTCTTTTCATTTGGATTATAATTTTTATTAATTTGTGGAAAAGTCGGAGGTACACAATGAATCTCTGTGCTGTAAAACATACTAAAAAGCACCTGCTGCATAGGTAGTGCTTTCTCGTTGTTTTTCTAGTTCAACAGAGGTTTTCTTTTTGTATTTTTTCTCATTTCTTTGCTTTTTGTACACCTGTGAAGATTTCCTCTTTATTTGTGTGGACCTCATATGCTCCTTTCTGCGTGCGATCATTGAACGTGACCTTGATTTGTTTTCTTCACTCACAGAAAGGGATATCACATATCCTAAATTGTATTCCTTTATACAGCTGCTGTTACACCAAGCTCGAGTCGCTTTTTGGATACAAATACTTCTTTGGGACACTTTCTCCAGATACAGCTATGCAAGCTCTCATTGCTGTTTTGGGTCTTCGCAGCTATGCATCTAGATAAAAGTTCATCCGAGGCAAGCCGTTGATAGACAGGCAAAATTTTTTCCACAACTTCCTGCGATAGGGATGTTTTCATCGTTATGTGGCTTTTCGGCTTTTTATCCACTGCAAGAGCTCTTTGAGAAAAACATCATGATTCTTTGCCTGGAGGACATTTCGTATGCTGGGGTTTAGAATTAGTGGACATGCAGTGTAGGGTAGCGAAGATTGACGATTTCATTTTGTCAACATCAGGCGCATTGTCCTTTGTAGCTTTTCTATAATAGTTTTGTAACTTTAAAATTGTTGTTTCTTTCGAACTACCAGCCTTTCTCCCTCCTAGTGTCACTTTCTTCACCCTCCACTCCTTGACTTTGTTGCGTAGAGCTGTGCCAAGTCTTTTAGAGACGTGGTTTATGCACTCCTCTTTGGATATAGCAACAGAAGGGCCATATACTTTTGAATCATTCAGGTGTTGATAGGTTTTGTATCACCGTCACAAATTATTGATGTATAACGAAAACCGCATTCAGTTATTGACCTGTTCCACATGATAAAAGCAGCATGGCATTCCATACTGCCAGAAGAGCCCTTAAAGTTCTGCTCACAATCATCCTTGTGGCTATGATACCAAATTTCATACACAGCCGAGTTGGAAGCAAGATCACGAGCAGAAACAACACAATCTTGGCAGTATTTAGACAATACTTCAAAATCTATAACGAGGCCAGTGAGGTTGTCGATTACACAACCAATTCCTAAATTGGAAGCATGTCCTCGTTTTTGCCAAGTGCCGTCATACGACACACTTATATCAAGCAGTTCATTTCCTTCCAACGCTGGTTTTGCCTTGATATGGGCATTTCGAATGGCTTGGCGGGATATTTCAATTTTTGCAGTTTCATTCCGCGCACAAATATTATCCATGCACCTCTTAAATGTCTTTTTGTCTATTGAAGGGGTACCAAGTACCATAGAAAATGTCTCCAATGCTGCGTGTCCTCGTCCAATGACTAAAAAGGATTCTACAAGTTTATTGTTCAGTTGAAATGTCTTACTAGTTTTTTCATTCACTAGTAAACATTGAGCCAAAATCTTTGCCACATGTTTCACATATGAGTCCAATTTTACACGAAAATCCATGTGACATGCTCTGAGTAACATGCAATGAAGTTTCTTTGCAGTCAGGACAAGGAATGTTCTTCAGCAATGTTGACCACATACTCTTGCACATTATTACATAATCGCTATCGTTTGGTTCGATATCCATATGTTGATCTGATGTAGATACTAGATTTTCAGGCACCTTTAGAGCCCATCTCAGCATTTTCAGCTTTCGCTTTCCGGCTTTTAGAAGGACGTCCTGTTGGCTTCCTATAGCGAGAACTAAGTTTATCCATTAAGTTTAAAAACGTTGAAGATAATCAACTTCCAAATAGTGATGAAAACTAAAACTGTTTCTTGTTCAGCCCTTTAAAACACCTTGGATTTTCGGAAAGATATACTAAAAGTGGTTGTAGCTTAAAATCTCCTGCAGCATTAGCACCAAGGAGCAAAGTTAATCGTTCTTTTGACACCTTATATCCAGATGCAGACTTTTCATATTTTGAAATGTAAATTCTTTCAGGCATTCGCTTCCAATAGAGTCCTGCCTCGTCTACATTGAAAATATATAGCGGTATAGGTGTACCGTATAGTGAGGTATAGGGGGTGTACACCACCCGAAAGAAAAAAAATTTCCACGAGATGAATTCCTTTCTTCATGTTCTGGTCAGGCAGGATGTTTCGTCACATTCCCAGCTACAGTTCTGTGCTTGCTCGAACAATTTCCTGAAGAGTTTTTATTTTTTCGGGAGGTACTTTTTCCTTCCACAAAAAGTACGCTGCTCGGTCGATCTTCCACGCATCGGGACGGCACTTTACTTTTCCATGCAACGCTTCGTGGATCGCCACACGCAGAGACAATCCGTCTTCGAAGGGTCGTACGGTATTCGCATTCCAATTTTCCGATTATTGTCGGTCTCTCAAACGTTGAATCACGTCCTCATGAATTTCGTCTCTACAGAGTGGACAACTCCCATGGTCCTGAACCCATTCCGCGAGACACTAAGTAAAACCAATTACCACAATGTAACGCGAAGCCACCCGCCTCCTGGCAAATCCGAGTCGTCAGCGCAGCTACTCATGGTTCCGTACTCGCCTGGTCGTAGAGTCTGAATGATCTCCCAACACTAGAACAAGAGATCTTAAGGGGGAAATTTTTTTTGACATGTATAAGTAGCTCATGAGTAAGTTCCCGAGTCAGAAAATTTAAGCAAGCTCTTAAGCATTAAAAAAAAATTCCACTAAGAAATATATTTTCTGTCGGGACGATTTACTGGTAGCCGAGCAATGGGATGGTTTACCCTCACCAGCTACTCGCATCAGGTGACCATCTCTTACCCTCACGCGACCATGACCCGCTCCCCTTCCATAGAGCTGACGAGACGTTTGAATGGTCACTCGCGTCACTTTTCTTCGCCCCTTTGCTGGCGTGTATCTCCTACCCTTGCCAAGCTGGTACTCGTACAGTTCGACTTTGCAATTTGACAGGGCGTCTGCTAGCAATAAGCGTTTCCGGGCTACAGGATGCGTCGCTCATCCCAAATAGCTTCACCTGACGTCTGCTAGTGATAAGCGTTTCCGGGCGTCAGGCATGCACCAGAAATATATCGGTTAGATTTGGGACGAAAAGTTTGAGTCGTCACTTCTCTCTCGGCTCTAAGTGCATCTCCTACCCCAATGACACTTGCATTCGATAGAAAAAGTTTAACGGTCACTCGACCCTTTTGTCCTTTCGAGTATATTCTTCCCAGACATCAAAATCCAACCTATCATAATCTACAACGAAGACGATACTATAGCAATAAAAACAACTATCAACGACAGGCAATTTAAATTAGTCTCATCATATATCTCACCAAGTGGTGAAGCAACAGCATGTTTGAACTCAGTCACAAACATACTACGTGCCTCTATGGAAGATGTCTTAATCTGTGCAGATTGGAATGCGCATAGCCACACATGGGACTATAATAATGAAGATCCCAGAGGTAGAGAAGTATTAGATTTCTTGGCTTCCAACCCCATAAACCTTCTAAATCAGCCTGATGATCCCCCGTCTTTCGAGGCTCATGGTACAAGAGGCTGGCCTGATCTGACATTCGCCAGCACTTCTCTACAACTGAACAGGACCATCTTAGAAGACGAAAGCCATAGCGATCACCGCCCGATTCTCGTTCAACTAATAGTCAATACTAACCAACTTTGCTTTAAAAGGTTCAAAACAAAACATGCAAATCACAACAAGATAATCAAACACTTCACTCCTTATCTTAGCTACATAGAAAACGCCTTAAATGCAGCAAACAATAAGCAGGAATTGGAAATGGCAACAGATACGCTAATTACGACCATCCAAGACTGTAGTATCAAATCATACAAGCAGAAATCTCATAAGATATCAAAGGAAGCAACCTGGTGGACCCAGGAATTGGAGATCAATAAGAAAAAAATTACAGCCCTCAGAAGGAGATGGCAAAGAGAGCAGGACGTAAAGGTAAAACAAGCCATGCAAATAATCTTCAGAAAAGAACGTGCACTATATATGAAAGCAGTAAGGAAACAAAAATTAGCGTCCTGGAGAAAATTCTGCACTGGAGCTACGTCGTCCTTCAGTACACCCTACAAAATTACACAGAGAAAAACCAAGATTCCCTCAGCTCTTGCTTCAAACTCAGGACAATCAGGCACGGAGGAAGAAATCCTGACTAAAATTTTAAAGGAAATTTATCCGGACACAAATTACCAACCACAAAATTCCAACTATATAAGCACCATCCTGGAACCAGCAATCACAAAAGAAGAAATAGTGCTTGTCATACACAATCTCCCAAAAGGCAAAGCTCCTGGGTTTGACGGAATAGACACAGTAATCCTTGAAAACCTAAATAACAATTTCCCCAAATCATTCCACACATTTTTTAACAAATGTCTTAAACTTGGAGTCTTCCCAGCATCACTCAAAAAAAGTCTCATATCTTGTTCCTGAAAGAAGGAGGAAATATTTTTGAAACTTCATCATACAGACCTATCACTCTTCTTCCAGCCATTTCAAAATGGCTGGAAAAAATAATGGTTAACAGATTGCTATTCCATATTCAAACGCATGGCCACATGCATCCACTACAGTTTGGCTTCCGTGAAAATTCGTCAACAGAACACGCCTTGCGCAACCTTTTAGAAACAATCCACACAAACATCAGTAACAACAATTACTCTCTCCTGATATCTCTAGACATTTCAAAAGCATTCGATTCTCTCAGGTGGGACTGTATCCTAAAACGCCTAAAAACAATAAATTGTCCAACAAAGCTCTTCAAACTTTTCTCCAGCTTCCTCTCGGAGAGAACAGTTTGCATAACAACAGGAACAGCTATAGCTCAAGTCGACCAGACCAGGGGTTGCCCACAAGGATCCTGTAGTGGACCCATCCTATGGAACCTGGTGGCCGACGATCTCTTGAGTAAGCCCTGGCCTCCTGGAGTACACATCCAAGCCTTTGCTGATGACATTGATTTTAGTGGTTGCTGGAAGAACCAGAGAGATCCTTAAAACACACTCCAAGATAGCCCTAGACCAAGTCTTATCATGGTGTGAGGAAATGGGCCTGGAAATTTCACATAAAAAATCCAAAGCTCTACTTCTCGATAAGCCCAAGAATCTAGTAGCCAAACCAAAAGTAGCCCTAGGTACTACTTCCATTAGATACACAAATCAATTAAAATACATAGGAGTGACGATGGATCCAAAACTAAACTTTAATGCCCATCTGAATAACATTAAAGCAAAAGCGACAATTAGCCTCCAGAGTTTCCGAAGAATCGCAGGCTGCAACTGGGGTTTTAATCACACACAGAGGAAAATACTATATAAATCAGTAGCTGAGAGATCAATAGCCTACGGAGCCTCAATATGGGCGACAAATCTCACTTGTCGTAACATAAGGAAACTCAAATCCATCCAAAGGCTCTTCCTGCTTTTCATCTCTTCAGCCTATTCAACTACCCCAACATCAGCTCTCTGTATCACTATTGGAGTCCCACCTCTACATGTCCTCCTTTCACATGAAGCAAAAACAACAGAACTCCTTCGTCTTCATAAACCAGTTCAGATGAACTCTGAAACATTTAATTAACAAGATTTTGAAACGAAGACAGCTAGATGGTTCTCCCACCCATCTATACAAAGCAAAGAAGCAAAAATCTCCATTGACACTATACATCCCATCCCCCATTTCCATCTACACAGATGGTTCCAAGACGGAGTCGGGCGTGGGATCAGCTTATTGCCTCTATGAAGAAGGAGCATTAACAAAAACCTGGTCAACTAGGTTACAAATTAACAACAGTGTGTTCCAAGCTGAGTCGGTTGCAATCAGAGAAGCAGTTAGATTGGCTCCTGAAAAAGCAACAATCTTTTCAGACAGCCAATCAGTTTTAAAAGCTCTCCGTAACCCAATATCCAGAAATCCCCTCATCCAACAAATCCAGAACCTCCTCCACAAGAAGCCAGCATTAGAACTACGTTGGATCAAGGCTCACGAGGGTAACGAAAAAGCAGACAGTCTTGCCAGGGAAGCGGCAACAAAGATGCTCCAGAGGACAAACAAATAGCCCTTCCAGCCTCACACTTCAAGAGTCTCACTAGAGACACATTCTTCAACTGTGGCAGCTAGAATGGAACAGACGACACAGGCCGTTCAACATACGATCTCTTCCCAAATGTCTCCATGGATACCCGCATCAAAGATAGACGTCTCTTGCAGTTTATAACGGGTCATGGCCCATTCCCTAGCTATCTCCACAGATTCGGTTTATCCCAGACCAACCAATGCTCCTGTGGTATAGAGGGAACTCCAATGCATTATGCCTTGGAATGTCCCCTCACAAGCTCACTCCACCTGCGATGCCCATCACCAAGACCCACCTCAGGATGGCTAAACCTAGCACTAAAGCATAGGAAATGCAGAGAAAACATTTGTAAAATCATAGATATCCTGCAATCCCGAGGCCATGATTTCATAGCAACGACATAAATTTAGTTACCGTATGACCGTCAAGAAAACCAAACAGTGACTCTGAAATAAAAAAAACTAATAAACTCCCAAGGGAGACTACTAAACCGGTAAATCCTCACAAGGATAGGCGCGGGGTCTCCCTTGGCGGAATGTCCTTTCGAGTGGACGAGCTACAGTGGACGTTGCCGCTCCCCATTCGATAGAGCTGACGAAATGTTTGAATAGTTACACGAATCGCTTTTGTCTCTTGGCTATCGCGTATCTCCTGCCCTAACCAGATGCAAGTTGACGCATTTCTCACTCAAAAAATTTAATGGTCACTCGATCCCTTTATCTTTTCGAATGGAGGCAGCTGAAGGTGTGGGAACTGCGCATCGATGGATCGTCTGGACGGAAATGTTTGAGTAGTCACTCGAATCACTTTTCCATCTCGGTTTGGCTCGCTGTACGTGTATGTCCTACCCTAACGACGATGCCAGTAGAGAAGGCTAAGAGTAGCACTTGGAACTGGGTGGGATGCAAATTTTCAACGGGTGCTAGACGACATATCGTGCAGCCACGCGACTCGAGGACGAATCCTTTTCGTCATCCAAGAGGTGAGAGTAGCACTTGGGACAAGGAACTGGGTGGGAGGAATTTTTTTCAACAGCGACATTCCAGTCAGCGCAGCTAGGCGTGTTTCGGTAGTCATCCGTTGGTGGTTTACCAATGAGATTAAAAGTTTGGAGCAACAGTCCTGATGGGTAAGTTAAAAAAATTTGCGAGTACGTAAGGTCTGGAAAAAATTTTCATCGGTCGCCAGAGATCATCTACTTGCTCTGACAAAAAAAGAAAAAAAGTGGGGTTTTTTAAGAGAGAGTACGTATGGTCTGAAAAAATTTTCATCGGTGGCCAGAGATCATCTCCTTCCTCTGACAGACCAAAAAAAATTTCTTTTTTCTTTCTACCTGGTTACTTGGAAATATTTTTTTCACTAGCAACGATTCTGTCGAGGGCCGACTGTGATGGTGGTGATACCTCCAAACATTCCCGTCAGGTGGGCATCTCCTTACCCTAACGTAACCCGTCGCATGCTCCGATTGGACAGAGCTGGCGAGATGTTTCAATGGTCACTCACATCACTTTTCTAGCCTTTGGGTTTGCTGGCGGTCATCTCCTCCCTTGCCCTCCAATCACTCTTCTCGCGAAAAAAGTTGACTTGTCACTTGAGCCCTTCATCTTTTTTTGCGTTTAGGAGCTACGGTAGTCTCCAGGGTCTTGAAGCAGCACCTCTAGACGTCTTCACTTTTCTATGTACGCGATCTATGTACTATGCGAGTGGTGCTCTTTATCGCTATGCCAGTTTCATTTTTTCCAATTGGACAGGCTCCTCCGAAATAACACCGGACGTCTGCTATCGATAAGAATTTCCGGCAATGGGATGCGTCTCCCTATTTCTGGCAGCACCGGACGGCTCCTATCGATAAGGGAAAACCGTTGACAAAATTTAACCAAGCACCTAAGCAAAAAAAAATATTTTTTTTTGAGAGAGAATTAGTGGTCACTCATGTCGCGGTAAGACAGCTTTCACTCGCCTTACTCCAAACACGAAACTTTAACTTTTTACAATCTAGTGAGGAATTGGTATGATAGAGGTCTGAACAAGCTTTTGGAGACCTCCCACCACCACCTTCCACCTGTGATACTCGCTGTCTTTGCAGTAGGTGCACCTCCCGAGGTATCGGTCGTCTAGGAGTATCTCTCACATGTTTGATAGACACAAATTCCTTTTGCAACTCTCTCCAAGCAGCTTGCGTCTCTGCGCCGACGACGTAGTCCTCCCATGCGAAACTCTTTCAAATCCTCGACGAGTTGGTGTTGCCAGTCTGCATTCATCTTCCGACACGCTCGTGAATCCATTGGAGAGTGTGTAAGAATCCCCTCGAATGCACAAGAATAGCGCCATGTCGATACGATGGTCAGACTTGCCTGGTGCACCGTCGCATCTCCCTTGTCGTTGGCAAGGCTCCTTGGAATCACTTTTCCAGGACCTATTCTCTCTCTGCTTGGTAGACGTGGAAGGGGAATGCTCGTGCCTCGCATCCCGTCGATGGAAAGGCTCGACATGATCTCGTCGATGGAAAGGCTCGACATGATCTCGTCGATGGAAAGGCTCGACACATCTCTAGCCTCTTCTGTCGATGAGAGGCCTCGTCTTTCTCGGATACCGTCGATCGAATGGCTCGACATGATTTCGTCGATGGAAAGGCTTGACGCGTCTCGGGTCCCTTTTATCGCGAGGCTCGTCTCTTGGATCCAGGGCTCTTTGTCAGCCGCGAGGGGCTCACTCGAATCCATAGGGTCAAGAAACTCTTTGTCAGCAGCGAGAGGCTCGGTGTAACATCCAAAACAACCGGATTTATATTTGATGGTCCAATATCAAGATGATCGTTAATAGACTAATTATATAAATGAGAGACGAAGTCGTTGGCAGAGTACACAAAATAAAATGCACAGGGTTTAAAATAATAGTGACTGTAAAATAATAGTATTTTTCCTCACATAAATTACTTCCCTTCGGATAAATAGCTAAGGCTTGCTCATTAGTTTCCGAATTTAAATTCTCACTAATAGAATTTTCCTGAAACGAAACCGTTTTTTCAAGGGGATTTTGGCTTTGAGTTTGATTCGAAACAAACCGTGGTTTTTTTTTACTAGGATCATATACACAAACAGATGTGTGATGCCAAGATCTTTTACATTTCCTACACGTATTATTCTTATTCTTACAAAATTTAGAATTATTTGTATGAAACTTAAAGAAACAAACAAAACATCTTTTTTCTTTCTTCAGTTTATCTAATTTTTCCTGAGCACTTTTATCACAAAGAATGAATCGTGCAATTTATTACAAAAGATGCATGATCGGTCATCCACCGTGGAAAAGCTTGAAGCAGTGGGTATACTTTTTAAAGCCCTTTTATAAAATTTTGAATGTTCAAAATGAGGATGCAAAGTTGATTTTCTTGAATTAGAAAATTGGATGCTTCGCGACATTCAATTTCAGTTTGAATGAAAGCCAATAAATTTGAAACACTTGTTTCCTCATTTACTTTTTTCGTTCGATTGAAATTAAGGACAAATTCATCCGGAATAGCCTTTAATAAAATTGGAATTAAAAGCTGACCTAATGAACCTTTCTCTATACCCTGAGTCTCCAAATTCCTTATACACACGGTAATGTCGTCAAATGAACGCCGCCCCCAGGGGCAATCCTTCTTTAGGTTTGTACGGGCTTCACAACCCCGGGGTACCTGAGTGATCTTTTTCTTTCCCAGGGGTTTGCTGTCTTTGGTGAACACGGGGGTCGCGCTCCCGGGATACCTAAGCGATCTTTCTCTACCTTCATCCCACTACTCTATTCCCCACCCCTCCTTTTTCTCCATTTCACGTCTTGCGATTCGGAAACCATTAAAATTTCTTTACATTAAAAAACACCTTAAATTCACTCTTTTGTTATTTAAAAAATATGTTAATCACCTATGTTATTACGTATCATAGAATACCTTTTTAGTTGTGTTAAGTTCTATTTGCTTCTAAATTATCATTTATTCCTTTTTATGATTCTTTTAAAAAACGTCAGTACGTTTTTCTGACCCGCATGTTTGCCGTGTGCGGCGTCCCGTATCGGGGGAAAGTGGAGTCCTGGGGTACCTGATGCGTGCCCTTTGGTCCATGCTTCTGCGTAGACGGGTGGCTGGAGTGAGCCCGCTCTGGTCAATCGGCTCACCTAATTTCTCTGGGGTTCACCACGTCAGAGCGCTTGGTCCCTCTGTCGTGTTGGACTCCAATGATATTGGGTATTTAGGGTTAGTGCTGTAGCTAGGGATGCCCTGGGCGAACTGGCGGATCCACATTCCGACACTACGGCACTATATTCTGGTTGTTACTCCTGAAGCGGTTCCGAGATCTGTTGCTGGACAACTGCCGGATACTGCTTCCCCTGGTTGGGCTCCATGGTGGGCGGGGGCACACCAGGATGAACTTTTTTTCTAATATTAATGGAACCTAAAACTTCTTGCCCTGACGGAGGCTTAGATCCGTCAAACACCATTTACAAAGTAAATGAAAATTATGTTAGTGAACCATGTATGAAAACGGTTACGCCTGTCATTTCTGAACCAAAAAAATCAGCTCCTAAATTTCTTATTTTACACAACGAATCCGGTAAATTAACAAAAATGTCACCATTTCTAATCGAAAAATACATTAAAAATGCAGCTGGAGAAGTAAATAGTGTTAAAAAATTGAAATCAGGAGACCTTTTAATTGAATCAAAATCAGAAGTTCAATCAATGAAACTATTAAACATTAAAAACTTCGGTGAAGTCGAAATTCAAGTATTTCCGCACAAAACACTAAATTATACCCGAGGAGTTATCTCATCCCAAGAACTCGCAATGGTGTCCGACGAAGAATTTGTCGCTGAACTAAAAGACCAAAAAGTTATAGCAGCCAGAAGAATCATGATGAGGCGAGATTCTAATTTCATTCCATCAAGAAATGTTGTTCTGACCTTCGATTCTCCTGTTATGCCAACAAAAATAAAAGCCGGTTACTTGTGCTGCGACGTGAGGCCTTTCATTCCAAGCCCACTGCGATGCTTTTTATGCCAGAGATTTGGACATGCTAAAACAGCATGTCGAGCATCAGCAACCATCTGTGCACGTTGCGCAAAGCCCGGTCACGACAGTTCTACGTGCTCCGAAATCGAACAATGTGTTAATTGCCAGGGAAATCATGCTGCGTATTCAAAAACTTGCCCTCGTTGGATACTGGAGAAAGAAATACAATCAATAAGAGTAACCAAAAATCTATCTTTCCCCGAAGCAAGAAAACTAGTGGAATCTCGTACACCTCGTCCTAACACCTCATATGCATCCGTCATTAAAACCAGCAAAACTATAAGCACCCAAACATATAATTCAGACTTTACACCTAATAAAGTAAATGCAGAAACGCAATTAAAATCTACTCTTTATAAATATCAACCAACCAAATCAAACCATCAATCCCATAGCTTAAGCCCAAAATCAATTGACAAAGTTACAAGTAAACCCTCAAACCTGCCGCAACAGAGAACCACACCAGCAACAAAAATCTTCAAGCCGAACCCAACAACGTCAATAGACCAAAATAAAAAAAAGCAAAGTAAGAAAGACAAACCTCCCCGGAACTCTAAAGACACCTCAAAATTACCGGATACCGAAATAGATTTACACCCTTCCACGGACTCCGACATGGAGTTTGGAGAGGACGGTATTGACGAGAACGCTGCATTTTTTAGAAAAGGTTCTAGATTTTATAAAAAACCTTCCAAATAAAACCACCCAACCTTTATTTCAGAAGAGATTGAAAAGGGCTCTAAATTTTTAAAGAATAAATGACTATTAATCTCTTAACTTGGAACTGTCATGGTTTTCGTACTCATATCGACGATATCAAATCTCTAATAAATAATTTTAACCCTGTTTGCCTAGCCCTTCAAGAAACATACTTAACGCCTACTAACTCAATTAATGTTAAAAATTATAATTTAATAAGAAATGATTACATCCACGGTGCACGCGCTTCGGGCGGCGTGGCTCTGATGACTTTGCAGAATTTTCCATCAAGACGAATTTCTTTAAATACGAGCATTCAAGCAATAGCCATTCAACTTCATATTAAATTTTTACTAACAATCTGCTGCATATATCTACCCCCAAATGAAAGCGTTAGTCAGCAGGAACTAAATGATTTAATAACTCAACTTCCATCTCCATACTTCATCATAGGGGATTTTAACGGACACAACCCTCTTTGGGGAAGTAATGATTTTAACACAAAAGGACAACAAATTGAAAAATTGATGGATGATCATTGTCTCTGCCTTTTAAATGATTCCAGTCATACATACTTCCATACTCCGACCCAAACCTTTCACACCCTGGACCTTGCAATATGCTCCCCTACTTTGCTTTCATTTTGGGACTTTAAAATTGACAATGATCTGCACAATAGCGATCACTTTCCAATCATTTTAACATATAACTGCAATGACGTTTTACTACCCAGACGACCTGTGCGATATATATTTGAGAAAGCGGATTGGACTCGATATCAGGTGGAATCAAACATTTCCGACAACATGGTTATGATGCCTAGCATAAATGATGCCGTTGAAATGATAACGAACACCTTGATTAAGGCGGCAGATGTGGCTATCCCCAAAACATCGGGTAAAATGCCTAAATTATGGAAGCCTTGGTGGAATGAAGCATGCTCTCAAGCCCATAAATTCCAAAAAAAAGCATGGAACACCTTCAGACGTTATCCCACCACTTCGAATTTGATAGTTTTCAAGCGGGCTAAAGCAGAAGCTCGAAAATTAAGGAGACAGCGACAAAAAGAATCCTGGCAAGAATACGTAAATACAATCGAATGTCGAATATCATCAAAACAGCTATGGGGAAAAATTCGAAAAATTACCGGCAAATATCGTAATCCAAATATATCGTTTTTACTTCAAAATGGACAAGTCGTTTCAGACGTTAAGACAATTGCTGATACCTTGGGAGAATCTTTTTCTAAGGTATCTCATGAGAGCTCTTACCCCCAAGATTTTATTAATTATAAGCGACGTGAAGAACGCAAGACGTTAAACTTTCAACCATCCGCTCATAAAACTTACAATCGTAATTTTACCATATTCGAACTGAAAAATGCATTAAGGAAATCACACCCGACTTCACCGGGCCCCGATCATATTCATCTAGACATGTTGACCCATCTCAATGAAGACTCATTACAAAATGTTTTACTTTTCTATAATAGAATTTGGACAGAGCAAGATTTTCCGACAACCTGGCACAGAGCTATTATTATTCCAATACCGAAACCTGGGAAGGATCCTCAAGACCCTAATAACTATCGACCCATTGCCTTGACAAGCTGTATCTGCAAAGTCATGGAAAGAATGGTGAATGCTCGGTTGATACATGTCCTTGAGTCTGAAAAACATCTATCGGAGTTTCAAAGCGGATTCCGTTTTGGACGAAGCACCTACGACAATGCCTTAATGCTGGAATCCTCTATCAGAGATACATTCGTCACAAAGAAGCATTTGGTAGCTGTCTTCTTCGATATGGAGAAAGCTTACGATAGGACATGGCGATATGGCATAATGCGAGACTTATACGAGATGGGCTTTCTGGGAAATCTTCCACTATTTATTCAAAACTTTTTATTGACAAGGACCTTTAGCGTTCGCATTAATAATATTTTATCAGATGACTTTTCACAGGACGAGGGTGTTCCCCAAGGAAGCGTTCTAAGCGTGATACTTTTTATAATTAAAATCAACGGTATTATTAAACAACTTCCTCCATATGTGCACGGAACGCTTTTTGTAGACGATTTCCAAATATTCTGTTCTGGAATCAATGTACCTTTTATTGAAAGACAACTCCAAACGGCTATTAGAATTGTAAGTAAGTGGGCAAACGAAAATGGTTTTGTTTTTTCTTCACAAAAGACTGTATGTGTACATTTTACTAGAAGACGCGGACTTTTTCCTGATCCAGAACTTTTACTCGACGGAACTGTTATTCCAGTAGTTCCAGAAATAAAATTTTTGGGTATTATTTTTGACTCGAAGTTATCTTTTCGATCTCATATCAAAGTATTGAAACGAAAATGCAACCAATCATTGAATATTTTAAAGGTTTTATGTAACACAACTTGGGGAGCTGATTTTATTTCAATTTTAAAAATTTACAAAGCTGTTGTCCGATCGAAACTCGATTATGGGAGTGTAATATATGGATCTTCTGCTAAGTCTGTTCTTCAAGCCCTGGATACTATTCATCACCAAGGCCTCCGATTATCCCTCGGAGCTTTCCGCACTTCGCCAGTCCAGAGTTTATATATAATGACAGGCGAGCCGGATTTAAGACATCGACGTGAGAAACTTACCCTAAAATACTATTTTAAGATTAAAGCCAACCCTTCTCACCCATTGCATAATAGAGTAACTAACCCTAAATTTGGAAGTCATTACTCATTAAAACCTTCTTTCATTCCATCACTTGGTTTTAGAGTCCGTACCATAATGAATTCATTAAATGTTGACAATCTGGGAATATTTCCTAGAGAAAACGAACCTCCACCTTGGAATGATAAAAATCTACTTACCATCAATGACTTTTCACATTTCAACAAATCATCAACCCCCGATACCATTTATTTACAATTATTCCATTCCCATAGAAACAAATATTCATCTTTTAAAACAGTTTTTACTGACGGATCTAAGAACGGGACAAATGTTGGAGCCGCGGCCGTTTTTGATAATACAACCATTGCTAGAAAATTGCATGGGTGCTGCAGTGTCTTCACTTCAGAGATCTACGCAATAATTTTAGCCTTAAAAACGATTTCTACACACACTAATAAAAACTGGATCTTGTATACCGACTCTAAAAGCAGTATCGAATCCCTATTAAACTGTACACATAAAAGTCATTCCTTGGTTTTAAAAGCAATTAATTTGCTCCTAACATTAACAGAAAATGATTTTCGGATATTCTTTTGTTGGATTCCTGGGCATGTGGGAATCCGGGGCAATGAGAAAGCGGATTTGGCAGCCAAAAACGCAACATTGATTATAAACTCCAATGTCCCGATTCACGACATTAATAGTGTTTTAACCCAAGCCATAAATTCATCCTGGCAATCCGCTTGGGATTTGGAAAACCATAACAAACTTCATGGTATTCAACCATCTATAAAGGGATTCAGCAAAACAAACTTAAATAGAAATCATCACGTAAAACTGACAAGGCTCCGAATCGGACATTCCTTTTTTACCCACAGACATTTACTGCTGGGAGAACCAGCTCCTCTCTTTATGCTCATCATGCAATAGTATTTTTTCCATAAAGCACATATTGACGGAATGCCGGAATTTTAATCATCATAGACTAAACCGATTTGGTATCTCCCCTATTACCTTAACAGACTTGTTGATGGACCCACATCATAAAAACTTATTTTTATTCCTTACTGACATTGGTTTCGTAAACTTTATTTAGATTTTATAATCGACTGCAACATACACAACTGTACTGAATTTGATTACGTGGCTTTCTGACTCGCTCTAATTAAATACCAGTTATGAACTAGCTATTGTTTGGCGCAGCATGGCCAAATCTGGCCCTTGTGCAATAAAAAACCAACCAACCAACCAAATGAACGCCTCAACGCTCTAACATTCGTGGCATTTTTAACGGGTTGTAACGTCAATAATTTATTCATGAACTGATTCACAATTAATTTTTTATTTCCAAAACGAGATTTTAGTTTCCAAAGATTGGTCGTAATTCTGCTCATTCAATTCTAACGAAGCCACGACACTACTAGCAGTGCCTGTCAACAATGTTTTTAAGTATGCAAATTTTTCTACTTTGGAAAGGGATGCATTCAGATCAATTGTACTAATAAAAGTATTCATAAATTCAGTGTACTTTTTAGGGCTACCATCCCATTTTTCCAAAAGTAATTTTGGAAGGCGAACTGAATTTTGCGTACTTTGCGGGGTGACATTAAACTGTCCTCTATTATCATTAAGATTAACTTTGTCTTCGACTAAAATCCGACTCATTTTTTTATTGATCTAGTGCATTTTTCCTGATATTCTTCCGATAATACTATACCAGCTTCCAATAACTCAACATCAATTAAATTGTGTATTTCATCATCTAACTCTTTTAAACTATTTCTTTTCTCAACTATTAATTCATACGAATCACTTAAATCATCTTTGTCCTCCGCAATGAGGCTTTCATCAATTTTTTTCAAAAGTTCCGAAACAACCGTTCTCAACGCGGTTCTTTTCTTTTTTGCTCTATCCAGTTTTTTTATTTTCCGACATTATTTCTAGTTCATATAAACAGAAATAAGCAATAAGAAAAATATACTCAAATTTACACAATAAGGAAAATAGTATAGTATACCCAGAGCTTCAAGGCAAACTAAAACATTAGGAAAATTTAAGTTCTTACCTCAAATTCCCCGGAATTACGCGTTTCGATCTGTCCCCCAATGTAAGTGGAAACAGTACGACATTCTTTTTCCAGTACAAAACCAGTGTTTAAAAAAACTATCGCAGCATTCAGTTCCAAAGTGCGGCCGACTTACAATCCAAAAACAAAACTTTCGCGGCCAAATGCACCAGATATTCAAACGCAAGGATTCAAACTTCTGATTCGAACAATATATGTCCTTTAACATATGTTTATTTAATCTTAACTATTTACACTTGACCTATTATAAGGCGGTCTGCCAACAAAAATGGATTATGGCTATTGTTAGGGACCAGACCCTTCAAAAGGAGAACCAGATCGTTCTCAACCGATTAACATCGAACGCCTACCACGCATAAAAACACATATAGTTCATTCGAATCCTTTGTGTGGAGCCCCCAGGGGCATTCCTTCTTTAGGTTTGTACGGGCTTCACAACCCCGGGGTACCTGAGTGATCTTTTTCTTTCCCAGGGGTTTGCTGTCTTTGGTGAACACGGGGGTCGCGCTCCCGGGATACCTAAGCGATCTTTCTCTACCTTCATCCCACTACTCTATTCCCCACCCCTCCTTTTTCTCCATTTCACGTCTTGCGATTCGGAAACCATTAAAATTTCTTTACATTAAAAAACACCTTAAATTCACTCTTTTGTTATTTAAAAAATATGTTAATCACCTATGTTATTACGTATCATAGAATACCTTTTTAGTTGTGTTAAGTTCTATTTGCTTCTAAATTATCATTTATTCCTTTTTATGATTCTTTTAAAAGACGTCAGTACGTTTTTCTGACCCGCATGTTTGCCGTGTGCGGCGTCCCGTATCGGGGGAAAGTGGAGTCCTGGGGTACCTGATGCGTGCCCTTTGGTCCATGCTTCTGCGTAGACGGGTGGCTGGAGTGAGCCCGCTCTGGTCAATCGGCTCACCTAATTTCTCTGGGGTTCACCACGTCAGAGCGCTTGGTCCCTCTGTCGTGTTGGACTCCAATGATATTGGGTATTTAGGGTTAGTGCTGTAGCTAGGGATGCCCTGGGCGAACTGGCGGATCCACATTCCGACACTACGGCACTATATTCTGGTTGTTACTCCTGAAGCGGTTCCGAGATCTGTTGCTGGACAACTGCCGGATACTGCTTCCCCTGGTTGGGCTCCATGGTGGGCGGGGGCACACCAGGATGAATTTTATTTTCTAATATTCATGGAACCTAAAACTTTTTCTTGCCCTGACGGAGGCTTAGATCCGTCAAACACCACTAACCAAGTAAATGAAAATTATATTAATGAATCATGTAAAGTAACGGTTACACCTGTCATTTCCGCAATTCCTGAAACAAAAAAATCTGTTCCTAAATTTCTTATTCTACACAATGAATCCGGTAAATTAACAAAAATGTCACCATTTCTAATCGAAAAATACATTAAAAATGCAGCTGATGAAGTAAAAAATGTTAAAAAATTGAAATCTGGAGACCTATTGATAGAATCCAAATCTGAAATACAATCAATAAAACTATTAAACATTAAAAACTTTGGGGACGTCGAAATTCAAGTCTTTCCGCACAGAACCCTTAACTATACCCGAGGAGTTATCTCATCCCAAGAACTCGCAATGGTGTCCGACGAAGAATTTGTCGCTGAACTAAAAGACCAAAAAGTTATAGCAGCCAAAAGAATCATGATGAGGCGAGATACTAATTTCATTCCATCAAGAAATGTTGTTCTGACCTTCGATTCTCCTGTTATGCCAACAAAAATAAAAGCCGGTTACTTGTGCTGCGACGTGAGGCCTTTCATTCCAAGCCCACTGCGATGCTTTTTATGCCAGAGATTTGGACATGCTAAAACAGCATGTCGAGCATCAGCAACCATCTGTGCACGTTGCGCAAAGCCCGGTCACGACAGTTCTACATGCTCCGAAATCGAACATTGTGTTAATTGCCAGGGAAATCATGCTGCGTATTCAAAAACTTGCCCTCGTTGGATACAGGAAAAAGAAATCCAAACATTAAGAGTTACCAAAAATCTATCCTTTCCCGAAGCTAGAAAATTTATAGAATCTCGTACACCTCGTCCTAACACCTCATATGCATCCGTCATTAAAACTAGCAAAACAATAAGCACCCAAACATATAATTCAGATTTTACATCTAATAAAGTAAATGCAGAAACGCAAATAAACTCTACTCCTTATAATTATCAACCAACCAAATCAAATCAGCAATCCCATAGCGTAAGCCCAAAATCAAGTGACAAAGTTACAAGTAAACCCTCAAACTTGCCGCAACAGAGAACCGCACCAGCAACAAAAATCTTCAAGCCGAACCCAACAACGTCAATAGAACAAAATAAAAAAAAGCAAAGTAAGAAAGACAAACTTACTCCCCGGAACTCTAGAGATCACTCAAAATTACCGGATACCGAAATAGATTTACACCCTTCCACGGACTCAGACATGGAGTTTGGAGAGGACGGTATTGACGAGAACGCTGCATTTTTTAGAAAAGGTTCTAGATTTTACAAAAAACCTTCCAAATAAAACCACCCAACCTTTATTTCAGAAGACATTGAAAAGGGCTCTAATTTTTAAAAAATAAATGGCTATTAATCTCCTAACTTGGAACTGTCATGGTTTTCGTACACATATCGACGATATCAAATCTCTAATAAATAATTTTAACCCTGTTTGCCTAGCCCTTCAAGAAACATACTTAACGCCTACTAACACAATGAATGTTAAAAATTATAATTTAATAAGAAATGATTACATCCACGGTGCACGCGCTTCGGGCGGCGTGGCTATAATGACCTTGCAGAATTTCCCATCCAGAAGAATTTCTTTAAATACGAGCATTCAAGCAATAGCCATTCAACTTCATATTAAATTTTTAATAACAATCTGCTGCATATATCTACCCCCAAATGAAAACGTTAGTCAGCAGGAACTAAATGATTTAATAACTCAACTTCCGTCTCCATACTTCATCATAGGGGATTTTAACGGACACAACCCTCTTTGGGGAAGTAATGATTTTAACACAAAAGGACAACAAATTGAAAAATTGATGGATGACCATTGTCTCTGCCTTTTAAATGATTCCAGTCATACATACTTCCATACTCCGACCCAAACCTTTCACACCCTGGACCTTGCAATATGCTCCCCTACTTTGCTTTCATTTTGGGACTTTAAAATTGACAATGATCTGCACAATAGCGATCACTTTCCAATCATTTTAACATATAACTGCAATGACGTTTTTCTACCCAGACGACCTGTGCGATATATATTTGAGAAAGCGGATTGGACTCGATATCAGGTGGAATCAAACATTTCTGACAACATGGTTAAGATGCCTAGCATAAATGATGCCGTTGAAATGATAACAAACACCTTGATTAAGGCGGCAGATGTGGCTATCCCCAAAACATCGGGTAAAATGCCTAAATTATGGAAGCCTTGGTGGAATGAAGCATGCTCTCAAGCCCATAAATTC
Source organism: Meta bourneti (assembly GCA_933210815.1). Taxonomy (NCBI): domain Eukaryota; kingdom Metazoa; phylum Arthropoda; class Arachnida; order Araneae; family Tetragnathidae; genus Meta; species Meta bourneti. Next base: position 59,678,019 of record OW119932.1, on the reverse strand, counting down.
CAAAAAAAAGCATGGAACACCTTCAGACGTTATCCCACCACTTCGAATTTGATAGTTTTCAAGCGGGCTAAAGCAGAAGCTCGAAAATTAAGGAGACAGCGACAAAAAGAATCCTGGCAAGAATACGTAAATACAATTGAATGTCGAATATCATCAAAACAGCTATGGGGAAAAATTCGAAAAATTACCGGCAAATATCGTAATCCAAATATATCGTTTTTACTTCAAAATGGACAAGTCGTTTCAGACGTTAAGACAATTGCTGACACCTTGGGAGAATCTTTTTCTAAGGTATCTCATGAGAGCTCTTACCCCCAAGATTTTATTAATTATAAGCGACGTGAAGAACGCAAGACGTTAAACTTTCAACCATCCGCTCATAAAACTTACAATCGTAAGTTTACCATATTCGAACTGAAAAATGCATTAAGGAAATCACACCCGACTTCACCGGGCCCCGATCATATTCATCTAGACATGTTGACCCATCTCAATGAAGATTCATTACAAAATATTTTACTTCTTTATAACAGAATTTGGACAGAGCAAGATTTTCCGACAACCTGGCACAGAGCTATTATTATTCCAATTCCAAAACCTGGGAAGGATCCTCAAGACCCTAATAACTATCGACCCATTGCCTTGACAAGCTGTATCTGCAAAGTCATGGAAAGAATGGTGAATGCTCGGTTGATACATGTCCTTGAGTCTGAAAAACATCTATCGGAGTTTCAAAGCGGATTCCGTTTTGGACGAAGCACCTACGACAATGCCTTAATGCTGGAATCCTCTATCAGAGATACATTCGTCACAAAGAAGCATTTGGTAGCTGTCTTCTTCGATATGGAGAAAGCTTACGATAGGACATGGCGATATGGCATAATGCGAGACTTATACGAGATGGGCTTTCTGGGAAATCTCCCACTATTTATTCAAAACTTTTTATTGACAAGGACCTTTAGCGTTCGCATTAATAATATTTTATCAGATGACTTTTCACAGGACGAGGGTGTTCCCCAAGGAAGCGTTCTAAGCGTGATACTTTTTATAATTAAAATCAACGGTATTATTAAACAACTTCCTCCATATGTGCACGGAACGCTTTTTGTAGACGATTTCCAAATATTCTGTTCTGGAATCAATGTACCTTTTATTGAAAGACAACTCCAAACGGCTATTAGAATTGTCAGTAAGTGGGCAAACGAAAATGGTTTTGTTTTTTCTTCGCAAAAGACTGTATGTGTACATTTTACTAGAAGACGCGGACTTTTTCCTGATCCAGAACTTTTACTCGACGGAACTGTTATTCCAGTAGTTCCAGAAATAAAATTTTTGGGTATTATTTTTGACTCGAAGTTATCTTTTCGACCTCATATCAAGGTATTGAAACGAAAATGCAACCAATCATTGAATATTTTAAAGGTTTTATGTAACACAACTTGGGGAGCTGATTTTATTTCAATTTTAAAAATTTACAAAGCTGTTGTCCGATCGAAACTCGATTATGGGAGTGTAATATATGGATCTTCTGCTAAGTCTGTTCTTCAAGCCCTGGATACTATTCATCACCAAGGCCTCCGATTATCCCTCGGAGCTTTCCGCACTTCGCCAGTCCAGAGTTTATATATAATGACAGGCGAGCCGGATTTAAGACATCGACGTGAGAAACTTACCCTAAAATACTATTTTAAGATTAAAGCCAACCCTTCTCACCCATTGCATAATAGTGTAACTAACCCTAAATTTGGAAGTCATTACTCATTAAAACCTTCATTCATACCGTCACTTGGTTTTAGAGTCCGTACCATAATGAATTCATTAAATGTTGACAATCTGGGAATATTTCCTAGAGAAAACGAACCTCCACCTTGGAATGATAAAAATCTACTTACCATCAATGACTTTTCACATTTTAACAAATCATCAACCCCCGATACCATTTATTTACAATTATTCCATTCCCATAGAAACAAATATTCATCTTTTAAAACAGTTTTTACTGACGGATCTAAGAACGGGGCAAATGTTGGAGCCGCGGCCGTTTTTGATAATACAACCATTGCTAGAAAATTGCATGGGTGCTGCAGTGTCTTCACTTCAGAAATCTACGCAATAATTTTAGCCTTAAAAATGATTTCTACACACACTAATAAAAACTGGATCTTGTATACCGACTCTAAAAGCAGTATCGAATCCCTATTAAACTATACACATAAAAGTCATTCCTTGGTTTTAAAAGCAATGAATTTGCTCCTAACATTAACAGAAAATGATTTTCGGATATTCTTTTGTTGGATTCCTGGGCATGTGGGAATCCGGGGCAATGAGAAAGCGGATTTGGCAGCCAAAAACGCAACTTTGATTATAAACTCCAATGTCCCGATTCACGACATTAATAGTGTTTTAACCCAAGCCATAAATTCATCCTGGCAATCCGCTTGGGATTTGGAAAACCATAACAAACTTCATGATATTCAACCATCTATAAAGGGATTCAGCAAAACAAACTTAAATAGAAATCATCACGTAAAACTGACAAGGCTCCGAATTGGACATTCCTTTTTTACCCACAGACATTTACTGCTGGGAGAACCAGCTCCTCTTTATGCTCATCATGCAATAGTATTTTTTCCATAAAGCACATATTGACGGAATGCCGGAATTTTAATCATCATAGACTAAACCGATTTGGTATCTCCCCTATTACCTTAACAGACTTGTTGATGGACCCACATCATAAAAACTTATTTTTATTCCTTACTGACATTGGTTTCGTAAACTTTATTTAGATTTTATAATCGACTGCAACATACACAACTGTACTGAATTTTATTACGTGGCTTTCTGACTCGCTCTAAATAAATACCAGTTATGAACTAGCTATTGTTTGGCGCAGCATGGCCAAATCTGGCCCTTGTGCCATAAAAAACCAACCAACCAACCAACCTTTGTGTGGAGGATAAAACAACAGCGCCATCTGGTGTGGCTACTCACTTTTCTACAGACATCATCGATGTCGTAGCAGAATGAACAAATAAAAATCCAGAGTTAAACGCATATTTTATTTACCGAAAAGACAAGTACGTATTTTCATCAGCTTAACCTTTCCGAATCTAACAAAGCATTGCGAACAATCCCGTGCACATTTAAATCATAAAAAGGAAACATTCAGTCTGACGTCAGCCCCATGCCGGCGCTGATTGATGGGAGTAGTGATGCCATTCCTGACATACTCTCCCTTTTGAGTCGCTGGACAGCGATTTAAAACTTCAAAATGCTCAACCCTTTTCTTAGTGCTATCTGTGGGATCTAAAATACCGATAGCTTCAAGATCCCATAACTCACGAATAGTTGAATTACTAATATATAACGAGAGAGTCGTTAAAACAGTATCGGTTTTGCAAAAAGTATCCGCGATTTCCCTTTTACCGGAGAGAGTATAACCCAATCGTGTTTCAAACACAAACAATCCAGACTTCAGTCTAGCTGAGTTATTTATGAACAAAGCACCAGTTACATCGGCGCCTAATAAGAGGTCGATTTCAGAATCAGTTGCTTCCAAATCGGATAAACAAATTCCACTGAATGAGAGTGTGGGTGTGGACGGAGCTCATGGGCTGGAGGCCCTCCGGATCAGCTTGCTTGGTCTTGACAGAGCTTGCTTGGATGTCCAGAAGTTTGCTAGGTGTAACTAGGGACTTGGAGTCGAGCTGGCATAAGGGCCTTGAGAGGAGGGAGGGTACACTGGTGAGAAATCCAAGTCAAAGGATATGAGAAGTTAAAATATTAAGTCATGAATTTATATTTAGATAATAACAACGGTGCAGACCGGCTAGGGACCGCTATGGGGTGGTGGAGTTCGAATTTGAAATGGCGTTGACTAACATGAAGAGCTTGTCAGCATGGCTGTTGCATTTCTGCAAGTCCTGGAAAAGATCCCTCATGTTGTCGATATTTTTAAAGATAAGTTTAATTTCATGAAATAAATTCATGATTATACGCTAAGGTCGCTAGTGGGGGGAATACTGGGATTGGTCTGCGCCGTTTGATTATTCGGGGCTACCGTTGAGTCTTGGTGTTTTTCGGAGCGGTTAGTGCAGCTGCGTAACTAATTCCTGGTTGGGTCAATTTCTTTGTGAAAGTTCGCGGTTTGGGAAAATTGGTGCAACCACGGTAATTTGCAGTGTGTTGCTCAGAGCAGTTTGCGCATTTAGGCGGTAGTTTTTTGTTTGGACAGTCGTAGTTTTGTGTCCCTGTCCATAGATAACACATCTGGGGAGCATTCGGCAATTTTCGCTTGAGTGGTTAAAATGCTGACTGTTATAATATTGGGGAATCCCCGTTATTCCTGTAGCGTTCCACCTGAACAATCAAGCACATGAATTGTTGGAGGTCAAAAATTTGCTTCGATTTCTCACCGGGAATGAGGTGAATCATGAAAATGGGTAAAGCCTTTTTGGTTTTAAAACGTTTTAAGCTGGTTAATTTTAATAATTTTAAATCCAAGTTCGGTTAGTTAGTGATTAATTTCATCGCAAGTGGTACTAATTGGGAGACCCTTAATTACTGCTTTTAGGGGTTTGTCGTCCTTTTTGGATCTGTAGAAATAGTCGAAGTAATTGGTTAGCTTGCGGTGGTCATCAGGTTAGTTAACGAAAAGCTTTAGGAATTCTCATGATATTTTACCAACTACCAGGATTCCCAAAGTTTGATTTAATGTCTTGAGAAGGTTTTTGTAGTCTCCAATCAGGGGCATCATAACTGGAGGGATTTTGGGAGTTGGAGGGGAGTTGAATTATCCTCGTCTTCACTGGGGATATCATTTAAAACTGCGAATGGATTTGGAGTTTCAATTGCAGGGGGAGTCAGAGTTGGCAATTGATTTGGCTTTTTGGCCGGTTTATCGTTGGATTTTAGCGAAAGTTTTTTCCTGTTTGGTTTAACATAATCCGGTGGGGGGATCTTCCTCTCCTCGATCTTTAGAACAATAAGTTGCACAGTACCTTCTACATCGGCGAGGTCCTTCCTGAACCGCTCAGTTGTCTCTTCAAATGCGGTGAGATTTTGTTCTTTTTTCTATTGACTCCAGTCCTTCATATATTCAACTATTTTCCGTTGATCCTTGATCCAATTGATCAGCTCGTCTCTTTTAGCGATAAGCTTTTCATATGAAGCTTCCTCAATCCATGCTGATTTTTCTTCAGTCAGCATCTCTTGGTTTGTAGCTGGGATCCAGTTACCATCCACTTCCATCACGGCTGTGGTACTCATTCTGCAGGAGCGCGTCCTTTCAGTTCAGAGGTCAAAGGGGAATGACAAATTCCTCTTTCTTTCAATTCCAGTAGTCATAAAATCGTGAATAATAGGCACTTCACCACATATTCGCTCCTCAGCTAGAACTTCAATATTACAAGAAACAGAATCATTCAATGCGGAAATAGTTATGTCAGACAAATCATGCATTTGGGGTTTTATTTCCCTCCCCCAAATAGACTGGCGTATTTTTACTTTTCCTTTCGGTTTTAATCGAAGTTTTTGTGCGATTCTCCTACTTATATACGAGAAGAATGCTGAGATCCGGTGTCTAAGATTGCTCTAACTTTAATTCCTTCTTTCCGGTTTTTTATTTTCACTACTAGAGACATCAAATAAATATTTTCAATTTTGCAACTATTAGATAGAGTGTTCGCCAGGGACGGTTTCATTTTTAGTAGGTTCAGGACATATTAAAGAGTTATGATTGTCCTTTTCGCAATTCGAACATCTATTCTTTACCCTGCAAAACCTCGCCACGTGACCCATTTTTAGACAAGAAAAAAAAGGCACCTTTGTCTCTTAAGAGCTTTCTTTTAGCTTCCAATGTCATTCTTTTTGCAGCATAACAATCTTTACTGCTTGTCACAGAATAGACAATTGAAAATCCTCTTACCTGACAGTCCGTTGTTTTCTGTGCTTACCAAAGCAGCTGCAGTGGGATTCTCCAAGTTGTCTTCATCAAAATTGTTTTTCTTATGAGTGTGGTTAGCTCCAAACCCGGTACTGGCGAGAACAACCATTTCTTCCCCCTTTACTTGTTTCAAAAAGTTCATTAAATTTTTCAAGGAACGATCTTGGGCCTGGACAGAGTTAGAATTTCTGTTTCGTTCCCAAGCTAATAGAATTTCTTCGGGCAGACATGACTCCACCAAAGGCAAAAGAAAGTCGCCGTTTTTATCCTGCGTTTTCCCAAGACTCCAAAGCTAGTAACTTCCCCTCCAGCTGGTCAAAGAACTGTCAGATTCGTTTTCAGACGTCCAGACGTGGCATTCTTCACCATACTTAGCAAATCTCGAACGTAGATCTGCACGAGTAATTAATTCTTCATGCCCGAAACGTTCTCGTAGTTGTTCCACCGCTTTCGGATAGTTGGCAGCCGTGACTGGGAAGCTCTCCACTACTCTTGCAGCTTTTGACTTGGGAGTAAGTATTGAAATTTGTCTTCGGGAATAATTTGTGATCTTCATGAATTTTTTGGAACTGACTCCAAAACTCAAGGAATTCTCGAGCTTCACCATCAAATTTCTTTAGTTCTATTTTAGGCAACTCGAAAGAGTCTTGGGTTCTTTACCTCTGGACGCCATCAGTCAGCTGGGCTCCTCCCTGTTTGTGACTTCCTGAGAATCATCGCCAATATTCAAGTCTCCCATGACATAATCCTTTTTTGTCCACTTGGGTGCTGATTCCTGTCTCCTGGGTCGACTTTTCTTTTCTGTTTTTTTTCCATCTGGGAAGTTGCAGCACATGGGTCTTCATCTGCTGCAACTTCACTTCTATCATCTTGAGTTTTGTTGTCAACTTCTTAGAGAGGTAATGAAGTCAAATTTTTTGTTGGGAATGGCTTTTCTTCAAAAACAACGTCTCGAGAACGAATGACCATACCTTTTCTTTGATATAAATCCTATATTTCTCGTCTCCATCATATCCGATAAGATATTCTTTGTTTGCCTTCTTGTCCATTTTCCTCCTTCTCTTGACTGGAATATGTGCATAACAAACAGAACCTATGATGCGCATGTGTTTTATTCTGGGTTTCTTACTCATCCATAGTTCATAGGGTTTGAATTGGAATTGAGGATTTTCCAGTTCTGTTTAAAACATAGACAGAAGTCCTAACAAACTCTGCCCATAGATATTTGGGAAAATCTATTTCCTCATTTGAGTACTTCATAAAGTACTTCAGAGTTCGACAATTGTTCGGTTGTCTCTTTCAGAGATGCCATTCTGCTCTGGAGAGTATGGAGCTGTAAGCCTCTGGGATATTCCATGCTTGTTCTAGATATGTCTGACTGCTTGGTTATCGAACTCGCCACCATTGTCGCTGAGAATTTCTTTTATATTGTGTCCCAAGTTCTTTGCATGGACAATAAAGTGTACAAGCACATCTTTGACTTCTGATTTTTGTTTCAAAACGAAGCAATATCTGAATTTTGTAAAGTCATCTTTGAAGATGGCAAAATATTTAAACTTTTTGTGCGACTCATCAAATGGTCCACAAATATCTGTAGAGATCAGTTCTCCCGCCTTTGTATCTCTCTTCCTGGTTCCAAACTTCAATATGTGTGCCTTCCCATGTATGCAAGCTTCCTAAGATTGATTTTACATGCTGCTTGTCCTGGTGCCCCCATCTTTCGTGATAAAGTTGAAGGACATCACTAACAGCCATGTCTAGGTTGACATGATTTTCAGGAGTCAATGCCTTCATGGTGGCTCTGAAAAGGCCACCCCATCACTCCGTGTCTCATGCAAAACTGTTTCGCCATTGATTTTTAGATAAGTCCTTGTAAGTGGATTCAAACACACTGTTGCGATTTCTGTCTTGTGTTGCCAATACAGAAAACAAATTTTTGCTTTTTCTGGCACGTACCATACATTTTCTAGGTGTTTAAATTGCTTCTCATTTATTTACAAAAATCACAATTTTGATGGTACCTTTACCGATGGCTGGCAATGACTTTCCATTTTCCACGGTTATATTATGGGGAAGCTCAAATTTTTCAAAAACAACAAAGTGATTGATGTCTTTAGACACATGTTTTGAGGCCCCATTTGTCAATGAACCAGTCATTTGAATTTGTCTCCGCAGAATGAATCTTCTCATCTAAAGCCAAAAGTGTCATGTTAGCTGATGCATGATTTCTCCCTTCTTTGATGGAATTGGAACCACTTGGCTTTGGTGGTTTCCCATCAGCAATCCACTTCTTGCAAGTTTTGACCCAATGTCCTCTCTGATGACAGTAGTTGCACTTACTGTTATTTGCTTAAATAGAATTTACAACTAGTGCTTCTTGATCGTCTACTTCATTTCGACTTGGATCCTTCTTCAGTTCCCCTTCATGAGTGCAGAGCTGCGTGGTCAGTTCATCTAAAGTCCTCTTTTCGTCACTCAAAAGAAGCCAACTGGACTTGAAGGAGCGATAGTCTGCTGGAAGAGTGTCCAGGATTTTGCATATCAGCAGCATCTCTGGAAGTTGTTTTCCTTCTTGCTTTCTAGTCCTCCGTTTAGGTCGTTCCACAAATTTTTGAGTTTCGACAAATGAGCTGCCATATCCTCATTTTCCCAGCTGAATTTAAAGAACTGCAAGCAGATATTATATAATTGGTTGTCAGATGAGTCCTCGAAGATCTTATGTAGCTCTAACCAAGCATCTCTTGCATTTGTGAATCTCATGACCTTTTGCAAAGTTTCTTCGGTCATTGAGTTCGTTAGACCATCATGGCACAGTTGGCTTTGTCGTACCTTTTCAGATCGTCTGCGTACTTCTGGGTTGCCTCGTCCGCACCAAGAATCGGCATATCTGGCTTTTGGATCTTCCCTTCCACGACTTCCAAAGCATCTGCGTGGTAGCTAAGGGCGAATTTAATCCGATATTTCCAAATCGGCCAGTCACTTTTTGCATATAGTGGCTTAATCTGGATCTTTCCTTGGTCCATTTTCCAGTGATACGAGTCCAGGCAGATTTGATTGTCCTATGTACTAACTGTCCACGTGTTAGGCTTAGCTAAAGTGTAACGCTTCGATGCAGATATTCTACTCTATATACACGCTTTTAGCGTTCTGGGCCCAATAAATAACCTAATGGCATTTAATTAGAATAGAAGAAAGGGGCCAGAAGAATAGGTAATTATGGGTTATTTATTTAAGAGGTAAAAAATAACAATCACGTTACATATCTGGGATAAGTAGCAAAGATAAACATGAGCTAGATGTTGCCAATCAGCTAAAGACAAAACTTAGCGTTGCCATACAAAAATGCTTGCAAATAATATAGTATATATATTGGGAATATAATCATAACAGCAATAACCTGCCACGCTCTCTTTGCACGTCCTATCTCTATATTCGGACAAACCCGGATTATACATTTCAGGCTGGCACTCATAGGGTTCCAGCAAATTTAAAATTTCCTCTTTTCCCCACACGAACGATTCATTGAAACTAAATGAAGCCATTTCAGCGACAACTGGAAGCAACAACATATATATAAAATTGGACAGAGTGTGCTGGCGGCCGGGGGGGGGTGACTGCTGTCTCCCCGCCCCATGATTAAATCCTGGCCCTTTCTGGTTCCCCTTATTTTATCGTAGTAGGCATGGACTATGTCCAGCCTAATTTTAAACCTTTTTAAATTTTAAACAATTCGTATATTTCACAATTTTAAATTTTTGTTATAGGACCATGTTTTAAAATTTTTATTATTGACTCATGTAAATTAGATTCATTTTCATAGACTATTTATTTCATATATATATTGATGTTTTATTGTGTGTATTTCTGTGTAGTACGTGTTTGTGAAAAATCGACCCTGTAAACCGGCAGTGTGCCGGTCGTCTTTAATATTGTTTGGCCCTGTTGGCCATTTTTATGTATTTTAAATTTTCAAATAAATGCTGGTCCGTTGGGGCGGGTTTCCCGCTGTTTCTCTTTCGTGTCGGCTGGAAGTTTCCCCTTCCTCCCAGGAAAGGCTCCACCTATCGGTGAGCCTCCAGGGGCATTCCTTTAGGTTTGTACGGGCTTCACAATCCCGGGGTACCTGAGTGATCTTTTTCTTTCCCAGGGGTTTACTGTCTTTGGTAAACACGGGGGTCGCGCTCCCGGGATGCCCAAGCGATCTTTCCCTTCTTCCTATCCCACTACGCTATCACCCCACCCTCTTTTTTATAGTTTTTCACGACTTGCGTAAAGAAATTGTGCCAAGAAAATAGTTCTGCTTAAAAATTTGTACTGAAGTTTATTTTTTATTCAATTATAACTTTATTATTAAAAAAATTTTTTTTTGCTTATTAAATTATCATTTCATTTACGATTCCACTTATTTCACTTTTGTCAGTTTTATATATATATTTTGTAAATATGTCAGTACGTTTTTCTGACCCGCATGTTTGCCGTGTGCGGCGTCCCTTATCGGGGGAAAGTGGAGTCCTGGGGTACCTGATGCGTGCCCTTTGGTCCATGCTTCTGCGTAGACGGGTTGCTGGAGTGAGCCCGCTCTGGTCAATCGGCTCACCTAATTTCTCTGGAGTTCACCACGTCAGAGCGCTTGGTCCCTCTGTAGTGTTGGACTCCAATGATATTGGGTATTTAGGGTTAGTGCTGTAGCTAGGGATGCCCTGGGCGAACTGGCGGATCCACATTCCGACACTACGGCACTATATTCTGGTTGTTACTCCTGAAGCGGTTCCGAGATCTGTTGCTGGACAACTGTCGGATACTGCTTCCCCTGGTTGGGCTCCATGATGGGCGGGGGCACACCAGAATGAACACTCTCCCATATTCATGGAACCTAAAACTTTTTCTTGCCCTGACGGAGGCTTAGATCCGTCAAACCCACTTAGCACTGATACATCTCCAAATGACCTAAATGAACCTTCTACAGAAATGGAAACGCCTGAAAATACCACTATAACTCGTCAGATAACAAAATCAATACCAAAATTTCTCATTATTCACAATAAATACGGTAAATTGTCTAAAATGTCACCTTTTCTAATAGAAAAATATATAAAAAATGCAGCTGGAGAAGTAAATAGTGTAAAAAAAATTGAAATCCGGAGACCTTTTAATTGAATCAAAATCAGAAGTTCAATCAGGAAAATTATTAAATATTAAAAACTTTGGGGACGTCGAAATTCAAATCTTTCCACACAAAACTTTAAACTATACCCGAGGAGTAATCTCATCCCAAGAACTCTCAATGGTGTCCGACGAAGAATTTGTCGCTGAATTAAAAGATCAAAAAGTTATAGTAGCCAAAAGAATCATGATGAGGCGAGATACTAATTTCATTCCATCAAGAAATGTTGTTCTGACCTTCGATTCTCCTGTTATGCCAACAAAAATAAAAGCCGGTTACTTGTGCTGCGACGTGAGGCCTTTCATTCCAAGTCCACTGCGATGCTTTTTATGCCAGAGATTTGGACATGCTAAAACAGCATGTCGAGCATCAGCAACCATCTGTGCACGTTGCGCAAAGCCCGGTCACGACAGTTCCTCATGCTCTGAAACCGAACATTGCATCAATTGCCAGAGTGATCACGCTGCATATTCCAAGACTTGTCCACGCTGGATACAAGAAAAAGAAATCCAAACATTAAGAGTTACCAAAAATCTATCCTTTCCCGAAGCTAGAAAATTGATAGAATTTCGTACACCTCGTCCTAACACCTCATATGCATCCGTCATTAAAACCAGCAAAACAATACGTACCCAAACATATAATTCAGACTTTACACCTAATAAAGTAAATGCAGAAACGCAAATAAACTCTACTCCTTATAAATATCAACCAACCAAATCAAACCATCAATCCCATAGCTTAAGCCCAAAATCAATTGACAAAGTTACAAGTAAACCCTCAAACCTGCCGCAACAGAGAACCACACCAGCAACAAAAATCTTCAAGCCGAACCCAACAACGTCAATAGAACAAAATAAAAAAAAGCAAAGTAAGAAAGACAAACTTACTCCCCGGAACTCTAGAGATCACTCAAAATTACCGGATACCGAAATAGATTTACACCCTTCCACGGACTCAGACATGGAGTTTGGAGAGGACAGTATTGATGAGAACGCTGCATTTTTTTGAAAAAGTTCTAGATTTTACAAAAAACCTTCCAAATAAAACCACCCAACCTTTATTTCAGAAGAGATTGAAAAGGGCTCTAAACTTTTAAAGAATAAATGACTATTAATTTCCTAACTTGGAACTGTTATGGTTTTCGTACACATATCGACGATATCAAATCTCTAATAAATAATTTTAACCCTGTTTGCCTAGCCCTTCAAGAAACATACTTAACGCCTAATAACTCAATGAATGTTAAAAATTATAATTTAATAAGAAATGATTACATCCACGGTGCACGCGCTTCGGGCGGCGTGGCTCTGATGACTTTGCAGAATTTTCCATCCAGAAGAATTTCTCTAAATACGAGCATTCAAGCAATAGCCATTCAACTTCATATTAAATTTTTACTAACAATCTGCTGCATATATCTACCCCCAAATGAAAGCGTTAGTCAGCAGGAACTAAATGATTTAATAACTCAACTTCCGTCTCCATACTTCATCATAGGGGATTTTAACGGACACAACCCTCTTTGGGGAAGTGATGATTTTAACACAAAAGGACAACAAATTGAAAAATTGATGGATGACCATTGTCTCTGCCTTTTAAATGATTCCAGTCATACATACTTCCATACTCCGACCCAAACCTTTCACACCCTGGACCTTGCAATATGCTCCCCTACTTTGCTTTCATTTTGGGACTTTAAAATTGACAATGATCTGCACAATAGCGATCACTTTCCAATCATTTTAACATATAACTGCAATGACGTTTTACTACCTAGACGACCTGTGCGATATATCTTTGAGAAAGCGGATTGGACTCGATATCAGGTGGAATCAAACATTTCTGACAACATGGTTAAGATGCCTAGCATAAATGATTGCGTTGAAATGATAACGAACACCTTGATTAAAGCGGCAGATGTGGCTATCCCCAAAACATAGGGTAAAATGCCTAAATTATGGAAGCCTTGGTGGAATGAACCATGCTCTCAAGCCTATAAATTCCAAAAAAAAGCATGGAACACCTTCAGACGTTATCCCACCACTTCGAATTTGATAGTTTTCAAGCGGGCCAAAGCAGAAGCTCGCAAATTAAGGAGACAGCGACAAAAAGAATCCTGGCAAGAATACATAAATTCAATTGAATGTCGAATATCATCAAAACAGCTATGGGGAAAAATTCGAAAAATTACCGGCAAATATCACAACCCAAATATATCATTTTTACTTCACAATGGACAAGTCGTTTCAGACGTTAAGACAATTGCTGATACCTTGGGAGAATCTTTTTCTAGGGTATCTCATGAGAGCTCTTACCCCCAAGATTTTATTAATTATAAGCGACGTGAAGAACGCAAGACGTTAAACTTTCAACCATCCGCTCATAAAACTTACAATCGTAATTTTACCATATTCGAACTGAAAAATGCATTAAGAAAATCACACCGACTTCACCGGGCCCCGATCATATTCATCTAGACATGTTGACCCATCTCAATGAAGATTCATTACAAAATGTTTTACTTCTTTATAATAGAATTTGGACAGAGCAAGATTTTCCGACAACCTGGCACAGAGCTATTATTATTCCAATACCGAAACCTGGCTAGGATCCTCAAGACCCTAATAACTATCGACCCATTGTCTTGACAAGCTGTACCTGCAAAGTCATGGAAAGAATGGTGAATGCTCGGTTGATACATGTCCTTGAGTCTGAAAAACGTCTATCGGAGTTTCAAAGCGGATTCCGTTTTGGAAGAAGCACCTACGACAATGCCTTAATGCTGGAATCCTCTATCAGAGATACATTCGTCACAAAGAAGCATTTGGTAGCTGTCTTCTTCGATATGGAGAAAGCTTATGATAGGACATGGCGATATGGCATAATGCGAGACTTATACGAGATGGGCTTTCTAGGAAATCTCCCACTATTTATTCAAAACTTTTTATTGACAAGGACCTTTAGCGTTCGCATTAATAATATTTTATCAGATGACTTTTCACAGGACGAGGGTGTTCCCCAAGGAAGCGTTCTAAGCGTGATACTTTTTATAATTAAAATCAACGGTATTATTAAACAACTTCCTCCATATGTGCACGGAACACTTTTTGTAGACGATTTCCAAATATTCTGTTCTGGAATCAATGTACCTTTTATTGAAAGACAACTCCAAACGGCTATTAGAATTGTAAGTAAGTGGGCAAACGAAAATGGTTTTGTTTTTTCTTCGCAAAAGACTATGTGTGTACATTTTACTAGAAGACGCGGACTTTTTCCTGATCCAGAACTTTTACTAGACGGAACTGTTATTCCAGTAGTTCCAGAAATAAAATTTTTGGGTATTATTTTTGACTCGAAGTTATCTTTTCGATCTCATATCAAAGTATTGAAACGAAAATGCAACCAATCATTGAATATTTTAAAGGTTTTATGTAACACAACTTGGGGAGCTGATTTTATTTCAATTTTAAAAATTTACAAAGCGCTGTTGTCCGATCGAAACTCGATTATGGGAGTGTAATATATGGATCTTCTGCTAAGTCTGTTCTTCAAGCCCTGGATACTATTCATCACCAAGGCCTCCGATTATCCCTCGGAGCTTTTCGCACTTCGCCAGTCCAGAGTTTATATATAATGACAGGCGAGCCGGATTTAAGACATCGACGTGAGAAACTTACCCTAAAATACTATTTTAAGATTAAAGCCAACCCTTCTCACCCATTGCATAATAGAGTAACTAACCCTAAATTTGGAAGTCATTACTCACATTAAAACCTTCATTCATACCATCACTTGGTTTTAGAGTCCGTACCATAATGAATTCATTAAATGTTGACAATCTGGGAATATTTCCTAGAGAAAACGAACCTCCACCTTGGAATGATAAAAATCTACTTACCATCAATGACTTTTCACATTTTAACAAATCATCAACCCCCGATACCATTTATTTACAATTATTCCATTCCCATAGAAACAAATATTCATCTTTTAAATGCCCCCAGGGGCATTCCTTCTTTAGGTTTGTACGGGCTTCACAACCCCGGGGTACCTGAGTGATCTTCCCTTTTTCACTCTTCTTCTCCCCTTCTGCTTTTTGCTTTTCCTTCCTCCCTCGTTGTGGTTACCTCTTCAGAGGTGAGGGCTCCCCTTGAGAAGCTTTTCGCCGCCCTGTGCTTCCAGCTCCTCTCGAGGATTATATCACCCACGTGTTTGCCGTGCGTGGAGACCTGTGTCTTCGGAAAAGGTGATCCTGGTGGTTGAGGGACAACATAACGCCCCAATACATTACTTTGGCTCCTGCTTCAAATAAACAGGAAGTGTGCTTTGGTTCGAGTACATTAATCGGCTGGTGGGTATATCCTGCTTGGACTAAGGACCCGCTCATTAACTAGCTCCTTAGGGCAGTCATAGAGATGACCTGGGTTCGTATAGTCCCCGGCTAGTACTGGTGCAGGAACCTGTACCCCCTCGTTGGGCTCCATGGTGGGTGGTGCCGCCGGGGACTGAACATCTAATTTTTCATCATGGAAAACCAAATCTCAACTTCTCCTTCAGTGGAGCAACTAAATAATGAAAATGAAACTAATATATCTGAAAAATTTTTCATCATAAAAAGTAACGAAGGCAATCTTAAAAATATATCGGCTATTTTATTACACAAAACAATATTAGGAATGGTAGGAGAGACCAAAAATATTAAAAAAACACTAGCAGGACATGTACTCGTTGAAGTTGCAAATAAAACCCAGGCTATTAACATCCAAAAAGTAAAATTCGTTGGTCCAACAGAAGTAACAGTTACACCCCATAAAACTTTAAATTCATCCAGAGGCGTAATTTCCGAGTCTGATTTACTTCACGACTCGGAACAAGACATCCTAGAATCCCTTTCCGAACAATCCGTAACTAATATCCAAAGAATCAGTATCTCAAGAAATGGCCAAAAATTTCCCACTAAACATATAATAATAACTTTTAATACTCCCAATCTACCAAAATACGTTAAAATAGCTTATATGAATTGCCCAGTAAGACCCTTTATTCCTAATCCCGTCCGTTGTTTCAAATGTCAGAGATTCGGCCACTCTTTCATTGCTTGCCGTGGCAAAGAAACCTGTGCCAAATGTTCCAGTGCAGATCACAAGACCGATACCTGTACGTCATCATCCCTTTGCTGTGTGAACTGCAAGGGCGACCATCCAACTTACGCTAAATCTTGCCCTAAATTTCAAACCGAAAAAGAAATCCAAACAATAAAAGTACAGCAAAATATTTCATTTCCGGAGGCCCGAAAAATTGTTAATGACCGCACCCCGAAACCTGGAATATCTTATTCTTCAATAGTTAAAAAGACCTTCAAAACGACTGGAACTCAGACCGATGTGGCCGTGTTTAAACAATCTGACCAACATAGAACTTCAACGAACCAATCTACAATGCCTTCCTCTCCTA
Organism: Meta bourneti; assembly: GCA_933210815.1. NCBI lineage: Eukaryota > Metazoa > Arthropoda > Arachnida > Araneae > Tetragnathidae > Meta > Meta bourneti. The sequence continues at coordinate 59,661,451 of OW119932.1, read as the reverse complement.
AACCATCAGTAAGCCCAAAACCAATTGACAAAGCTACAAGTAAACCCTCAAACCTGCCGCAACAGAGAACCACACCAGCAACAAAAATCTTCAAGCCGAACCCAACAACGTCAATAGAACAAAATAAAAAAAAGCAAAGTAAGAAAGACAAACCTCCCCGGAACTCTAAAGACCCCTCAAAATTACCGGATACCGAAATAGATTTACACCCTTCCACAGACTCAGACATGGAATTTGGAGATGACAGTATTGAAGAAAACGCTGCATTTTTTAGAAAAGGTTCTAGATTTTACAAAAAACCTTCCAAATAAAACCACCCAACCTTTATTTCAGAAGACATTGAAAAGGGCTCTAATTTTTAAAAAATAAATGGCTATTAATCTCCTAACTTGGAACTGTCATGGTTTTCGTACACATATCGACGATATCAAATCTCTAATAAATAATTTTAACCCTGTTTGCCTAGCCCTTCAAGAAACATACTTAACGCCTAATAACTCAATTAATGTTAAAAATTATAATTTAATAAGAAATGATTACATCCACGGTGCACGCGCTTCGGGCGGCGTGGCTATAATGACCTTGCAGAATTTCCCATCCAGAAGAATTTCTTTAAATACGAGCATTCAAGCAATAGCCATACAACTTCATATTAAATTTTTAATAACAATCTGCTGCATATATCTACCCCCAAATGAAAGCGTTAGTCAGCAGGAACTAAATGATTTAATAACTCAACTTCCGTCTCCATACTTCATCATAGGGGATTTTAACGGACACAACCCTCTTTGGGGAAGTAATGATTTTAACACTAAAGGACAACAAATTGAAAAATTGATGGATGATCATTGTCTCTGCCTTTTAAATGATTCCAGTCATACATACTTCCATACTCCGACCCAAACCTTTCACACCCTGGACCTTGCAATATGCTCCCCTACTTTGCTTTCATTTTGGGACTTTAAAATTGACAATGATCTGCACAATAGCGATCACTTTCCAATCATTTTAACATATAACTGCAATGACGTTTTACTACCCAGACGACCTGTGCGATATATATTTGAGAAAGCGGATTGGACTCGATATCAGGTGGAATCAAACATTTCCGACAACATGGTTAAGATGCCTAGCATAAATGATTGCGTTGAAATGATAACGAACACCTTGATTAAAGCGGCAGATGTGGCTATTCCCAAAACATCGGGTAAAATGCCTAAATTATGGAAGCCTTGGTGGAATGAAGCATGCTCTCAAGCCCATAAATTGCAAAAAAAAGCATGGAGCACCTTCAGACGTTATCCCACCACTTCGAATTTGATAGTTTTCAAGCGGGCCAAAGCAGAAGCTCGAAAATTAAGGAGACAGCGACAAAAAGAATCCTGGCAAGAATACGTAAATTCAATTGAATGTCGAATATCATCAAAACAGCTATGGGGCAAAATTCGAAAAATTACCGGCAAATATCACAACCCAAATATATCGTTTTTACTTCACAATGGACAAGTCGTTTCAGACGTTAAGACAATTGCTGATACCTTGGGAGAATCTTTTTCTAGGGTATCTCATGAGAGCTCTTACCCCCAAGATTTTATTAATTATAAACGACGTGAAGAACGCAAGACGGTAAACTTTCAACCATCCGCTCATAAAACTTACAATCGTAATTTTACCATATTCGAACTGAAAAATGCATTAAGAAAATCACACCCGACTTCACCGGGCCCCGATCATATTCATCTAGACATGTTGACCCATCTCAATGAAGATTCATTACAAAACATTTTACTTCTTTATAATAGAATTTGGACAGAGCAAGATTTTCCGACAACCTGGCACAGAGCTATTATTATTCCAATACCGAAACCTGGGAAGGATCCTCAAGACCCTAATAACTATCGACCCATTGCCTTGACAAGCTGTATCTGCAAAGTCATGGAAAGAATGGTGAATGCTCGGTTGATACATGTCCTTGAGTCTGAAAAACATCTATCGGAGTTTCAAAGCGGATTCCGTTTTGGACGAAGCACCTACGACAATGCCTTAATGCTGGAATCCCCTATCAGAGATACATTCGTCACAAAGAAGCATTTGGTAGCTGTCTTCTTCGATATGGAGAAAGCTTACGATAGGACATGGCGATATGGCATAATGCGAGACTTATACGAGATGGGCTTTCTGGGAAATCTCCCACTATTTATTCAAAACTTTTTATTGACAAGGACCTTTAGCGTTCGCATTAATAATATTTTATCAGATGACTTTTCACAGGACGAGGGTGTTCCCCAAGGAAGCGTTCTAAGCGTGATACTTTTTATAATTAAAATCAACGGTATTATTAAACAACTTCCTCCATATGTGCACGGAACGCTTTTTGTAGACGATTTCCAAATATTCTGTTCTGGAATCAATGTACCTTTTATTGAAAGACAACTCCAAACGGCTATTAGAATTGTAAGAAAGTGGGAAAACGAAAATGGTTTTGTTTTTTCTTCGCAAAAGACTGTATGTGTACATTTTACTAGAAGACGCGGACTTTTTCCTGATCCAGAACTTTTACTCGACGGAACTGTTATTCCAGTAGTTCCAGAAATAAAATTTTTGGGTATTATTTTTGACTCGAAGTTATCTTTTCGATCTCATATCAAAGTATTGAAACGAAAATGCAACCAATCATTGAATATTTTAAAGGTTTTATGTAACACAACTTAGGGAGCTGATTTTATTTCAATTTTAAAAATTTACAAAGCTGTTGTCCGATCGAAACTCGATTATGGGAGTGTAATATATGGATCTTCTGCTAAGTCTGTTCTTCAAGCCCTGGATACTATTCATCACCAAGGCCTCCGATTATCCCTCGGAGCTTTCCGCACTTCGCCAGTCCAGAGTTTATATATAATGACAGGCGAGCCGGATTTAAGACATCGACGTGAGAAACTTACCCTAAAATACTATTTTAAGATTAAAGCCAACCCTTCTCACCCATTGCATAATAGAGTAACTAACCCTAAATTTGGAAGTCATTACACATTAAAACCTTCATTCATTCCATCACTTGGTTTTAGAGTCCGTACCATAATGAATTCATTAAATGTTGACAATCTGGGAATATTTCCTAGAGAAAACGAACCTCCACCTTGGAATGATAAAAATCTACTTACCATCAATGACTTTTCACATTTTAACAAATCATCAACCCCCGATACCATTTATTTACAATTATTCCATTCCCATAGAAACAAATATTCATCTTTTAAAACAGTTTTTACTGACGGATCTAAGAACGGGACAAATGTTGGAGCCGCGGCCGTTTTTGATAATACAACCATTGCTAGAAAATTGCATGGGTGCTGCAGTGTCTTCACTTCAGAGATCTACGCAATAATTTTAGCCTTAAAAACGATTTCTACACACACTAATAAAAACTGGATCTTGTATACCGACTCTAAAAGCAGTATCGAATCCCTATTAAACTATACACATAAAAGTCATTCCTTGGTTTTAAAAGCAATGAATTTGCTCCTAACATTAACAGAAAATGATTTTCGGATATTCTTTTGTTGGATTCCTGGGCATGTGGGAATCCGGGGCAATGAGAAAGCGGATTTGGCAGCCAAAAACGCAACATTGATTATAAACTCCAATGTCCCGATTCACGACATTAATAGTGTTTTAACCCAAGCCATAAATTCATCCTGGCAATCCGCTTGGGATTTGGAAAACCATAACAAACTTCATGATATTCAACCATCTATAAAGGGATTTAGCAAAACAAACTTAAATAGAAATCATCACGTAAAACTGACAAGGCTCCGAATTGGACATTCCTTTTTTACCCACAGACATTTACTGCTGGGAGAACCAGCTCCTCTTTATGCTCATCATGCAATAGTATATTTTCCATAAAGCACATATTGACGGAATGCCGGAATTTTAATCATCATAGACTAAACCGATTTGGTATCTCCCCTATTACCTTAACAGACTTGTTGATGGACCCACATCATAAAAACTTATTTTTATTCCTTACTGACATTGGTTTCGTAAACTTTATTTAGATTTCATAATCGACTGCAACATACACAACAGTACTGAATTTTATTGCGTGGCTTTCTGACTCGCTCTAATTAAATACCAGTTATGAACTAGCTATTGTTTGGCGCAGCATGGCCAAATCTGGCCCTTGTGCCATAAAAAACCAACCAACCAACCATCCTGCTGTAGTTTTATAAACTCTGACCTATTTTCTTTATAACCTTCCTTTTCTTCACTGGATGGGGTAAGATGCTTTATCTCGGAGGATTCTTCCTCATCATTCCTTGTAACTTCATTTAAACTGCACTTCAGTTCTGGTTTTTCATGTCCCACGTGAGGGGCAACTGGTTGGCATTGTTGGATATTTTCGTTCAGTGCCTCAAACGCTGACATATCAGCATATCGCTCACTAATTTTTTGGATACTGCGCATATAACTGGAACTTCGCAATGTTGTGGATCGTTCACTTTCATGTTGAAAACTACCAATGGTGCTGTTTCAGCTAAACCAAAAGCACATACGAGTTTAACAGTCCCTTCTTCACTATCTTCAAAGGGAATTAGGCCATGTCTGATGACTGAAATTTGCGCACCCGTATCTAAAATGCCATCGAAAACAGCAGAACCGCACTTTAGTTCTATTCTTTTCAGTTTATCGCACTTGACTGAACTTGCCTTGACCGGAGTCAATGTTGGCACTGTAATCCGAGCCGATAATACTTCTCTATCTTCTAAAGTTTTCTCTGTAGTGACCAAATTACTACTAAAGTTATCAGCTCTGTACCGTGGTTCTTGGTTGTTATTCTTAGGACAAGCTCTTGCGAAATGCGTTGAATCCCCACATGTAAAACAAGCAGGCTTAGATACTCTGGCACCTTTATCCTTTTGATAATATCCTTGATATTTTGTTTTGTCGAAGGGTTTGTCATTATCCCTATACTTAGTCGTGTTCACAAATCGCTGGTTTCTGCTATTTTCGAACTTTCCATTAAATTTAGATTTCTCTTCTTGCTGCCATCTAGGAATATCCTTTGCTTTGTTGAGGGATGTCCTTTTCTTCAATCCGTCTCTCAAACTTTCATATTCATCAACCTTCTCTGCGACTTCTAGAGGGTCGATCATTTTATTCCATTTGTCCAAGAAATGCTCCTTCACTTTATTTGGAACTCTGCGTTTGAGTTGATCAGCCACCATTAATTTCTTTAACTGATCGAAGCTCTGCACTTCTAGTTCATTGACCCATTCAGTAAAATAGTTATTCAATGCATGAGTGTAACTTCTCCAGGACTCTTCTGGATCTTTCTGATGTCGGAAAAATAATTGCCTCAATTTTTCGGGATTTAACTTATAGCGTTTCAACAACATTTTCTTAATGAAGTCATAGTTGTTTGCTTTCTCAGGAGGTTCTCGAGCTATGTTATTAGCTATTTCTGTTGGTAACAGTCCCAGCAAATAAGCTACCCATTCTAACTTGGGCACACCAGCCATCTCTGCACGACGCAATTTCAAAGGGCTGATTTCATGATGAAGCGTAACGTCTGATCGACGAGGTCCGACATACTTTCTGGGGTCGTGGTGGGTAGCCTGCTTCTCGTTATACACTCATACAAATCCACCAGAGGTATGTTGCGAAATTTTAAAATGATTATCACCAACATCAGAGTCCTTCACAGAAAACAGTTCTTTTCACTTCTTATCACTCACGGATACAGTTCTAGTGTAAATCCTATCACTCTGGCACTGGATTTCCCGCTCCAGCGTGATGGAAGAGTCCGCGAATTCAATGAGGATTTCCACACCAGTTTCTTCGTCGCGGATGCCAACACTTGTCGCTGTATAGATGGTAGTAGGATCCTCCCCATCCTCTCCGTTCTTCGTTAGAGTCATGAACTCGAACGGGGTCAGCGTTACACCATCTGGAGTTGGATAGAACTTGCTTCTGAATTTTCTGTAGCGACCAAAGTCCTCCGGAACGTGCTACAACTGACAAACACATCTCCCCCAACGGAAAGGTATTCTCGGGCAGTATCCCCTCCGAAAACGATCCATGGGTACTATACAGGGTGTCCCAAAAAGGTTGTTACGCAATTTATCTTTTTACCATTTGGAGATACGTGTGCTTTTGCAATTTACATTGCCTACTTAATAAGGTAAGTAATTAAGATATGTGAATAAAATTATCACGTGATAACAATTTTTATACAACCCCTCTAGATAAAAATCCGAGATGACAGAAATGTTCCTTACCTGCATCCCTATCGTTAGCAGAAAACTGCATTTCTGTAGGTTGAACAGTAACGGAGGCATAATGACGCAAAAAAGTTGACTTATACCGCTTGTGCACAGCTTGCAAGCAGTCAGATTAGGGACCGTATATACAATGCTAAAAGCATTTTTTTGGTCAGAAAGTGCAACATTGTGCAAAATAATCTAGTATTGCAACTGCAAATGAAAATCGCAATGAATAATAGTAGACAATGTAATCTTTAATAAAAATATTGTATAAAAAATGGTTTAAATAAAAATAAATTTACACCGCATGTTCAATATGTTTTCCATCTGCAGCAATGCAGAACTTCGCTCTTCATTTTGACCATGTGTCAGTTTCCGTTCTAAATTTAGATACAGCCCTCTTAAAATGGAACCTCTTGTATCTCCGTTGCTATTCAACCTACAGAAATATGTTTTTTACTAACGATAGGGATACAGGTAAGAAACATTTTTGCTATCTCGGATTTTTATCTAGAGGGGTTGTATACAAATTAAAAACTGTATCCGCTTAAATTGTTATCACGTGATAATTTTATTCACATATCTTAATTACTTACCTTATTTGGTGTACTTTTGCAATTTACATTGCCGACCTATCTCCAAATGGTAAAAAGATAAATTGCGTAACAACCTTTTTGGGACACCCTGTAGAGCCATAGGTTACAAAATTCTTAAAACAAGAGCTATGTAGTATTACAATTGTCGAGGCCCACCAAAGAAGTGGACTGTGTTTAAACTAACAATTTATTCAAACTTAACAAGATCGACAATATGGACAAGGTGGTTCCCGAAAGGAACGCTTGCGATCTCCTAATCGCATCAAAATCAGCAGTATCCTATCTACCGCTTGAGAAGTTCCGACTGAAAACTTTGGCTTCCTCTTTCCAACTGCTCAGTTTAGAGCCACTTGGCGCTCGCCAATCACAAGCGATGACGCCAAGAAACTTGAGTCGCCAAGGGCGCGAACATCCCGGCCGGCGTTGAAATAGAATATATCAAAATAGTAACATCAATTCTTAGTAACAAAACTTGCACCTTATACAAATATATACACTATTTTACAATTAATAAAACAATTAAATAACACAATCACATTAATAAAAAACAATTATAATTAAGCATTAATACCAAATATCCGTACATATTTTAAACATTCATTTTATCATGGGTAAAACACAAATACTGGAAATAGATCTTTTTATAATTCCATTATGAGTTTTAATCAACACTACTCTGACCTTACCATCAGAAGCAAAGAGAGTTCTCTATGCGACCCATGAGCCATTTGCCAGGAGGAATGTTATCTTCTTTTATTAACACGAGTTCTCCCACCTGAACATTGCCACCAGGGGCATACCTACTTTAGGTTTGTACGGGCTTCACAACCCGGGGTACCTGCGTGATCTCCCCTTTTTTCATTCTTCTCCTCCCCTCCCCTTCTACTTTTTGCTTTCTTCTTCCTCCCTCGTTGTGGTTGCCTCTTCGGAGGTGAGGGCTCCCCTTGAGAAGCTTTTCGTCACTCTGTTACCTTCAGCTCCTTCTTGGGGATTATATCACCCACGTGTTTGCCGTGCGTGGAGTCCCGTGTCCCTGGAAAAGGGGATCCTGGCAGTTGAGGGGCCATATACTGACCCAACACACTGCTTTGGCCCCAGCTTCAGGTAAACGGGAGGTGTACATTGGCCCCGTGTGCATCAATCGGCTGGTCGATTGGACTTCGTCGTCGGCTAGGGTTCAAGCGATCGGTCACCTACTGAGCAACACGTTAAGGGTGGTGGCTGCCACAGGGGTGATTGAAAGCGTATAGGCCCTGTTAGCACTGGTGCAGACTGCATCCCCTTGTTGGACTCGGTGGTGGGTGGTGCTGCAGGCCCCGAATATCTTTAAAAAAAATATGAATGATAATTCTTCCGTTTCTTCTCCCTCTCGAAGGGAGCAACAAAGTCCGCCTTTATCCAATGTCCGTTTCTTTCTCGTAAAATTAATACACAAGGATGAACAAAATGTAGACCTTTCTTTTTCAAAAACCTCCCCTTTTCTTATAAATAAAACTATTCAATCTTTTATAGGCACAGTAAAATCAATCAAAAAACTGCGTTCCGGTGACCTTTTAATTGAAACTTCCAATAACACTCAGTCGAACCTCTTAAATAATGCTACAAGTCTTGGCACATTTTCCGTTTCTGTTTCCCCGCATAGAACTTTAAACTTCTCTAGGGGAGTTATCTCTGAACCTGACCTTCTGAATACATCTGAAGAAGAGATTCTGGAGAACCTACGTGACGAACACGTCTGTGGCGTACGACGAATAACCATCAGGTCGAGGCGAGATGATAAAATCTTGCCAACTAAACATCTCATTCTTACTTTCGACCAGCCGTCACTGCCTTCCCGTATCAAAGCAGGATACCTCAGTTGCCCAGTCCGTCCGTTCATTCCGAATCCCCAGCGCTGTTTCAACTGCCAGGGGTTCGGACACTCTAAATTCTCATGCCGGAGCCCCACTAAATGTGCTCGTTGTGGAGAAGTGGGCCACGAGACGGACGGTTGCACTAAATCTCCCCATTGTATCAATTGCGGTGGAAATCATCCTGCTTTCTCCAGATCTTGCCCCAAATGGGAATTTGAGAAGGAGGTTCAGACAGTTAAAACTTTACAAAATCTTTCATTTCCTGAAGCTCGCAGGCTTGTGGAATCCCGAACTCCCATGTCTGGCGCTTCATATGCAAAAATAACTGCCAAAACATACAATACAATAGCCACACAAACTGATTCCTCTTTTGAAACTCATCTGTCACCAGTAAACTATTCAATAACTCTGCAAATAAACTCAATATCTAAAGCTGTGAGTACATCAACCCCTCGTCCGTCCTCCAATAGACCCGACTCCCGTCCACAGATAACCAAACCATCTAGTAGGGAAATTAAAACCATAAAAAAACAGAAAACCGATTACAACTCTAAAACACCCAGATTTTTACAAAACAATAAAAGAATACCAATAAAAATACTTCGGCGTGCAACCGAAGATATCGAATTAAATCTTCATGCGTCGGGCCTGTCGGAGGACGACGAAAATTATGAAATGGAAGCACCTCCAGGGCAAAATGAGAAATCTGCGCCTCCTTTCAATCAATGATAGGATCTTTTATATCATGGAATTGTCGTGGCTTTCGAAATAAGTTGGATGACGTAAAAACCCTGATTGCAGAGTACCGTCCCGCCTGTGTCGCACTTCAGGAGACATACCTGAAGTTGTCTGACACGGCGAAGATCCGTCGTTATGCTTGTAATAGGAGAGATGGCAGTAATGATGGAAGAGCATCGGGAGGTGTTGCTCTCTTCACCTCCCTTGAATACCCATCTTTAGACCTGTCAATAAACACCCTTTCGCAAGCTGTTGCGGTTAGAGTACAAGTACGACGGATGATTACCATCTGTACACTATATTTACCACCAAATGATTCCATCCAACAACAGAGCCTTGAGAACTTGGTCGATCAACTGCCGGAGCCGTTCATTATACTCGGTGAATTCAATGCCCATAGTGTACTTTGGGGAAGTTGGGATACCAATTCCCGTGAGCGACAGATAGAACAACTGATCACAGATCGCTGTCTGTCTGCTCAGTAACGGTGAGGTTACCTACTTCCACGAGCCATCTAGATCCTTCCATGCAATCGATCTCGCCATCTCCTCCCCTTCAATTCTGCCCTTGCTCTCCTTTTTTGTCTGTAGTGACCTGCGCAACAGCGATCATTTCCCAATATTCGTTACTCATATAAGTGGAAATGATCCTGTTAGCCGCCCGTCACGATATATCTATGAAGCAGCCGACTGGCCTAATTTTACATCTCGGGCTACTATATCAGACCAGATGGTAGAAGGCAGCAAAGATGAGACGATAGCAAGAGTCACCGATGTTGTAATTAAAGCTGCTGATACTGCAATTCCCAAGAAATCTCCCTCCTTTCATAAACATTGTAAACCATGGTGGACTCCTGAATGCACTGCAGCGACTAAGATCCAAAGGAAGGCGTGGGGTATTTTCCGCCGATACCCCACAAATGAAAATCTTCTCCCCTTCAAGCGTGCGAAAGCTAACGCTCGCCGAGTGCGACGTCAAAGCCAAAGGGAATCTTGGATAAGGTATGTTTCAGGCATAACACCTGCCACTTCCTCCAAACAGTTATGGGATCGAGTACGGAAAGCGATGGGATTATATTCCGAACACTCCATCACGTTCGTTGAAGAAAATGGACAACACGTGTCAGAGGCTGTCGAGATAGCCAACGCCATTGCGCGTGCTTTCTCTACAGCCTCCAGTACTACCAATTATTCGGACACATTTCAACGCGCAAAACATCGCGCAGAATCCCATCATCTAAATTTCCACTCTCGCACCGAACTCGCCTATAACTGTCGATTTACAGAAAGGGAATTGATGAGATGCCTTAAAGGGACCAGAATGACAGCACCTGGCCCTGATGGCGTCTCTTACATCATGACGCAACACATTTCCCGTCAATCCCTTCTTAACATCTTACAACTTTTTAATCGTATATGGGAGGAACATATCTTCCCTTTGGCTTGGACACGTGCCATAGTTATACCCTTTCCAAAACCTGGAAAAGATCCCACCAATCCGTATAACTATCGCCCAATAGCACTCACCAGCTGCATGTGCAAACTTTTTGAAAGGATGGTGAATTCTCGTCTCACTTACATCTTGGAGACAACTCAGGCTCTTTCACTATTTCAAAGCGGTTTCAGGGTTGGCCGCTCAACGGTAGACAACATCTTATCACTCGAAACTCAAGCTCGCCGTGCATTTCTGCGTCGAAACCATATTGTCTCTATTTTTTTCGACATGGAGAAGGCGTATGATCGCACTTGGCGATACGGAATCCTCCGTGATTTACATTCTCTTGGGTTTCGAGGTCATCTACCAGTATTCATTCAAAAATTTCTAGCCACTCGTTAGTTTCAAGTCCGTATCGGCTCTGCGCTTTCGGATATTTTCATTCAAGAAGAGGGCGTTCCTCAGGGTAGTGTCCTCAGCGTTACTCTATTTTCAATAAAAATAAATAACATATTAAACCAACTGCCTCCAACTGTCCAGGGTAATTTGTACGTGGATGACTTGAGCATTCATTGCCAAGGTAAAGACATGCGGTACATTGAGCGACAACTTCAGTCAGCTGTCTTTCGCTTAACGCGGTGGAGTGATGAGAACTGTTTCAGCTTCTCCACTCAAAAGACATCTTGTGTTCATTTCTGCCGACGTCGGAACCTACATCCTGACCCAGAGATCTTCCTGGGTGGTATTAGGATTGCAGTGGAGGACAGAGTAAGATTTCTAGGTATCATTTTCGACCAAAAACTTACCTTCCTCCCTCACGTCGTGCAACTGCGGATGTCTTGCGAGAAAAAGCTCAATCTCTTAAAAGTACTCTCAAAAACATCTTGGGGAGCAGAACGGTCCTCCATGTTGAATGTCTATCGAGCTTTAATTCGTTCCAGACTAGACTATGGGTGTGCAGCTTATGGCTCTGCCCGTCAGTCTGTGTTACGAAAGCTCAATACTGTGCATCACACTGCACTAATGATCTGTTCCGGAGCATTTCGCACTTCACCCGTCAAAAGCCTGTATGTGATTTGCCACGAACCATCTTTGGCTTCTACACGTCTTTTGTTGTCGTTACGACAGTACTACCGAGTCTTAGAACATCCGGACCATCCACTTCAAAATTCACTCCTGGGTAATTATTTTGATCGTCTATTTTCGAATCGACCCTCTTGTATTGCAACTTTCGGGCTACGCATGAGAAATGCCCTGAGAAATACGCCCCTTCACTCATTTGCTGTAGCTGAGAGACCTCTTTTCACCATCTCACCCTGGAAATCTCATGCAATATCATTCTTAAATTTATTTCCAGGTTTAGAGAGATCTAATACCAGCTCAATCATTTATAAACAGCTTTTTCTCGCTCACCGTCATAATTTTTCAAATCACACAGCAGTATATACTGACGGTTCAAAATCACTCGATTATGCCGGCTGTGCTTTTATTTGCGAATCCGTCACTTTTAATTTCTCACTACCATCTTTTATTTCTGTTTTTACCGCTGAATTTTTAGCTCTTTACAAAGCACTGAAATATATTTCCAGACTCAATACTGGCAATTTTATATTTTACACTGACTCTAAAAGTGTCTTGGAATCCTTGAATTCGGATTCTCCAAGACACCCTTTGGCTCATGACATTTTAAAACTTCATAACAGACTTGTCCGTCGTGGCTTCGGTATCATTTTTTGTTGGATACCGGGACACGTCGGAACTGGTCGATGATGCAGCGAAAAATGCGGTGATTCCACTTGATATTCGTATTCCATACGATGATCTACGTCATTTTGTACGGGATATCGTATGGAACGAATGGCGCGAAGACTGGAGTGAGCAGAGCAACAAGTTCCACAACATCCAGCCGACAATCTCACCCCTACCGTCACTACGATCTCGACGGTTCGACGTCATTTTAACACGTCTTCGCATCGGCCATTCACGAATCACTCATAGATTTTTATTGGTCGGGGAAACCACTCCATCGTGCCAGCATTGCTAAGATCCGCTCTCCATTTGTCATATTTTAACTTCTTAGACATCTTTATAGATAATTTTTTAAAATTTCATTACCAATTTTATCAGACCTATTAGGTCAACCTCCCCATCCATTGCTTTTTAGATTTCTTCATCATTCTGGATTTTTACCACATCTAATTAAGATCTTAAATTTTATTTCAAGTTTTATAAAGTGAGATGGGGATACCCATCTCACTTTAATTCTCTTAAATCTTAAATGCCATCTTAGTTCTCTTTTTTAAAAAAATACGATTTTACATTTCTTATGGTTGAGGTTTTACATTCATATTTAATTTTTATGCATATGAATTGGTTTTGTTAATTACATTTCTATGTGGTGTTGTTTCTTTGTTTCAAATCATAAAACCATCCCCTAATTTTAATATCTTGTGTTTGACGCAGCTTATCCTCTTTTGGATCTTGCGCCATAAAACCCAAATCAATCAACCAACGATTCCCTCGACGAGAGTCCACTTGCAACTTGGGGTAAAATCCATTCGTCTCGTCTTCCCCCAAAGGCTTGGTTCAATCTCATCATCCCCAGAGGCACGAGTCTTTATTCATCTTCAGGATCCCTCTGTGAACACTTAATCAAAAAAGTATACTTACCAAGGGTTCATCCGCATTCTCTCGTCCATCGGCACAGGCATTAATCTTCTGGGTCTCGTGTTCTTTATCTTGAAAAAGGTATATATCCATACCCCCAGAAGGCACGAGTCTTGGTCTTGAAACGGGCATCCAGACTCATGTGGCGCCGTTCATTATACTCGGTGACTTTAATGCCCATAGTGTACTTTGGGGAAGTAGGGATACCAATTCCCGTGGGCGACAGATAGAACAGCTGATCACAGATCGCTGTCTCTGTCTGCTCAATAACGGTGAGGTTACCTACTTCCACGAGCCATCTAGATCCTTCCATGCAATCGATCTCGCCATCTGCTCCCCTTCAATTCTTCCCTTACTGTCCTTTTTTGTCGGTAGTGACCTGCGCAATAGTGATCATTTCCCAATATTCGTTACTCATATTAGTGGAAATGATCCTGTTCGCCGCCCGTCACGATATATCTATGAAGCAGCCGACTGGCCTAATTTTACATCTCGAGCCACTATATCAGACCAGATGGTAGAAGGCAGCATAGATGAGGCGATAACAAGAGTCACCGATGTTATAATTAAAGCTGCTGATACGGCAATCCCCAAGAAATCTCCCTCCTTTCATAAACATTGTAAACCATGGTGGACTCCTGAATGCACTGCAGCGACTAAGATCCAAAGGAAGGCGTGGGGGTATTTTCCGCCGATACCCCACAACTGAAAATCTTCTCACCTTCAAACGTGCGAAAGCTAACGCTCGCCGAGTGCGACGTCAAAGCCAAAGGGAATCTTCGATAAGGTATGTTTCAGGCATAACACCTGCCACTTCCTCCAAACAGTTATGGGATCGAGTACGGAAAGCGATGGGATTATATTCCGAACACTCCATCACGTTCGTTGAAGAAAATGGACAACACGTATCAGAGGCTATCGATATAGCCAACGCCATTGCGCGTGCTTTCTCTACAGCCTCCAGTACTACCAATTATTCGGACACATTTCAACGTGCAAAACATCGCGCAGAATCCCATCGTCTAAATTTCCACTCTCGCACCGAACTCGCCTATAACTGTCGATTTACAGAAAGGGAATTGATGAGATGCCTTAAAGGGACCAGAATGACAGCACCTGGCCCTGATGGCGTCTCTTACATCATGACGCAACACATTTCCCGTCAATCCCTTCTTAACATCTTACAACTTTTTAATCGTATATGGGAGGAACATATCTTCCCTTTGGCTTGGACACGTGCCATAGTTATACCCTTTCCAAAACCTGGAAAAGATCCCACCAATCCGTATAACTATCGCCCAATAGCACTCACCAGCTGCATGCAAACTTTTTGAAAGGATGGTGAATTCTCGTCTCACTTACATCTTGGAGATAACTCAGGCTCTTTCACCATTTCAAAGCGGTTTCAGGGTTGGCCGCTCAACGGTAGACAACATCTTATCACTCGAAACTCAAGCTCGCCGTGCATTTCTGCGTCGAAACCATATTGTCTCTATTTTTTTCGACATGGAGAAGGCGTATGATCGCACTTGGCGATACGGAATCCTCCGTGATTTACATTCTCTTGGGTTTCGAGGTCATCTACCAGTATTCATTCAAAAATTTCTAGCCACTCGACAGTTTCAAGTCCGTATCGGCTCTGCGCTTTCGGATATTTTCATTCAAGAAGAGGGCGTTCCTCAGGGTAGTGTCCTCAGCGTTACTCTATTTTCAATAAAAATAAATAACATATTAAACCAACTGCCTCCAACTGTCCAGGGTAATTTGTACGTGGATGACTTGAGCATTCATTGCCAAGGTAAAGACATGCGGTACATTGAGCGACAACTTCAGTCAGCTGTCCATCGCTTAACGCGGTGGAATGACGAAAACGGTTTCAGCTTCTCCACTCAAAAGACATCTTGTGTTCATTTCTGCCGACGTCGGAACCTACATCCTGACCCAGAGATCTTCCTGGGTGGTATTAGGATTGCAGTGCAGGACAGAGTAAGATTTCTAGGTATCATTTTCGACCAAAAACTTACCTTCCTCCCTCACGTCGTGCAACTGCGGATGTCTTGCGAGAAAAAGCTCAATCTCTTGAAAGTACTCTCAAAAACATATTGGGGAGCAGAACGGTCCTCCATGTTGAATATCTATCGAGCTTTAATTCGTTCCAGACTAGACTATGGGTGTGCAGCTTATGGCTCTGCCCGTCAGTCTGTGTTACGAAAGCTCAATACTGTGCATCACACTGCACTAAAGATCTGTTCCGGAGCATTTCGCACTTCACCCGTCAAAAGCCTGTATGTGGTTTGCCACGAACCATCTTTGTCTTCTACACGTCTTTTGTTGTCGTTACGACAGTAATACCGAATCGTAGAACATCCGGACCATCCACTGCAAAATTCACTCCAGGGTAATTATCTTGATCGCCTATTCTCGAACCGACCCTCTTGTATTGCAACTTTCGGGCTACGCATGAGAAATGCCCTGAGGAATACGCCCCTTCACTCATTTGACGTAGCTGAGAGACCTCTTTTCACCATCTCATCCTGGAAATCTCATGCAATATCATTCTTAAATTTATTTCCAGGTTTAGAGAGATCTAATACCAGCTCAATCATTTATAAACAGCTTTTTCTCGCTCACCGTCATAATTTTTCAAATCACACAGCAGTATATACTGACGGTTCAAAATCACTCGATTATGCTGGCTGTGCTTTTGTTTGCGAATCCGTCACTTTTAATTTCTCATTACCATACTTTATTTCTGTTTTTACCACTGAATTTTTAGCTCTTTACAAAGCACTGAAATATGTTTCCAGTCTCAGTACTGGCAATTTTATATTTTACACGGACTCTAAAAGTGTTTTGGAATCCTTGAATTCGGATTCTCCAAGACACCCTTTGGCTCATGATATTTTAAAACTTAATAACAGGCTTGTCCGTCGTGGCTTCGGTATCATTTTTTGTTGGATACCGGGACACGTCGGTATTATCGGCAATGAACTGGCCGATTATGCAGCGAAAACTGCAGTGATTCCACTTGATATTCGTATTCCATACGATGATCTACGTCAATTTGTACGGGACATCGTATGGAACGAATGGCGCGAAGACTGGAGTAAGCAGAACAACAACAAGCTCCACAACATCCAGCCGACAATCTCACCCCTACCGTCACTACCATCTCGACGGTTCGACGTCATTCTAACTCGTCTTCGCATCGGCCATTCACGAATCACTCATAGATTTTTATTGGTCGGGGAAACCACTCCATCGTGCCACAGCATTGCCAAGATCCGCTCTCCATTTATCATATTTTAACTTCTTAGACATCTTTATAGACAATTTTTTAAAACTTCATTACCAATTTTATCAGACCTGTTGGCTCAACCTCCCCATCCATTGTTTTTTAGATTTCTTCGTCATTCTGGATTTTTACCACATATCTAATTAAGATCTTAAATTTTATTTCAAGTTTTTTAAAGTGAGATGGGGATACCCATCTCACTTTAATTCTCTTAAATCTTAGATCCCATCTTAGTTCTCTTAAAAAAAAAAACGACTTTACATTTCTTATGATTGAGGTTTTACATTCATATTTAATTTTTATGCATATCAATTGGAGACTCTCGCTCCCCCAACTCGCCTTACGGCTTAGAGTTTTTACCGGGGGGCGGAGATTTCGAAGACCTCCACAGCACTTGAGAGAGGGACACCGGGCAGCCCGTCCAGAGGACCGGGAGTGCACCGCTTCCCCCAGCATGGGCGCGCGCGGCCGAACATATTTATTGTGTCTAAAAGTGTACAGGTCAAGAGCCGCTCATGGGCCGAACATATATTGTTTGGAAGTTGAACAAAACATGACGGCGCACAACGGCCAAAAGGGCCTAAATACAAAGAAAAATTAAAAAATAAGATGAGGGTCGTCTCTCACGGAGGCAGGATGGCGTCAAGCCCGAGCCGAGGAAGGAGCCCCGAGGTGTGATGTGGTTGCGGATGATGGTGTCTTCAAGCGTCCTCTATCCCTGGCCAAACTTTGCCCTCCTTTATCTCTCCACTCCTACTTCCTCTTCTTCTCTTTATTTTTCTCTTTTTCTCTCTTTCTCATCTTTCATTGTGGTGTGCCGGAAAACTTAGAAAAGATTTGTCACCTTTTCTCTTGGTGAATCCTTCATCTCCCTTCATCGTCGTTCATCAATGTCCTCTTCTTTTTTTTTATATACTCACCTCGTTGTGGTGTGCTCAGAAAAGACATATTTATAACAGCAAATACCAGGCCATGATAAAATAGATTTTTATTAAGAATCATAGTCCCGGACTAAAATTAAATAGAATTCCAAAGTAATTCACACGGTATACAGCAAAATAGGTTTAAATTAAAAAGGACGTAATCTGATCAATTATAGGTCAAATGCATATCAATTGGTTTTGTTCATTAAATTTCTATGTGGTGTTGTTTCTTTGTTTCATATCATAAATCCATCTAATAATTTTAATATCTCGTGTTTGGCGCAGCTTATCCTCTTTTGGATCTTGCACCATAAAACCCAAATCAACCAACCATTTCTTTAGCATTTCCCTTGTTTTTCAAAATTGCCCCTTAGTAATACCTGGTAAGTTTTTTAATTGTTCCATTTTTGAGGCTACCAGATTTCCTACCACCTAATGTGATGCCCTACGTCATTTTGTACGGGATATCGTATGGAACGAATGGCGCGAAGACTGGAGTGAGCAGAGCACCAACAAGCTCCACAACATCCAGCCGACAATCTCACCCCTACCGTCACTACCATCTCGACGGTTCGACGTCATTCTAACTCGTCTTCGCATCGGCCATTCACGAATCACTCATAGATTTTTATTGCTCGGGGAAACCACTCCATCGTGCCAGCATTGCCAAGATCCGCTCTCCATTTATCATATTTTAACTTCTTGTACCTTTCTTAGACACCTTTATAGACAATTTTTTAAAACTTCATCACCAATTTTATCAGACCTGTTGGGTCAACCTCCCCATCCATTGCTTTTTAGATTTCTTCATCGTTCTGGATTTTTACCACATATCTAAGATTTTAAATTTAATTTCATCAAGTTTTATAGAACTGAGATGGGGATACCCCATCTTAGTTCTCTAAATAAAAAAATATACGATTTTACAGGCTGAGGTTTTACATTCATATTTAATTTTTATGTATTTCAATTTGTTTTATTCATTACATTTCTATATGGTGGATTTGTGACTTGAAAGTGGTGACTACATCTCCTAATTTTAATATCTTGTGTTTGGCGCAGCTTATCCTCTTTTGGATCTTGCGCCATAAAACCCAAATCAACCAACCAACCAACCAGACTCATGTGGCGCATCCATGTATCCCGGAACACAGGGCCAATCCACATGGGCAAAGTGGTATCCATCTTCAGGACTCTGGAGTAAAGGGACAAGGACAATAAGGGAAAGCTTGCCCTCGTGAAAACGACTGGCCGGCACAGTCATTATCACGAGCCCCACAAACCATGACCTTCAGTACTAACCCTTACTATCCCTACAAGTAGGGACATGTTTTTCGGGGTTCGACCGGGATCACAGAGTGCAGGATGACAAAGAAGGCACAGAGATACAAAGAAATCATACAGTCACATGCAAAAGAAAGATAGCAGCTAGCCAAAGGGTATGCTTAACCAAGAGTCCAATGTCGAGTTGTGTCTCGAGCGTCGATACTATATACCCTTCGGAAAGAAAAAAAAATTTTCACATCCACAATAAGTGAGGTCTGAAAATTTTTTATGGGTCACCAAACATAGTACAAAGTACATAGAAGTTTTTCAAGAGTCCCGTGGACGCATCCAATTTTGAATCCATGTTAAAAAAGTCGATTTTTTTTCAAGAGAGACAAAGTTAATGACAAATTTTTTTATTGGAGCAAGACCGCTTTCATACACTTCACTCCAACTACGAAATTTACAATTTTTTTCCATCTAGTGTCGAATGGGGAGGATAGAGGTCTGGACCAGCTTTTGGAGTCCTCCCACCACCACCTTCCACCTGTGACACTCGCCGTTTTTGCAGTAGATGCATCTCCCGACGTATCGGTCGTCCACGAACGACGGCCTCCCTCCTACGTCTGTAGCCACTCGCTACGGTCGAAACGCCTCTCCATGCCACTCGACAAGTCAAGGCCTCTCCCCATTCCACCGGACACCGAGGATTTGCACTTTCCAGGTCTCTCGCGTCGATCGTAGGAGGATATGAGTCAGCTATCGCATCTCGATGGCCATGCTTGGCAAGCTGCCAGCGGTTCTTGGAAATAGCGTCAAGGTCACGGAGCATTGGTAGTTTGACTTTGAGAAATATATTTTTTTGACGGATGGCTATAGCGTTTGGAGATCGAAAAGGGTCAAGAGAAGCCCATCGCGTGGTTCTGGATGCTTGTCAAGCTGCCAGCGGTTCTTGGAAAAGTTTACGAGGGACCGCATCGAGTGGTTCGAGGTGAACATTCTTGGCAAGTTGCCAGCTGTTCTTGGAAGCAGTGACGAGGGATCGTATTCAGTTATCCTCGATAAGCATTCTTGGCAAGTTGCCAGCGGTTCTTGGAAAAAGTGTCAAGGTCACGGAGCGTTGGTAGTTTGACCTTGAGAAAAATATTTTTAGATATTCTACTGTTCGGCGATGA
Source organism: Meta bourneti (assembly GCA_933210815.1). Classification (NCBI taxonomy): domain Eukaryota; kingdom Metazoa; phylum Arthropoda; class Arachnida; order Araneae; family Tetragnathidae; genus Meta; species Meta bourneti. Next base: position 59,641,238 of record OW119932.1, on the reverse strand, counting down.
AAAATTCTCAAGACAATGTTTTTTTCTCCCTTTTTCCAAAACATGTCCAAAATATCTTTAACGTTAAACATGAAATAATCTGGATATGAAACGTTAAACTAGGAATTTTTTGAAAAAAAACTGGAGGTGAAGTTTCAGAGAATTTTTTTCAGCAATCGATTTCTGGGTGCAGGGTAAACGTGACTACCAAGCCTTTACACTACGGGAAAAAAAACTTTACCACCGCTGGTATATAAGGGCGTCCAATCTCGTAACCCTTACTAGTTATTGGCTAAGAGGCCGTCGCCGTTTATTCGCTCCCGTCAAGCTAACCTCCTACAGTCCAGGATGCCGCCAGTCACCAGACGTTCTTTCGCCGCTTCGTCGTCCCACTCACCGAGTCACGATCGAGCAGCCCGAAGGATTAAATCCAATTCGGTGTTACGAGCCTACTATCGTGAAATCTCGAAGCTGCAAAAGAAATTCGTGCGGTGTGGAATGTGCCAAGATATCATGTCGGCTCCCGCATCACGCGTTTTCCGTTCACGGTTTGTTGAAACGCCGCGATTGTCCTTGGTGCGGTATGCCTTTCCAGCTTGCTGGGGGGATCATGGCCAACGCTTCCCATCTCAACGAGTACATGTGGATTTATATTGACATCCGTTGCATCGACGTCCATCGAAAGGATCCCGAGCCACTTGAAGGTTATTCCTACGAGCGGTTCGAGGCAGAATTTGTCGACCCGTCCCACGACCCGTTCGTTGTGCCATCCCACGAGTCAATCGTCAACCCATTCTTCCACGGCCCACTTCTCGAGCATTTCGCTTCCCACGATCCGATCGTCGAGCTACATGAACATCCCCGTGGGAATGAGGCCAATTGGTTTTTGGTGGATCCAAATGATGACGATCCTCATGTGGAGCCGTGTCAAGAGTGTTCTCGTCCATTGCCCCCAGCCCACGATTGGATGGGTCGTGAAACGTTGGACGTGCCTCACTTGTACGATGCTTTCGGCCAAGAGGAGAGTTGCGCGTGGCTGGATGGAATGCATGAGGAGAACAGTGTCGAATTTTCGCCCGAAAGTGGCCTCACGCGGCATGCGGTGGACGCCGTGCATACGTTCCAGCGAGAAAAGGGGTTTTGCCTAGTTCCACGTGGTGATCAAGGCGTTCGTCTTTCCAAAGTTTCGAGAGCTCGTGTTGAAATACGCGGATACAGTGTACGTGCTACCGTTTTGGTGCTTGTGTGACGGGTGTCACGTGGATGGAGCAGCCGATCACGTCCAACACAGACATTGCGTGTTGGTTTCCGTGGACGGGGGTGAAGCTTTCGCAAAAGTCATGCGAGGCGTCACGACGACCGATCGAGCGTACGTGAACGAAAACATCAAGACGTACGTCCGAATCAACGATGCGCGCCACTTGATTCGCGTGATTGCCTACTTCGGAAGCGTCAAGTGTCCTTTAGCTGGGATTGTCCATAGACAATATAGATCAAAACATTATTACAGGTTCGATTCCACCTGAATATTTAGTAATTGACTTCAAAACTAAACTTAATTCCGTTGACTACGAGGTGTACACCGATGGCTCCGGTATTTATGGCAGTATCGGGGCCTCGATGTGCATCTTCGAAAATGACAGCTTATTTAAAATTTTGAAATTTAAATTAAAAAACTCCGTCTTTCAGGCGGAGTTGTCCGTAATTTACCAGGCTATAATGTATGCATCAAAAAATGATTAATATTTGCACGGACAGTCTCAGCTCAATTCAGGCCCTTCAATCTTATAAAACTAAATCGAAATTTATCAATAATATTAAAATGGAAATAGCCAAATTAACCATTATATTTGGCCTGAGTTGGGTTCGGGCTCACGTGGGGGAACCGGGTAATGAGTTGGCCGATGCTTGCGCCAAGCTGACCACATTCTCCGGCAAGGAGCTGAATGTTCCTGCCCCACTTTCGTTTGTTAATAGAAACATCATAAATTTTATACTTACCAGGTGGCAGGAACATCATAATAACTCAGCAAAGGGCCTCCGGCTAAAGGAATTTATGCCGGAGGTTAATCCTCGAATCCTTGTCGTAGACAGGCACCTTACTTGGTTTCTGATAGGCCATGGCCCTTTTATGGCTTACCTACACAGATTTCATATCAAACCGACAGATTCATATATATGCGGGGAGGTAGGGGACGCGGACCACTATCTCTTCGACTGTCAGTACACTAAGGCGCACCACATAACAAGACCAACTTCCGAAAATAAACAAAAGTGGTGTGCTAACATCCTGAACGATAAGATCTCAAAATATAAAATCAGGATGTGTGCCAGAGTGGTGGCCGCGGACGCCCTCCCCTAAGTTTAAAAATCTCAAAAATCTTGAATTGTATATGGTTCTTCCCCCTGACAGTCTACCCTGTTTCCCTTGGTAATTAGTGAGTCAAGGACTAGGTTCGGCTCAATTTTAAACTTCAATATTTTAGATCCTATGGTTTTACTTTTCTTAAAAACTTTAGAAATTTAGGGTTTTAAGTCTTTTGGTTCTCTGGATTAACAGATCTTGGACTAACAACTATTTTTGAATATAGTCCAGTTTTATAATTGTAATTTACATTAGTTTGTCTTAAAATTTAGTAATTATTAAATATCATATCATAATTGTAAATCTCATTGTAAAATATCATATCATAAATAATATCATCTTTGTTCTTATATTGGCGCCTCATATGAGCTATCCTCTTATATACTACTATTATACCACCTATTTGTAGCGCCTACTATAAACTGTCCACTGGCAGTAATATAAGCTTGTAGCAGAACCCCTGTGTCTTTCTTCTCTCCTCCCCAAACGGAGCTAGGAACTGTTTATCAGTTGGGTTCAAGGACCCCTATTCGTGCTCTCTTCTGCGCATGCCCGTTTGTTTTCTGTTTTGGTTAAAAGGCGAATGCGTAGTCGTTTCTGTAGTCTGTTGGGAGAATATACATGTTTTCGTTTCTTGTCTGTCAATAAATGTTGTGTCTCGTCCTGAGATTTGATTTTATGTAGCTGACTAGTTAAGTTGCTATATAAACTGGCGCCCAACTTAGTGGCCTGAACTTACGCCTGATGATTAGTGAATTCGGTGACTGTTAACGAAACGTTGCTGCCTTAGTATCGTTTGCGAATTCATGGCGTTTTTAGGAAAAGCGTTGAAAACGGACTTGAAAGTTCTTGCGGAAGAACTAGGAGAGGTCGTCAATCCTGATGACAGAATAATTTATTTGCGCAACGCAATACTCAAAAGTGTGAACTATGATGAGGATTTCGTTAAAGAACTGGTAACGACTATAATTAATGACAGAAAGGACAAAGAAAAGCAGAAAGAAGAACAACAACGGATACAAGAAAAAGAAAAGGACAGAGCGTACGAATTGGAAAAGGAAGAAAAGGACAGAGCCTATGAATTAGAAAAGCTGAAGTTGGAGGCATCTCTAAAGACTCGTTCGCAAGAAAAAGATGGAAGCTCCGAGTTTGAAAGAAATACAAAATATGATTTACAGCATTTGTTGCCTAAGTTTCATCCCTATGAAAATGACGTGAGTTCATTTTTAACTTTATTTGAAAGACAACTCAAATTTTTTAATATTTCCAAGGACATTTGGGTCACTCAGTTAATTGGAGTGTTACCATCCGAAATTGCTAGTTTAATCGCAAGAGAACCTGAAAAAGAATCTGGAAATTACGATTACATTAAATCACTGTTACGAAGATTCAAATTAACCCCAGAAAGATTCAGGCAACTATTTTGCAAGCATCAAAAATCCCCAGACAAAACTTGGAAAGATTTCTGTTTTGAACTCAACATCGAAACCTTTGAACAACTGAAAGATTTGATGGTTACAGATCAGATAAAGAAGAAAACACCTATTGAGTGCAAAGACCACTTTTTGGACGAGTGGGAAAACATCACATCAGCTGCGGAACTAGCTGACAAATTAGATAATTATGATGCTGTAAGGAAACATACCACAAAAGAAATGCCCTCGGATGCCGGAAGAAAGAATTTTCCTGGAAAACCGCAAATTTTCAAGCGAAATGAAAACAAAACTGACAGAGAAAGAACAAGTTTTTATGAAGATCCTAGACCTCCTCTTAAGTGTTATGGATGTGGAACTCCTGGTTTCATCAGATCCCGATGTCCAAAGTGCATTCAAGCAAAATCGGAACCAGAAACATTCAATGCTGCTCAGATATTTTCCAATTTGGTGTGTGATGGAATGCTAGCAACTCTAGATGCTACAATCAATGGATTAAATGGAACGGCGTGTGTGGATACCGGTGCCAGCAGATCGATTGCAGGTGATATTTTGTATCACAAATTGAAGAAACAAGGGACTGTGTTTCAAACAACAAATCTTAGAATGGTACTAGCTGATGAATCTAAATCCAGCGTTGATGTCTCAACCACAGATGTGCAAATTAGCGTTCAAGGGAAGACGTTCCAATTGAATTTGGTTGTTTTACCAAAATCCAAAGGAAATCGAATTCTTTTAGGTATGGACTTTTTACAAACTGCTGGGATAGTATTGGATATAAAACACAAAAAATGGTTTTATGAAGATAATCCTAATAATAAATATCGTTTTGTTGAAAAGGAAATAGCAAAATCGAAAGTAGTAGAGACAAACATAAGTGGAAACAATGACATAAAAGTAAATTTCTTGTCATTACGTGAAAACGAAGGACTTGAATTAAACAATGACAATCGTGAGAAGTTTAATTCTCTATTAAAAGACTATGAGGACGTTTTTCATCCAGGGGGAGGACCTACCCCTTATATTGGACATCGAATAAATACCGAGAATAATGCTCCTGTTGCTGTTCCTCCTTATCGCATATCTTCAGCAAGGAAAGAAATCTTAAGTAAAGAATTAGATAAACTATTGGAGGCTGGAATTATATATCGAGGAATGTGAGTATCCTTTTGCTGCCCCCGTAGTCTTAGTTCCGAAACCGAATGGTGATATTCGTTTGTGCATTGATTATAGACAATTAAATTCGATTACAAAAGCTAACAGTTATCCGCTTCCTAGAATAGAGGATCTACTCCACGATGCCAAACCTACTTCCTATATGTCTACCATAGACCTGCGTTCGGAATATTACCAGGTGAATGTTTATCCTCCAGATAAAGACAAAAAACTGCCTTTGTGACTCATAGAGGAACTTTTCGCTTCATTCGCATGCCGTTTGGATTGCGGAATGCTCCCGCGACTTTCCAGAGACTTATGGATAGATTTAGGACCGGAATGCCTGAAGTAAAGACTAGTTTACTTGGATGACATCGTAGTATTGTCTTCAACATTTGAAGATCATCTTAATGATCTTACAGTAGTATTTGAAAGACTTTCCTGATTTAATCTTCGTGCAAATCGTGACAAGTGCAACTTCGCTTGCTCAAAAGTGAAATACTTGGGTCATTGGATTACGAGTTCTGGTATTACCGTAGACCCTGGAAAGGTGGATGCTATCGTGAAAATGGCTATTCCAAGGAAGGTTAAAGTCATTCTTGCAGACATGTTCTTGGTACAGGAAATTCATCCCAGAATTTTCTGCTATTTCTCGTCCTTTAACTAACCTGACAAAAAAGAATATTCAGTGGAAGTGGGAGAAAGAGGAACAAAGTGCCTTCGAAGATCTCAAGAGTCGTTTGATCACTGCTCCCATATTAAAACAAGTGAATGAAGACCAGCCCTTCATCATCAGAACCGATGCCAGTGCTTATGCTATCGGTGCAGTACTCTTACAAGGAGGAGGATTTGATGAACACCCCAATGAGTATGTCAGTCGCTTGCTGTCTGCTGCGGAGCGTAATTACTCCACCACTGAGCGTGAAGCTTTGGCAGTGATATGGGCGTTAAACAAGTTTCGTGGATACGTCGAAGGTTCGAACGTGACTGTTGCTTCTGACCACCAACCACTAAAATGGTTACTGAACTTAAAATCACCTTCAGGTAGATTAGCTCGATGGGCACTTCAACTTCAATCATACAACGTGAAAATAGACTACATCCCTGGAAAATGTAACATAATTGCAGACATGCTGTCTCGCCCTTCTTGTGATCATGAAGACGAAAACACCTGTGAAATCTGTGCAGTGATTATTGATCTTCCTGCTAGACAATCTAGTGATTTGCGAAGTGAACAATTGAAAGATGATGACCTAAGAAAAATAATTGATTGTTTTGAAGATGCGTCATGTGAAAGTACTGATTTTGCTAGATGGACAAGTCGAGGATATTTCCTTAACCAAGGAGTGCTATACAGATACTCACCAGATAGTGATTCCGAGGAAGCACAATTAGTAGTCCCCTCTCATGAGCGTGAGAAAATTCTAAAGGAACACCATGATGCTCCTACTGCAGCTCATTGCGGAGCCGAGGGAACTTTTTCACGAATTTCTTGTCGTTATTTCTGGACTGGAATGAGGAAATATATAACGGACTATGAAGAACTGTTCTGAATGTTCTAGATATAAAGCTTCAAATCAAAAGCCTGCAGGATTGCTTCAAACTCATGTCCCGTCACAGCGTTTTGAAACATTGGCTGTAGATTTGTTTGGCCCTTTACCAGAAAGTTCAAATGGAATGCGATGGGTATTTATTGTTGAAGATTATACAACCAAATGGGTAGAACTATTCCCGTTAAAACAAGCAACCGCAAAGGAATGTGCTATTACATTGCTGAACGAAGTATTCCTTAGATATGGGCTTCCCCGCCGATTGATTAGTGGCAATGGGACACAGTTCATAAGCAGTCTCATGCAACAGCTTTGTCATGTTCTAAATATTGAACAAAAACTCACTCCAGTGTACCATCCCCAATCCAACCCTGTGGAGCGTAAAAATCGTGACTTAAAGCCTCGTTTAGCAATCTTGGTTGGAAATGACCATACTTCGTGGGTAGAAAGATTGCCGTCAATTAAATTCGCTATGAATACAGCGAAATGTGACACTACTCGCTTATTTAACTTCTGCCCGAGAATTGCGTACACCTGATGATGTGAACAAAGAACTACGAGCCATTATAAATAACGATAATTTCATACCTGAAATCACACCATATCTGAAGAAATTTGCAAAAATCATGCTTCAAGTAAAAGAGAAAATGGGTGTAGCCCAAGATCGTAGGAAAGAATATGCAGATAAATCACGGCGCTCTGGTCCAATATACACGCCTGGAGACCTCGTTTGGGTACAGTCTTATCCCGTCAGTAAAGTTAATAGGAAAAGAACTTCGAAATTCATGCCTCGCAGAGATGGACCTTACATTATACTGTGTCGCAGATACCCTACATCGTATGAAGTTGCAAGTCGTGATGATCCAAGTGTGCCACTGGGAGTTTATCACTCTTCATCCCTAACAGCCTATCGTGGATTACCTGAGGTTCCGATTCCAGTTGCCCCAAAGAGGTAGACCCAAGAAAAAGGACACTTCATCACCGGGACGGTATTAAGAAGTATAGGGGGAGTGTAGCAGAACCCCTGTGTCTTTCTTCTCTCCTCCCCAAACGGAACTAGGAACTGTTTATCAGTTGGTTTCAAGGACCCCTATTCGTGCTCTCTTCTGCGCATGCCCGTTTGTTTTCTGTTTTGGTTAAAAGGCGAATGCGTAGTCGTTCTGTAGTCCGTTGGGAGAATATACATGTTTTCGTTTCTTGTCTGTCAATAAATGTTGTGTCTCGTCCTGAGATTTGATTTTATGAAGCTGACTAGTTAAGTTGCTATACGCTGCACGTAATGAATTAAAAAATTTCTTTAAATGTTATAAATCTGTGGGTAAGTTGCAGGTGCTCCAGGATGGCCTACGTGGCGCCGATATCTCCTTGTAAACCGCAGTGTGTCGGTCGTCGATTCTTAGTTAATGTTTTTGGACCCTGTTGGTCCTTTTTCTATGTATACTTTTAAGGAAAAAAAATATAAATGGTGGTGCCCTGGACTTCGGTGCGGACGCGCCGGAGTCTGGGTGTGTCCTCTCTGTGTGTGGGGTGGCTGGTTTTCCCGGCGTCCCCCTTTTGTGCCCATGGTTAAAGTCCTCCCCCTCCCATATAAAAACTCAAAACTTATCGGTGAGTTGGGAGGAGGCGGGTCTAGAAGAAGTGTCCTCAGGGTCATCATTTCTTTTTACACAATCCCGTCGTGCCCCACGCTGCTCTCGCGCTGAGTCTCTTGTATCCCGGCGGTTTACGAGCGTACTTGGTCCAGACGAAAGGTTGCCTTTACGATTGGGAAGTGGAAAAGGTGAGTCGTGGGAAATGGAAAGCACCCATCGATCGAGTGTGTACAAAGATTCGGAACTGCGTGATTCCTTTAGCGCGCCGATGGGAGCCGGAGGGAATCGGTGAGCACACGTTTGCCTGTATTTGACTGGGAACCAAAACATGTATTTGCGAGGGAACCCTTTGCTCGTGGACGTGTCGGACGCGGAATGGAAGCGGCATCAAATGCGATGCGGGAACCGATTCTTTTCTGGAATCGGGCATCTGTATTACGAAATGGCCCCCATGCAAAACAAAATCGAAAACGGTATCAAGGCCCAGGGTTGGAAGAAACGGGCGGAGGATCTGGAGCAGGAAGTAAGTAGACTGCGAATGGCTGCTGACAGAGATGACATTAGAAGGGCGAGAGAAGCTTTGAACGCTCGGGTCTACCAAGAGCGGAGACAGGTGGACGCCTTGACGCAGGAGAATGGAAAGTTGATTGCCAAGGTGAATTGCTTGACGCAGGAGAATGGAAAGTTGAACGCCAAGGTGGATTGTTTGACGGAGAATGGAAAGTTGAACGCCAAAGTGGACTGCTTGACGCAGGAGAATGGAAAGTTGATCGCCAAGGTGGATTGCTTGACGCAGGAGAATGGAAAGTTGATCGCCAAGGTGGACGCCTTGACGGAAGAGGTGCAAACTTTGAGGAACAAGAACCAAGCGTTGACGATGGATAACCAAACTTTGAGAATGGATAATGAACTGCTCTCGGCGCAAGTTCAAGCGTTGACGATGGATACTAAAATTTTATCGGCGCAAGTTCAAGAGTTGAGGCGATAATCGAAACGCGTCGGCCATCGTGGAAGCTTTGCGATCGGAGAATAGAAATTTTTCGACTCATATTCGAGCGGTCAGGAAAAAGTATCGTGACCTCCTCCCTTGATTCGTGTCTCGCTTTGTCAACCCACCCTCTAGTTTTCCAAAGTTTGGATTGGTTTGGACGCTTCAAGATTGGCATGTAGAGTGGCGCAAAAAAATGGGAGATTCGAGTTTTTCGTTCCTCCGAACGAAAAACTCAAATCTCCCATTTTTTCACCCTCTCTCTTAGGGCGAGAGGGAACTGCTGCCAGTTTCCTAGTGATGAGATTTATGGCAGCAACAGCGACCGCAGCGGAACTGGTCCGCTCGATCGAGAGCTTCCCAACAGACTGGGCAGCAAGTGGGTGGCTCTTGGACAGCAGAAGCCGTGATGCAGGTTTTGTGGAAAGCGTGATGGAGCATTTTCTGCATAATGCCGCTCGATCGACGGCAAAGTCTGGCAGACACCTCTGCCCAAAGCATAGCAAGTCTACGCACATGGAGCAATTCATGACGATTCTTTCAGACAGCAAATCAATTCAGCAAGTGGAAAGAAAGTGGTAGTATGATGATGCGTCGTCGGGATGCTGCTTTTATGGGAATGTGACGGGATATGGAAAGCTATCAACAAGATATGGGTGCAGTTTCCGCAGGAAGTCTATTTTGCGGACAACGGATATCCGGTGAAGAGATTTTGAATTCCCCACCCCATGGATCGAGCAACGGTTGGCCAGTCTAATTTTTTGCAAGTTTTGTTTGGAAATGGAAGCTTCAAGATTGGCAGGCCGAGTGGCGCAAAAAAATGGGAGAGTTGAGCGTTTCGTTCCTCCGAACGAAACGCTCACTCTCCCATTTTTTCTCTCCCTCTCTTTTATGGCGTGAGGGAATTGCGACGGCATCTAACCGTCGCAATGCCAGACCTCCTCGGTCATCACGCCCTGCTCACCGAGTTCCTTCGGCATAGGGCGAAGCGCAAATAGTTGTACACTCTCAGCGAGTGAAAGAGATCACTGTGCGTGAGGGTTTTGTCGCATACTGGGCAGCACTTGAAGGTGGGATCCAAGTGCTGCTCCCCTAGCAGACTCTGCCCCTGGGCCATGATGGGTCCTTGGAGACAGTCGATGTGGAAAGTATGACCGCTGCACAGAAGGACGTTGCAGTCGTGGCAGAAGGCGGCTCGAGTGACGGAAAAGTCATCGGTACATCTCTGCCCAAAGCACAAGAGGTTTTAACAGCAAGAGCAATTCATGACGATTCTCTCAGACAGCAAAAATTCAGCGAGTCGAAGGAATGGGTATGAGGATGTGCTGTCGGGATGCTCCTTTCATAGCAGGACGACGGGATATGGAAAGCGATCAACAGGATATGGGTGCAGTGTTCGCAGGAAGTCTATTTTCGGACAGCGGATATCCTGTGTCCCGAAAATAGGTTAGAGTATGAATTGGACGTCCTCCAGACTCGGCTGACTAAAAAAGAAATAAACGACGATGGAATTTCGAAAGGCAACGCCAAATGCCGACGCAACCTCACGGGGCGAAGATGACTGGACGGGAACGGCCAACAGTTGAAAAATCCTTTGCAATGACGGTGGCGGAATTAGCCACGTATCTTCAACGTTGAAAAAGTTTACAGACACTTGGGGTGAGGTCTAAGAAATTTTACGAGGCGCTAACGACCATGGTCTCACCTAGCCTATGTGAAAAAAAAATGTTTTTTTTTCCTAGCTGTATAAAGACTGGTGCATTACTTTGCGAGACTTCATACTTGTCATCCACGCTGCGAAGAAAAACTTACTCCAAAATTTTTTCTGATCCCAGCTCTCGTGGTTTCTTTTTTTTACTTTCCAAGTATGTGGTTTCACGTTCGACTCGGCGTTTACGACGCCACCACTGTCGTCCTCTCGGGCTGCATCGGCATCCTCGACGGTCAAGCGTATTGGAAAGCGTCCGACGTCCATGCGTTACTCGGTTACCAGTCCACTACCTACTACAGGAACTATCCACGGCATCACGTCTCGGAGCCCCCAGGGGCATTCCTTCTTTAGGTTTGTACGGGCTTCACAATCCCGGGGTACCTGAGTGATCTTTTTCTTTCCCAGGGGTTTGCTGTCTTTGGTGAACACGGGGGTCGCGCTCCCGGGATACCTAAGCGATCTTTCTCTACCTTCATCCCACTACTCTATTCCCCACCCCTCCTTTTTCTCCATTTCACGTCTTGCGATTCGGAAACCATTAAAATTTCTTTACATTAAAAAACACCTTAAATTCACTCTTTTGTTATTTAAAAACTATGTTAATCACCTATGTTATTACGTATCATAGAATACCTTTTTAGTTGTGTTAAGTTCTATTTGCTTCTAAATTATCATTTATTCCTTTTTATGATTCCTTTAAAAGACGTCAGTACGTTTTTCTGACCCGCATGTTTGCCGTGTGCGGCGTCCCGTATCGGGGGAAAGTGGAGTCCTGGGGTACCTGATGCGTGCCCTTTGGTCCATGCTTCTGCGTAGACGGGTGGCTGGAGTGAGCCCGCTCTGGTCAATCGGCTCACCTAATTTCTCTGGGGTTCACCACGTCAGAGCGCTTGGTCCCTCTGTCGTGTTGGACTCCAATGATATTGGGTATTTAGGGTTAGTGCTGTAGCTAGGGATGCCCTGGGCGAACTGGCGGATCCACATTCCGACACTACGGCACTATATTCTGGTTGTTACTCCTGAAGCGGTTCCGAGATCTGTTGCTAGACAACTGCCGGATACTGCTTCCCCTGGTTGGGCTCCATGGTGGGCGGGGGCACACCAGGATGAATTTTATTTTCTAATATTCATGGAACCTAAAACTTCTTGCCCTGACGGAGGCTTAGATCCGTCAAACACCACTAACCAAGTAAATGAAAATTATATTAATGAATCATGTAAAGTAACGGTTACACCTGTCATTTCCGCAATTCCTGAAACAAAAAAATCTGTTCCTAAATTTCTTATTGTACACAATGAATCCGGTAAATTAACAAAAATGTCACCATTTCTAATAGAAAAATATATAAAAAATGCAGCTGGAGAAGTAAATAATGTTAAAAAATTGAAATCCGGAGACCTTTTAATTGAATCCAAATCAGAAATACAATCAATAAAACTATTAAACATTAAAAACTTTGGGGACGTCGAAATTCAAGTCTTTCCGCACAAAACACTAAATTATACCCGAGGAGTTATATCTTCGCAAGAACTCGCAATGGTATCTGACGAGGAATTCGTGGCTGAATTGAAAGACCAGAAAGTCATAGCAGCCAAACGAATCATGATGAGGCGAGACTCTAATTTCATTCCATCAAGAAATGTTATTCTGACCTTCGATTCTCCTGTTATGCCAACAAAAATTAAAGCCGGTTACTTGTGCTGCGACGTGAGGCCTTTCATTCCAAGCCCACTGCGATGCTTTTTATGCCAGAGATTTGGACATGCTAAAACAGCATGTCGAGCATCAGCAACCATCTGTGCACGTTGCGCAAAGCCCGGTCACGACAGTTCCTCATGCTCTGAAACCGAACATTGCATCAATTGCCAGGGTGATCACGCTGCATATTCCAAGACTTGTCCACGCTGGATTCAAGAAAAAGAAATCCAAACATTAAGAGTCACCAAAAACCTATCCTTTCCCGAAGCTAGAAAATTTATAGAATCCCGTACACCTCGTCCTAACACCTCATATGCATCCGTCATTAAAACCAGCAAAACAATAGGCACCCAAACATATAACTCAGACTTTACACCTAATAAAGTAAATGCAGAAACGCAATTAAAATCTACTCTTTATAAATATCAACCAACCAAATCAAACCATCAATCCCATAGCTTAAGCCCAAAATCAATTGACAAAGTTACAAGTAAACCCTCAAACCTGCCGCAACAGAGAACCACACCAGCAACAAAAATCTTCAAGCCGAACCCAACAACGTCAATAGAACTAAATAAAAAAAAGCAAAGTAAGAAAGACAAACCTCCCCGGAACTCTAAAGACCCCTCAAAATTACCGGATACCGAAATAGATTTACACCCTTCCACAGACTCAGATATGGAGTTTGGAGAGGACTGTATTGATGAGAACGCTGCATTTTTTAGAAAAGGTTCTAGATTTTACAAAAAACCTTCCAAATAAAACCACCCAACCTTTATTTCAGAAGAGATTGAAAAGGGCTCTAAATTTTTAAAGAATAAATGACTATTAATCTCTTAACTTGGAACTGTCATGGTTTTCGTACACATATCGACGATATCAAATCTCTAATAAATAATTTTAACCCTGTTTGCCTAGCCCTTCAAGAAACATACTTAACGCCTAATAACTCAATTAATGTTAAAAATTATAATTTAATAAGAAATGATTACATCCACGGTGCACGCGCTTCGGGCGGCGTGGCTATAATGACCTTGCAGAATTTCCCATCCAGAAGAATTTCATTAAATACGAGCATTCAAGCAATAGCCATACAACTTCATATTAAATTTTTAATAACAATCTGCTGCATATATCTACCCCCAAATGAAAGCGTTAGTCAGCAGGAACTAAATGATTTAATAACTCAACTTCCGTCTCCATACTTCATCATAGGGGATTTTAACGGACACAACCCTCTTTGGGGAAGTAATGATTTTAACACTAAAGGACAACAAATTGAAAAATTGATGGATGATCATTGTCTCTGCCTTTTAAATGATTCCAGTCATACATACTTCCATACTCCGACCCAAACCTTTCACACCCTGGACCTTGCAATATGCTCCCCTACTTTGCTTTCATTTTGGGACTTTAAAATTGACAATGATCTGCACAATAGCGATCACTTTCCAATCATTTTAACATATAACTGCAATGACGTTTTATTACCCAGACGACCTGTGCGATATATATTTGAGAAAGCGGATTGGACTCGATATCAGGTGGAATCAAACATTTCCGACAACATGGTTATGATGCCTAGCATAAATGATTGCGTTGAAATGATAACGAACACCTTGATTAAAGCGGCAGATGTGGCCATCCCCAAAACATCGGGTAAAATGCCTAAATTATGGAAGCCTTGGTGGAATGAAGCATGCTCTCAAGCCCATAAATTCCAAAAAAAAGCATGGAACACCTTCAGACGTTATCCCACCACTTCGAATTTGATAGTTTTCAAGCGGGCTAAAGCAGAAGCTCGAAAATTAAGGAGACAGCGACAAAAAGAATCCTGGCAAGAATACGTAAATACAATTGAATTTCGAATATCATCAAAACAGCTATGGGGAAAAATTCGAAAAATTACCGGCAAATATCGTAATCCAAATATATCGTTTTTACTTCACAATGGACAAGTCGTTTCAGACGTTAAGACAATTGCTGATACCTTGGGAGAATCTTTTTCTAGGGTATCTCATGAGAGCTCTTACCCCCAAGATTTTATTAATTATAAACGACGTGAAGAACGCAAGACGGTAAACTTTCAACCATCCGCTCATAAAACTTACAATCGTAATTTTACCACATTCGAACTGAAAAATGCATTAAGAAAATCACACCCGACTTCACCGGGCCCCGATCATATTCATCTAGACATGTTGACCCATCTCAATGAAGATTCATTACAAAATGTTTTACTTCTCTATAATAGAATTTGGACAGAGCAAGATTTTCCGACAACCTGGCACAGAGCTATTATTATTCCAATACCGAAACCTGGGAAGGATCCTCAAGACCCTAATAACTATCGACCCATTGCCTTGACAAGCTGTATCTGCAAAGTCATGGAAAGAATGGTGAATGCTCGGTTGATACATGTCCTTGAGTCTGAAAAACATCTATCGGAGTTTCAAAGCGGATTCCGTTTTGGACGAAGCACCTACGACAATGCCTTAATGCTGGAATCCTCTATCAGAGATACATTCGTCACAAAGAAGCATTTGGTAGCTGTCTTCTTCGATATGGAGAAAGCTTACGATAGGACATGGCGATATGGCATAATGCGAGACTTATACGAGATGGGCTTTCTGGGAAATCTCCCACTATTTATTCAAAACTTTTTATTGACAAGGACCTTTAGCGTTCGCATTAATAATATTTTATCAGATGACTTTTCACAGGACGAGGGTGTTCCCCAAGGAAGCGTTCTAAGCGTGATACTTTTTATAATTAAAATCAACGGTATCATTAAACAACTTCCTCCATATGTGCACGGAACGCTTTTTGTAGACGATTTCCAAATATTCTGTTCTGGAATCAATGTACCTTTTATTGAAAGACAACTCCAAACGGCTATTAGAATTGTAAGTAAGTGGGCAAACGAAAATGGTTTTGTTTTTTCTTCGCAAAAGACTGTATGTGTACATTTTACTAGAAGACGCGGACTTTTTCCTGATCCAGAACTTTTACTAGACGGAACTGTTATTCCAGTAGTTCCAGAAATAAAATTTTTGGGTATTATTTTTGACTCGAAGTTATCTTTTCGATCTCATATCAAAGTATTGAAACGAAAATGCAACCAATCATTGAATATTTTAAAGGTTTTATCTAACACAACTTGGGGAGCTGATTTTATTTCAATTTTAAAAATTTACAAAGCTCTTGTCCGATCGAAACTCGATTATGGGAGTGTAATATATGGATCTTCTGCTAAGTCTGTTCTTCAAGCCCTGGATACTATTCATCACCAAGGCCTCCGATTATCCCTCGGAGCTTTTCGCACTTCGCCAGTCCAGAGTTTATATATAATGACAGGCGAGCCGGATTTAAGACATCGACGTGAGAAACTTACCCTAAAATACTATTTTAAGATTAAAGCCAACCCTTCTCACCCATTGCATAATAGAGTAACTAACCCTAAATTTGGAAGTCATTACTCATTAAAACCTTCATTCATACCATCACTTGGTTTTAGAGTCCGTACCATAATGAATTCATTAAATGTTGACAATCTGGGAATATTTCCTAGAGAAAACGAACCTCCACCTTGGAATGATAAAAATCTACTTACCATCAATGACTTTTCACATTTTAACAAATCATCAACCCCCGATACCATTTATTTACAATTATTCCATTCCCATAGAAACAAATATTCATCTTTTAAAACAGTTTTTACTGACGGATCTAAGAACGGGACAAATGTTGGTGCCGCGGCCGTTTTTGATAACACAACCATTGCTAGAAAACTGCATGGGTGCTGCAGTGTTTTCACTTCAGAGATCTACGCAATAATTTTAGCCTTAAAAACGATTTCTACACACACTAATAAAAACTGGATCTTGTATACCGACTCTAAAAGCAGTATCGAATCCCTATTAAACTATACACATAAAAGTCATTCCTTGGTTTTAAAAGCAATGAATTTGCTCCTAACATTAACAGAAAATGATTTTCGGATATTCTTTTGTTGGATTCCTGGGCATGTGGGAATCCGGGGCAATGAGAAAGCGGATTTGGCAGCCAAAAACGCAACTTTGATTATAAACTCCAATGTCCCGATTCACGACATTAATAGTGTTTTAACCCAAGCCATAAATTCATCCTGGCAATCCGCTTGGGATTTGGAAAACCATAACAAACTTCATGATATTCAACCATCTATAAAGGGATTTAGCAAAACAAACTTAAATAGAAATCATCACGTAAAACTGACAAGGCTCCGAATCGGACATTCCTTTTTTACCCACAGACATTTACTGCTGGGAGAACCAGCTCCTCTCTCTTTATGCTCATCATGCAATAGTATTTTTTCCATAAAGCACATATTGACGGAATGCCGGAATTTTAATCCTCATAGACTAAACCGATTTGGTATCTCCCCTATTACCTTAACAGACTTGTTGATGGAACCACATCATAAAAACTTATTTTTATTCCTTACTGACATTGGTTTCGCAAACTTTATTTAGATTTTATAATCGACTGCAACATACACAACTGTACTGAATTTTATTACGTGGCTTTCTGACTCGCTCTAAATAAATACCAGTTATGAACTAGCTATTGTTTGGCGCAGCATGGCCAAATCTGGCCCTTGTGCCATAAAAAACCAACCAACCAACCAACCAACCACGTCTCGGAAGTCACGCCGTCTCGTTTTCGAGGATCCATGTCGACTCGAATCCTCACGTCCCAAGAAATGTTTGACGTGATTCGCTCCTCCCCTAGGGGTGGAATTACGCTCGCCGAACGACTCTGGATTCTACTGTTTGTAGAAGGCTTCGTTCGACGTGAACCGTTTGACTTTTCGACGAGTCATCATAGAGGTTCTTTCCTCCAAATGGTACAAGGTGGTGAACAGGACTCGTGCAGTCTGAACGAGTGGATCGACGGGTTTACGCGATACGTTTTGGAAACGGCCGAGCGAATGAATGGGGAACAGAGGACCGTGCACGACATGTCTGAGCAGATGAGGAATGCGCTGTTTGGAGAGATGGAGCACAGTCCCCACCTGACCAGGTTCTAGCGCATCCAGAAAAAGAGGATGCTGGCGCAGAGCAAATGGAAGAGATGGACGTAGAGGAAGCGATAGCGTCGAGAAGGGAGGGTGGAGAGGAACCTTCCTTGGAGTTGGATGGAAAAGTCAAAGTGGAAGTGAAGGTAGAAGAAGGAGAGCCGTGGGTGGAGCCAGCACCCGGAATGGCCAGTGGAGGAGAACCCTTGGACTTGGATGATGGACAATTCCAAATGGAAATGAAGGAAGATGGAGAGCGATGGGTGGGACCCACCACAAGAAGATTTGCTGTAGGAGAAGCAATGAAACTGGAGTTTGAAGGGATAGGACCCCCTCCGAGCAGATTCCACATTATTTGGGGAAATATTGGTTATATCTATGTTAAGATGGAACGCTCAACCCACTCATAAAGTTTTAACTTTTCACCTTTGTCTGTCTCACTCTCTCTAGCGAAAAAAAAATTTCTGATGGGTATAAGACCTCTTGAGATGGAGAGAGCAAATCACAATTTCCAGCGGTGTTGTTCTACACTTCTCCAAAGCCATGGACCCGAAGCACGATTGCTTTCCTTCGACTGTTTCCAGTGCCCTGCGACCCCTCCTCGTCCCACGTTCCAAGTGTGCTTTCGCGAAGCTCGTCTGCATCGGCAAAGTCAGCTGTTTGGTTACTAGCCTGAGTCCTTCTTGGAACCGCGTCTCGTGGCGAGTGAAATCCACCTCCTTTGACGCGAAGCGAATGCAAAATTATCTCTACAACGCCATGGGAGCCAAGAAGCTGAATGCGTTTAGACCCAACACCGTCAAGAGTGGGAAAAGGTTCACCGTCGCTTGTCCAAGCCGACGGTGGAGAGGAACCGCAATACGGACGTGAGGACTTGCTACCTGTTGGATCCCGACGTGTATTTGGTCAATGCCTTCTTTACGTTTGGCCAACGAGTCGAACGAGGGACCTGCCACGTCTACCAGACGTCCGACGCCCCGATAATTTTTTATCGCCTGCCGAACAAATCGGTGGGATCCAAAGCGAATCCTGGTGTCGGCGAACGGGTCTTTCGGTGGCAAGACCAGTTTCTCTCTACGAGAGGTTTGTTTTGCAACCCCACAAGGGACCTACCGGGTCGACGAGGACACGCTGTACATGGGACTTACACATCCTAGTAAAACTTTTGGGGGATAGAGTGTGTGACGTCATGGTGGACATGGGAGTATTTCCGCATCACAGTTGGTCCAGCTATCTTGAACTAGTACGAAAATTGGCATGCTTTCTTTGGCGTTTTTCTGAGGTCCTGTTAGTGACTCATTTCCGGAGACGCTCAGATTGCTGCCTACATTTCTGAAGTGAATTTGGCGGACGTGACTTTCTGTGGATTGCTTATTTTGTGCTTCCTATAAATTATATATTTTATCCTTTGATTCTGATAAACTTGCGTATTTGATTTACATTTTCATTGTGTTCGATTTATATTTGTTGATCATAGTATTTCTTTCTGTTGCCAATAGTTGCTGAAAAGTGCGCGTCTTGGAACATTTTTCCAATTTCTTTAGTGAAAAACATTGTATTTGTTTTACTACGTTTTTCATTTTTATTCCATCTATAATACCATTTATATTTGATTTAGTTTTGTCTTAAACGTTCTCCACTTCTCATCTTGTCCCTTAGTGTTAATAATGAGACTTCTCATAATTGGCGATTCAATGATTAAGTATTTGAACGAATACACTTAATTAGCGAATTGCAGGATCATGAAGTTGATCTCATTTCTTTTCCAGGTGCGAAGATAGAAAGGATATCTGGGAAACTTAGTAGCTTAGGTAAGTATGAATGGATGCTATTTCATGTAGGGACTAATGATCTTGCTGGTGATGTTTCTGAAATTCTTCAGGAATACACCAGCCTTTTTCAGGAGCTTTCTATTTTGTATCCTGCTGCTAAGGTGGTTATTTCTGGGATCATACCACGTGGTCCCAATTTTTTTCTGGATTCTGAGTCCCGTTCTTCTCTGGCATCTCAACTAGAGTTTTTAAACCAAAAGACCTCAATCGTCAATCATGAACTAGAAAAGGCTTGCCTGGGCCGAGAGGCATTTTATTTCTGTCAGTCTCTTGGTTCATGGAAAGGCTTCTGGGGACGTGATGGATTACATCTCAACAGGAAAGGGAATCTTCGTTTGACGAAAATGTTTTCACAAACATTAGGAGGGCTGATTGCATTGGAAGCTGCAATCTCCAAGGACAGTCCTGCAGTAAGTACATTTTTTAGATGTTACTTTGTTAAATGCAGCTTTCAATCTTGTTCCAAACCTAATATGTGTTGTGTAATCTCTTTCAAACCTGTCCTTTCTAAAAATTTTAATGTTCCTGATATCTGCTCTTTTAGAGTTTGCTGATTCCAATGGAAGCTGCAATCTCCAAGGACACTCCTGCAGTAAGTGCATTTTTAGATGTTACTTTATCTGTTAAATGCAACTTCCAATCCTATTCTAAGCCTAATATGTGTTCTGTAACCTCTTTAAAACCTGTCCTTTCTAAAAATTTTAATGTTCCTGATATCTGCTCTTTGTTAGAGTTTCCTCCTTTGCCAATAATTATTTCTAACACTAACATGAGTAATTTTCTACCTTCTAGTCCACCTGCAAGTACTAATATTTCTGCTCTTTCAGTTATTCAGTCTGTTCCTCCTCCAACAAATACCTCTATCCCTTCTAATAAAGCCCCCAGGGGCATTCCTTCTTTAGGTTTGTACGGGCTTCACAACCCCGGGGTACCTGAGTGATCTTTTTCTTTCCCAGGGGTTTGCTGTCTTTGGTGAACACGGGGGTCGCGCTCCCGGGATACCTAAGCGATCTTTCTCTACCTTCATCCCACTACTCTATTCCCCACCCCTCCTTTTTCTCCATTTCACGTCTTGCGATTCGGAAACCATTAAAATTTCTTTACATTGAAAAACACCTTAAATTCACTCTTTTGTTATTTAAAAAATATGTTATTCACCTATGTTATTACGTATCATAAATTACCTTTTTAGTTGTGTTAAGTTCTATTTGCTTCTAAATTATCATTTATTCCTTTTTATGATTCCTTTAAAAGACGTCAGTACGTTTTTCTGACCCGCATGTTTGCCGTGTGCGGCGTCCCGTATCGGGGGAAAGTGGAGTCCTGGGGTACCTGATGCGTGCCCTTTGGTCCATGCTTCTGCGTAGACGGGTGGCTGGAGTGAGCCCGCTCTGGTCAATCGGCTCACCTAATTTCTCTGGGGTTCACCACGTCAGAGCGCTTGGTCCCTCTGTCGTGTTGGACTCCAATGATATTGGGTATTTAGGGTTAGTGCTGTAGCTAGGGATGCCCTGGGCGAACTGGCGGATCCACATTCCGACACTACGGCACTATATTCTGGTTGTTACTCCTGAAGCGGTTCCGAGATCTGTTGCTGGACAACTGCCGGATACTGCTTCCCCTGGTTGGGCTCCATGGTGGGCGGGGGCACACCAGGATGAATTTTTTTTCCTAATATTCATGGAACCTAAAACTTCTTGCCCTGACGGAGGCTTTGATCCGTCAAACACTATTAACCAAGTCAACGAAAATCATAACAGTGAATCATGTATAGAAACGGTTACACCTGTCATTTCCGCAATTCCTGAACCAAAAAAATCAGTTCCTAAATTTCTTATTATACACAACGAATCCGGTAAATTAACAAAAATGTCACCATTTCTAATCGAAAAATACATTAAAAATGCAGCTGATGAAGTAAAAAATGTTAAAAAATTGAAATCTGGAGACCTATTGATAGAATCCAAATCAGAAACACAATCAATAAAACTATTAAACATTAAAAACTTTGGGGACGTCGAAATTCAAGTCTTTCCGCACAGAACCCTTAACTATACCCGAGGAGTTATCTCATCCCAAGAACTCGCAATGGTGTCCGACGAAGAATTTGTCGCTGAACTAAAAGACCAAAAAGTTATAGCAGCCAAAAGAATCATGATGAGGCGAGATACTAATTTCATTCCATCAAGAAATGTTGTTCTGACCTTCGATTCTCCTGTTATGCCAACAAAAATAAAAGCCGGTTACTTGTGCTGCGACGTGAGGCCTTTCATTCCAAGCCCACTGCGATGCTTTTTATGCCAGAGATTTGGACATGCTAAAACAGCATGTCGAGCATCAGCAACCATCTGTGCACGTTGCGCAAAGCCCGGTCACGACAGTTCCTCATGCTCTGAAACCGAACATTGCATCAATTGCCAGGGTGATCACGCTGCATATTCCAAGACTTGTCCACGCTGGATTCAAGAAAAAGAAATCCAAACATTAAGAGTTACCAAAAATCTATCCTTTCCCGAAGCTAGAAAATTAATAGAATCCCGTACACCTCGTCCTAACACCTCATATGCATCCGTCATTAAAACCAGCAAAACAATAGGCACCCAAACATATAACTCAGACTTTACACCTAATAAAGTAAATGCAGAAACGCAATTAAACTCTACTCCTTATAATTATCAACCAACCAAATCAAACCATCAATCCCATAGCTTAAGCCCAAAATCAATTGACAAAGTTACAAGTAAACCCTCAAACCTGCCGCAACAGAGAACCACACCAGCAACAAAAATCTTCAAGCCGAACCCAACAACGTCAATAGAACAAAGTAAAAAAAAGCAAAGTAAGAAAGACAAACTTACTCCCCGGAACTCTAGAGATCACTCAAAATTACCGGATACCGAAATAGATTTACACCCTTCCACGGACTCAGACATGGAGTTTGGAGAGGACGATATTGACGAGAAAGCTGCATTTTTTAGAAAAGGTTCTAGATTTTACAAAAAACCTTCCAAATAAAACCACCCAACCTTTATTTCAGAAGAGATTGAAAAGGGCTCTACATTTTTAAATAATAAATGACTACTAATTTCCTAACTTGGAACTGTCATGGTTTTCGTACACATATCGACGATATCAAATCTCTAATAAATAATTTTAACCCTGTTTGCCTAGCCCTTCAAGAAACATACTTAACGCCTACTAACACAATGAAGGTTAAAAATTATAATTTAATAAGAAATGATTACATCCACGGTGCACGCGCTTCGGGCGGCGTGGCTATAATGACCTTGCAGAATTTCCCATCCAGAAGAATTTCTTTAAATACGAGCATTCAAGCAATAGCCATTCAACTTCATATTAAATTTTTAATAACAATCTGCTGCATATATCTACCCCCAAATGAAAACGTTAGTCAGCAGGAACTAAATGATTTAATAACTCAACTTCCGTCTCCATACTTCATCATAGGGGATTTTAACGGACACAACCCTCTTTGGGGAAGTAATGATTTTAACACAAAAGGACAACAAATTGAAAAATTGATGGATGACCATTGTCTCTGCCTTTTAAATGATTCCAGTCATACATACTTCCATACTCCGACCCAAACCTTTCACACCCTGGACCTTGCAATATGCTCCCCTACTTTGCTTTCATTTTGGGACTTTAAAATTGACAATGATCTGCACAATAGCGATCACTTTCCAATCATTTTAACATATAACTGCAATGACGTTTTACTACCCAGACGACCTGTGCGATATATATTTGAGAAAGCGGATTGGACTCGATATCAGGTGGAATCAAACATTTCCGACAACATGGTTATGATGCCTAGCATAAATGATGCCGTTGAAATGATAACGAACACCTTGATTAAGGCGGCAGATGTGGCTATCCCCAAAACATCGGGTAAAATGCCTAAATTATGGAAGCCTTGGTGGAATGAAGCATGCTCTCAAGCCCATAAATTCCAAAAAAAAGCATGGAACACCTTCAGACGTTATCCCACCACTTCGAATTTGATAGTTTTCAAGCGGGCTAAAGCAGAAGCTCGAAAATTAAGGAGACAGCGACAAAAAGAATCCTGGCAAGAATACGTAAATACAATCGAATGTCGAATATCATCAAAACAGCTATGGGGAAAAATTCGAAAAATTACCGGCAAATATCGTAATCCAAATATATCATTTTTACTTCAAAATGGACAAGTCGTTTCAGACGTTAAGACAATTGCTGATACCTTGGGAGAATCTTTTTCTAAGGTATCTCATGAGAGCTCTTACCCCCAAGATTTTATTAATTATAAGCGACGTGAAGAACGCAAGACGTTAAACTTTCAACCAACCGCTCATAAAACTTACAATCGTAATTTTACCACATTAGAACTGAAAAATGCATTAAGAAAATCACACCCGACTTCACCGGGCCCCGATCATATTCATCTAGACATGTTGACCCATCTCAATGAAGATTCATTACGAAATATTTTACTTCTCTATAATAGAATTTGGACAGAGCAAGATTTTCCGACAACCTGGCACAGAGCTATTATTATTCCAATACCGAAACCTGGGAAGGATCCTCAAGACCCTAATAACTATCGACCCATTGCCTTGACAAGCTGTATCTGCAAAGTCATGGAAAGAATGGTGAATGCTCGGTTGATACATGTCCTTGAGTCTGAAAAACATCTATCGGAGTTTCAAAGCGGATTCCGTTTTGGACGAAGCACCTACGACAATGCCTTAATGCTGGAATCCTCTATCAGAGATACATTCGTCACAAAGAAGCATTTGGTAGCTGTCTTCTTCGATATGGAGAAAGCTTACGACAGGACATGGCGATATGGCATAATGCGAGACTTATACGAGATGGGCTTTCTGGGAAATCTCCCAATATTTATTCAAAACTTTCTATTGACAAGGACCTTTAGCGTTCGCATTAATAATATTTTATCAGATGACTTTTCACAGGACGAGGGTGTTCCCCAAGGAAGCGTTCTAAGCGTCATACTTTTTATAATTAAAATCAACGGTATTATTAAACAACTTCCTCCATATGTGCACGGAACGCTTTTTGTAGACGATTTCCAAATATTCTGTTCTGGAATCAATGTACCTTTTATTGAAAGACAACTCCAAACGGCTATTAGAATTGTAAGAAAGTGGGCAAACGAAAATGGTTTTGTTTTTTCTTCGCAAAAGACTGTATGTGTACATTTTACTAGAAGACGCGGACTTTTTCCTGATCCAGAACTTTTACTCGACGGAACTGTTATTCCAGTAGTTCCAGAAATAAAATTTTTGGGTATTATTTTTGACTCGAAGTTATCTTTTCGACCTCATATCAAGGTATTGAAACGAAAATGCAACCAATCATTGAATATTTTAAAGGTTTTATGTAACACAACTTGGGGAGCTGATTTTATTTCAATTTTAAAAATTTACAAAGCTGTTGTCCGATCGAAACTCGATTATGGGAGTGTAATATATGGATCTTCTGCTAAGTCTGTTCTTCAAGCCCTGGATACTATTCATCACCAAGGCCTCCGATTATCCCTCGGAGCTTTCCGCACTTCGCCAGTCCAGAGTTTATATATAATGACAGGCGAGCCGGATTTAAGACATCGACGTGAGAAACTTACTCTAAAATACTATTTTAAGATTAAAGCCAACCCTTCTCACCCATTGCATAATAGTGTAACTAACCCTAAATTTGGAAGTCATTACTCATTAAAACCTTCATTCATACCGTCACTTGGTTTTAGAGTCCGTACCATAATGAATTCATTAAATGTTGACAATCTGGGAATATTTCCTAGAGAAAACGAACCTCCACCTTGGAATGATAAAAATCTACTTACCATCAATGACTTTTCACATTTTAACAAATCATCAACCCCCGATACCATTTATTTACAATTATTCCATTCCCATAGAAACAAATATTCATCTTTTAAAACAGTTTTTACTGACGGATCTAAGAACGGGACAAATGTTGGAGCCGCGGCCGTTTTTGATAATACAACCATTGCTAGAAAATTGCATGGGTGCTGCAGTGTCTTCACTTCAGAGATCTACGCAATAATTTTAGCCTTAAAAACGATTTCTACACACACTAATAAAAACTGGATCTTGTATACCGACTCTAAAAGCAGTATCGAATCCCTATTAAACTGTACACATAAAAGTCATTCCTTGGTTTTAAAAGCAATGAATTTGCTCCTAACATTAACAGAAAATGATTTTCGGATATACTTTTGTTGGATTCCCGGGCATGTGGGAATCCGGGGCAATGAGAAAGCGGATTTGGCAGCCAAAAACGCAACATTGATTATAAACTCCAATGTCCCGATTCACGACATTAATAGTGTTTTAACCCAAGCCATAAATTCATCCTGGCAATCCGCTTGGGATTTGGAAAACCACAACAAACTTCATGATATTCAACCATCTATAAAGGGATTCAGCAAAACAAACTTAAATAGAAATCATCACGTAAAACTGACAAGGCTCCGAATTGGACATTCCTTTTTTACCCACAGACATTTACTGCTGGGAGAACCAGCTCCTTTATGCTCATCATGCAATAGTATTTTTTCCATAAAGCACATATTGACGGAATGCCGGAATTTTAATCCTCATAGACTAAACCGATTTGGTATCTCCCCTATTACCTTAACAGACTTGTTGATGGAACCACATCATAAAAACTTATTTTTATTCCTTACTGACATTGGTTTCGTAAACTCTATTTAGATTTTATAATCGACTGCAACATACACAACTGTACTGAATTTTATTACGTGGCTTTCTGACTCGCTCTAAATAAATACCAGTTATGAACTAGCTATTGTTTGGCGCAGCATGGCCAAATCTGGCCCTTGTGCCATAAAAAACCAACCAACCAACCAACCCTTCTAATAAATCAACGTTCCTGACATCTATTCTTTGCTAGAATTTCCTCCTTTACCGAAACTTATTTCTAACACTAACATGAGTAATTTTCTACCTTCTAGTCCACCCGCAAGTACTAATATTTCTGCTCTTTCAGTTATTCAAGTCTGTTCCTCCTGTTCTTTCTCCAACAAATACCTCTACTATCCCTTCTAGTAAATCTAATGTTCCTGACATCCATTCTTTGCTAGAATTTCCTCCTTTACCGAAACTTATTTCTAACACTAACATGAGTAATTTTCAACTTGTTATTTCTCCTGTAAGTATTGATACTTCTCGTCTTTCAGCTGTTCAATCAGTTACCACTCTTCCATTTTCTTATAACCTAGAATGTTATTGCTCAGTAAAGGTATGCTTATCTGATAGTTTGGGAAATAATAATGCTAATAAACAATGTAAGGTGGAAGGTTTGATTAAGCATTGTAGAACTGGTGGGGGTAGTGTCGAGCATCTTGAGGTCGAAAGGGAATTATATCCCAGACAATGTGCATGTTGTCAAAAAATTTATAAGACAAAGTTTACATGTTTTACTAACTACTAACATGTTTACATGTTTTACTTTTTAGTGTTTTTTTTAACACTAACATTACATGTTTTTAGAAACCATCTTAAAACATGTAATGTTAGTGTTAAAATTTCATATCCTCGGCAATGTGAGATTTGTTTTAAGTCTTACCTTTCCAGAAAATCATATTCCAATCATAAGAGCAAGTGTAAAGTGCAGGAAAATAGTAGCTTACTGCAAGATCTCACCAAAGTTCCTGATACCATGAGAGGAGAACACTGTTCAGCTAATGTTTGTTCAATTTCAGAAATCTCTATTTCTGAACTATGTAACAATTCTGTTTTGGAAACTATGTCTAGTGTTAACTCCAATTCATTTATATCACCTAAAACTACGGACAACCCATTAGCCTCTTCAATTAGTTCAAAAGAATATCAACGTAACTCGCCACTCCCTATTTCAAAATCGATAGATATCCTATCTCTTCCTAATTCATTAACTAGTAAATGTGTACCAAATTCTGATTTAAAGACATGTGAGAAATGCTTAAATATATTTTCAAATAAGTACAATCTTCAACGGCATAAAATGGTATGTGCAAGAACTTATGTGAAAACCTTAAGGGCCAAAAAGTGTCCAGTTTGTGGCAAGTTTTTTAAAAGTGAGACAGAATTTATTGAGCATGAGCAGTTATGTATTTTAATTAATGAACGGGAAATGCATTACTGTATTTTTCCAGACTGTAATAGGCCATTTAAGCACCTTGGAAATTTAAATAGGCATGTGTTTGAAATACACAATTCAGATTATCTTCAAATACTTTCATTCGATTCAATGGTTAGTTTCCAAAATTGGTTAGAGATGGAAGGAACATCAACTTTTACATCTTTCACTAAAACAACAGGAGGCAAGCAGTATGGCTCTAAAACATTTCATTATTATTCTTGTCAATTTAATTTTCTATCATCTCAATTTCAAAATTCCAGGAAAACAAATCGCAAAAATAGAAAAGGTACAATACCTAATCTTAACTGTCCTGTCAGAATATGTGCTTGTGAGCAAAAGGACTTGGTTACTGTCTCTTACAGCACTAATCATAACCATCCCCTACAATTTAAAAATTGTAAGTTTCAACCCTTGAAGCAAAGTACGCGCGACTTAATTAAAGCACAGTTATTGTTAGGTATTCCTGTGCAAAAAATTCAATTGCTTTTGAGAGAAAATTTTGGAGATCGTGATTGTAGGGAGTTTTTCCCTGTAAAAGAAGTGTTCCTTTCACGGAAAGTAATTAAGTCATATTCTCGTCATGGACTCGCATTACAACCAAAGAGTGATGCAATTTCCATTGCTGCTCTTGTTGAGGAGTACGACCCAGTGTTAATTTTTAAACCTCAAGGCTCTCGTACACTGTATGGTCCTTCTGATTTAGACCTTTTAAAAAATTGTAACACCTCTTTTGCTTTAGGAATTCAAACTAAAGATCAAAAGGATATGATGGTGAAGTCTTGCAGTAAAATATTATGCATTGATTCAACCCATAAAACGAATCAATATGATTTTTATTTGATCAATTTGGTAGTCTCAGATGAGTTTAGTCATGGGTATCCAGTAGCACATTTTATTACAAATTCATTAACATATGAAACAATGATTTGCCTTTTTAAAAGTCTTAAGTGTAGAATTCCTTATTTAAATGTTAATTGTGTCATGACTGATGATGACCACACTACTTTTAGTGCATTTCAGGCTGTGTTTGGACATGAAGTAAAACATTTGCTGTGCAAGTGGCATGTGTTAAGAGCCTGGAATAGGAATTTAAATTGTTACATTTCTGATAAAATGCTACGAAATGAAATTAAGTTAAAATTAATGAATCTGCTAAATGAAAAAACCTTACAGAATTCAATAGACTTCTTAATGACTTTTTGAACTGTTCCGAAAATTGCGAGTTATTTGTAAATTATTTTAAAAGGGAATATTCTAACCGATGTGAATTGTGGGCCACATCTTATAGGAGATATTATCATGCTTCAGTTAATACAAATAATTATTGTGAATCATTTCATAATCAGTTAAAAACCGTTTACTTTGGACGTAAATTTAATAGAAGGTTAGATACCTTGTTAAAAGTACTACTTGATATCGAAAAAGATAACTTTTTAACGTATAAAAATAGAATTTTTAATGACATTCCACCAAAAGAAGAAAATCCGGACATTGAAGCCAGGCATAAAAAAGGTAGCAAAATTCCTGATACAGATTTTCTTTTACTAAATACTAATACTTGGTCTGTGAAGTCCCAATCACAGAAACATAAAGAATACATTGTAAAGCTAGTAAACACTAAGTGTCCTATGATTGATCACTGCTATTTTAAATGTCTTGAAATTAGTTGCATGTCATTATGCTGTCATTTATATACCGTATATTTCCGTGTATAAGCCGAGAATTTTTGGAACTTTTTCTAAAGCTAAAGTGGGGGGTCGGCTTATATACGGATCCGCTAATTTCGCAAAAACGAAGGTACTTTTCCGTTAGCGTGCGCAAGCGATAAATCGCCAAATGTAGCACACAAAATAATAATTGAATACCGTAATTATTTAGCACATAAAAATAACAATTGGAAAGGGAATATTTTTTGATACAGCTGTTGGATTCGGATCTCCGTCCGGCGGCAGCAACTTGGCGAATTTTCGAATACTTTACGAGCGATTAACAATTTTTATAGCAACTCCAACGGGTGTTGGGAAAGCAACCCTACTTTTTTACTTCGAGCCATCCGAATCCAACAGCTATTCCAGCAGACAGCAAATGAATGGAAAAACTGTGCTGGAATCAGATAGGGTTACCGTAGCTGAGATTCTTTCAAGGGTCATAATGAGCCCGCTCCCCCTTTTGAAACTTTGTTCCGCACATGTTTTAGGCTGCACGGCGAAGAAAAGTGGCACTGATAAAAAAAAAATTTCCAAGCCCCAGCTGCTCCCCTTGACCATTGTTGAACTGATCATCTGTCAATCACCCAGTCAGAGGTCCGGCATCAGGTGCAGGACACTGGGCAAGATCATTAGTGGTCACCTCGTGGAAAGGGGACGAATTGGACAACCTCGCAGTGAAACCTGCGGCTTAAAGCTCAGTACGCTCGTCATTACACATCTTTACTGCCAAGTTAAATCGGGCCGCGGTGGCCCGGTTGGAAGAGTAACGGACTAGCAACCGAAGGGTTGCGAGTTCGAATCCAGCCAAACACCGTCGTGTACAAAGGGGGCTGGTGCACGTTAAATCTGTCGTGGCCCCAAACGTCCTCACGTTGGCGTGGTGTGGAAGTTTGGAGAGTGGGGTGCCAGCTCAGGTGTTGCCTCGTCATCTGACCGTGGTTCAAAATTACGTGGTGTTGTCCTCGGATCTTTCCCTCTGGGATTGATCCCGGACCGTCACCAATAGCCCGTTGTGTTGCTCCAGTGTGACGTTAATTGAAAATACCAATACCATGCCAAGTTAAATCGTGGCGACCGGTTGGAGAGTTCAATCTCATTTAGACCCTACCTGAGTTTCTTTCAAGAGCCATAATGAATCCCCTCCCCCTTTTGAATCCTAATGTCCCGTACACAGTGATGGTAATGCTGCTCCAATTGCGCCAGCATGCGCCATAGCGTATTGCCTGCTCCAAAACGCCCGTTTTTGCTAAGATTGCTCCAGAGCTGCTCCAAATCGGGTTCGGGTAATAATAAAATCCACTCTTGAGGTCTTTCCCCGCTATGTACAAATTACATTCTTGCTTTCATCCCATGAAGCGAACTGAAGAAAAATCTTTAAGCTCTTTGAAGTTTTTAGCAGCATCTTTTCCATTTATTGTAAAACCAAGTGAAGGATCTGCTCTATTATATGAATGGATCAAATATCAATGTGAAACTATTGATAGCTTTCATTTTCCAGAAGTTTCAACATGTAGTCGTATAGATCATTATTGGAGGAATATATTTAATATAAGAGAAACATCTGGCAAGTTTAAATTTGAGATTTTACCTATTTTTGTCAAGTCTCTTAAGTTATCGCATGGAAACTGATGTAGAAAGAGGCTTCAGTGAGAACAATCGCATGTTGGAAAATAGGAGAAATCTGACTATACAGTATAAATGATGTAACGATTTCTCTGGGTAGCGTGGTAGATTCAAATCTACAGAGAACAGTCTAGCTTAAATAATAAACATTAATTTTATTCAGGACAATTTCTTGGTTATGTGAGGGTCTATGTACAAGGCACTTTCATGATTTCGATGCATCTGCTAACGGGATGCGACAGGTTGTCGTAATCTCAGGTACGCACGAAAGTCTCTGAGTGGGAGAAAGGAACGGTCTCTAGGTGAGACTCTACTCGTCGGGTGACGATGACACAAGATCAGCACCGGATTCTCACGGGATGACGGGTCAATTCAGGTTCCCTGCCGGACGAGAAGTCGGCACCGGACTCTTCGCAGGTCGTCGGTTCGGCACAATCAGGGATCGGCTCCACTGGGGTCGTCGGGTCAGCACAAGACAGGCACGGCTCCGCTGGTTCGAATCTTTCGAACGAGAACAAAGCAGGAACTCGAGATAGGCAGCCTACGCCAGGCTACAAGAACGCGTCCTCTCGGAGTGAGAGAACCGTCTTCCAAATTAATAAGAGCTCCCTAATGAGGTTGACCGCTCAAAGGGTCTCTGAGCCAAGCCGCTCGAACGAGAACACAAGCAAGACTCGAAATGGGCAGCCTACGCCTGGCTACATCTCGGGGTGAGAGAACCGTCTCTTAACAATGCTTTTCTCCCTAAGGAGTGACCGCTCAAAGGGTCGCTGAGTCAAGCCTCTCGATCGAGAACACCGGCAAGAACTGACTATTCGACTCTCTTCTTTTCCTTTTGAAACCACGCAGCCTTTGTTCGCTGGTGGTTTTTCTGATTGGTTATTGCTTTTAATTTGTTCGCTTTCGATTGGTTCTGATTCGGTGGCGACTGTCTGACGTAAAATGGGATCAGCTACTTAGCGCAGGTGGGCTTGATTACCTAGCAGGTGGACTTAATCACCTGGCAGGTGCACTCCTAAACACCTGGGCGCTTTTCGGAACGAATTCTCTTTTGTCAGTCTTTGATCCAAGTCCCGACCGTCTGGTGCCAGAGAGATGGAAACAGATTGTCCTGTTCTTTTACGACTCTGTCGGCGAGTTTGCCTTGGTAGGGTTAATTGAGGGGTCCATCAATGAATCCTCACAATGGTATAAGGCAAATTAAGTCGCATTTTACTAATACAGAAAGCATAAAGAACTTTCAAGTTATTTCGGCTTTGATTAAATCCGAAATTCCTAGAGGCGGTACCATAACAGATTGCTGTCAGCATCAGAACAAAAAAAGAGAAAAGTAGAAAATATTTGCCATAATGAGGAAGATTTAAAATTAAAGTCGAAGTAAATTGAATTGCAAAAGGAACTTTCTCAAAAACTATTAAATCATGATGAAAGCAAGATTTCACAAGGTATTGCAGACAGATGAGTGCTGTTGAAAGCGAACAGATTCTTTTTAAAGAAGGTAAAGATAGAATGTCTAAAACGATATGTGCCTTAGAAGAAAACAGAAAGGCGCAGTTGGAATGTAACAAACATAGAAAGTAATATTTTTTTGTTTAATAAAATGTTTATTAGTCATGTTAATGTCAAAGTTATTTCTTACCTTGCACATAATTTTATGGAAATGGAAAACACTTGGTAAGTTTTTATGTATGTTTTTCTTATTCATTATATATATATTTCATCAATTTTAGTAAGTATTTAAAATGAATTCTGTAATAGTTTACAGTTATGTTTATTGTTTATCATTCATACAGTCATATGTTTAAAGTTTAAAAACCTGAATTTTATTAGTTTCTTTATTAAAATATCTTCCACTGCTCCTTTGATGTGCTGCTCCAAAATGTTAATTTACCTGCTCCAAGATTTGCTCCAAAATACTTTGCAGCAATTACCATCACTGCGTACATCATCACCTGTCAATCACCCCATCAGATGTCGGATATCAGGAGCTGGACCATCTGGATATTGGGGGAAATCATTAGCTGGTTAAAACTATCATCGTTGGCGAGTGGCGTTTTACTTTACAGCGATTTGATTGGAAAATATTCCACCCGTTTTACCTTCTTGGCGATATTTACGCCCTCATGGCGTTATGTTTGAACGTCACAAATTTTTTTTAAATTTTTATTTCGGCTTATATACGGGTTTTGAATTTTAGATAAATTTTTGAAGAAAAAACGCACCCTCGGCTTATACACGGATCGGCTTATATTCGGAAATATACGGTAATTGCAACTGCCCAGATAGTTCTAATTTGTGTAAGCATGTACATAAAGTGCATTCCACTAATCCTTAAACTAATCTCAATAACAATGACCTTTTTGATGATGCTCCTAGGATTGAAACAGATGGTTTTAAAGAACCCTTAAAATCTACATTTATTGCTAAAGATTTGTACAATCCTCATTCCAAGGCTGATAAATTAAAAGCATGTCAAAAGTTATGGGATTCCTTATCTCAAAAATTAAATGATCCACGAGTTCAAGAATTCATGCTTGACAATGTATATACAACATTGCAAACATTAGTTGCTGGATGCCGTGGCATTTTAAACTCAGAGACTGATAAAAATTCTAATATTTTTCCTTCTTCAAAAGTGGCTCCAAATCAGGCTATTGAGCGTCAGATTCTATTCAAAACCCGAAAAAAACAGAAAGGTGTAATGCTTCACAAGAGGAATAGTGCTAAAAGGTTCTTAGATTCGGAAGATGTTGATGATTGTTTTGTAAATATGACCCCATGCAAAAAGGCAAAGATAGATTCCTATGAACCATTTACAAAATGAAACAGGTGAATCTTTTACTAAAAGCATTGGGGTCTACAAATTGTGTCAAACAGCTTTCAAATCTCTGGATCCTTTTATTACTATTAATGAAGAAAGTGCTATTAAATTGAAGTCTAAAGATTTTGTCAGAGGATGGTTATTTGACGTTATCATTGATGCATTTTTTTATGTGCTGTGTACGGTTAATCCAGACTTCGTTTTAATTGATTCTGCTATTACAAACCTAATAACAAATAGCATGTCATCAACAGATCAATTACTAGCTTGCAATCCTTTAATTTTATCATCAAAATATTTATTTCTGCCTGTTTGCATGGAAAATCATTGGTGTTTAATACTTATTAATAAAGAAAAAAGATGCATTGATTTTTACGATCCATCAAATAATGATATTTCTGACAGGTATTGCAAAATTTTAGATAATGTTAAAAATTATTTTGGTTGTACAACTGGGGGATGTGGACTATTAATTTCCCCTTACATGTGTTGCAACAAGATTCAATGAACTGTGGTGTGTTTGTATGTTACTTTGCCCATCAGATAATATATAAGTCTAGTGTTTATGTGCCATTTGATACAAATAAATTTCGGGCATACATTTACTGTGTTTTGTTAGGAACAGTGATTCCTTCAAAGGACTCATTTAATAAACCAACTGTAAATAATACTTTCGTAGATGCTAATTCCTGTAATTTTTCAAAATTTAAGACAATAGATAAAAGTAATGTTTTGACATGTGAAGTAAAAGTTAATGACATAGAGATTAAGACATACATGCTGAAATCTTTAGATCTCTTTATTTCATTAGAAGAAGAAACCCTTTTAAGATCAGCTTCTACTGCTTTTTGCAAAGGTTGGCTGTATGATTCAATAATTGATGCTTTTGTTTTTAATGTTATTAGGTATTCAAACACCTTTGGATCAATGGATGCAATATGTTCCTCTTTGATATTAAATGGTGGCAAATTAAATGGTTCTTATTTTGAGCAATTAAGGAAACATAGAATTTTACTCATTCCAGCCAATGTCAATAAACATTGGAGTCTAATTGTTGTAAATATTGATAGCCATACCTTAGAGTTTTATGATCCATTAAATGACTTCATAGATAAAACATCATCACTTTTATTGCTTAAATGGTGTTCAATATTAAGTAGTGTATTTCCTAACTCAAATAAATGGACTTTTAGTTTCCCTCCCCATGTCAAGCAAACTGACAATATAAATTGTGGTGTCTTTGTATGTTATTATGTTTATAAAAAAGTAAGTAATACATCTTTAAATTCAGATTTCAACATACCAAATTTTAGACAATTTATTTATGATACTATCATTGGAACATAAAAGTATTTGTACATACCTACACAAAACAAGGAATTAAACAGATGTCAAATGTGTATGTAAACAATAATTTACAGATCATGCAGTTACAGTTAATATGTATCTACTTAAACCTTAATAATTTTAAGTAGTAGTATTTTGGGTTTGCATATGATTAATAACGATTTTTAGGTCAGTTCGAAATAATTTGTTCACATATTTAGTAATTACTTATTACAAAACCCTTAACACAAATCAAAATTGAGTTTGCTTGAATCCTGTAATCAGTTCTTCAGTAATTTGTTTTCAACTTATTGCTTGCTTTTCTAACCCACTGTTGCATGGATTTTATGTGTTGTAATTTTACTGGTGAAGTTTCTGCTTTGGTAACAATTTCTCATTTGTGTAAGGATGTTTGCAAATTGACCAGTTTTATGTCTTTAAATGAGTTTTGCGATGAGATATTAAGCTTTAAATCAAAGCAGAAATCTCCTGGTATAGAAATATTTTAACAGAATATAGCAATAGTTTTTTGATTAAGTTTGCTTGAAACCTGTAATCAGTTCTTCAGTAATTTGTTTTCAACTTATTGCTTGCTTTTCTAACTCACTGTTGCATGGATTTTATGTGTTGTAATTTTACTGGTGAAGTTTCTGCTTTGGTAACAATTTCTCATTTGTGTAAGGATGTTTGCAAATTGACCAGTTTTATGTCTTTAAATGAGTTTTGCGATGAGATAAAGTTTGCTTGAAACCTGTAATCCTAGCTATTGTTTGGCGCAGCATGGCCAAATCTGGCCCTTGTGCCATAAAAAACCAACCAACCAACCAACCAACCGAAACCTGTAATCAGTTCTTCAGTAATTTGTTTTCAACTTATTGCTTGCTGTTCTAACTCACTTTTGAGTAGACTTGAATTAAAACAATTTGTTATAACAAAACAAGTTTATTAACAACAAATATAACAAGGTTGTGGAATGACCATTTTCTCATTCTAATCTCAGTCTAAGGCCTCTCTCAGTCTAATTCCTGAATCTT
This sequence comes from Meta bourneti, assembly GCA_933210815.1. NCBI lineage: Eukaryota > Metazoa > Arthropoda > Arachnida > Araneae > Tetragnathidae > Meta > Meta bourneti. The sequence goes on along the minus strand of OW119932.1, from coordinate 59,605,172 downwards.
AACCCTCGTGCTCACACAGCACCCTCTACAATATACGGAGGATTTAACAAATAATAAACATCTTTTAGTTCAGAAGACTTATTCGAAAAGCAGCATTGAGAGAATAAACTGTTGAACATGGGGGGGGGGGTTGCAGTGTGATCTTATAAATCAATGATTTCTGGTAGTTGAAACATTTCCAGTTTAAAATGTTTTTCTCAATGAAAGTATGTTGTGTATTGCCTTACGAGTATAACAGATTTGTGTTTTGTTATTTATTGAAATACAGTTTATATTTTACAGATATATTACAAATCTCTGATGTCTGAAGTTTTCCAACTGAAAAGAAAAATAGACTTATTTGGTGTCACCTAGTCATTCAATATTTAGCAGTTAAAAACTAAATGATGTTTGTTTTTGATGACCATTTCATATGGCATCAATAATAAATTTCTTTTAGTTAGGATCATGGTATGCCGATTTAAATCAAGATTTTAAATTTCATTTTCCTTTCTCTGTGTGTATTACGTTTATTACAATTAAATAATTATGAAAACAAGATTCATGTTATTTTATTCAAATAAGTTTAGAAATTTGCTCGTATTTAGTTCACCTCAACAATTGTATTGAAAATAATCCTTCCCCTGAAGATACTGAATAATTTTTTGATAGGTATCAATTATTAGACAACTATGTATTTCCCTATTGGGCTGTTGATCAACAGGTGTCACTCACATGCCTGTTCATCAGTGTTGGTTTTATTTTAAATAAATCCGATGATTTTTTTAATTCTGATTTTTTTTTGTACCCTGACACTTAGTCACAACGAAATAGTTTTCTGTAGTATCAAAAGTATTCAAATTTTACACATAAATCTTTATAATGGGAAATTTCAATATTTTCGTTTTGTTTGGTGTAATATGTTGGTTAATTTTATGCATTGATCCCTAGGAATTCTTTGCATTGCCAGCATAACTATTCTATATTTAAGGAATTGGAAGTTTGGAATGTAAAAGTTAATTCGTCCATCTGATAGTTGAATATGTTAAAATAAATTTGGGTTTTAAAAGCAGAAAGCTCTTTTATGATTATGATTGCAATGATGAATTTTTTTAATGCAACTTCAAAATTCCACACAATTGGAATATTCTGGAAGAATGCTATTACTCTTATCCTATGCTGTTCATAGAAAAACGCTTCATTTTCGTGCATGTTAGTGTAAACCCTTTATGTGTTTGTGCTTGGAAATACTGATGCTCAGAAATTTTTTTAAATAAACATTTGATTTCAATATATGTACATTTTCATGTCTTATTCATTTCTTACTATTCACTTACAAATAACATTTTTCACAAATAAGTACTTTTTGCAAGCTGAATATTAATGAGTTGGAATTTTTCCATGAATTTTTTGTACAAGTTATTTTTATTTTATTTTCCATTGGTTACATGATTTTTCTCTAAAACAAGTCTAACACATTGATTACTGAATACAAAATTAGCAATTCTATACTTTTTATTCATATATGATAATTATGTAAAGCAAAAAATTTCATGTCACCGGGTATGGGTTAAAATCAAACTAATTTAAATAACTCGAGTACCAGATGGGAAAACCATTGCTTATGCATGGCATTCGTTGTGCATGTCATTTATTTACTCTATCATGTGATTAACTATGCTAGTTCCTATATTGTGTTTAAATTTTTCAAAAATTTTCCCTGATATTTTTTTATTAATGCTATTCATCACAAATATTTTACTGTTTAATATATATCAAAACTATCTAGAAACTACACTATTTACATGTCTCATGTCCAACAAGTTGAAACTTGTCCGGCAAGGCTCGAATTAAAATCATAAAAATCCAATTTAAATATTAAAAAAATCACATTTAAATCAAATGAATAGGAGTGTTATGATTTTTCCAATCATGATTTTTTCATATCCTAGTTAAGATGATTAGAGAAAGATTATGGAATCTGAACATTGAAAAAACTCACCTGAGCATTCAAAGAATTTCCCTGCAGTCATAATTACTTATATGTGGTTGACATATTCATCAAACAAGAATTGTGTAAATCTTTAAATATTGTTAACAGACATCAACTAGTTTGTATTATATATTTTCCCGTGAGTTCTTTTATGTTTCATAAATTTATTTGACAGTCATGTGAATTAGATACATGAAGCAGGACCAGCTGAAGAGGCAAAATAGTGTCATCAAAAAAGGCACATTTCGTGCTTAGAATCACCACCAATCATAGGTAAACTTGCAATAATAACTCAAATAACTTAACTTTTAAGAGAGTAAAAACCCATATTTACCTAAAATTATCAGACCTCTATTCTTTGACAGAAAAACTACTCAGATTGCTCTTACTCCGTATTTTTCTACATATTGAATATTACAGTTGAATTCGGGGTGAGATTTTGGGTTCCGTTATTTCGAACCTTGTGTTTTCCAAATAATTCAGAGATTAAAATTAATATTGAATATTAAGTGCAATTATCGAGTTGTAAATATGATTTTTACCTATGTAAATTACACATTTTAACACTTCTATAAACATGACTAACAGATGCCGTCCCATCTACAGGGTGGAGCTTAAGTCCCCTAGTTCCGAAGTTTTATCGTTCGGTGCCGTAAGCCAGTGCTTCCCAACCGATGTGCCGCGAAAATTTTTACCGCAAAGTCCTGATGATGGGGCGACGGTACCGGAGGGTTATCCATCGGCGAAAAAGCTATGAACATTCTTTTACCATTTGCTGCAACATACATGTGTGAGCAAAAGTTTCTCTTCTATGCTCACTATCAAGAATTTAAAGAGATCATCCTTGAAAAGTCTTGATCATGAATTGCGTGTAACTCTTTCAACCATAGACCCAGATATAAAAAAGTCGTGTTCACAGAAACAAGCTCAAGTATCTCACTGAAATAAGAAGGAAATATATGTATTTACTGTGACAAAAGAATATGAGGATATTTATATTAATACTTAAAATGTTTATTTTTTCATTAAATTATTATTATTATATATAGCATATTTATACATAGTCAGTAATTCTTTTGTATATAATTAATTTTACTTTTGTATTTTTACATCAAAATTTTATAAAATAAGTGTTCTAAAAATTTAATCACAATTTCACTCAGTCAAATCTGACAATTTAGTCACTATTCTTAGTCCCCTTGTTATTGTAATTCTTAGTTCATAGATGAAGAGACGTAACTAGGCTAGTTTCCACCCGGGGAAAGAACTCGCCTTGCCCCCCCACCGACCAACCAAACCAAAACCCTCCCCATAATACCTGATATCGCCACCACACATTAATTCCACTAGTCCAAATTTTTTTATTAAACTTCGATGGTAAATGCTCGATTTCAAAGGTAAATACACTGCTGGCCACCGTAAATGCAACACCCTGAAGGAAGCATGCAAATAATATGAAATTTACAACATGCATTAGCGGAGGTGAGATATGCAAATGATTAGAATTTCAGCGCAGACGCACATCACGCGCGCCTGTAGCGCCACTTCAAAGCTCTATTTAAGGCTTGGAGGTTTCGACGATTTCAAGTACGGCAATTGTGTTTTTCTTGTGGTTTTTTCAAAAAAAAACGATCAATTATGCCTCGTAGAAAACAGCGATCTTTTGATCAAGTATCCGAGTTCGACAGAGGAAAGATAGTGGCCTACCGAGATTGTGGATTATCTTTCAGGAAAATCGGTATTCGTGTTGGACGAAACCAAACAACTGTAATGCGGATATGTGATCGTTGGATGCAGGAGGGTACGACGGACCGACGTGTTCGATCGCATCCACCTCAGTGCACCACTTCACGTGATGACAGGCATATTGTGCGTATGGCAGTGACGGATCGCTCAGCCACATCACGAACCATAGCACAGCACATTCAGTCTGTACCACATCATCCAGTGTCTGCGCGTACCATTCGACGCCGTTTACAGCAGAGTGGTCTGTCCGCAAGACGTCCATTGCTTCGTCTACCCTTGACGCAGAACCACAGACGTTTCCGCCGCCAATGGTGCGATGAAAGAAGGATGTGGACGGCAGAATGGAATGAAATTGTCTTTACTGACGAGTCACGCTTCTGTCTGCAACACCACGATGGTCGGATTCGAGTCTGGAGACACCGTGGAGAGAGGATGCTGAACAGCTGCGTTATGCACCGCCACACTGGTCCTGCACCGGGTATTATGGTATGGGGCGGTATTGGATATCCTCTCGCACTCCTCTAGTACGCATTGCCGGTACTTTAAACAGCCAGCGCTACATCTCCGAGGTGTTGGAGCCAGTTGTCCTTCCTTGCCTTCAGGGCTTGCCCACAGCCATATTTCAACAGGATAATGCGCGACCACACGTGGCACGCATTATCCAAGGGTTCTTCGTCAATCGCCAGATTGAATTGCTTCCCTGGCCAGCTCGCTCTCCGGATCTTTCGCCGATAGAAAACATGTGGTCCATGGTTGCTCAACGATTGACCCAGAATACATCCCCAGCTGCCACACCAGATCAACTTTGGCAACGTGTGGAAGCTGCTTGGTCTGCTGTACCCCAAGAACACATCCAAAGTCTCTTTGAATCAATGCCGAGGCGTGTGGCAGCGGTGATCTCCAACAATGGCGGCTACTCTGGCTACTGATTTTGGCAGGAACCACACTTCACAGAAGTCTATAAATTTAATCATTTGATACTTGGTCAACATGTTATCTACAAAATAAATTTTGTTGTGATATCTCTTGTCTTTCTTGGTGTTGCAATTTGGGTGGCCAGCAGTGTAGATTAATTTGCAGCAATTTCATTTTTAGTACAAGATAAAATACCAAATTAATTCTAAGATATTTCATTCACAAATAATCTAAGAGTAACATGTTTGGAATATTCTTTCATACTTATAATCGCTGCAAATGAAATTAAAAGGTTTTATCAAATGATATCGAGATACAGTGGCTCCCAAAAGTGTTCGTACACTTACGAATTTCAAAGAAATACTGCTCTATCCATTAATAAAATTAATATTTCAGAATGGGAATTTTTTAATAACATCTATAACTTGTTCTTAACAAAACTACGTAAAATATTTTAAAAACATAGTAAAACTTTTTTTTTGGAAAATCAATAATCAAAAAGTAACAAAAAACTTACCTCACAAAAGTCTTCGTACACTTTAAAAAAATTTCTACATATTAGTAAATATTGTAATATGTCGGTAAATTAGTACTTAGTAGGATATCCTATAGCATCCACAACAGCTTTTAAACGTCTGGGAATAACGTTCACTAGTTTTTTCGTAATTTCTGCATCAATGTTCCACTATTCTTCAATCATTACTGTTTTTAGTTCACTTTTTGTTTTAATGCCGTGTCTTCGTACTCTAACCTAGTTCTCTCCAAATGTGTTCTATTGGGTTTAAATCCGGCGATTGAGGTGGTGTTTTCAGAACTTGTGGACAATTATAGACTCCAGAGGCGAACGTTGAAAGCCGTGTGCTTAGGATCGTTATCTTGATAAAAACAAAGTTCTTTCCAATACCCAAATTTTGGGCTGATAATTTTAAATTGTCTTTTAAAATATTTAAATAAAGAGCATGATTCATTATGCCATCAATAAATACCAAATTACCTAGTCCTGATGCTGACATGCACCCCCACACAAGGACACCTCCACCGCCTTGGCCTAAGTTCTTGGGATTTAGTTAATCATTTTTTCTTCTCCATACAATTATACGCCCATTGGAACCAAACATGTTAAATTTGCTTTCATCTGCAAATAAGACATGATTCCAATTAGTTTCTGGCTTATTTATCATTGATTTTGCGAAGGAAATCCTAAGCTTTCTATTTTTCGTACTTACAAAAAATTTTCTACGGGCAGAACGCATATTTAATCCAACTGATCTGAGCACTCGTCGAACAATTTCAGATGAAAAAGAAGTATAAAAATTTTCAGTAAATTCTGTAGAAATTTTTACAGCACTCAAACGTCGATTTTTCACAAATTTTCTAACTATAAATCTCTGATCACGTTGAGTTAACTTTACCGGACGACCTTTCCTTACATTGTTTTCGATCCGATTTTCTTCTTTAAAGCGTTTTATCACATACTGCACCGTAGAATGGGATAAATTTACTAATTTAGAGATATTCCGAACTGATTTACCACTATGATGAAAAATAATCAATTTTCGAATGCTGTTCGTTGTTTCCTTACGACTACGAGCCATTTTTAAATAATAAATAGAATATTACGAAGTAAGCAAGCAAAGATTAAAGCCAAACGATTTTTTAAATGTCACCACAATGCAAAAATAAAAAAAGCGATAAACGATAATTTTATTTATGAATTTATCCGAAAATATTTCGGTGTACGATCACTTTTGTGGCGTGTTCTTTCTCTGCCTCCTTGCATTTTCATTTTTATAAAAAGAAAATGAGTCAATATTTTTTTAAAGAATATTAGTTTTTATTCAAAATCACATGGAGATGATATGAAAAAATATTGAACTTTATATTCGAATTCAATTCCAGGCTACAGCGCTTTTTCTACAAATTTTTAAAGTGTACGAACACTTTTCGGAGCCACTGTATGTGTGGGCTGCATCAAAATCAGCAGACTGTTGCTTTAGAATAGGATATTTAATTATTATAAATACAGAGGCTGTTCGGACATTTTTTGAATGATTTTGATGAGCTTTAAAAAATTGTATGCTACGAAATAATTTTATTTTCGCAGCAGTTAAATAGTTAAAATATAACTTATCGCCTGCTAACTCAGAGTTTACTTCAAAATGGCGCTTTTAAATAATCAATGGTTGGAAGGCTGTTTCTTCTCTTTCCGAAGAGAATTATGCTTATTCAATTATTCAAAAACGCTGTAAAAATCAGTTTTTCGATATCTAAAGGTACGATATTATTAATGAGAAAGGAAAAAAACGTAAAAGTGAAAAAATATTTCCAAATACGTATCCAAAAAAGAAGAGAGTATATTTGTAAGGTAAGATCTTTAATTTTAAAAGAGAATCTGCCAATCAAAGGACTATTACAAAGTCATTAAAAGTTCAGTTTGAACTGTAAATAAAATAATTAACAGTGATTTGAATCTTAAAAAGGCCAAAAATTACAATGTTCATCGTCTATCTCCACGACATATTGCAGAAAGCAGAACTCGCTGTAGAATTCTGTATAAGAAGCATTTAGCTGGAGAAAGATGGAAAAATGTTGTGACAATAGACGAGGCGTGGGTGTATTTAAAAGATTGCAATAAAAAAGAACAATTTATTATCATAAAAGAGGAGAAAAATCTTAAAACGTGGTTCAACTTTGTAACTTTAACATAAGAACTTTCTCTAAGAGATTTATGATTGTTGCCGGTTTTGCATATAATGAAAAGTAAAAAGGAGGGGGGAAATGGATAAAAATCAACTCCCACATATTATCAAGACCCTATTTTATCCCCAATATGCAAAAAAAGAAATACCAAATCTTTACCCAAAATGCCAACATTCAGTAGAACTGCATCAGGATAAAGCAAGCAGCCACACATCTAAGTCCATTATTAAATTCGTGGAAAAAATGGAACAAGAAACTGGTATCAAGTCAATAAATACCCTTTACTGATATTCCTGCTAAATCTCCAGATGTCTCACCTATGGACTTTTGTGCTTTTAAAAAGAGAATTATCGAAACGTCGACCGAAAACCATTCAAGGATTTTGGAAAACTGTGGAACAAGAATTAATAACAGATTTTACTTAGGTTATTATCCTAAGTATTATACTTAGACATTTTTCACAATCTGTTAATCTATTGACAAAATGTGAAAAAAAATTTAAACACAGAAAGTTTGGACTAAAACCTAACTTTACGGGCTTTTTCGGCTGCAAACATTTTTAAAATGTCCTCAAAAGATAGCTTTGAAGCTAACTTGTGCTCTATAGATATGATGCTCAGGTTGGTTAGTCGTTTTTGTCCTGTTAAGTTTCTGAGGTAATTTTTTATGATCTTTAGTTTGCTAAAACTTCTTTCATTTGAGGCGACTGAGACTGGTATTGTGAGGAAAATTCTCAACGCTGTCGTTATGTTGGTGGACGCGTCTTCAAGTCCGTTCTTGTAAATTAGCGTCAGAAGACCTGATGGTGTAGCCGTTTTCATATTAGGGCTTAAATCCAAGGCATGATACTTAAAACTTTCCACTTCTATCGGCAGCTAGTCCTTGTCTAAGTCTTCTTTATATGCGGTAGCTAACTCAAGTGCCTGGTTCTTCAATTCTTCTCCATTCATTGTTTCAAACCGAGCTCCATTGAGGAAACCAAATAAACTATTATGTTTTGAATGACTTGAAACCTTTGCCTCAGTTCATTCAGAATCCGATCTATTATTTGTCTAATCAATATCTGATATTTTTTCTTCTGAGAATTCATAGCTTTCAACTTCATCCTTCTCATCAAACCTCCGCTTTTTCCCCCTCCGTACTTCTTTAAAAAAAGGATCGAGGTTAAGTTTTCCTGCTATTTCACACATTCTGCATTTAGCTCCTTTTATAGTTTTTGTAGTCTACCAATAAGTTTTTCCTCTTCATTTTTTATCATACGTAAATATCTGTAGTAAAAAATACTCGGCCAATTTAGCGTCCACCCCCCTAATCCGGCGCCCAGGGGCAAATGCCCCGTCTAGTTACGTCTCTGCATGGATGCGATATAAAAACTATGTCAAATATCAATCACTGAGGATGTATGGATGAGGTATTTTCATTCCATTTGTTTTGTTTTTTCCTTGCTTATGACTGCATAAGAAGACTTATCTGAAACGAATGTCTAATTGGAATGTTTATGTTTTATAATGCAAAAATATTTGAAAGAAGGATCTTACTAATTGAATCCCTAGTATGAAATAGAACAAATTAATCATGTTAATAGAAAAATGTTCCTTCATAGTGCGTCTTGAAGTTATTTATGCTTGTAGGTGTGCAGTGACGTGAAAAATTTTGTATACGCACTCTGTTCCAGATTATTCTTTTTCAATATTATTATTAAATAGTTCCTAAGAAAAAATGGAAAATATATTTAAACATGATTTTTTTAAATAAAAATCACTGATTTAAATCAAGTTGATCTAAATTCGCATACTCAGGAAAGACGTTTTGGTAAATCATGCTCAATTTTTAAATTTTAACATGATGAAAAACTGATAAAATTTGCTCAAGCAAAACGACACAAAAACACATTAGGGAGAATATTATTGTGCAGGAAAATTCAAATAAATACTTTTAATTATTTGTATAGATAAAAGTAATGCATAGATATTTTTAGAGCTGTTGTTACAGATAGTATTTTATACGATAAGTAAATTTTGAACGCCTATCCTACTTTCTTTCCTTTTGCCTTGGTGTCGAAGTTTGAAGAATGAGGGTGGCAGCTCAGGTGTGACCTCGTCATCTGACCGTGGTTCAAAATAACGAGGTGTTGTGTCCTCGGATCTTTCCCTTCGAGATAGATCTCGAACAGTCGTCAATAGCCTGTTATGTTGCTTCAGTACGACGTTAATTCAACCACTTATCTACTTTGTTTCCCCAGTAATAACCAAATTAAAACTCTCAAAGCTTTTTTAAATGGCATGAAATCACTTGCACTTTTTTGTGTATCTTACAATTTATGGTTAACAATCTTAGTCCTTTTTTTGAAAAAATAACAAGAACAAATATTAAAAATAAACAATGTACTCACAGGATAGTCGTTTTAGTCTCACAATTTCAGGTGTTACTACTATTTATACAAAAAGCAAAACATCTAAAACTTGGTGCTTTTCAGTTAGAGTATGTTAAACAATCAACTTTTGCAAATTTGATGTGATTTGAACAAGACCGACTTTAAAAATAGTGAAAAAATTACAATTTTCTGAAAATTTCCACATTTAATTCTTAAAACATTTTTTAAATTGTAGCACTTACCATTATCTGATTTACCAGATATTCTAATAAATTTTTGCTTTAAATATAAAAGCAAAAAAGTGGTTTCAACAAAGAATCAAGTGACCAGATCTGTTCTTGGAGCTTGAGTGGAATGCTAAATTACATGACATATTTGTGCAAGTATTATCATGTGTAATGAAATTTGAAAGTAATTTCGTCGGTATGAAAAAGATATTCTTATCGAGTTAGTTATGAATTGCGACTTTTTTCTGTGGAACTGGACCAATTTAAACACAAAACGACTCAAATTTAGGTGTATTAAACAAATATGCATATGGTAACTCATATATTCAAAATAATGAAACAACTTTGATACTCTTATAAAGGTCGCATGTCCCGAGGTATTATTTTTTACATTTTAACTCCACTTTATGTTATGTGTTAAATAGTCTCCCGTTTTATTTTAAATACTTAATTTATAGCGAGTGATGGTTATACAAACAGCGTATAACTTTGTTTGGGTACCAATTAAAATTCGAACTGTTATTCCACTCAATCACGTATAAGTAAATAATAAATAAAACCAGGGCCGTTCTCAGATATTAGCTGCCTTCAAGCAAATATCAAACCGCTCCCTTCTCGAAATCATTTGATTTTCTCAAACGCCTTTCATCAAGCACCTTTCAATGGTTTTTTCGACTGCTTACGAAACCGATTTCCTCTCATGACTAGATTTTTCTAACGATTTAAATAAAGTATATTTCATTACAGATCTGCAGAACAGTTTATTCATGACTGATGAAAAAACAAGCACAAATGCTCAGGGTAACTTTAAATGCAGTGAAACACAAAAAATCGTGTTTATTTTCTCTTTTTAAAAACCATCATAGGTATCCAAAAAAGACATCACTAAAATCTTGCACCACTATCTGTAATTAAAAATAAATCACTTTTCGAATGCGGTGATCAAATTATAATTGCTTTTATTTTTCTTGTATAAATTATTAGCTTTCGAGCAAAACCCTTTTAATCTTTACACAAAAAAAATCAAGTTTGAATATCTTCTAGTTCTTTTAGCTAAAGATCTCTTGACAATGCATGCCTTTTGATGAGTTAGAAATACTGATTCAATTCAGAAGAATCAATTTCAAGCGATGTGTTATAAGTAGAAAAAAATCGAAAAGCATCAAAATGTCCATCCACCGCAATCACCTCCGAGGAAGAAGCCGAGAACTTTAGAAACCGGTTCCGACTTGAACTCCCATGTCCACTTCCTTTTATCATTCTAAAACTTGGCGTTCTGTAAAATCACCTAAGCGATAAAAACACAAAATTGCAAACACACTGTACACTGCGACTACGATGTCCACCGGATGTGCACTGCACATTAACTGCAATAGTCTGTCCACTTGTGCGCTTTTATCCCTCAGAGTTTTCCTAGAATGAAACCCGTTCCGCTGTACATCGTCATGACCGTGCAACAGACTCTGTTTTCGCTTCGCGTGGTGTCGAGCGAAACGGCCCGTCAGAACGAGAAGCGTTTCAAATTTCAGGATCCCTCGACGAGTAAAAGTTTGATCGACGACCCCTTCGAGACGCCCGAGAACGTTTCCAGCCTCCGAGAGTTGGAACCACCAGAGCGTGAGTTGGTCTTTGATTTAAACCAGAATTGTTTTGGACAGCAGCCAGACTTGACAGAAGCTCAGTTGCGAGAACTGTTTGATCCCATCGACGAATGGTTCAGCAACAGTAGCATCGACGACGTGCCACCTTTGGATTTAAGCGTGCAGAAATCCTTATCACCACGCGTTTCCTGTTGACGGAAGTGTGGTGCTAAAGATAGCGACTCGACATTTCCGGTTTGGGTGTGTCGAATGGCTATATAAACTGCTGCATCGCGACACAGCTACGAATTTCTCTCTCTCGACGACTCATCATCATCATGGAGAAAAAGCTGGATGCCTTCCCGTTGACCGTCTCCGACAACGTCTTGCCTCTTCGCATGGCAGGCAGCAAGCGCATGTGGGTGGATTACGTCGCACGCGGAAAGATAGCGTGTTGCGTGGCCAACGTCTACAAACACCTCATCTCTTGGACTCGACGTCAAAACTTTGACGAGAAATTGACGGCCAACTTCATTTACTCCGTGGAGCGAGCCCAGAAAAACATTCAGGAACCCAGGAACGTGGCTTGGTAAAAGGCCGACTCTCGCTTTCCATGCGAACGAAATCCAACACGGACGTTCGCACCGCGTTCGTCTACAAAAACAGTTATTTCGTGAAAACGTTTTTCACGTTTGGACAGCTGACGGTCGCCGAGGGTACCCATGTGTACCAAAAGTCCCATCCTGTTCTACCGTTTCGAGGCGGATGAATTGGCTCGCCCGATGGTCCATGAACGGGCATTCCGCTCCACCGACCAGTTCCATTACAGAATGCACGTTATGGAACCGCACGAGGTCTACTTTGTGGAACCTCATATCACCTATCTCATCGTGACGGTTCAACCAACAGCCTTTACTGTGGACGTGGTGGCGAGCGAAACGGCCGCGCGGTTGGGTACACAAATCAAGTTTCTCAACCCGATGGGGTCGTCACCAGCCGCCGTCCAGCCCTCCATGCCTTGTGGAACAACCTCCTTCACCCGTCGTCGTCACTCAGCAAATGCCGCTCCCCTCCATGCCTGTTGTCGCAGCATCGTCTCCTCCTCCTCCACTACCCGTCGTCACTCAGCAAGCCACGCACGTCTTTCATGAATTCTCCGCCATGCCAGGTGTCAAAAAGGTCGTCTCACGTTCACCGTGGGACAATTCTCTCGTCACGACTCCTGAACCAGCCAATTGTCTCTTTCTCCAGACATTTGCCGATGGATCGTCGCCGCCATCAGCACACCAAAGCGTCGTGGAACGACTTTTCATTGGAAACTCAGATGTGGAGGACCAAGCTATTATGAATCGTACTGCAATATCAAGAACCCTAGCTCAAGAATTAGGGTAAGGACCCCTTGTTGCAACAGTAACTTTTATTAATTTTTAAGACAGAACAACCATAATTATATGTCCATTTTCAGAACTATAACAAAGGAATATGAAATAGTATTTAAATACAAAATTACAACCAATATGAAAGTTTATTTATTCAATGCTCAAATTATAATATATACAGTTTTTGTGTTTATAGCTATGTATCTAATGCTATTGTTCCTTTGAGATAGTAAAATCCAGATTTGTAGACACAGTATTCCTGAAAAGAAAATAGTTGTTCAAGTAAATTTGTACGCATAAACATTAAAGTGGATTGAGACAAAAATAGTTTGACATTTTTTCTTAAAATTTCAAGGTTAAATATTTTCTTGAAAATTACTATGTAATAACTTCACCAAAATCAGTTTGGGGAGGGTATCCAGAAAGCATAAGTAAAGTAATAAAAGTGTTTTGTAAAATTAAATTGTTCTGATCTAAGCTATGATATATTTATGAACAAAAATGTTTATCAAAAACATTTAATGAAATATTTTTAAATACAAAACACAAAGAGAAACTATACTAAACAGACACACCTTGAGAATCAGACAGGGAGAAGTAGACATCTTCCATTGGGTGGACTTTTTAATTATCTGAATAGTTTCCGAGAACAAATTTTTACGTTTGACACAAAATGTAATGCAAATTCCCTGTTCAACTTATTCAGTCATTGCTCACAAGTCCCACAGAACATATGCTCACTCAAGAGTGGCTAGCATCTAACGGATTGGTCCAATGGGTTCCTGACTTTTCACGCATGTGTATTAATGTCTCCTCTCCTTGGCTGCCAAGTTATATCAATGCCACACAAACCGTTCTTGTTATATTAGCAATAGCTGGATACTTTCTGGACAGACCTTGTACACATTATTTATTTTTACTTGTTTAAACTTTAAATAAAAATAAACAAACTTGAATTTAAAATTATTAGCAATACACATAACTTTAATTATCAATTCATTAATCTAATTATGATTTTATTGCCCTTTGAGCGTATAAATGTTTTCACAGCAGAAACACAAGATACTTTTAAGTTAGTTTAGTAAGAGTGGTCACAACTGCAAATAAGTCAGAATTACAGTAAATTAAGAATGAAACACCCTCTTAAAAATCGAGTTGATTTTTAAAGTATTTTATACTTTTATTTATTTAATAATATTTTATGAATTTGGTTAATAAAATAAATTTTAGTCAGAATGAAGGTAAATATATCACTAAATTTTTTTCTTTTGCAGGTATGTGTTCAATACATGACTGTATCTAACCTGTATGTACATATTAAGCCAGGAAAGCATGACACTTTCAACCAGAGAAAGTATGGAAGCAATTGTTTGTACTGTGGTTAGTGTTAAACTCCGGCTGAATTGAGGCTCAATTACATTAACTATCAGGATCTGATTTTGTTCAACTTAAGTACTAGTTAACTGGTTTAAGGAACTACCTTTTTGTTAACACATTGTTTATCGTACATCATCTTTGTAGTTTAATAACTTTAGCAAACATGTAGTTAGAGAATAAATGTTTAAATCTTGTTAATATCTAAATTTTAAATAAATAATAAATGTTATATGTAAAAAGAATTATGGATTAGTTGATAAAAGTTGCAAATCACTAAAAAACAAGTTCATAGCCTGTTATTGGAAAGATTGCTTTCATTTACAAAGTTTGGCACTTTATTTTCGATTTCTTCATACTTGTTATAATCAGGGTGATTATAATTAAACAGATGTTTCAAGCTCTGTATTCTTATTCAATTTGGCATGTATACCTTCCTACAATGCGAATTTGATTTCCAAAACAAAAAATTTATCAATGGGCTAGGTTCAATAAGCAGCACTGTGTTCGAGTTAGAAAACTAAATTTCCTCAGTAATTCAAATAAGTTCTCTTGGGGTCAAGTCGGACATCTACCATAGCTGAAATCAAGAAATTGGTTGGTTTGTTGGAGTTTTATGGCACAAGGGCCATATTTGGCCATCAAGAAATTGGAGTTAATCTAAACAAAATGTAGCAGATCTAAAACTGACATGGGGGAAAAGTAATAAATTAACTAAATTAGATATTATGAAGGATATCACACAAAGATACAGGTACTTGTTAAATAGAATAGAAAAGGAAAACAAAGCAATTTTCAATTTAGTTTAACTGTGGCCACATAAGTACTAATATTTTATTGCTTTTCCAACAAATACTCCCAACAAAATTTTAGTTCAACAGGTATTTAGTCTCGAATTAGGTCTTGGCCAAAGGTTAATTAAAATATCTGTAATTAGATCCACTTTAATGTACATAAAATCCAATGTTACATCCAGCAAATGGACTCATCTGAGGTTAAGTGATCTCAGTTAGGGATGGGATTTTTTGCATGACATTGGTTTGCAGCTCCAAAGAGGAAAACTGTATCGGACATGTTAACGAACCTTATTGTGTTTTCAGCTTTGCAGTTCTGACCTTACCATCTTTGCCAGGAATCAATTGTGTTACCCTAGTAACAGGCCAATCGAAAAAAATGTGATAGTTCAATTAGAATCTGAGGCATCCTCAGCAATGTTCTCTCATTGAAATTTCTCCACTCTTTTAAGAACATTTATTTTTTACACTGTTCAAAATCCACACCACCAATCTTTGTCACTGAAATTTTAAAAATTAAATTCTGTACCAAGGCGTCTCTGAACAAATTGATATTAGAAGAGTGTCTCTCCTTTTTTCCAATTCTGAATGATAGATGCGAAAGTTCTTCACTGGACCAATCTTCCTCGGGTTGCCCCAGCCATTCGGGACTAATTCACCATTGAGAGCCATAGAACTGTTGAGGATAGCAACAGCATAATTTAAGATCAAAAATAAATATCATCAATGTGCATTGAGGGCAAACTAATATATTTTAGAAAAAGTCTGTTGGCAACGAACGGTTCAATCATGTTTAATCCACTGAATCATTCGATAAAGTTGTTTTCAAATTAGGTAAGTTCAAGGCAGTTTGCACTGAATATACTAATCTGTCTCCTATGTAGTATGTCATCAACTCCAACTTAGGAATGCTTTAAAGAAGCTACTCTTGATTTGTTTCTTACGAGATTAACTTTAAGGTTGCGATACCTGTTAAATATGCATCTCTGATAGTTATTTCCTTTAATCATTTCAGAAACTTTCTGAACATCGATATGCAAAGTATCCCAAGATGAGATACTTTTCATGTTTCCTGCAGCTTAATTTTTGCAAGTAAAATCACAGGAGATAAATAAACTAACAGGATCAAAGCATTTTTACATAGAAGTCTCTTTCCTTGTGACTATAGTTAGCTCCATACCCAGTATGAGCAGCATTGAAAATTTGGCTTCTTCCAAGCTATCAGAATTTTGTCTGGCACATAGACGATTCTACTAATGGTTTCAGGAAATATCCATACTTTCCTTGTGTTTTTCTGAGGCTCTCCAGAGCTCAGAACCCTCCAGGTCATCATGCAGGACTGGAAGATTTGTTTTCATTCAGCCAGATATGGCACTCATCATGCTTAACAAGTCCCTGATGTAGATTTTCACAAGCAAAAAAAATCTCATTTCCAATCCATTCTCACAATTGCTCCACAGCTTTCGAATAGTTGGTAGCAGAGGCCGGGAAACTTTCCACAATACCTGCAGCTTCAGATTTCAGAACCATTGCCAGGAGTAAGTACTGGAATTTACATTTACAGAATACATTCATCTTTATGAATTTTCAGTAACTGACTCCAAAATGATAAAGACGTTTCTGGTTTAACAGCTTACATCAGTTCTTGGATGCAACACAAGGTGGGAAAGTTGTCAAATCTTTGGGTTTTAGATTGGAATAGTAGATGTGCAAAACTGCTATTTTATAAGTGTTATTCACTGCTGATATTAATAGTTTGTTGACAGTTAACAGTTAGTAAAAGTTTAAATTAATTGCATTTTGTGTACTTTTTTAAGTTTTAGTAATTTCACTTTTTTTATTAAATTTAATTTTTGTGACACAAGTTTGGCCTTTCTAAAAGTTACCTTTTAACCTTTAGCAATAACATTTTTTAATAATTGTTAATAATCTTGATAACAGTTACTAACTGTTAATATATAGTAACACTGTTATTTTAACTGCTATCAGAACAGCAGCACATCTCTATGGGTTGGATTCTGGCTTTTTCGGCAATGTTCAAAACAGGATAAGCAGCACCAAATGCAATGATAAAAACTAAACAGTAAAGAGTGCAAAGCTAAAGGCCAAGAATACAGTTAAAACCTTTAGGTTAAAAATAATTATTCCGATTTGGATTATTGACAAGTTATGATGCGTGCATTACATTACCTGATCACACATTACTTGTTAAACTTTAAGGTGTAACAATCTCATTGCTGCACTAACGAAATTTCAATGCTTTAAGTGCTTGCAAAAAGATCCTGACAATTAATAACAGGAATATTCTCAGAAAAATATTTGTGAAATTGAAATTCTGTGTCAGGAAAGGATACTCTAAATTTGGTTGAATTAGATCTGATAGTTTCTAGTTATAAGCAGCACTTTCGTTATAACCATGCTGTAATGAGATGTAAAATGAAACAGTTTTAATCATGTAAGAGTAGGGTTCCCACCCTTCAAGCAAAAGAAAAAGTAGCCTTTTCGAGGCTACATAGATCACAACATATTACCAGCAAGGGCACATGTGTTCAAGAGAGTATGTTTGGGTCTCACGGACAGTTTTAACTAACCTATAAATATTAGGCTATTGATTTTTGATGACACTTGGCTTTGGTTTTTGAATGTAGGTTAAATAAAATGTGTACTTGTAAAAATTAAGGCCTTATAAACTAAAATGGAAAATCTGGCCTTTTTAAAGTCCTTAGGTATCTCGAAGATTTTAGATGTCACAAAAATAACTTGATACAGTAGAAAGCAAGATACCAAACAAGTGAAAAACCAATACTAACTTCAAATATCTGTCTGCAATCTGGTTCAGTAATTTTCTCTCGCAATTCATCTTCCACTTTTTTAACAAAGAAATTGGTTCTGGCTCTTGCAGTCGTGGAAAATAGATCTAACAGAGCAGCTCGGTACTGTCATGACAAAATTAGAAGAAATAAGAAAGTTGCAGAACCACAAAGGAACAAATTCAAAGTAACAAAATAAAACTAGTGCTTACCCTATCAAGTTTGTTGCCGTATTTAGTAAAGGCATACAAAATTTCTGGTGAAGTGTTTTGCGGCCACTGAAACAAAAATAGTTTTAATTTACAATGTAAAAATTAGTATATTTTATAGTGATATTTTCTAGTTTTCAAATGCACCACCTTGCATAGCATTGACACCAATAAACTTTATGTTAGCAAAAGCAAATATTCTGGGGTGTAACATAGGCATTCTCATGGAGCACCCTGGGTAAAGCAAAATCTACTACAGCTTTTGCTGTTTTCTCTCTATATGCATAACAGGACTTCCTTTGATAATGAAGATAAGGTACACCATTTCTACAAAAACGAAAACAACTTCCCACATTTTAAACTATTTATTCACACTACGATAAGGCACAATCAGCACCAGAAGAGTTTCTGAAGACACACTTGTGGTTAAGATTTGTAGAATTTCATTATATTTAATTTCAAGTATGTGATATGAAAAGATGTGTGCAAGGCACCTCTAACCCCTTCTATGGAAATCTTTATGGGGTGAAGAACATTATTATATGGCAGACCTCAGTCTTTTAGCAAGTCTGTCTGGCAGCCCAATAGCCTAGAAACAGAAATAAAATATGGAACTCTATCAACAGTATTTATTATTCTCTGTGATGTCAGTAAGATCAGGGCAACTATTAAGGTAGGTTCCAGTCAAGTGACCGCACAAGATGATTTGGAGAGTCTGACAAGCCAATTCAGTATAGATGATTATAAAAGCTATTAATTATAGATAACCCCATTCGTACAGTAAAAAATCCTTAGAATTTTATTTTATTTGAGGATTGGGGTAGGGCATACCCTGTTATCCCTCCATGGTTAATTTTAAATCTTCAAAGAAAAATAATTATTACATTTCAAGAATGTTCAAAAGTATTCTATGAATTTAAAGGAAACTAAATGCATAAGGAAATAACAAGTGTGTGGGGTTCTTGGGCCCTCAGATACTCCTCTGAATGATGTCAACTTACCTAGAATAGCCCATTTCCACCCCCACCTTTTTTTCTTTCATCATTTATACAGGCAAATAAATTTGATATGCACAAAATTCAGATTGAAGTTTATCTAGCATCATCTTCAATCACTAAGAAAGCATTTTGATAAATTTACTCATTTCATCAGAAAAAGCTCAAAAGTTTGGTTTGTGACATTTCCTTATTGAAAATTCCTGCATTTTGCATTGCTGTGTGTTATTGTTAAAGTCCACAGCATCATTTAAGAAAGTCTTATACTTTCATACTCTTTCTTCTGATTTGTCAAGAACAAACCCATTTACATGCAGAGACAATGATGGAGGTAGATAGTCAGCTTGAAAAGACAATCAGCTCAAAGACAATAATGCCAATGACATTTGTTTTGCAAACATACATATACAACTGCCCATCCTTTTTTGTAGGGAAACATTTTCTGAAATGTCTGTCCTATGTTAATGATTTGTAATAAAATGTACTACATAGGATACCCAAGACCAAACTCATTTGAAACTGTTACATTAATTAAATCAAAATTATATTGATTAATTTTATGGCTTGAATCAATGCATAATATTCTAATGTGACTTCAACATCATGTCCTTTTGCTCTTTACTTTGATATCCTAAAGCAAGAGGTGTTACTATTTATTACAAGATCTAAATTGAGAACCATACAGTATTAGACCATTGAGTCATACTTCTCATTTGCATCATTCTTTGGCTGCAATGTGAGCTCGTGACAAGAATGAGGGTAGGACCATAGGTTTTAATTATGTTATGTAAAAGGAAGATTTTTACAGTAAAACACTTCCTATATTCATAATTTCCAAATTTATGTCTTAAAAGTAATTGAATTTTTTTTTACAGGAATACTTAATAGAAATAGTGCTTTAATAAAATTGAAAATATTTATTTTAAGGGTTAAAACTTACAATTTAAACTGTAGGGATGGATATAATTAGGGCTGTAAGAGACAGGAACTAAGTGTTTTTGCATACAAGTGTAAATTCTAAAGGGACAGTTAAGATCAGGTATTACATTTCTTCTGTTTTAACAAGTTCTTTTTCTGAAACTCTTAAGCTTAGATGGTAGAAAATTAAATTGTTATGAATAATAATGAATAGTTTTACAGCTTCACTGCTAACCACCTGTTGTTTCGTAAAAGATGTTTCTTCCATCTACCCAGCTTTGAAAACTAACCATTGAATCAAGTGAAAGCATGTCAAGATAATTTAAATTAAGTATCTTCAAATTTCCATAGTACTTAAATGGCCTATTACACTTGAAAAATACAGTGCATTTCCCTCTCATTATTTAAATGACATATAAATGCTCATGCCTAATAAATTCGGACTCATTTTTAAAAACTTGCTACAAACCATACACATCTTGACCCTTAAGTTTTTCTCTTGATTTCCAGCATATACCTTTTGATGACGCTGAAGACAACTTATTAGAAAATATTTTTAAAGCATTTTTTGTATGTTTGGGATGTGGTGCACACATTTACTGGTAAATAAATTAGCAAGAGATAGATCTATTGATTTTGTAATTGTAAATGGTGAACATTGAAATTCTTTTGACCAATTGAATAACTTAATGGGTTACTCTTATGAAACAAGTATAGCCAGTGACAAATTTTTATTTTGACCCCTGAGCATCAAAATTGTTACATTAGGATATAAAATTGTCTTTTTTACTATGCAGCTTAATAGATAAGATGATGAAAACAGCCCACTACTGTTATTAGTACTATTAATTTACTTTTCAAAACTGCAGCTGTTTTGGGTCTCCATTACAGGTGCATTGTCTGTACTCAGAGCAATGCAGCTTTTTATTCCAATATATTGTGACAGCAAAATATTTAGTTGGTAAGATTTTGCCCTGTATAAAAGCAAACTATGACAATGAATTTGTAATAAAATGTGCTATGGGATACCCATGAAGAAAATCTGATATTATTAAATCAAACAAAAATCATTGATTCATTTTATGTGTTGAATCAATGTGCATTTTCTGCAAGACTTCACTATACATTCTTTTTGCTATTTACTTTGAAATTCTAAAGCGAAAAAGATGTTACTATATATCAAAAGATTTAAATCACAAAAGGATGGATGAAGAACCTTGAGGTGGTTTAAAAATTAACACTCATACTTTTTAATTTGTAGCTCCTGAACAAGAGCAGCAATGGAAGCCATCATTATTTGGTTGCAATGTGAGCCGTAACGAGATTAGGATTTAATAGGCTTAAGTGAAAAGAACACTTCTTTTACAGGAAAAAGATCCGCCTACAATCACTATCTCCAAATTTATCTCTTAAAAGAATTTTTTATACCGGAATACTTTGTTTCTTAGACCTCTAATTATAACCAGTCTTTTTGCTCAGAAGCACAAATTCTAACCAGACAGTTAAGATAGGGTATGGTACCTTTCCTAATTCTAAGGTTGTTCTAGAATTCTTAAGCTTAGATGATAGAAAAGTAAATTGAGATGAGAAATTGAAAAGTTTTACAGTTCATTACTTGCCATCTGTTGTTTTTGAAAAAGTATTTAAGAGTAGTTGCTAACATTTTGCCCTGTTGAACTTCCTGATAAAACAGGCAACTAATGAGTTCTCCATACTTTTAGGTCAACAAAATCTGGACCCTGATAATCATCACATGAAAATATTCATGGGACTTACTTTATTTTTGAGTTTCTGTGCTCCACACTCAATAAGTGCCTCTTCTAACAGCGTTTGAAAGTCACTCCTCAAGGCAATGCTGTTCAGTGGGCTTTGAAACACAAGGTCTTTCATCTCATTCAAAGTCATGCAGTATTGTGCACGTATAACATCGCCCACGTAGTCTCTTAGTTCTGCCTTAACAGCTTCGGGAGGCGAACTTTCAAGGAAAGTAGGAGAAATGTCCAAAGTTGCAATGTGAAAGGGCTTTGATTTGGAATTAGGCTTCGTTGGGCTCATGGCTGAGCGTTTCTTAGGGATGTATGCTCGTTTTGTCTTATTGTCCTTGTTTCCTGATGCACTGTCCGTGCCGCTTTCATCCCCTTCACTTATTGAGCTACGAGACAGTCTTTTTTGTTTCGGTCGTGTTGCAGCTGATAGTGATGGCTTCATCTCATCTAAAATTATTTGAATACATAATTTTATTAAGGAATATTTTAACAATGAGTATATTGAAATAAAACATGTAAGAATGAAAAGGTAAGTCTAGGGTTGTTAGAAAATATCCTAAAAATATTAAAATTTGGATAATATTCAAGTTTTCTATTTAAAACCTCTTTTTTTAAGAAATAGCAATTTATTGATTGCAGAAATGAACCTGTAGCTTATTTACTGTATCATTCACAATATATATAAGCACTATTTTATAGAAAATATTAACAATTCATAATATTTATTTGAAACAATAGTTTGGCCAAGCTGCAGCAAACACAAAATAGGAACAGAATGGACAAGCGCACAATGAAAGCTTCACTGACACAGAAGATAAAATACTCCCAGGGAAGAATTGAACTAGTGCTACCAATAACTCACAGGTTGCTAGCAGAGCAGGTTAACCCAGTAAGCTGATGACCCATATTTAAAACTATGATGTATTTTTCATGTATTACTAATAATGCAGCTGGCTTAGTGAAGTCAGATAAGATAAGCAACACACCCTCATATTTCTTCATGTAGTTATGCAGTGTAAATATTAAACTTTTTGGTTGGAGATAATTTCACTTATTGAACTTGAAAATAGGTACAAATTGTCAAAGTAAACAATTCACACTTCCAGCAAAACTGTTGAAAAGAGCAGAATACAAAAAACTGAAATTTATACTTCCTTTTGTACTTGTTAACCTCAAAAGTACATTTTTAAACTTACAATTTTTTTCATTTATGTATTCATTTATCGATTAAAAAAATGGCAATTGTTTATGCCAATAGAGAAAATTCGCAAATATTCTCTAAAAAAGATTATAACCAAGAAATTTACATCTCAGGTAAGTCAGTGTTTACTCCTTTTTATAGACCTATAAAAACATCAATTGAAGCTAAACACAGTTTAAATAATTTTAGTCCTAATAATTCTAACCTCTTATACAAAACAATTATTTATTAACATTAAGTTTTTAGAAAATGACATGTATACTTAAATAGATAAATGCAAAATACAGATATATTATTCATAATACTCCTTTCACATTTTAAAATTATAATTTCTGTTAAGCTATTGAAATTTGTCTATTTTTATAAATATTATCAACTAAAGTTAAACAGTTGATAAAATTTTTAGTACTACAAAATTAGAAATAACTCTTATACAAAACAATTATTAATACATTTTTCAAAGGGTTGACAATAATCTGAATTATAAACTTTTTAACAGACATTTTGGTAAATATCAAGGAAAGCAAGGTTAAAAATTACTAATTAAACATAGATACTAGCAGTTTATCTTAAATTTGTAAACAATTCGTTTTAGAGTTAAGAGGAAAATAATAAATAAAACATGAATTAAATATAGGCTTTATTAATTTTAAAATGCTCAGGTATTTTAACATATTTATTCAGATTTTTTTTAGCATACACTGATCTGTATTTTCATTCCTGTTCATAGTACAAATATCATTTTACACCTTAAGAAATACGTATATAAAAAAATAGATGGATTGAACATAAAACTTTTTTTGAAATACTTAATGCATTTCTAAATTCTTTCTATTTTGTTGTACTAATGCCATTTTTTTGTGAATATAGAACAAGTACAACTTACAAATAAACTTTAAAATAGCATTTGCAAAATATACAATGAAATTAAAAAATAGGTTTTATTATTCTTCACAATCAGTCCTATTCATGCTTTCATAACAGTTATAGTAATAAAAGCGATTCTTGGGTTAGTTTTTTATTTTAAATACATAAGCAACAATTTTTTATTTGTGAATCAATTTTTGATATAAACTATTTGTAAGCTGAAAAATAGAATCCCCTAAAAGCCCTCAATTTTATCTTATAAATTCTTAGAAGTGTTCAACAGAATAAAAACAAATTAAAACACTTTAATTTTTTTAAAATCCTTTAAGCCCTTACCATCATGATAGGTTACGCTTGGTTTCTTAGATTTCAATTTGTTAAAATCAAATGGTCTTGAATGGTTCAATGTAATTAATGAAAAACTTAGGCAGTGATTCACGAATATGGGTTCAGAAGTACTTCAGGGAAATAAATGTAAATTTAAAAAATGGCACTGCTTTTGATTTTTAAAACATAAATTTAAATGAACATATTCTAATTCACAAGTGAAATAAAAATTTAAATATGGTTTTTATTCAATGTATAAGTTCTATCTAGCTTTTACTGGTACAAGTATTTCAAAATGAACCTATATACAACATATTTAGATTTGAACAAAATGATGAAATGAGAAGAAAAATAAATTTAAAAGTATACAAAAAATATAGCCCTTAGAAAATGACTATTTAAAAGATTATACTGTCTAAAACATTGTTATACATGTATATAAATTCAAAACTAAACTTAAGTATAGCAGTGTAATAGAAATAATTTAACACACTATAAGACACAAAAGTATCCATGGAAATTAGCTAATTTTTTTCTATCAGGATGTCTTAAATCTTGTTTTGTTTATTTGATTTTGAAAAGAATGTATTTTGACAATTATAATAATGTGTTCCAGAGGCCAATGTGAAATTTCTTGATAATTCATAAGCGACATCTTGCCCAAGCCAAGGTGTAAATTTGCTATAGGTAATCTCATCAACACAGCCTGTGGTTGAATTGTAATCAAAGTGTTTCCAACAACCTTTGAACACAATAAATGCTTTGTGGCCAAAACTGAAAACACGAAAATAAAACGCCATAGTATGAAAAAATGAAGCACTGAAACTTAATCTGATGTTAGCTAATTTTTTATTATTTACATGGATTATGTTATTGCAGATATTATAGACCGCAAGATTTGCTAACGTTTTGTAAAAACATAAAATTACTTTCAGGATCACACATGCCCAGATTCAGGTCTTTAACTAACTTCTTATACCTCAGGTTCCACTTGATATCTTGGCCCTGTAGAATGGTTGGATGGCTACAATGAAAATAATCTTATGTTAATAAATATAAAAAAGTTTTTAGGACTGCTACAGCCAAAGCACTTGTGAAATAATTGCTTTAGTAGCATAAATTCTTAAAAATAATAGCAAAATTAGTCTTCTTTTAAAGCTTATTTGAGGAGGATCTTTAAAAAATACTGCATGGAGTAGTAGGAAGAAGCATTTGAGTAGGTTGGCGCTCAGTTAACAGTTCACATTCTTAGCAGAAATATATACTATATATTACATGCATGCCCCCTTGGAAACAATCACAATGATTATATTTACCAAATGCTTTTGATACCATTGTAGTACAGTAGTCCAAAGTCAAAAACATTTTTCCAATCCTGAAGGCATGAATTCATAAGTAAAACAAAGATTTATTCTATTGGTTAAAAAATGGGACTTAATTTTCAAAGAACTTTGGTGAATTTTCAAAAAATCGCCAAAACTTGTCGAAATGACCTCAAAAACTTCGAAAATAGGAGCTTTTGAGACAATTTTGTTGAAAAAGATACCTCTAGTTGCTAAGTTTGAAAAATAGTAGCAAGTCGCTTGTTGTACCAGCCTTGAGTTTTAGATAGTAAAAAAGATTTCATTTTATCATCCTGTTTAATAAATATTGGATGTAACATTGTACAAAGCTTAAAAACCTTAAATGTTCACAAATACAGATGCCTTAAGACAACTGGATTAAACCAAAACTATAAAAAAAGCAATGCTAATACTTGAATTAAAATATTTATAATGCAGAAAAACTAGATTTAAAGCATTTAATTTTGAATTTGAAACTATTTATTGAAAGCCAGTGATAAGTATATTTGTAGCCCCCTAACATTAAATGTCTATACTTTCTTGCATGATGTCACGCCTCTAACCAGTGTTCAGTTGTTACCCTTAGAGTCGTATTATGTGTCACACTCCATAAGGGAGCTTTCACTTTTCGGTTCTCAATTAACGAAGAATAAAATTTCGCTTTGCAGTCCATTTGCTTTGAGTTTCAATTGCAAGAGTATCTTGTTAAAAATGTTTAAACTATCTCCAATATAAAAATAAGCTAAGAGATATTTATTATAATACTATGTGTTGAACCTTTGTTGATTTGATTTGATTTGTAAGTCACAATTAGTTTCAATGATTTACTCAAGCTGATCTGTTTCATTTTTAATGTTTAGGTATCTTAATTCAGAATTTTTTTGTTGTTACTTTAAAAAGAAGTTACTCTTCACTTGGAAATAATACTTGCTTGATTAAACATTTCAGTATAAGCTGCTTTTGTCAATATGAAATATTGAAGTTCACAAGGGATTTTGAGATCTGATGGTCCCATACAGGTAATACATATCAATTACTGTTATGCACATATTTCAAACTTAATATAATTTATGTAAATATTCTAATAAAAAATTAAATATGATCTAAATGTTATTAGCATATAAAGAGTTTTGCTCACACAACTAAAGTAAATCACCAAATTCTCCCAAAGTTTAATTAAATGTCAATGACAGGAAAGTGTAGTCCCCGTTCCTTTTCGTGAACTCCAAGGGAACAGGAAGTTTGTAGAAAGGAATTCAAAACATTTTCTGATATTTGGAAGTGATATGATGAAATGTCATAAAACTGCTTATGTTTATTGAATTGTTAATGAAAAAGCATCAGTGATGATGCTTTTTTATTACAAAACGAAAAAGTATTGATTATCACACCCTAGCTGCAATGCCACCATACCCCTGAAAATGAATTTTTACTTTTATGTGTAGAAAGACTAAACACATGCTTCTGCACAATTGCCCTCTAATGGAATCTGCAGTTGTGACAGTTTTGCAGAGCATGTATAGTTTTGTGTACACATAAAACTAGAAATTCATTTTTTAGTTTTGACAGAATTGCAGATGGAGTGCAATATGATTAAGATTGTATTTTAAGTTTTTATTAACTATTAGTCATTCTTTGATAATATTTTGCTATACAGGGGCTAATTAAACAAGAAACTACTACCAATAATTTATCCATCTGGCTTTACAGTTGTGACTATGAGTGCAATATAACTTTCAATTGGACTTATTATTTACAAATTATGAAAGGTATCAAACAGAAGTAATCATTCACAACTGAGATCTAAATCCTTACCTTTCAATGAATTCTGTATCAAAAGGATATTTAAATTCCCAGCCTCTATTGGTTCTATTTGCTATAGGATTTATCATAACCTTAAAATCTTCATTTGGTACCTGTAAAAGGTTTCATGCTTAAAAATTTTATTTTATGATCATTGAAATTAAAGAGCATAGAAAATAAACATAAAGAATTAAACTATTTTAGATAATATCATTATGATTTTTACAACTAGCACAAGACTTTTTTATGAAATAAAGTTAGACTTTCAATGACATGAAGTAAAAGTGATGAGCAATGATATCTTGAGTAATCTCAGTTCAAATAAATAATTATTTGAAAGTTGTAAAATTGTGTTAATAACTAAAGATACTTCTTATTTTAACTTATTCCAAAAATAAAAAAAATGTGAAAACAAGTACTAATATTTACTTACATAAGTTGCTGATAGCACCTCTTCCCGAGTAATGAACTTTGATTTTGTAAAGAGCCACAGCTAAAAAAAGAAATTAGCAGTAATTATATTTTTGTAATTGGAATACAAAATGCCAACTTCCTGATAATAAAAATGAAGTTAAATAGTAGTATCAAAAATATTACAGGTAAATCTATTAGTCCTGACTCAATTCTTTAATTCTTTTAAGTATATAAAGATAAAATAAATTCCTTTCCAACAAATTGATTTGCAAAAAAACTTACTAGATAGTCTCTGGCATTTATCAGTAGTTTGGAGCTGATACCTGTATGGAGACTTATTGAATCTTCAGTATAAAGTAAGTCACTGAAATAAAAAACAATTCATTAATTGCAAGAATGTGAAGATCAAGATCACATTGTACCAAATATTGTACACTATGGAAGATAAGCAATTACGTAGGATAAGGATATTAAATAATTTATACTTTTTAATAGTTGTTAAAATGGAAATACTTTTGCTGAATTATGCATGTGACACGACATCTTCAAGCTACATCAGAAGCATTTTGTAAGACATTTGAAAAGATTACAAGCATTTCAATTTATGTTATTTTGCTCTGTAATTTTATTTTTCCTATTCTTCCCCTTTCAATCTATTTTACTATGCTTTTAAGTTTATCTTTCATAGATTAATATTAATTTGTTGTTTTTTATGTGTACCATTTCAGTAATAGATGGCAAAATTTACGGCATGTTGCTGAATCCATTTCAGCAACCTATTTTCTGGAAGATCGATATTGTAGTGATCATACAAATTAATTGGCCATATAATTCTTCGGTAGTTCGTCTGGAAAAACCATTGGTAAATGTTGACAGTCAATTACATTTCTGAATCATGTTTCTATGTTCCAAAGTACTAGACTTTGCCCATACACAGTTTTGATTGGTAGGATTTTATAGTGCAAGGGCCATCCAAATAGGACAAGTTGCACCAGACACAAAACCAAATGAAAACAGAGTAAATATTGATAAAACAAGATTGCAAAAGCATGGAGGTAATTTAATGTTATATTGAAAATTTAAAACGAGTATTTAACAATGATGAGATTAAACTACAATAGTTTAAAAACTGCATACCTGAGAATGAATATGTTGAACATAACAATGGTAAACGATTCGATTTTTTTATTAAAGAATGATAGGTATGATAGAAATATTATACACAATTTAATATTGTGTAAAATTTAGACTTGCATGGAGCTTTACCCTAATCAAATCCCTCCAAGTTAAAACAGCTGTTAAAAAAGTTTCAGCGATGATGGTTAAAAGCAGGATAATCAATTAAAAAGTGTCGAGTGGTTGGATTCACAAAAAGAATTTGTAATGCATATGCTACATTTGATGCAAATATACACGTTTTTAATATTTTTATACTTAAATAAGTTGATAGCATTTAAGTATCATCAGACAAAAAAAGGGGCATCGTATTTAGCCTATAACACATTAGCAACCCGAGGTAAGAGACAGACACCATGTGACTAGTTACGTTCATTTGTGAAGCACCACCAGGTTAATACCCCATTATTGGGCGATTCAAACCAATTTCTAGTACTTAAAATACAGAAAATAAAAATGATAATTTACCTCTTAACAGCCCAGCAACCTTGAACTAAAACTGCTATCTGCTGGACTAATCTTTCTACAGATAATATATCAACACCTGGAGGTAACTTTTCTAGAAGCATGGGAAACCTTAAAACATGAGCTGTGAAAAGATGCAAGGATGGATTAGCTCAAATATAAACATTAGTTTTAGAATATTTGAAATATGATGCAAAAACTCATACCATTTATCATAAGATGCCGGATTTGATCTGAAAGAGGCTTATTTGATAAAAAGGCAGTTTCTTCCTCTCTAACACTATCACAACCCGAGCTAAAAGGGTAAATAAAAAATTATAATATCTTCAATATCAAAATATATAAATCAATTTTTATAATTCAACTGCAGTACACGTTTATAAAAAATTATACAAGCATACCCACCAATCACTAAGGAAAATAAATTCGAAAGATTTTTACAAAAACCAACATGGAACTGTCAGAAATTAAAAATGCCAAAAAATAATTATTAAAATAATTAAAAGAGCCGAATTAGACGATAATTGCGCTAAATTTGACTTTAAGAAGCTAGATGAAACAAAATTGGTGGCAGTTCAAACACAAAACTAATTTTACACAAAATGGCAAAAATAAGCAGTTTAACCTTTTCTTGAGTGATTAAAATATATATTTAAGTTTTCCTTGAAATTTAGTTTGTATGACAGACAAGGTTTTTACGATAATCTAGCAACCACTGATTACAATGTTTTTCAATCACAGTTGCCACATCTTGGAGGCAAAATTTTGAAATTGGCAATACTTGAGTATTTTCTCTCCCTAAAGAAAAATTTGGATACTATTTCAGTCCAGAAGGCAGAAAAACTAGGTGTTTTTCTGGAAGACTTCCAGAAAAGTTGACAGGTATGCAGGATTCTTCCTTTGTGGATTGGAAAATTCCGAAAAATCTGAGTTGGTAAGTGTGTAGGAGCTGAATAGAACTAAAAATAGGGTTAAAATTAGTTCAGAAAATCAGGAGTCAACACCACCTAAATATTTTTCCTAAGTCACCAAACATGTTCAACTTGGGTGTCATTTAAAATTGATGTTTTCATAAATGTATATAAATTCAGTGTAATATAGCATAGCTACGGAGAGTTTGCATTTCAGTTGCATGGCTTTGAACACGTTTATGCATTAAATTATGGAGGCAGGCTAAATGTAAACAATGAACTCAAACAATTCGTGTCCTCAGCACGGATTAGGGCTATGTTTATCAGTCGGTGCTAGAAGTAAGTGATTACGAGTTAGTGCAATAAATAATCACCTATGACAATTGCCATACATGATTTTGCACATATTAACCCTTCCCCCACTTTTGTAGAAATGACCTTCTCTAAAGTAATTCACCTATTTAAAAACAAGCATATAAATTGCTAGAATGAGAATTTGCCAATAAAGCAAAACATTCAGAAAAGTTAGGTGTCAAAAGTTGACCGAATGCAAAAATTTGGTCATCAAAACAAAACACATAGATGCAAAATACAACTAAGAACTGCTAATTTCAAACCAACTTAGAACCAAAAGAAATGCAATAGTATAAAATGGGAAGCCACTGACAGAACTACAGAATTGTGACAGCTACTTGAATAGCACTTTTCAACAGGCCTGTTGGAGAGAAATCACATTTTATTCTTCACCATGCCCTAGCTCTCCAATATCTGTTGTAAATACAGATAGCTTATTGTTCTAACAATCCAGCTAGAAACCTATGTATATTTTTGAGTGTTCAAGTGTTTCATTCATTTTTTGTTTACCTGTTTCATGTAACTAGTTATTCTGGTTAAAAAATAAAAACCTTGATTATGTCAGCCTAAGAATCAAAGCAGAAAGTTGTTCATGTAATGTATTTAAAATTCGCATAAGCATAAAAATATTCTAGGAAATTTTAGATACAAAATTCCTGTAGAAAAACTGGATTATTTTGAGCAATGACTGAGTATCATTCATCGTAACACATTAAGTGGTATTAATCAGTAAAATTTATTATTAAAATGACTATATTCTATTTTTAATTCTTCAATTAGTTTAGCACTGCAGGGTACACTGCATTTTTCAATCCATTTTGTTTGTATTAATTTGTTTAATGTTTCATATCAGTCATGTTAGCTCTATTAGTACAATAAACTGCCATTGACATAAAATATCTTATAAAATAATTTTAAAATATTAAATACTTAAATTCTATAAGAGATACATAACATAAAATAATGAAATTATTACATAGTATTAAGGAAGTAATTAAAACAGAGCAGCCAAGTGTTCTAAATAAAACATAATTAAAGATCATATCTTTGGCATAAGCAAATATTTTCTAGCATAGTAAAATATTGGTATAAATTTGCCCCACTGACAAATCTACTCAATGAATATCCAAAAAGTATGACTTACAGTCGGAGGCAATCTGGAACAAGATGTTTAAGATAATCTTGAGGAGAAACGGTTTCACTAGTTGAATCTTTGTACCTTTGTGAGGACATAAGCTTTTCACTTTCAGAAATTGAACGACTAGACTATTAGATAAAAAGAGCTCCATGAATAAATCATTATTGATAAAGACTAGACAAACTGTATAGAATTAGTAGCAGTACAACAATCATAACATGTTTATAATCAAAACTAAATACTTAGTGTCTTTGTATATAATAACACAATCAATTTATTCAATGAATGCTCTCATATTAATATTTAATAGTTAAAACAAATGTATTCATTGCAACTACAAAAAGAAATAAATGTCTAATTGAATAATAATTATGCAAAATCAAGTAAAAGAAATTAGTAAAGAAAACAGAACATTAGTTGATTGATAAACAGGTATGATGAGTATATGTACAACAAAATATTAGATTTTGGTCAAAACAAGTAATGCTACCAGTTACTCTAACTCGGACCTCATTAAAATGATTTTGTAATAATTTAAAATAAATAAAATGCAGAATATAATTTTAAAATGGAGACTTAATTTATAAGATTTATTTAACTTAAAGCAGGAAGATCTAAATGCTTCTCTAACTAAATACAATGCAATTTTTCAAAATAACCCTTTATTAAATCAAAACACAGCTGATAAACAGGATTAGTTGCTATGAGTAGGACCAAATTTAATTTTTCATTAAAAGTTTTTAAGAAGACATTAATCCTAGCAAGTAAAATTAAAGGATTACTATGCTAATTATATAGAAGTTTTTTTTAGAAACCAGGTGCTGTACAGTACCACCATCTGTCCATCAATACTATAAAATTTGTTCAAATAACAGTTCAATCAATGGCAATTGAACAGAAGTGAGTTTTGTAAAAAAAAAGTGAAAAGGCTGTATCAGGTGATTTTTCTGCATAAATTCATTCATTATGTTCTTAAAATGAGTACCTCTTAACGCAGTTTGAAAAACCTTTAACAATATTTTTTCAGAATTATGGTTTCCAATCAATAACTATAAACCAATTTATCACTAAAAAACCATGAATACCTTCCATTGAAATCATCAAGTATGTATATAAAATTTTATAAATGTTAAGCCTTTTTATATTTTGTGCTTGAAAGGGTTATCATTTAAAATAAAATCAATCACTTCGAAACAAGATCAGCCCCAGAAGTGTGATAAATGTTTCACCAATTTCGTATTTTTTTAAAATAAATTGCTTTGGATGTGTTGCTATTTTGAAAAGATTGATTCAATTAAACTAATCAATCACAAACTGAAATATTTTAAAACATTACCATTACAAGGTGATACGACGCTGAAAGGTTAGTTACACCATACACAACAATTTAAAGTGCAGCAAGCTTATATTTAATACATTAGATTCTCCATACAGTACATACCAGAATGACAAAATGACTTTGGAATCTTTTTCAAGCTTGGGGAAATTTAAGAATTTTATCTCTTCTAAAAAGAATATTCTGTATTTTCTAATATTCATTCATTATAAACCTTTTGTTTTCAGATAGGAATTTTTTTTCTGGTTGGTTATTTTGGGTTTTATGGATTAAGGGCCATATTTGGCCAAGCTGCATCAAACAAGATAAACAATGTCAAGTAATCAATGAAGGAGGAAAGCAAAAAGTAGGAGGGCAGGCAAGTGTAAAATGAAGGGGAGGACAGATCACTAGGGTACCTTGGGGTTGTGATGCCTGTGTTAACTTAAAGAAAGTAAACCCCCTGAGAGGTCTTCATTTTCTGTAGTGCGTACTTCGTTTTCTGTAGTGCGTCATTGCAAACACAGGGTTTCCTTTCATTTAGTTAAAGAAAAATTAGGGCCTTTTCAAGGCTATTTAACATATTTTTAAAGGCTACATTTAACATAGAATGAAGTAGACTAACCTAGTTACCACAGGTGTTATGGTTGGATTTCACAACCGGTAATGATACTTGTCCAAGGTAGGTAGGTATCTATTTTAATTAACTGCACACTGGAGCGACACAATGGGCTATTGGCGACAGTCCGGGATCAAACCCGAAGGGAAAGAAGCAAGAACACCATGTAATTTTTAATCACATACTTGTCTAAGGTTGTGTCATTGATATCAGTGTAAGGAAGGACCTGTATTGGATGGGACTTCTTAATTGCTAAATTATTTGTTTAAGTTTGCATGATCAATGGATCATGGTTTCCGAATGCAATCAAAATGAAATTAAAAAAATTAATAATTTTTTTAATCTTTTATGAAGGCTTTTTAGGGCCCTTAAAAACTAAAAGGCCTGTGAGAACCCTAAAACAAGAAGACTGAAATATGTATTAATAAGAGAAAACTGAACTAAAAGAACTCACTCCGAATTTATGATAGTTTACATCAATCCACGCTTCACTGGCATTTTTTTGTTGAAGGTATTGATAGGATTTTTGCCGTATTTGCCGTTCTTTGTCAGCATTGGGCCCTTCAAACCTAACTGTTACAGCGACAGCTTCTTCATCTTCTTCAACATCTATAATTTGATAAGAAATTCTTTTAAAAACTCTCAAAGAGTAGCGAATTCTTCAAAGAACTAAACAAGGACACACAAACAAATGGTTAGAATACACATAGGCCTTTGCAAAAGTGTTACACATCTTTTCAATCAAGCATCCACCATCCTGCATTTTGTGCATTTTTGTAAAAATAAAATAGATAAAAAATTAGATTCAAATTTTTTTTGTCTACATAAATATTTTCACAGAACAAAAATTCAAAACCTTTGAAAATTAGCTATACAATGAAAGGGCTCAACAAGATAACTAAAAAGATAATCAATTGAATTGTAATTACATTAAAACCATATTCAAATGAAACAATCAATTTCTCTATGCCAAAACACTCATAATTTTAGCAATACTTTATAATTTTGTAGTTGATAAGATGCAGTATTTTTTCATAATAGACTAAATAGTTGATAAGATGTAATACTTTTCCGAAGTAGACTAAGTAATTGGCAAGATGTGGTACACTGCTGGCCATTCAAAAGGATCATGAAAGAAGTATTCAATAGCCTTGAAATTTGCAGTGTATACATCATAGAAGGATATGCAAATGATTAGCACAGCAGTATATGTGCAAAACATGTGTGCAAGTAACACCCTGTAAAGGATATATATAAGAACAGAGACAGTTGAAAGTATTAAAATTGTGTTTTCTCGCTGTTCCTGTGTATTGGAAGCTCAATTATGCCTCATAGAAAAATACGGCAGTCATACGACCAAATATCTGAGTTTGACAAAGGAAGAATTATGGCTTTTTGAGACTGCGGATATTCCTTTTGAGGAATCGGTACTCATATAGGATAAAATCGTCAGTGATGCAAACATAGAATTGGTGGGTGCAAGAGGGACAAATTAATAGACGTGAACAATTTCTGAAGTCTTGTCACCATCAAATGAGGGGAAATTTCTTGTGTGCATGGCTATTATGGATCGAAAGATCCATAATAACCATGCATTCACAGCCTTGCAACATGAAGAATCCTAGTTCAAGAATTAGGGTGTGTTGCACAACCACTCCACTAACAAACAGCTGCCTGGAGTTGTCGTACCATGTAACACGTTTTTACCCACCCTGGCTGTAAATGATCAGGTCATCCATGTACAAATTACCCAGGACAGTTAGAGACAATTGTATTAAAATTTTATTTTTATGGAAAGAGGTCACACTTAAGACACTACACTGGGGAATACTCTTTTTGAATAAAAGTGTCTGATAGGTTTGAGCCTATGTGAACTCGAAACTGTCGAAGGGCTAAGTTCCAGATGAAATTTGGTAGATGTCCTCAAAACCCAAGAGAAAGTAGAACAGAGTATATCGTATCACCAAGAGTGGTTGTGCGTCTTTTCCATATAAAAAAGATGGTAACTAGATTGTTTTGGTGTAGGAACACATGTTGAACTAGAGTTTAAAGTGCTAAGATGTCTGTTGGTTACCGTAGAGAGGTCAACCCTGAAACCGCTTTAAAAGGTATTATTTACATCTTAGCCTGTCATTGCAAGATGTAAATGAGATAAAAAAAATAGCCATCCTTTCAAAAAGCTTGCACATGCAGCATGTTTGTGTGATTGACCGATAGTTATATGGGTTGATTGATTTCAGTGGAACACACATATCCTATGAAGAATTTACCCATTTAGATGGTCACAAACAGGATTATATTGTATTCATATATGGTGGTAATGGGAAACCTACTTTATTTACTCAATAAAACGAAAAAGTTTTACTTATTGAAAATATATTAATACAATTTTCAGGTCACTTTTCACAGATCATACATTTTAATTAATGATTTACTACAAAATTTAATAAATGTTGTAAAATGCACAGAAATAAATTACCAGGATTTAAGGCCTTTTTGGATTCCCGGTCAATTTGATCCATGTGGGTAAAGCCAGGTCGTAGTTCCATAACAGCATGCACAGGAGTTATGTGTAATTCGCCTGAAATAAAACATTTCATGTCAGATTAAAACTATTAATAGTGGTAGTACATTAGAAACACTATAAAGCACAGGGTTAGGGAATACATTATTTGAACTGAAGAACCTTTATGCTACAGCTGGTACAGCGATTTGTACTGTCATAGAAGGACATAAGTCCTGCCGCATAAAGATTAAATATACACAAAATAATAAGTCCATAATATCAGTATGCTTTATACGAGAAATTGAAATAAGCACATAATTTTAAAACTTCAAATTTCTAATGTAGTTTTTAATTAATGACCATGAAAATAAGGTTGGTTGGTTGGTTTTGGGGGTTTTATGGCACAAGGGCCATATTTGGCCATGCTGTACCAGATACAAGACATACAATATCAAGTAATAGACACACACAATGAAAGTTTTACTGACACATGAGAGAAATAAACCCAGGGAGGAATGCACCTGACAGGAATCGAAACTGCGCCACCTACAACTCGAAGGTTGCTAGTGCAGTGGGCATATCCACTGAGCCATGACGGCCCCCATATAAAATAAGGAATTTCGTTGAACGAAAAAAATTCTCATACAGAGTACCTAATTAAATATTTCAAGAGCATTAAAAAGAAAACAATGAAACACATACCTTTTCTTAAAAAACCAACAGCATAGCTTTCCATTGAGTTACATGCTTTTGTACCAGCCAACATAAACTTGTCCATCATAGAGCTACATAGAAAACAAGAATAAAATTTCAAACTAAACAGGTTGGGTTTTATGGCACAAGATCCAAAAACGGACAAGTGCAACATGAAATAATAAAAAGAATGTAAATACAGAAACATTAAAAGTAGAACCAATCATGTGTGAAAATTTTTCAGCAGAATAAATGTATAAAAAGAAATCAAATCACAGAAAAACATTTCTTCAAAGCCTGGTCAATTGAACATTATTCAAGATGACACTACAAGGATCATCACTTGAAAAATTTCTCTCCCTAAAGAAAAATCTGGATAGTGGAAAACTTGGTGTTTTTCTGGAAGACTTTTCTGGAAAAGTTGACAAGCATGCAATATTGTTCCTTCATGAATTGGCACAAATTTGGCATCATTTGAAAATTTCTCACATTGGAAAGAAAAAGGGGGAGATATTTTTCCGTAAACAGAAGAGGGAAAAAATGTTTTTCCAAGACTTCCAGAAAAGCAGGTATGCAACACATATAAAAATTACATATTTATTACAATTGAACACACAATAAAAAAATTTTGTAGCTTTCGTGTATTGTCAGCTAAACAATGGTTTCATGAGCTTTTACTTTGATGAGCATTTTGCATCTGAATACTTCTACTTTTGAAAAGAGTAAAAAGGGAAAGTCTGGCTCTGTTGAATTGGCATGCGAAAAACATGATTTTGAACAAGTCAATTAATTCCCTGATTGATTACAAATAAACCGACTTATCTATTCACTGAAATAGGTGATAGGTTAACTTAAACAATGGACATTTAAAATTGGCATCTTCAGTGCATATTCCTCCTAAATTTATCATTCAGTACCCCATAAGCAATAATGATTACAAGCTGCTGAAATATAAAATAATCATCCATGTCAATCATCATAAATGCTTTTGTATAAAAGCTGAGGGAAGCTATGAGCTGAGTGGACTATGAGTCGATTCCTATAAAGTCCATGCCTTCTTACCAGAATCACAATATACTTAACTCAATAGTTCAAAGCAAAATTAGAAGCGATGAAGTGAATATGATTAAATCAAGAAGTTTACTTGCTTTAACCATATTCACTACAATTAAAAAAAAGCATTCATCCTCTCAAACTTATTGTATCTAAAACAATATATTGAAATTACATAATTGTCTCAGCATGTTTAGGAAATGTCAAAGCACTGATAGGACTTACCTTTGAAAAAAAGGTTCTCCTGATGGATTCTGCCCGTCTACATTGTAAGCAATTTGTTCTCCCCTACTTTTGTCATAGTTGGTAGAGTGCATATTAAGACTAAATTCAAGTTCCAGCTACAGAAAAAGAACACATTAGAGTAATAAGATTTTGAAGCACACTAAATGCAA
This sequence comes from Meta bourneti, assembly GCA_933210815.1. NCBI lineage: Eukaryota > Metazoa > Arthropoda > Arachnida > Araneae > Tetragnathidae > Meta > Meta bourneti. Next base: position 59,566,833 of record OW119932.1, on the reverse strand, counting down.
TTTTGTAATACAGTAAAATTCCAGAAATAAGCCCCTTCAATTTGTAGCAGAGCTTGTAAAGGCAGTGTTAACTTCAATTCATCTCAATATGTACTGTCTACCACGAGAACTGCTTCAAAGTTTGTCCCAGTCTGTTGCCATAGAAATGGGCCTAATTCTATTTCCTCTAGGGTACACTTGAAGAAATGTATTCAAGTTTGTCACATTGGTGCACTTGATGATAAATAGCAAAAAAAATTTTCGATTTTTACTTGTTACTGAGATCTATACTAATAAACCCTTTCTGGCGGCCAACATTTTCGAGAAACAAAATAAAATCAATTCATCACCAAGAATCATCCCTAATCAAAATGAACAAGTTCTCTTTCTATAGCGACCACCATCACCCAGATTTGGTGTCAGGAGTCTTGTAATACAGACAATACCTCAAGGTTGCTATTTGTTGCACTGCTACATAAACTACCATATTTTAAGTCAATTATTGTAATAGTGGCTAAATTCACCACAGTACTCCCAATCTAGAATTTAGCACTGGCTGAATAGATGGTATCTCTAGTTTGCTGATTGCCAGTAGTGTGAGAGCTGTATTAAGATCACAGGTGTACTCCCAGAATCAGTCATGCAATAGATGAATGTAACTGAATGATTTCTGTTACCTTTAACAGCTGAAAGAGTGCAGGCCATCAGTTTAGAAATGAGGCTGAGAGGCAATGAAGAGTGAAGCCATGATAGAAGCTGTGTCTGCTATAACAGGGGTTTCAGAGAGTAAGTGATCTGTGGTATTGGCAATTTAACTGCTCATTCTGGACCATCCATCAAAGTGAGTGCCTATTGGGGCAAGCACTGCCTAGAATTTGTCAGAAGCAGGATTGTCTGAAAGTGTCCATGTTCATGATCACATCTATCAGTCATCAGTATAGCAGAGGGTGCAAAGACAGTACAAGACTACTAAAATGTGCTACATGGTTGAGATTTGTTGCACTGCTATAGACAAATATATTGTGTTTTCTAGAAGTGGCTAAAAAAAGGATGAATGGCTTTCATAAAGTTAAATTTTTTAAAATTAAGTAAATGGAAAATTTAATAGAACTAGGGACTACATATGTAGAATAAGTAGAATAAATAGTAGGCTGAGCTTCCATGTAGAATATGTAAAACTCTTATTTGCAGTAAAAGGGATGGAAGCCATATTATTAAGAATTAAAGATGTTTATTTACAATGAATAGGGGGAAATATTTACAGATTAAACATCGTTTTTCAAACATTACAAGTTATCTTTGCATCGGATATTCATCAGGCATGGCCATGTCATCCTATTCTCATGTCATTCTGTGCGGTGCTGTCTCTGTGGGATTTCCTAGAACTTTCACTGCAGGTCTGGCTGGACTTCCAAGCACTTGTTCATTTCCTGTACCATACACAGGAAGTGGCAGGTGTTCTACTTGTTTGTTAAACCATATCCCACATATATTATCAGCAGTAATGAGTGAACTATGAGCGCAGCGCCAGTTGCAGAGCTATAAACCTCAGAACTGTTGCCAAGCTAAAAGTGAATATGAACAGTTCCCCGCCATCTGCGATCCTGAACACTAAAACCATGGCTCCACATTTGGGGGGTCATACTTGTAATTGATTGAACCTAGAGTAGCTCTAACCATTGACAAATGTTTAATTAAGTAAAAACATAAAATTCACATACATAAGTACAGACACATACATTAAAATATCTCAGTGGACAAAGGTTACAGGGGTGTGTTCATGATCACAGCCGGTGTGAAACTGTTCGTATTAACTTTTAGTTTGGCAACAGTTTTGAGGTTTATAGCTCCGCAGCTGGTGCTGTGCTTGTAGTTCACTCGTTACACAGCTTACAAGTGAAACGCAAAGTTAAAATTTTAAGATACAAGTTATTTTAGCTTTTCTAAGCCAGAATGCAGTGATCTCTAAACTGGTGAACTTCACTAAGTTATTTTGTGTTTGCATAAGGTTAGATTTCTTCTTGAGAAAGTTAGTAACTTGCAAGCTGACAATACATAATTAAAATTTATTTTTAAAAGTAGTACATTAAAAAAACTTAACATTATACTTTGTTAAAGAATGAACATCTTTGAAGACTTGTCGAATGATTGATAATCAGACCGAAAAGATTGCTAAAGTAATCCTGTTTTTATACACTTCACTGCAGTTAGTGTTTCTGATTTGATGATTGCAGCAAAATGGCACCTATTGAATTTTACTCGATCTTGCATATTTAATTTGAGCAATTTTTTAACACAATTTTGCGACTTAAAATTGACTTGTGGGAGAATTTGGAGAGCAGTAAAACAGATTTCAAAATGCACTTGATTTGCTTTGTTTCCAAAAGAAAATAGAAGCATGCAATGTGAAACATGTGGGATTCAACTGAGATTTTTCCCAAACAGGAAAATGTCTAAAACGAATGAACTTATTTATGAGATTTTATGGTAGCTATATATTTTATTTTGATTCTGAAAGACACATTTCTTCAATGGAAAAGTACAAAATCCTATCACATCTCACTTTTTTCTGTTTGGGTTTAATTTTAGCACTTATGCATTCTGATTCCTCTTCTAATGTGTTGGCACTTCTTGAAGGGTAGTGGAAGACATACAATTTATCACCAAGAGCTTTAGATAGGAACACATCTGTCTGCAATAGAATATTTACAATTACATTTATAATTACATATTTTTTATAAAATATAAGTAATAAGTAGAGAAAATATAACAGAAAATACTTCTACAACTATACATTTGGTATAGAATACAGCAGATATGGAACTCAAACCAATGGCGCTAGTTCCAAAATAAAGGCAGGTATAAAATTTCTAAAATTTATACCTGTTAATTTCTTTCACTCTTCTTGCAATTAGTGTTTTGTTTGATAAATATTTTGAAAAGTACTTTGAAAAGTATATTTAAATACATTGATTAACCAATTTAATGTATATGTTATTGATTTGTTAGAAATGTAACTATGCAAACAATAGTAAACAAATACTTAAACAGTAATCAATTAATATAATATTAAATAAGAAAAGTAAGTATTAGTATCAAAATGTTTTGTCTTTGAATGGTAAACAGGGTTTTGGACTAATTTTTGGGCTGATTGATTATCACAAAACACTGCTATTGGTGATTCAATCTTCTCAGGAGAAAGTTCATTGAAGCATCTCAAATAGTCTCAGCAGCTTTAGATAAGGCCATATATTCTGCCTCAGTTGTTGACAAGGCAACAGCTCATTGTTTCCTAGATTCTCATTATATGGCACCCCCAGGAAATTTGAAAATGAAACTAGTGCGATTTTCTGTCGTTGAAGTTAAAAGCCCAGTCAGAATCAACAAAGGTAGTTTGACGATGATGAAAAACAGGTTTTGAGCTTCAGAAATGGGCTTCAATCCTGAAATCTACTCCATCAGTTAAAAGAAATTCACTTTCCCATGGAGATAAGAGATTGATCAGTCAATCCAGGTGCTTAGAGTCAACTGACAACCATCCACTGATGTTTTCAGTCGGTGTTTTAAATTCTGAAACAGTTGCTACAAAAAGAGTCATTCGATCTGAAGTAGCTAGAATTTTCTTTCTTTGGGCTGGCTTTTTCTCATTGTTATCCCGGCAAAGATACTCCTTCAGGAATAGTGGAAGACAAATGTGTCTTTGGATTATGCTGTTGATGAAAAGGTTGGTCCGAATTCTGGTCAGAGCTTCATCACCTAAAGCTCATCCAAATTCCTTGATGTATTGAGCTATCCAATGCATTGCAAACACAATTACATCTCTTGTAATGCATCCGAGAAAGGCTATTGTGTGATGGGTTTTTTCAAAGTGTTTCAGCCGATTTAGAAGTGAGAGTAAGCCTTATAACAGCCAAGACTAGAGTCACACTACTGAAGACCATTTCCCTTCCCAGACTTGACTTCGTGCTGCATTATTGCTTGCAAATCTGTTTCAAATAGTTCCTGAGTCCTTGGTGGGAAAATTTTTTGAAATCAATGCATGTACTGATTCAATTGTTGTTTTGTCATGGCTTGCTTCTGAACCTCAATGTTGGCAAATATTTGTTGTTAACAGTGTCTCACAAGTACAAAGAATTTTGCCCAATCAACATTTGTATTATGTGCAAGGAAAGAAAGCCCTGCAGATTGTGCATCACATGGGTTTTATCCTTCAGATCTTCCTTCTTATAACATTCAGTGTTTGGGCCCCATTGGTTAAGTCATCCATCATTTGAAATGCCCATGTATACAGACATAAACACAACTGAAAATATACTATGCAGAGAGAGGAATCCAATTGTTTCCACCATTGCACGTTTGCAAGGATCCCCTAATTCGAAAATTCTATTGTCATGAAATTTTATACCTTTGCCTGGTGTTTTTATGTCATGCATAATCGTGTTTCTGTTGAGCAGATGAAGCTAGATCTTTTGATAAATGAGGAACTTAAAAATCAGTGACTTTTATTGTTAAAATTGTACAGGCAACTGTATTTCAAGACATACATGACCACCTTGATTGGTGAACTTAAGTGTTCCATCACAAAGCTGTCCTTTACCATTAGACTGATTGAATTTTAAGTGTTACTTATATTTATACCTTACCATTTCAAACATGTCTTCATGAATAAAGTACAGCTGTATGCCCAGTTTGGTGGCAACGCTCTTGGTTCACTTTTAGTAGCGAGTTATGGCAGGTGAAGGCAACCCATCTTTATTAGGGTTATTCCCGTTTTTATGGCTACCTCGTTAAATGGAAATTTCAAATTTTCATTTTGAATATTCGACAATGTTCTTTTCATTTGCATTAAATTGTCCTTTGATTTCCTTGGATCTTTAAAATAAGTTTTCCCAATTCTTTTCCATTTAATGTATGGAAGAATTCAAATGTTCAGTTTGATTTTAGTCACTGTCCATTTTTCGACTATTTCTGCTAATTATTTTCCGATAAAAAACATGTTTTTTCAAAGTTTTGTATTTTTTTCCAGTTAATTACTTTCTGCTAAAGCTTATTATTTTCCATCAAAAAAAACGATTTTTCTAATTCTTTCCTAGACAACATAAAAAGTGCACCAAGAGAGTGTAATACAGCTGTACCATGAATACTTTTGAAAATTGTAATTTGGAAATTTTCTTACGTTAAATTCACTTCTTTATGTATCTTTGTGAGCTTCAAAGCTTGAAGAATGTTGAGTATTATTTTTCAGGAGATGGCAGGCAGACAGCCCAACTACTTGGGAGTCATCGCACCTGCAGTTATGTCTGATGGGCTGTTTAGAACCTACCCGTTTTTTTCTTACTTACATGGGGGACTGTCTGCTGAGCACCAACCTCACAACTTTGCACTCTGTTAATTCTTATTTGTTAATAAATGTGTTGTTTGTTATTCCTGAGTTTAATCCTGGTAAATCTTCAGGCACAGAACAGGACCAATTGTCTAAACTATAAATAATTAATAGGTGGAGGAATTCATTCTCCATATAAAAGACCGCGGATCCCTATGAATGACGTAGAATAATCTAAACAAGGCGCTTCGAAACAGTTCGCTTGTTCAAAGAGGGTGTTCTTGGCAAGAAAACTTATCAAATGGGAATGACAATATAGGGGAGAATTTTTCAAAACTTTTATAGCAAGCTTTATTTAAATGAATAACTAAGCGAATTCTAACCTCAAATACCACTTCGTCTTCGTCATTCTTCTCTGACGCTGTTTGCTTTTCCATTTCTATCTTCACAATACAAATTTTAAAATAAACACATGGACAACATTGAATACAAAATGATTGCAGAAGGAGCAGATGGGAACAAAACAGCAAGACTTATTGCCAGATGCTGATTTCCAGATGAAAGATTTCGAGCTTGCAGAGGTTTTTACAGTGCCCTCGATTGTAGTGTGTAGAACCTAACTCTGTTGGCGTTACTTATTGTTGCGTGTATGTATACCGGTGAATGTATTCTTTTAAAGTAATAATGATCTGACTTCGTTAAAAGATTCTTTTATTTTTCATTTTTCTTACTCCTTTTTAAAAAAACTTATTTCTTTTAGAATCAAAAACTAAAACTAATAGGTTGTTGCCAAACGATAAAAACTAAATAGCTGGCAATCCAACAACACAACAATCAATCAATCAACAAATAAAGATATTTTCACTTTGGGGAAATGCTGCTACATTACTCCCCTGCCAGTAACGAAGTTACGTTAAAGAGAAGTTACTGAAAGATTAAATATATGAAAAAACAACAAATTATATACAAAATGTACAGCACTACTCTCTGAATCTAACGGGCTTCCTAACAGTTCGTCCTGAACGAGATTGTTTTTGATCAGGAATTATTTCCGATTCAGGAGCGTGTTTAGTTTCATCAGTTTTATGTTGTGCAGGTGTTTCATTTTTACAACATACGTTTTTCGTGTCAGGAGTAGGTTCTTGTAGAATGTAAGCAGGTTTTAGCCTGTCGACAGATACTGTAATATGTTTACCCTTTATTTCGAGTGTGAAACACTTATCAGCTTTGTCCATGACTAGAAATGGTCCGTCGTACGGGGTTCAAGTTGCTGTTTAACCCTGTCTTTACGTCTTTACGTACGAAGACATGTGACGTGGTTGCTAAGTCCTTCGGAACAAATATTTTTTGGATATACTTCTTTGAGACGGTTCTAGGTCTGATGTATTTCATCGTTTCCTGTAGTTGGTTTACGTAGGTCTAGGGTGTTGTGTGAATTCGGCGTTCTTCAAACAATTCTCCGGGTAATCGGATATTTTGTCCGTAGACCATTTGGGCAATGGTGTGGTTGGAATCTTCTTAAATTGCAGTGCGTAGACCCAATAGAACAGTTGGAAGTGTTTCACTCCAGGCTGGGTTACCATGTGCTATGATAGCTGCCTTTAAAGACCTATGGAGTCGTTCTATTTTGCTGGATTGTAAGGCTTAGGCTTAAAGGAAATGGTTTTAACAAAGTAAGCGCGTTGTCTTCCCTAAACACATTAAACTGCCCTTTTAACTCTTAAAAAAATGTATGTTTTTGAATTAGGCATCATTTTCTTGCTATGCTGTCACTTCCTATGCACTATGTATTTCATCAGAATGTCGATATAGCACAGTAAAGCTATCCACCTGTAATTTTTTGCATTGGAATTCGTTCCAAAAGTAAAGTATTTGCTCCAGAGCCACAGAGTAAATAGCTCAGAGCAATCGCCATTTTGTATCCGTCGGCACTTTTTCGTAAACGTTAACCTTACTTTGTGACTTTAACTTTGTTTCCTTCAACAAATATCTTCTGCTTTGTTGAATTCCTTACAGTACACTTAAATTATTTGATCTTTAATTCATTTTTTTATTTTCACGTGATAGAAAATGACTTAAATATTCATGCTGTTGTAAACCAACGAAAAGACCTCTATTCAAGTTTCCCGTTAATCTTGAAAGGAATAAGTTGCTTTCGGTTCTGCCGTAAAATCAAATATAAATTCATAAATTACAAAACCACTGATGCCAAATTGTATTCGTTCCATTTTAAAAATATTTCATAGGTAGGTAAGTATTTTAATTAACGTCATACTGGAGCAACACAACTATTGGCGACGGTCCGGGATCAATCCCAAAGGAAAATATCTGAGAACATCACGTAATTTTGAACCACGGTCAGATGACGAGGCAACACCTGAGCTGGCACCCCGCTCTCCAAACTTCCACACTACTCCAACGTGAAAAATCTTTTATAAGTTAATTACTCTAATATTTTGAATCTCAATTTTTTGGTTAAAAAAATGAAATCGTTCTATGTAGTGTTTAGGCTTTTTATTCATACAAGATTATTGATTTCTATTAACAATCTTTCAAACTGATAAGTTTTGCATTTTTTATTTAATTAAAATCGATCGTAATTTAGATTACGAAAATTTCTAAAGAATTCGGTAAAAATTTGTATGGGATGTGGTATTCAGACTTCGGTAGAATTGTGCCCTGTTTTATATATTTTATTATTTATTTACATTGTTTGGTGATGTATATATATTTTATTATTTACATAATATTTTTAAGTTGAAATTGATCTTAATTAGAATCTTTGAGAATTATGGCCTATTTTCTATGTGATTACTTATATACTATTTTAGTCTATGTATTTAATCAAATTTGTGCCTTAATTTCCTTAGTGAAAAACTTCTATAGAATGTGGGCCATAAATTAATTTAAAAAATCATATAGAAACATTATACTTTCTGTGGTATTTTATTTGTTCTTCTCCATAAAATGTTACAATTTAATTTCTAATTGAATAATTATCAATTTCTGTTCATTTATACGAATAGAATAATTTCTTTGTTCAAACATGGCTGATGTACCTGATACCGTGTGAATAAAAATGTGTTATAATGCTCTTTTTCGTACAAATAATTTTTCAGACTATAAACAGAGGTCAACACTTCTAATAAATCGAAAGGGCTCGTTTTGGAATATTTTCATATTTTTAAAAAGCATTCACTTAAAAATGAATCAACTGAAATTAAAGAAACAAGTTCACACACACACCAGTTAGATTTTATTGTTCACAAATGGCTTAGCGCCAAATGTTTCCGTTTCGAAGGAAGTTTTCTAAAATCTCAATAACATATTGTGAGCAGGGCGGACACAGAGGGAGGAAATAAATCCAAGTGTCAAGGTTTTAAAGACATTCGGAATATTGACATAAAAAACAAGTTATCTACAATTCTCGAGACGTACAAAATGAGCAACCAAGCTCAGCGCATTAAGTCAGGGATGTACGGACTTAAGACCAAGGGCTACATAGATACACTGTGCCTTATGGGAGAGCCATAAAAAAATTGAAGGTGATCTATCATTTTTTTTAAATTTTATTTATATTTATCATATACAAAGAAAGATAATAAAAAGTAAATAAAAATTTAATTTGATGCGTGACATTGCCTTGCTTTAAGGATTGTTTTAATATTTGTTTCGATTTTTGTATTAGCCAAACGCAAAATTGATTCTAAATTTTCACTAGTCAAGTGGTTCTTATTTTTGAATTTGTTAATAATCATGTTTGAAAAATTTGTTTACAGATATATATGTTGATCCGAAGAGGCTTGCGCATTTTAATGCATTATCTTGCAACGATACACAATTGTTTTTATCCGACACAGCGATAGAAGTTTAATAATTTGTCTTCATTAAATTCCATTGTTTTGCATGTCGATGAGTTTAAGCTATACTGATTCGGGTGCATTTTCAGGCAGGATGGCAAACTCTTTGAAAATCAGAAAAACGATCTTATAAGGCTGATATCAAATTATCAATCTTTTCAGTCTCGAAGTTTTCTCAATGAACTTCTCAGACACTTTCTTATAGTTAGGAAATGGGACGTAATTCCTTGACTTTAATTGTGTTTGAAATAGATGTAACTTGCACTGAAAAGATAAAATGTGGCCTTAAAGTTGAGTAATAAAATTATATTTGCAATGAAATTGCGTATTTAACGTATTAAAATGATTAGTAATGTCAACCTGAAAAGCTGTCAGATAACCAATCCGGACTTTTTCTATCAGGGACGTTTTTTTAAGCCATAAAAAATTTCAATTTCATCAATTAATTTTAGAAACAGCTCCAATGTTTGACCACGACGCTTAGTCACCTCACTTTTTTATAAAAAAAAATCCAGTCACCGTATTCCCTTTCAATGTCTCAAATGAACTTTTTAATTGTCGGTGTTAAGGCCACGGGATTTTATAAAATTAATTGCTGAAACAACAACTTTCAAAACATAAACAAACCCTAGTTCAATACTAGTTACCGTAATTTTAACCTAAATTACCTATTGTGTGTGACTTGTTAAAGTTGAAACAACACATGGTGAGGCGGGCCGCGGTCTGTGAATCCCTGCATTACACATTTCGTTCTGTTCTTATTAGAGTTCCAGTAATGTTTACACAAGCAAATTTTTTGCGAGCGTAAAGAAAGTGTAGCGTCGACTTTTTTTTATCGTTTTTTCTTTATTTTCTCCGGGTCAGCGGTAGCCCAGTTGGAAGAGCAATAGATTATCGACCGGAGGGTTGCGAGTTCGAAACTCGTTCCAGCCAAAGATCGTAGTGTACACGGGGGCAGTTGCACGTTAAATCCGTCCAGCCCTCAAATGTCCTCACGTTGGCGTGGTGTGGAAGTTTGGAGAGTGGGGTGCCTGCTCAGATTTTGACCTTGTCATCTGAACCTTGGTTCAAAATTACGTGTTGGTGTCCTCGGATCTTTCCTTTCCGGATTGGTCCCAGACCGTTAACAATAGCCCGTTGTGTTACACCAGTGCGATGTTAATTAATTACCACCAACCGAATTCACCTGGAAATGAAGACTCGAGTAGTTTTGGGGGTGATCCGATTATCAATAAGAATGCATTAAATAGTAGATTAGCTTTTCGGTTGCCCATGAGACGAACACTTATTCGACATTTATTAATAAACCAAGAACTATACAAAATTTACAAATAACGATGATCAACTCTATTTTACACTCCTCCAATTCGTACAAATTCCAAATTAATTTCTCATCACATTCCATATCATAGTTACAGTTAGCACTTGCATAATTAAAATACATTCATTAGTATCATAGTTTGCACACTCTTCATCTGACCGTGGTTCAAAATTACGAGTTGTCCTCGGATCTTCCCATTCGGGATTGATCCCGGACCGTCGCCAATAGCCCAATGCGACGCCAAATGTATTGCTTCAATGCGTTGTTGATTCAACGACCAACCATAGTTTGCACATGCTTAATAAATAAAAAATTAGGACATAATGTTTTCAAGTATTCTAGTAGCAGTTGCACGCGTGCAATAAAATTAAATTCACAGAGCGTTTGCATGTACTCACCAGAGGCATTTTCTGTCAAGCTAAATGGCAAGTTTGGTAATTAATTATAACTTAGCACTGGAGCAATACAACAGGGAAAGATCCGAGGACAAACCACGTAATTTTGAACCACAGTCAGATGACAAGGACTACGCCTGAGCCAGCACCCCACTCTCCAAACTTCCACACCGTGCCAGCGTGAGGACATTTGAATCCACAACAGATTTAACATGCTACCGTGAACACGACGGTCTTTTGCTGGACCGAGTTTCGAACTCGCAACCCTCCGATTGCTAATCCGTTACTCTTCCAACCGGGCTACCGCAGCCCTCATTCTAAATGAGGTGGCGGTAGTGTATCTCCTGCTCGATACATGTTTCCTGTATGTATTCTGAACGTGTCATCTCTTCGTTTGTTTTTCGAATACAATTTCAGCAATTCGCCAATAAAAATCGCAAAGAATAAATTCCGAATTGATGTATGATAATTGATTGGTCAATACCAATTAGAATAAACGTCGAACGTTGCCTATGCGGTGATTAACTACATTTTACAGTAACCCCATTATATATCAGCATTTGGATAGCAGTAATAAAATCTTCTCAGATCTGGGGGGTTTTTTTTGTTTGTTTACACTGGAAATCCCTCTCATGTTTTTTCTATGGAAAAATTTTTAGATTCTTAAACACACACAGGAATAATCAAATATGAACTAATAGCCTGTATTTTCTTTCTTATAGAGTTACAAAAAATTAAGTCTTAATCTTTTGAAGTTTATAAAAGCATTGCTGAGAAACTCCAACTCTTTATTATGTTTACAAAATTATATAAAGCTTTAAGAGAAGATTTCTAAAATAGTACACTAATGGTAAGAAATACATTCTCTGACCTATCGATCAAGCTGATAAAACACGCAGAATATTGAACGTAATTTTTTTAACATTTAGAAGAAAGTCAATAAGTTGAAGTAATGCATGTTTGCATGAAAAATAATATGAGATAATAGATAAAATAAAGAAAATAAATCTAGCGAAAATATTAAATAAAACCCATCAACTTGGGCTTTCTCAATTATATTTAATTAAATGGCCACACGCTACTTAAAACCTCTTTATTTTAAGTAAAACAACACTATAAAACCGTTCCTTACAACAATTAAATTCATGCATTTCGAGAAAACAACTCTTGTCAAAGATAAATATTCAGATACCTGACATAAAAGTAATTATTTTCATAATCTACAAAACAAAAAGTATTGCAAAATGAACCAATATAAAAGCAAATGTATTTAGTACAAAAATCGTCACAAAATTGAATGTGTCTGTCACTAATTTTTTGACTTCCATCATAAGTAATAGAACAACTTTCTAAAATTGTAATACAGTAAATCTTAGAAATATAGGAAGGAAGGAAATAAACCAATTTTATAAATGAATGTATTTAAGCTATTTAGAATACAAATATATCTTTAATTTTTTAATACATTTTTGTGCATTTTTCAAATTTGAAGCAGGATAAGCTTGCAGAACTATCACGTCTTAGAAGTTTTTAAAACACCTTAGGAGTAAACATCAGTAATACTAATAATAAATACTTTCTTTCTATAACTCAAAATATAAATATTCGCGTAATATAATTCTAATTTTATGATAGAATGCCTTAGTTGGAAAACTTGTACAAATAATAGCATACAAATCTTACACCTTTCTAAAGTGGCTTGAAGTCTTTCTGTGCAATTTATAAAATGTAATATAATTATTTCGATTATTTGAATTATATTTAAATTTGAGTTATTTCAAAAGAAATACCACTATATATGTCCCTTTAAAAGAAATACAATCATGTTATACCCAATAAATTTTATGATCATAGACAATTAAATTCGAAATTTGATCTAATTGAAACAATTTATTTTTGACTTTTTAAGTGACTTAAGCATTGACTTTTCAGTTTTCCCTCGTGACAATTAACTGTTTCCAAAAATATCATAAATGCATATTTCTTAAGTACATAGAGAGTTAGAGGGTTCGGAACAAAACAGAGCTAAACGAGAACAAAATTGTCAGTAAATATTACTCTCAAAAGTACACAAATATTTCTTTAATCACACGGCAGAACGAAATACTCAATTTTTGGTTCAAATTTCACATGAAAGGGCATATTACTTTTACCATCAGATTAGATTTAATAGTCAATGATACATGGCTATAATGTGTATAAAAACAGACTTTAAAGTAAAATGAAATTTATTACAGAAGTAAAGCTTACCTTTTTGCCCGAGAAACATTCGAGTAAGAACAACGTCGTACGCTACTTCTGTCAATGCAGCTGAAAACTCTAAGACTCCCGATATTATAGTAATGGGAAATAGAGTTCATAAAATTAAGTCTAATATCCGCTTCCGGGGGAACCTTTAATCTTCCCAATGTGTTTTTTTGTCTGATGAAGTACAGTCAGTCAATCAAACTCAATAACTTAAATCAGTGCAATAATTTACTTAATTTCATATGTAATAACCATTACTATGCCTTTTAAATTGAATTATCTTTTATGTATTTTTTACTAATAAGTACCATCCTTGCACCTGTGGGTTTAAATTACTGCATCCTTTAAAAATAGTAGGAATCTGGATGATTGATTAACAAAGTGACCATATCTCCCATCTCAGTTTGAAGCAAATAAGTTCTTCCTATATTAGCACGTTCGTTCCGATCCCTACTTTGCACTGAAAAGGAGTCCCTTGGAAGTTAGATAAACGAAACTTAACGTAGACACTTCCTCTTACAAATTTTCCTTCTCTATTCGTTCTCTTATATATATCATCTTTGAAATCATTGGGTATATGTTTATCATATTATATAAATTTATATGTAAAGAAAACGGCCTAATGGTCCATCCCGATGTAGTAAATAACACTAATAAAATTGCTCTGAAATCAGAAAAAAAGACATAAAACATTTTTCATGAGAGAAACAAAACTTTAATATTGCCGCTCTATTAGGCATTGCCCCTATTAGATATTGTCCCTATTAGACATTGCCCCCTATTATACATTGCCCCCTCTAATAATAATAATGGCTCCTCAATAATAATGTGAACCCTTTAGACATTGACGCCCGGGGCTGCTGCTCTCCTTGCCCTCTTCTAGTTACTGCTGTTGACTTCCATTGTTTCTCAAATATCCTTTAAAAAAGAATACTTTACTGTGTTGGTAAAATATCTAGACGTAATGATAGGATCTAACAATATTCAAGCTTACAACAATAATTTCTTTTTCTACGATGATTTAGGAATGAGATCACACGAGTAATCGAGTTACTTAGTTGGCAAATATTATTTGTTTGACGACTTTTTAAAGTGATTTAAATATGGATAAATCGACAGTTGTGGCGTGGTTATTATTCTTCCCTTGGATTTGGGGATTATTTGGATTGATTATCATCTGCAATGCAGCTTATATTGTACCTCTGATGGCATATTTGATGTTGGTCAACGCTTTCGACGATGATAAGGAGAAAATGGTGGATACTGGTTTAGTTAAAAAAGAAAACATTAAAGAAAAGGGAAAAGGAAGAAAAAGGCTAAAACACGATTATGTAGGATCAAAACGAAGGTGTTTTAGAAGCAAGTGACGGTGATAAATATGGAAATAGATCGCTTCGGAAGTTCCCAACTTGTCACCAGTTCCGAGCAAGGTGAAAATCAAGCGGTTAAAATAGTAACTGACATCGCATATGTTTGAAAATCGTCATTTTTGCATCCGGTTTTATCGCTGCTTATTCATTAATTTTTTTATTCGGAGTTGCCGGCTTTTGTGCCTCGTACATGGCCGCTAACACACTGAATGATACCTATAAATCCATGGGTATTTCGTTTTTGAGTTTCAAGTAAATTATCAAAATCTTTTTAAGAGTGACTTATTGAGGTTTGTACGCGGGCATAATGGTCCTGACGGTATTCACAGTCGAATCTTCAGGCACGTCAAGGGCCATAGAGAAAACTAATAACGCAATCTTTTTCGCTACATAGTGGAGCACCTGAACCTTTCAGATCAAAGTGATTCTTACAGTTGACACGGCTGTCAAAATCCGCCGTCAATGATGGAAACAATTACACTCCCACCAGCTGCGCCACCAGTTGTAGTCTGAATCACCGGTGGCTTGATAGAAACGATATCAGTGTGCTTTTGGTTTCATTCCCTTGGAGTAGTCATCGTCTTGTGACCGCCCTAATGAGTACGAATTGATTGAAATAATGTGCACATTTAAGCGGTCATCAGATGATTTCTGCAATCCCAACGGAATTCATGTGAATGAAACAACCAGTGGAGCAACTCGTCTAAAATACATGCAGGCATCAACTATTTATAAAAAGCGCTCCTCACAAAATGGCAAGAAAGAACACATTTCAAACGACATTATATTGTACTGAGTATTATAGAGAGCCTGGTGAGGGAAGATTTTGTGGTAAAGGTTTGATGTCGCTATGGACTTATTTGACAACGTTGAAGTGAGAATTATCGCTGAGAAGTAATACTCAAATGATTGGAGTGAAACAGGATGTGTCAAGAAGAAATGAAAGGTGAATATCATACTATACGATTTGAACTGAATATAAAAAATGAAGTGTTTTACTCATGATTTATTTTTACTTGGGGGCACAGCCCCTCTCCGCCGATCAATTGAGATCACTACAGACAGAGGCGCACCTACGCAGGGGTTATGGGAGTTTAAGCCCATCCCGGACCATATCAAAAGCAAAAAAATCCTTATTTAATTCATTGATTGCTTCTTTAAAAATGGTGTGTAAAGGTATTTTGATATTTTCTCCTAACAGTTAATTTTGGAGAGTGGGGTGCCAGCTCAGATGTGACCTCGTCATCTGACCTTGGTTCAAAATTACGTGGTGTTGTCCTCGGATCTTTCCCTTCGGGGGTTCATCCTGGACAACCGCCAATAGCCCGTTGTGTTGCTCCAGTGCGACGTTAATTAAAATACCTACCTTTACAGTTAACTAATATTTATTCATTGCTTTCAGCCCATTAACAAAAGTACTCCAGTTCTTATTTACAGGGATTGGATTAAATATTATTCATTAATTTTAATACTTTTCATTAAAACGTTGGTACCTTTTCTTTCAATACAGCTTCTATCCGGCTTGTAGTAGTCACTCTAAAACTAGTCTCTTGGTAATACATTCCAAAACTAGTCTTTTGGTAATGCATTCAAAATGCAGGACCGTTCCCCTGATGCAGTACCTCACTTCCCTCTTCACAACAGCTTTACTGTTCAAATTCTGTGTAAAGAGTACTTTTTAGCACTAACTTCACCGAAGAGGGTTAAATAACCCATTTTCCATTTAGATGGAGGAAATTCTGGAATTGCTTGAAATAATAAACCAAACTCCTTTAAATAATAATTAGATTGTGCTCTGCTAAACACTTTCCACAAACATATTTCTTGCACATGAAGCAGATCTCAGTGGCTTTATTTTCATGACAGTATCTTATTTGGCACTTTTTACCGCGCATTAGTAACTTTGCTTTAAGCTTGCGCGGATAATGCTGCCATATGCTAGCAAGTTCTAACTGAAATAAAAATAATTTCCTTGAAATGTTTCACCTGTTGTTTCGTTGTATACCACTTAGGCGTATTTTACGGCTGTTCTTAGTTGAGATACTCTGTTACCGTTGGGATGCAATGAAGCATGAACTGTTAGGATCCAATGAAGCATGACTCTTTACAGTGGTGTGAGTGTGCTTATTATTTTGCAGGTATGTGAAACAGAAACATTTAAAAAAAGTCTTAAAGTCAAATAAGAAAAAGCGATAAAATTTAAAAAGTAATTTTGAGTCAAAATTTTAAAACAGGTCATTTGACCCCCCCCGTGGTATATTTAGTGTAAATATTTTCTGTAAATTATACGCAGATTCATGTATTTTATCACAAGTGCAAAATAACCTAAAAGTATAGCAAATAGGGAGCATGAAAATAAATAAATAATGGAGAGTTTGTTACTAGACATTTTTTGCTGAAGGTTGAAGGCATACCGCTGCCATACATCTGTCGGCCGCCCCTATTTTTCCTGACGACGTGCAAGTGAATATCTAGCACACCATTCAGTAATGGCCCTTGATCCCAGTTTATTAACCCTCGAATAGCAAACAATAAACGTGAACGCCAAACATAGAAAGTACTTTTTGTCTACCACGACTACTCCAGATGAAAAGCCTAGGTAATGGTTGTTACTATGGATACAGGGCTCGTACATTTTGAGTGGGGATGAGTGAGAGCAGATGCTAAGCTCGAATCTTCTAGTTAGAATAAAATATATTGATTAGTAACGTATTCATTTTGTATTTTATTGTTCTTAATTTGATGCAATTATTGCAAATTACCCACCTGGTGGTTGTCTCGACGAGGTATCTCGTCATTAGCAAAACTGGCCAGATCTTTTTGGACGAGGAATCTAGTCAAGAGAAGAAAACTGACCAGATTTTGATCTCGTCATCATCAAAAATCGGCAATGTCTTGATGGACGAGATATTTCGTCATTGGTAAATTATCAGATCTTGATGGACGAGATATCTCGTCGAAACCACTTGGAGGGTTAAGTATTGATTTAAGCATAAGAATTAACAAAATATGAGGGCTTTGTGAACGACTCATGTGAACAATCCTGATGGTTGTCTTGATGAGGTATCATGTCATTGGCAAAACTGATCAGATCTTGATAGACGACATATCTCGTCATTAGAAAAAGAACTGCCCAGATCTTGATCTCATCATCATAAAAGAATTGGTAATATCTTGATGAGATATCTCTTTTTTAGCAAAATTGATCAAATCTTGATGGACGAGGTATCTCGTCGAAACCACTTGGACGGGTTATGGGTCTCCAGGGCGGAGAAATGGAAACTCGCTTTTTTATGTTCCACAGACGTTTGTGAGAAGATGTGTTAACTGTTTTATCCTTCCTCTATTTCTGATTAGTAGTATGATTAAAACAGAAAATAAAAATCTACTTTTAAACATTATATTCTAAAGATGTAGTGTACGAAAGCATTCACTCTACACGTTTAACACTGAAAAACACTTCTGTAACAAGGACAAAAGTGGGCTTAAAATGTAAACGTTCTCCCAAAAACAAAGCTTTTGAATTTACATTTTTAAATACAGTCCTTTTCTGCATTGGAGCTCAGGGCCATCATCCCTGTCGCATCTCTTCATCTACGCCTCTTTGGATTTAATATCTGATATTTTTTAACATTATTTTCTCTGTTACAAGTCATTTTCAGCTGAACATCACTTTTAAAATAGTTGGTGAATGTAAAAAACGCTGTATCAGTACAAAATTGAATAGGTGATTGATGTCATTCACCTTATTCCTCCTTATAACTCCACTGGAAACAAACCCTTTGGAGATAAAATTCCAGAGGGTGTGCAACTCAACTCTCGACTGCTGATAGCAACCGCCTCATGTTTCTTGTTCGAAAGATATTTTCCCGATGTAGATTTTTTCTACACAATGTGATGCCTGCATTATTAGTATGTTTAAGATGGTTGGTTGTTTTGGGGTTTTTATGGCGCAAGGGCCATATTTGGTCACATAATATGTTTAAGAAAAAAATACTGTAAATAAAAATAAAGTCTAGTAAAATCTCCTGAATAACACCGATAGCCTTGTTGAAAGAGTAGCTGATTAGCAACCGGAGGGTTGCGATTTCGAAACTCGATTCAACCAGAGACGTTCGTGTACTTGGGGCTGGTGCATGTTAAATCTGTGGTGGCCTCAAATGTCCTCATGTTGGCGTGGTGTGGAAGTTTGGAGAGTGGGGTGCCAGCTCAGCTGTGGACCTCGTCATCTGACCATGGTCCATAATTATGAGGTATTGTCCTCGGATCTTTCCCTTCGGGACTGATCCCGGACCGTTATCAATAGCCCGTTGTGCTGCTCCAGTGCGATGTTAATTAAAATATCTACCTACCTACATTAATTCAACTACCTACCTGAATAAGATCTTTAATCTGTGGGATTTGTTGCATTTTGCCTTATCATTCACCCCCTGGTGACTGGGACGTGATTTGAACGCGCAAACCTTCTGACCTGAAGATCTAGAAAAAAGTAATTGGTAAAAGTGTGACTAAATAAATTTAGGCTTGTCATCAGGAACAGTATGGCCATCTGACAACACAAAAAAGCTGTACTAAAAAGAAACGATGAGCCCCAATGCACATGAAAATTTCATAGATTGTTTATAAAATACCACAAATTAAGGATAATTACTAATTGACCTATTAACTATTTTAAATTTGAGTATTTCTCAAACTTTTATTTTGATTATCGTTTCCTATTTTAACCTTCTGTATCAAGAGATTTCTGAGAAATGCTCTATAGCTATCACTTTATAACACATCTAATGACTAAATTGCCACATCTATACTTTCGTTGAAGGAATACTAAGAAATATTCTATTGGACAAGAAGTCTGAAACTGGTTAAAAGCCATGCAGAGAAAAGTGCAGGTTGCACGGTGGGAAATGCGTGCATGCCCCTTAAAATGTGTTAACCCTATACTTCAGATTTACTTAACTTGGTTATGTGTATTGGTACTACAAAGTAGATCGATCCTTCCGCCATAAAATATAGTTCTGGAAACAAAAAAAATTGTCTTACAATAAATGATGCTTGAACAATTGAAATAAAATGCTTCAAGATTTTGATTCGATTTTTTGTGTTATCTTACTGACTGCCTACGTCATAATACTTCAACCATCGACGTTCTAATGAAATAGACAGAGCATGTGGACGGAATCGCTGTTGTAAGATCTTGAAGGGTAAATCACGTGGGCTTATGAATCGATTTAGAAGGGCAACCATCGACCTTCTA
The DNA here is from genome assembly GCA_933210815.1 of Meta bourneti. Lineage (NCBI taxonomy): Eukaryota > Metazoa > Arthropoda > Arachnida > Araneae > Tetragnathidae > Meta > Meta bourneti. The sequence goes on along the minus strand of OW119932.1, from coordinate 59,547,084 downwards.
ATGAAATAGACGGAGTATGTGCAAGCAGCTTTTTGTTGTTTCTTCCTGTCGCTCGGTTTGAAAATCTATCACGTTGTTGTGGGAAAAAGCATGAATTCTAAATTATTTATTAATTAAAGTGATTATCCACCGTGATCAAACACACTAGTCTGCTCTTCGAAAGCAAGTTGATTTGCAAGTCCTCGTTATTTATCCTTCAGAGGTGTTACGAAAGCGACTCCTCCCACCTGCTTTATCTATTTACTTAGAAGGTCGGTGACTTCAACCATAGGCCTTCTAATGAAATAGACGGGACATGTGCGCGCAACTTCATGCTATTTCTCTTGGTTGCTAGGTTTGAAGATCTATCACCTGGTTGTGGGGTAAAGCAATCCCAATAATTCTATTTTTCTACCTTTTTCATCTGTATGCAAAAAATAAATACTATACCTGTGCCAAAAATGTTATTTATACCACTGAGTTATTTATATATTGATATTTAGGGTTTTAAAAGGATTTGTATATTTTTAGACCTATAACATTTTGGTGGAAGGTCGTATTTTTTCAGCTAAAATACAAAAATATAGCATCCGGTATAGAGGGCTCAAGACGTTGAATAAATATTTTTTTTAAATACAGGCTTGTATAAGGTAAGAGACAAAATTTACCCCTATTGCAAATTGAAATTCGAAAAACAAATTTGTTTCCTATCTAACATGCACCAGCCCCGTGGTCTTGGATTAGATCGAATTTGGAACTCGCAAACCTCTGGTTGCTAATTCATTGTTCTTCCAACTGGGATAAATAATACTTCTGGTAAGAGGGAGAATTTTTTAACTCAACTCTAAATATGTAGCATATTGGATAAATTAAAATACTTAGAAAACTGTAAGCATACACAAAAAATGCTCTTCTTTCAACCGAATTTTTTTACCCAGTTTTTTTACATTGAGAAAACCTAGTATTTTAATGCCTTGAATTTGTGACAACTTTTCCAAAAACAAAGTATTTCTGGCATTGCTCGAATGATTAACAAATTTTGTGTTTATGAAATGTATAACTTTAAATAAAACTTTATCTGATAATAAGATAATATACGTGTCTTTTATTCAGTTTGTATGACTTTAGAACTGTTCTATTCTATTCTATTTATTGTTTTTCCCATAGTTGATGAAATAAGAAATTTTTGGGAAACAAAACTCAAAAGAGAACTGTTTTTTTACTTCATTTTTTTAAGTGAAGTACTTTTTTCAAGTTTTATATGTGATGAATTTAATAGATGTGCGATAATAGATAATATGAATGTGACAATAAAGTTTAAAAGAACTCATCGCTTATTATTTGTCTTTTTTATTTATGAAATACTGGATTGCATAAGAATTTAATACACAAAACACAGAACTGTTTCACAAAACCTTGTCATAAAAATCTAAAAGGGTAATTAACATGTTTTACTTTGATAAATTTCAAAATTTAGATATACAAATGTTTAACTTATTTAAATATTTTCTAAACAAGAAGTCTAGCAGTAAGCAAAATAGCTTAACACAATATCAAGTATATCAAAAAGCTATATATACATGTTAAATGGGTATCCATTATTGGTTTTCTCCATGAGGAAAGTTCTAATTTATAAGCCCTATAGCTGACCTTTGAAGCTTGTCCAATTTTTATACTGTTTTTTAACTTTACGCATAAGATTTATAAAAATGCTTATTGATACTGTTATTGACAAACATAGTTTCCCAATGTACTTCAATCCATGTTTAATTACATTCAATATAAAAGAATACCATTCTAAAGCTATTCAATATAAAAAGACATTTGAGACTACCATACAAGAGTGACCTAACCCACAAAAACCCGAAAATGCTAAAAATAATTTTTGGCACCTACAGTGCACTCTCTTGGCATTTAATGCGTTTGCAATATAGATTTTAACCTTCCTTAAATCATATCGTAGATAAGTAAAAATATATACAAAATGGTACCATGAGAATCGCATTTATCTCCATTTTTTTGTTTGGTGGGTTAGGCCACACTTACTTTGATGGCCTCATTTCATATTGTTGCCTGCCCCTTATACCCCTTTTAAGGAAACAAAGTATAACGAGTCTAATGACAAATTTAAGTTATAGAGACAACTATTCCTGCATTTATGTTTTAAACCTTTAATTTCAATTTGTAATTTTATAAAAATTTTCTTAAATAATGTTAAGCATCCACAATCCTTTAAATCAATCAATTTCTTCAAAGTTATGAACAAATGATTGATGACTTAACGTTTAAAATAATATAATTTAAAACAAATGTGTTTGACTAAACCCCCAAAAATTCATCCTTCTATGCTTTTTACACATATACCGGGGTCGCGGTAGCTCTGCTGGAACAGAAGAAAATCAACCGGTTGCGAGTTCGAAACTAGGTCTAGGTAGGTAGGTAGTTAATTAACGTCACACTGGAGCAACACAACGGATTATTGGCGACGGTGCGAGATCAATACCCGAGGGCAACACAACGTAATTTTGAACCACGGTCCCAAACAAAGGCCGTCGTGTACGCGGGGGATGGTGCAAGTTACATCTGTCGTGACTTCAAATATCCTCATATTGACGTGGTGTGGAAGTTTGGAGAATAGCTGCTTACACATTTGGAGAGTGGAGTGCGAGCCAGTGTGTTTACTTCGTCATCTGATCTGAAAAATTACGAGGTGTTGTCCAGGGATCTTTCCGTTAGGGATCGATCAAGAACCGTCTCCAATACCCTATTGTGTTGCCCCGGTGCGACGTTAATTCAACTACCCCGTCTAACATCTACCCTGTCACAAGATGATATACCGCCGAACTAGGCGATTAAATGCCAAATCGATCACCAAGTCAATTTTTCACAGAACCAAAATCCAAGAATAACGCCTCTTAACTTTGAACCATGGCCAGATGACGAGAACAACACTTGAGCCGGCACCCCACTCTCCAAACTTCTACACCACGTCAACGTGAGGACATTTGAGGCCCGACAGATTTAACGTGCACCAGACAGTATACACGACGGTCTTTGGCTTCACTGAGTATCGAACTCGCAGCCCTCTGGTTGCTAATCCTTTGCTCTTCAAACTGGTCTACCACGGCCCTCAACCAACTACTATAGGTAGGTATTCAATAAACGTCGCACTGGAGCAACACAACGGGCTATTTGCGACCGTTCGAGATCGATGCCGAAGGGAAAGATCCGAGGACAACACCATGTAATTTTTAACCACGGTCAGATGACGAAGTCACACCTGAGCTGGCACCCCACTCTCCAAACTTCCACACCACGACAACGTGAGGACATTTGAGGCTCCGGCAGATTTAACGTTCACCAGCCCCCTTTGTCTTTGGTTGGATTAGAACTCGCAACACTCCGGTTGTTGAAACGACCCTCAACGAATTACTGAAATGTTACAAGAGTTTACGATTTGCAATATTGCATACTTTAACTGCAACCGTAAGTACATTTTAAATTCTTGTTTACTTCAATACAGTTTGTATATGTGTTTTTTTGAGCCCAAATGTATTTGTGAATTTTGAATATAATCTCAACGTTTATGTCATCACATAACCAATGAAATTGTTGAGAAAATTTTGAATTCGCCTGCACCAGAAAGTAAAATGCGATCACTTTAGTGATGACGGTTTTTGGTCACTTTCAATCCAATAGTAGTTGAAAAGTTCTTTCATCTAAATTCACTATACATCTGATGTACTGTTTTGAATTATCGTCTTATAATTTGTTTTACTTATTAATTTGTATGTATCTATGAGCCTATACTTGTTTTACATATGTAGTCCTTCAACTGATATATGAAGAAAGCGACGAACTGTTTGGGAGTAAAGAAAAGGATGCTTTGTAAATAATTTCATCCAAAATATTCAACATTGAAGTTTTACTCGAAAAAGGTGTGTGAGAAAGGCACTTGGACTATTGATATTGTAGATATCCGCAGAATATGTAATTTGGTAAGTTCCCATTTGGTAATCAAGTTCTGAAATTGAAAATACATTCAGTTGCTCGATATTTTATACGGCTATACCAGAAAGTAAGATAATATAATTTGTACTAGAACTTAATTATAAAAAATTATCAAGAAGTTTCGCAGTTTAAGTACCCTTTTTGTTCAATGTTTGTGAACATGACACCTGAAAAACAAAACGAAATCTTTTTAAAAACCATGGCAGATAATGAAGCCCTGGATACATTTTATAGAAAAGGTCACGTCAAATTTCTCTTCTAAAAATTTGTACCTTTCTAAGAATAAAAAGGCAATAGTGTTGCACTGTCTTTGAGTATGTATTCTGCGTATTTTAGGCAGTATGTATGATTATCATGTGAGAGCATGTGTTACAGTTGCCCTAATAATACTGTTGAGTACAGTTAATAGTTACTGTGTTCTAAATAAATTAGTTATTTTATCTGTGTCTCAAAAATTTACTACTGAACTACCCACATACTTATTTATGAATACTGGATAATGCATATCCTCATCCTGTTTTTGCTATCCCAGTATCCTATTCTTATCTCAAGGAAATATGGTTAGTCCTGAGTTCACTGAGGACCAGCACGAGACTTTTTAAGAAATCCTCCGTATTGACTCCAATAGAGGAAAGGTGCTCAGAAGCCAGTGCAGCTGGGCACTTGGTTAAAGGTGGTTCCTTCAAGTGCATGGTCAAATATGGCCCTTGAAACTCGAACAAACCAACCAACCTTCGAGTGCATTAGGTCTTTGACCCAAGAAAGTTGTACCTTTTATCTTTACCTATGGACTACATGCCTTCAAATTTTGATGGTGCATCACCTGTAATGCTCCTGACATGATTTCAGAAATAATTATGAATAATAAAGTTTTGAATTCAAATTTCGATTTATTTGAATTTATGGTACAGCTTTGATACAAGGACTATTCGTGGCAATGCTTTTGGTGTGTTTTTCATGTTGCCATGGATTTCTTAGAAAAACAATTTTAGGCTTTGCAGAAAATAATTAAAAAATTAACGAAAATAATTGAAAAATTAGCGAGAATAATTAAAAGAATCCAAGGAATAAATGATTTGCAACTCCCTCATTTCCTAAAGTTGCCCTACCTTCAAAAAAGTTAAACTTAAAATTTCCTGAAAGAACACCCTGAAATTTATCTACGAAACTAAATACAGAAGGCATGGTAAAATAGAAAAATAATGATAAACAAAAATTGATAAGAGATTCAAGTAAAAGCAAGAACTACAAAGGGTTGGAAATGAAAAATTTTCCTTTGTATGTTGCCATAATCCTAATAAAGCCTAGTTGTCTTTGCCTGCTACAACTCGCTGTAAAAAGCATTGCCACAAAGAATCTTTATATGAAAGCTATACTGAGTTTATTGTGATTTTTGTGTTAATTAAAATTTTGGCATCCCTTAGAAACAGGATTTGTTAAGAATAACAAACACAGGGTTTCCATGGGCCTTAAAAAGCTGAATTTTTCATTTGAGCTTTTAAGAGCTTAAACATTTACTTAGTCCTTAAAAAATTAAAAATCTTTAGTTTTTACTAGAATTGCATTTGTCACCTGAATTCAAAAGTCAAAATCAATGATTCTCGTCTAAGGTCAAGTGTCATCAAAAATAGAAGGCATAGGTTAGTTTGTAATTGATGTTGTTACAAGCTGATACATTTCACCCAAACCTTACGTAAGTTTCTTCATCTATGCACTTACAGGTTAATCTAGTACAATTTATGTGAAATGTAGCCTTAAAAATATCTTTAAACGGTCCTATTTTTTACATGAAGAGTGGGAACCCTAAGAGGAGTGATTTCTAGACATGAATGCTAATAAAACCTTGATTTATATTATGATTCATCAAAATTTTTGTCAATACAAATTAAATGTCTTTTCTAATTAGCATTTTGTATCTATTTCAGGTGAGCTTGCTTGACTTGATGCTTATTCTGACATTAATCAAGTCCTCAATAGTTATACCTAGCAGAATCATCTCATAGTCTATGCAAATTTAATGCATCTTCTCGAATATATTATGAGTTTTAGCTATATTAATCGGTTATACAATTTCACCCCTTAGTTATTAATTATTTTCGTCTGTCATGTCTATGAGACGAAGATATGAGCCTATGGGTGGGGAAGGAGATTGCAGCCAAATAATTAGTTCAAGTACCAGGTATGCAGTGGATAATAGTAGTGATGAAATAGAGTCGATTCCATCAGATAGCTTTGTGGATGATTTAACTCTAAGAGTAAGGTCATTGCTCATGAACTTTGAAGAAACTGAAGCAAGATCTGATATCAGTTCGAACAGATTTTCAACAGTTTCCTTACAACATGAAGCAGAAACCTGTCTTTCACTGAATTGCAAAGGTTTTGCATCACATACTTCAAATAGCAGTAAATGCAGTTTCAGCAGGCTGGATTTTGAACCTCAGAATGCTGACAGTTCAAAATATTCACTTGAGAATCAAGATGTTATGCATGATCCTACTGAGACAACTAAAAATAAGAACACTCTGTGTGGTAATTGTTCTAAACTTGAAGCTGCTGCTGAGTGTGATTGTGAAAACCTTGTGAGCCCCCAAAGCTCTGGAACATTACCAAAATCTTATTCTGGAACATTGGTTCCACACCTTGATGTTAATAAATATCGTCTACAGCCACCCAGGGTAGTTTTGACTGAAACTGAGCTCAAGACTTCACTAAATATCATAAATCCTAATGTTATTTCCTCTAAACAAAGAAAGGTTGAAAATCCTCAAAGTTACCACTCTTTTTCTGATACATTGCAAAATGATAATCCAGGAACCAGACAATCTATGAATGACTACTCATATCAAGGTCGAATAAAAAATAAACTTGAAGTACGACTGGGAACTTTAAGCGACCATGGATTATCTGCAAATGCTACGAACTCAGGAAAATATAAATTTTCTTCTGCTCAACATCTACCAATATCTACTTCTCATTTGCAAGTTGGTGTGAATGAACCCTTTGAGAGAGAATCAGAAAGAAGTTGGTCAGAAATAATAGTTGCTGCCGAATCTTTCTCTAAATCAACAGACCAAATGTCTAATAAGATTCTCCCAGTCAACAAAAGCATTTCATTTAAAATGGATTCTAAGCACTTGTCTTTACTTCCCAGAAGCCTAAGTGGGCGAGATGGAAAACCAGAAACGAAGATGATGTCATCAAAATTTCCAATTGTTGAGGCTGACATTCACAACACACCTGCCGATGACTGGAAATCTAACACCTCCACCTTGGGAGCAATTGATAAAGAATATGAGTTTTTGAATAATCGTTCATTTTCGAGCTTGAGTGACTTTGATTCCATTGATCATGAAACTCCTCCCTTATCTGCATCTAGCATAGGGTCTAGTAAACGCTTAGAGTGGGACAATGGGGCTGACATTGGCTACAGCATTGCTAATGCCAATTCTAAATTGAGAAGGCAAGTGCCCAATACAGCAAGGAGTGAACCAGAGGGGATATCTTTGATCAATGAGACCTTAAATGTTAATACTAGTCTTGCACCCATGAGTTTCCCAAGTTTCATGTTTTCATCAGTAGCAACTGCGCCTGATTTGTCTGTTTCTAGAAACACCTTCGTCAATTCTACCCCATGTGATGCTAGAGAAGAGGAAGATCTTGAAAGAAGTTCTTCTCCAGAAGCATCTCTTTCCAGAAGTGATTCCAAAAGATCTGTGATCTACAATTCAACCAGGGATGTACAAGTGCAGTCAAAAATAGTAGACAAAATCCCAGGTTGTCCCGAGACTTTGGTTCATTCTTTCAAAAATTTAAGCTGTCCTGATTTAACTGACTTGTCTAATGGTTTGACTGGATTTCAGAGTCAGACAAAAGTGTTGCCCTATGGGAAGCTATCAAGGTCAGATGAAGTAGTCAGTTTGAATAAGAAATCGCAATCAGAGCAAAGAACGGCTGTTATTGATACATCTGGTTTTCCCAACGTCGTTGCAATCCGTGAAGCCTTGGAACAAAATTTGTTTTGCCAACTCAATAAACCTGTCCAGGGCAATAGCACCAAATCACTTCACTTCCAAGAATATTCAAAAAATAGTTCATTCGTTAATCTGTCTCATACCTGTAGAAGTTGTCATCAGCCCACTTTACAGGTAAAACTTGATGATATGCAGCAAACTAAATCAGAGTCAGAAAACTCATACAAATCAAAGGATGACAATGAAGAATCTTTTGAGTCAGCTGATGGCAGTACTCAAGTTTATAATGTCACTCAACTCTCACACCATGATGCAGTTGTAGATTGGATTGACGAGAACACAATGTTTGATCCTAATTTCCACTACATTGCTGAGATGTCTGAGCTTCCTCCAGAATGCAGTCTTGATGCTCTACATTCTAGACCTTTTCTTTTTCTTAGCAATAGTTTAGGGAAACTTAATGAAAATCAGGTTCCAAAGAATGTAGGAAGCCTTTTGTCTAGCAATCTCAATGACTGTTCCACAAGTGGAAGTTTAGAAACCAAACCTCATATCCGGTGGTACCCCTTCACATCAGCAAATATTCAAGATATAAAAAACGTATCCACACAAACTGCTATGTCGTTCATAGCTAAACAGCTGAAAGAGGCACCTGTTCAAGTTGCCTCTGAGCAGCAGACATCAAGTCCTGAAGAAACACGACTGGTCGTTGAAACAACTGGTAACCATTCCGAAAAATTGAATACGAGTCGGAGCTCATCAGAATATCAGCAAGTCCAGGTTCCCAGCAATTCTGAATCATCCAGTTCTCCTGAATATTATTCAAGTTCTGAAACTATCTTACCAGTCAGTCAAGAGAATGTGAACCAGAATGTAAGGAATTCTGTACCTTCTGCTCTATGTGACGGAGGTGAAAAATCTGCATTTTCATTGAAATGGAAACATTGTCAAGGCTTGGAGAATTATGAAGTTCCCTTGAACAATTCTAATCATGAGCAGGGTTCTAATTTCAGACCTAATTCATCTGCTTCTCTAACCTTTGTTTCTTCAAAAACAAATTCAAAAAATTTTTGCTGGTTGGCAGAAGAGGAAGAGGCTGAATTTGAAGCTAGGACTAATGTATCATGGTAAGTATCTTGTAAAAGCTTATAAAAAGGTCTTTCAATGATTTGCTAATTCTCATTATTTGTTATATTCAAGTGTCTTTATATACAGTTACCCTTTGATGTATTGTGCATTTGGCTTTATCGCTAGTTTTCTTGTCCCCAGACGAATTTTTAATTTACAAACAGCAGAGGAAATCGCAATGCATTTCTTTAGAATTTGGGCTTGATCTAACCAAAGACCATCATGTACATGGAGGCTGGTGCTCGTTAAATCTGTCATTGCCTCAACTGTCCTAACGTTGGCATGGTATAGATATTTGGAGAGTGGAGTGCTAGCTCAGGTGGTACCTTGTCATCTGACTGTGATTCAAGATTATGAGATGTCCTTGGATCTTTCCCTTCGGGGTTGATCCCAGACTGTCGGCACTAGCCCATTTTTTTTCCCCAGCTACTACCTATTCAATTCAATTGATTATCTATCTTTAGAATTGGGAGTCAATGTTTCAAGCAGTTACAGTACACTGACTAGGTATAAAGATAAAGGCATTTTGAAAATGGACATGACAGAATTTCTTTTCAAAAATATTCTACCATATTTAATATTAGTTTAAAAGGCTTAACCATCAAATTTGTTTTTTAATTTGTAGTTTTACATAATTTTAAATGAAAAATGCATAAATTAGTATTTAATTTATGCTTCTTAACTTCTATTACAAAGTTTTTCCTCAACCCTCACTATATCTATCTACACAATATGTTACTCTTTTTCTTGTCCTCCAAGAAGTGTGATATGTAGAGGGGTTACTGTAGTGAGATTAGTTGAGTTTTTTTTAGCATGATATTGATTTTTTAAAATTTATATTCCATCCTGAAAGATTTTAATTTGGCTTTAATGTTTTTTAAATTAATCTCAACATATATTTTTGTGTGTTTCTTGTATATATTTTTATATCTATATTATGATCTATGTGAAAGGTAGTTTTAAAAAGGCCCTAATTTTTCTTTTGCTTGAAAGGTGGGAACCCTGTAATTTGTCCTGTCATATACAGACCTCAGGTTACCCAATTTTGTTTAACTGCAACTTTATATTTTATATGCTGTTATGAAGTTTTATTTGTACATACATTCTTATTGCTATATTTAAAGTAGTCCTGATCTGTGCAGTCATGAAAGAAAATTAGGTGTTGGGCAATGTGAAACTGTTCCCAGATCTGCAGCTGAAGAGGAGACTGTCATGAATAAGTCCTCAAAAGCCATCTGCAAAGAGATCTCACCTCAGATGACGTTACGTTCACACTCATCTTCAGACTCAGGTAGGACATTGTAAAAGGATTTAACTAAACACTAACACTTCTATCACAGTAGTTTGTTTTTTAACATTTCCAAACAAGAGTTTGGTTCTTTTCTTAAAGTCAGAAAAAGGAAATATTTTTAGCAGGAATCACATGTACTTTCATAATTTTTTAAAAGATATTTAAAAAACTATCTTTTTTTAAAGATTTCTTGACTAAGAAGTGGCTAATTTTCAAAATGGTTAATGAATTCATTGAAATGTGTGTGTCTGAAGGTGTTCCAATGTTTGGTAATAGTAAACTGGTGTTTACTTTAAAATAAGTCATCATTCTGATAGTGCTGTGTTCAAATGTTTAAGTGCAAAAGGTTTATGTTAATGTTATGAGGTTTGTGTGAAATGTTAATATTGAGCATCAGCATTGCTTTGTTTTGGGGGTAATGTCCCTAAATGGTACCCATTTGGTAGGTTACTCCTGTTAGATTAAAACTGGTTTGATGTATGGTGTAAGATTAAAAGACGAGCTTTTTAGGACAAATACACATTTATTTTACCTTAGATGAGGGCATAACAAAACAAACACATGGCACGATATTGTGGAAGTCTAGGGAGTTTATACTTATGTTATGTTATCTTATCATCAGCGAGTACATCTTACAACTGGCAAGTTAGTAGCTACGCTCAACAGAGGGTGCTGGTGTGTGTTGAGGGTCAGAGAATAATATCCTACAATATAAACACAAAAAATGGTTTAAAGAGTGCAGTGAACAGTGCTTGCACTCTGCCAAGCTCAAGCAGGGTTGCTTGACCATTTGATTCACTCACAATAAAATTTATACAAACAAAGTCAGTTCCACAACAATCCATTTTCACTAAATAATTAACTTGAATGTCTCTTAAACTATAAATTTACAAGAGCTTTAATTGACCAAAAAGTTTTCTCATTATTTGAAAACTAAATTGTTTGATTAAACTGAATAGGAGAACATGCAATTTGCTGGTGTGAGCAGGAGTGAAAAGATGGTGAAAAAAAGTGAGGCTCATAACATAGCTCGCAAGTGCTTCTAGTGATTAAGCAGTAGGGATACCAACATGGCCGTCTGTGCTACGAGCATTTGGTGTTGACTTGTAGAGACAAAATCCACCAAACCGCCCTCCTTAAAATGTTACAGATTTCAAAAATGCACAAAATTCAATTTCTATAAATGACATGCAATAAAGGCATAGCAAAAGTTAAATGTAAAATACAAAATAACACTAAGATACAGAACTCATGCTCATAAAAATGTATCATATTCACTCATTAAGTATCTTAAATCATTGAAACGTCCTAATCATTCCAGTCATCCTTTTATTTTAGAATCACTTCAAAAATTGATCAGCTTCAAAATATGCACTTCTACCTGTTTTTGTTGGATTCTGACCCACATTGGAATGAAAGCAATGAAATAGTCAACACAGTTGTTAAATCCACAACAAATGTCATTAATTGTATGATTCCCTTTTGTGATTTTGAAACTATTAATACATATTTTAAAGAAAAGTGGCCGAGCGATTGAAAACAAGAAATCAACAGCAATTACATTGTATTAGTTATTAACTTTTCATTACAACACCATGCTATCAAGAAAATAAGATGTAATTATCAAGCCTACAAGATGGACACATTTGATCATACACAAATTACACATAAACATCTTGGAGAAGTTCAGTTTGTGTGCAGCAGAGTGCAAGCAGGGTAGGCAACCATCTCTTCTCGAGCAACACAGTCCTGATGAAGAAAATTATCTCTCCCCTTGCACAAGCCAAACTTTGAGGGATTGGCTCGAAAGCTCAATATTTTATATACATAGTAAAAAACCCAAAAGAGATTGATTCTTATATATTAATCTAAAGTAATCATCTCTGATTTCATTAGAGATAGTCAGATTAGTATTCGAAACCCAGGTGTCAGTGAATTCAGCCATTACACTGGCTAAGAGGTTAAAGCCGTTTCCGATAATACTTGTAGTCCTTGTACCGTTCATATGCCTTTGCATTCCTGTTTGTGCCTTTATATTTGAGCCATAGAAAGGCGTATAACGAAGGGTTATGCCCAGAATACTTTTAACAATGATGTTGGTAACACTATCTATTGGCTTATTATGTTACATGACTAGAATTGTATCATACTTATTGTTTCTTTTAGTTAGAACATAAAGAGATGTGTATCAAATGTATACAAATTTTGAATATGGATAACTTAACTACTTTTTAATAGCAAATAATTGAGATTGGGTACTTACCCCTATTTTCACAGCAAACGAGGTAAGGTTGAATACAGGGCAAAGAAATTTGCACACTTGATTAAAATTTTACAGAATTTATTTTTCGTTGATTTTTATTGAATGCAACTTGAAATACATTAAATTTGATTTGGCAAGGGTGGACAAAACCCACCATCCAACTACTTCCAGTGCTCCAGCCGAACTGTCCTCTGTAGCCTCACCCTTCTCCTTGAACCATATTGGAAGGAAGTGGGAAAAGGTTTCAGTTTGGAGGCTGACAGCTTTTTTGTTTTTTATTATTGGACACTTGCTCACATTTCTTTTTGTGTTCTCTCTGCAGTTACTCAACACCTACTTATCTTGTTTCTCTTAAATTTGTTAGTTTCTGTAACTATGTCATATCTGTAAAATCCTACTGCATTTTGCTGTCTGATTGTCTCTCAAAGTTGTCCCTCGAGTGATACAGCTTATTCTCAATGAAACGAAAACTCATTCGTTGATCACATGCAGTAATATTTTCTGATTTTTTTCTTGGAATTATTTTTGCATTTTAAAATTTTATTCTGTGTTTAGTTGTAAATAATGGCAACTATACAAGATCACAAGATAAAAAAGAATCACGAATTTATATCTTAAGAACAATTTATTTCCTCTACGACTAGTTTTATTTTGCAACGTTTTCTGTGATTGTAAATTTGATAAATATTTATTGTTTTTTAATGAATTTTAATTCCTATTTATCACATGCAACACCACAAGCAAAAATAATCTTAACCATGAATATTTATGTCCTAGTTTGTTTTCTGTCAGAATCAAAGGAATACAGTAAAATCTTTCAAACTGATTAATACACTGCTGGCCACCCAAATTGCAACACCAAGAAAGACAAGAGATATCACAACAAAATTTATTTTGTAGATAACATGTTGACCAAGTATCAAATGATTAAATTTATAGACTTCTGTGAAGTGTGGTTCCTTCCAAAATCAGTAGCCAGAGTAGCCGCCATTGTTGGAGATCACCGCTGCCACACGCCTTGGCATTGATTCAAAGAGACTTTGGATGTGTTCTTGGGGTACAGCAGACCAAGCAGCTTCCACACGTTGCCAAAGTTGATCTGGTGTGGCAGCTGGGGATGTATTCTGGGTCAATTGTTGAGCAACCAAGGACCACATGTTTTCTATCGGCGAAAGATCCGGAGAGCGAGCTGGCCAGGGAAGCAATTCAATCTGGTGATTGACGAAGAACCCTTGGACAATGCGTGCCACGTGTGGTCGCACATTATCCTGTTGAAATATGGCTGTGGGCAAGCCCTGAAGGTAAGGAAGGACAACTGGCTCCAACACCTCGGAGATGTAGCGCTGGCTGTTTAAAGTACCGGCAATGCGTACTAGAGGAGTGCGAGAGTGATATCCAATACCGCCCCATACCATAATACCCGGTGCAGGACCAGTGTGGCGGTGCATAACGCAGCTGTTCAGCATCCTCTCTCCACGGTGTCTCCAGACTCGAATCCGACCATCGTGGTGTTGCAGACAGAAGCGTGACTCGTCAGTAAAGACAATTTCATTCCATTCTGCCGTCCACATCCTTCTTTCATCGCACCATTGGCGGCGGAAACGTCTGTGGTTCTGCGTCAAGGGTAGACGAAGCAATGGACGTCTTGCGGACAGACCACTCTGCTGTAAACGGCGTCGAATGGTACGCGCAGACACTGGATGATGCGGTACAGACTGAATGTGCTGTGCTATGGTTCGTGATGTGGCTGAGCGATCCGTCACTGCCATACGCACAATATGCCTGTCATCACGTGAAGTGGTGCACTGAGGTGGATGCGATCGAACACGTCGGTCCGTCGTACCCTCCTGCATCCAACGATCACATATCCGCATTACAGTTGTTTGGTTTCGTCCTACACGACTACCGATTTCCCTGAAAGATAATCCACAATCTCGGTAGGCCACTATCCTTCCTCTGTCGAACTCGGATACTTGATCAAAAGATGATCGCTGTTTTCTACGAGGCATAATTGATCGTTTTTTTGAAAAACCTCAAGAAAAACACAATTGCCGTACTTGAAATCGTCGAAATCTCCAAGCCTTAAATAGCGCTTTGAAGTGGCGCCACAGGCGCGCGTGATGTGCGTCTGCGCTGAAATTCTAATCATTTGCATATCTCACCTCCGCTAATGCATGTTGTAAATTTCATATTATTTGCATGCTTCCTTCAGGGTGTTGCATTTACGGTGGCCAGCAGTGTACTTAAATTGCTATTTAATGTGGGGATTCCTTTTGTTATTGAAATACCTATATGTAACTCACTAATGTATGTAAATTGACATTATTTGCTCATTGAAGGCATCAAACATAAACAATATAAAACTAACCTATGGGATTCATTCACCAATTTTGCCGATTAGTTCGAATATGCTTCTGATTGGAGCTCTGAAGTTGCTTAAATTAGTTTAAACTTACACAGAACAGTTTGTCACTAATAAAACTCTTCAGCAGTTTGATTATATAAGGCAATGAGGAATTTGGAAGAGAGAAATCAGCACAAAAAGAAAATGTGAGTTAATGCAAAAATAGGTTTAAACATAAAAAAAGTACTGAATCGCCTTTAACAAATAAATTAGATGCAATTGAAGTGGACAGTTCAAAAGTTAATTGTGGTTCCATGGCTGAGGTGGTATACTTGCATTTCAATTTTATGGAAATAGAAACTAGCACCAGTAAGTACACAATATATTGCTTTGTATTTTTGATTAATTTAATTTCATGAAATGTGCATATCAATGCTCATATTCATTAGAAATGGATTCAAATAAGGTATGAAGTGTGAGTAACCACTTAGACATAGACAATGAAGAAACTTTAGCACAGATGTTATGCGTGCGGTTTGTGGGTACAATTTATTACAAAAATGAAAATTTTGCTTTTTGAAATTGTAAGTAATAAGTAGGAATACTACATAATAATCTTAGATAATATGTTCCATTTATATGGTATTTATGCAGAATTTTTAAACTATAACTTTTCAAATGTTGCTGAAATTAAAAATCATTAAAAAAATTGGTTATTTAGTTTATCTATTTTTCATTTCTTTCAGATCCAATTAGTTACCAATGTGCTGAACATGGCAACAATGACTTCAGCAACATTGATGATGTAATAGAGTCTGACTCATCTACTAGGAGTTCAGTTGTAAGCCGTTGCTTTAATGACCAGAAAAAAATATCTGATTTAAATCAGCCTGCCATTGTCAATTCTGATATCAGTATCATGCCCATACAACCTACTTCACACTATTACTTTACTAACAGTACTTTAGTGGGATCAAATTCTTTGGGAACAAATGGCAGTACATCTGACAGATGTGGTGCACGAACTGTGAAACCTAACTCAAGCAGTATAATTGAAGATGCTAATCGTGTGATATCAGATTCCAAACTGATTTCTATGGCTGTGAAAAGACTGAACTCTACTGGCTTATACTCACAAAGTAGGCCTTTATCTCATGCTGAACATCTTGCTAACAAAGAGAAAATCCCTAAATCTCATTCAGATCCTATCATATCATCTCAAAGCATTCAGTGTAATTTATCATCCAGAGAAACTAATCATAAAACCACCCATAATCCAATTAAACAAACTGAATTTGGTTTTAACACAAATCTTGTGGATGTGGACATGCCAAGATCCCTTGAAAGAACTGCGGTCAGTAAAACTTCACATTTTAGGGTTCCCACAAAGTCCACTGGATCTAATAGTGAATTGAAGCTAGGTGATAGACAGGTTATGGGTATGAATGATAACCTGCTCAAGAGCATACTTCCAAACTCAAACTATATACAGTATGATTTGGTGCGGAATAAATATCAGCCTGACTATGTTGAACATGCATCTGTTCAATCTGATGAACACAAGTATACGGTGGATAGTGCAACAAATGTTGCTGATGACCTTTACACGAAGAAGCTCTTTATGGATGCCCTTCCGACTCACCAGCTCTCATCTGCAATCCAAAATGGCTCCAGAACACTACATTCAAGAGGGCATACTCTTTCTCCTGTTACTCTCTCTGAAACAGATAATATATTTAAACATTTGAGAACTTTTGAGAAGAAATATACATCTATTGGTGTCCAGGTTTCAGAGACTGCTACTGCAGCAAGACCATGCAATTTTTGCCACAAAACTGTTGACTCTCATTTCAATCATTGTTATGAAAAGGAGAAATTCAAAGATGTTTTAAGTCATGCTCTTCAAGAAAGACTTGACCCTCTTCAGAAGATTTGCAGTAAATCTGGTGCTTCCTTTTGTGTGTTTTCTTCTAGATGTGTATGCTGTTGTAGCAAAACATTACAGGCAAGTTGTAGATTAAGCAGAAATGTGGCTTGGGATTTTCCTATGTGTTTAGCTATTTATACATAAAGAGAAGACAGAATGTTTATGTTGCATGCCTATGAAGTGATTTGATTTTTTTTCAGTGAAAAGATTGATTTTTTTCACATTTTCTTTTTAGGGTCTTAAGAATATGTGCCTAATTTCGAAATTTACAAGATTGGCCCAGTTAATAGGCCATTAACTGATGCATGCAAATGTAGAAATTAAACACCCTTTTCTCGGAACAGCTTTTTCTTAAGTGGTTGGCATAGTATCTAAAACTATTGGATTGATTGACTTGAAATTTTACTAACAGACATCTTTTTATCGTTTGATGAATCAGGAAAGAGATATGTTGAATTTTTATAGCAAAACAATTCCATAAATTTTTTTATCTAAATGTATGATATTTAATTTGAAGTCATACCAACCATTGACAATAGAACTTCAAGCACAGCATGATTATTTGATTGCAGTTTCTTCAATAAAAAATACTTCAAAAGTGGTATTTTAGTGGGGGAAAAAGAAAATCCCTCCTTAAGTGCAGTCTTATTACTATTTTTATGATCAATTGTAAGTCATCAGTTTCAAATTGTATTTACCCATAGATCTTAATTTAATAACAGCTAAGCTAAAATATTTTTAAGATATCTGCAAAGCTTCACTGCTTTTTGCTTTATTGTTAAAAAGTAATTGGATCTGTGAGTTTTTTTTATTTGCTTTGTCTATGGGACAAATAAATTTAACTTGACTAGGTAACTCATTAATACAGAATACACAAATGTGTGTATAGATGGCCTCTGTTTAGTTTATTTAAAGAATAATTGGTCCTGCATGAGTTTTTTATATTCTTAGTCTATGGAACAAATATATTTAATTTAACTTGATAACTCATTAATACAGAATATACAAATTTATGTATAGTGGGCCTCTTTAATTTTATTTAAAAAATAGTTGCTCATGTGCAAGTTTTTTCTTTGCTTTGTTTATGGAACAAATAAATTTAATTTGACTCATGAAATTTTACTTTTAGCAAGCTTTTAATATCCATCGATCAGAGCTCGCGGAGAGAATTGAAGCAAGAAAGAATGATGTGATTGAAAAGGCAAGAAAAAATCATTTCATAAATTTTCCTGCAGCTCCCCGTGTTGCCCCATATTCTGAAAGCTCCACTAAAAAGGGTATGTTAGTTCTTGAACAATTATTGTAAATTTTTATTGTTAGTAACACAATTTAAAGTACATTTGTCTTTTGTTTAGTTAAGTGTCATCTTTCTGTATAAATAGATAAAATTAATTATTGTTTTTGGAGTAAACATTAACAGTTAATCAAATTGAGCATTCATGTGATTTGTGTACATTTTGTTTTTGTTGCCAATATTTTCATTAAATTTCCTGATCTTGAACTTTGTGCATTTAAACTTTTATTTGCTTACTGTAGTGGGGTTTCGGTGAGAAATTCTTCTATACATTATGAAGCTGTTAGCGACAATTTGATTGATACGAATAACATGGGCATCTAGTAATAGAATTGTCAAGTTTAATTTAGTAAAAATTAAATTTGAATGTCGTCAGCTTCGTTAGTGTATCGTAATATTGATGACTAAATTCCAAGATTTGATTGAAAGCAAAAAATCTACTGCTTAGCTTTACACGATATTATGAGTCAACTAGATTTGCCATTTTTTTCTCAAAGACAATGAAATACAAATAATTTTTAGTCCCAAGTCAAATTAGCCCAAAAGGCATGATTGCACTCAGTCCTGCAACTCTGTATGATCCAAGCATTGTCTTAGGGTTTGAGGCTGTCTTTAACAGATAAGAAAATGAGAAAGAACACTGATAAAATGATAGTCTGCAAGGACTAACTGCACATATTATCTGGACAGGGTGCTGGCCTCAGTAGGAAATCTTATTAATGCATGGGGAAGAGAGAGAGGGAAGTGTCTGCTGAAGGTTCCCATTGCATATGGCAAATGCCATTAACCAATCGTAGTTCAAAAGCATTTAAGGCTGATAGGATGGGGCACTACAGGACCTGATTGGCTTCTTGCAGTGAAAATCTGACATTAAAGTAGAAATTGATATCTCACTCAGATTTACGATAAAAATATTGTTATTTTCGCTTCAGGGCTTTGTTGCAAATTTGGCTTTTTAAATTATTTTTTATTCTAATAATTTTTAGACATTTTTCATTTCTAACGGTTGTGTGTTGGTTTTTATGCTGCAAAAATCCTACAGATTTTTTTTCTTGGTGGTTGGCAGGTATATATGTAAATATATTTCTGTTTTCTTATTTGCTCTATTTTTAATATTTTAGGAGTCAAAAGTTTCCCTTCTAAACCTCCAGTCCATGAAAAATCATCTTCTAACAAAGAAAACAAAAATAAATTTAGAAGGTAGGTTATGAAATATATGTTCATGACATGCGTTCTATAGATTTAGTTTATCAAGATTAGAATATATTAAATGTTTGATCTATGTTTTTGTTAAACTTCTGATAAGATATGAACTTTCGGTATAATTGTGGATTACAATTTTTACTTGATTTCTTATACAGTTTTAAATCATCAAGAATGGGCTGCCCTTTTTGATATAATATCATGTTTGAATGCCACAAAATTTATCAATTTTCTTTATAGAAACATTTTATGTATCGTAATAATTTATTATTTCATAAACCATCACCATCTGAGTATTTATTCTCATGTCATTAGTTTCATGCCAAAAGTACAAATCTGCTGAATCGTTTCTGTGCAATTAATACAGAGAAAGAGTACAATTAAAATTCAGAAAAAGATTTGCTTTTGAAAAACATACTTTGAAAACCTCTGGCCTAGAAAATGCATTTAGACGGAATGATCCCAAAGAGGATTCTAGATTGTTCTAAACTTTCTTACCTTTGTTGCTTAGCTTTAATTAGGAGACTCCATTGGCATCCATTTCAATATTTGCAGGGAAATAAAGTATTAAAAGTCTTAAGCTGCACTAGCTGGAAGTATGTTACAATGCATTAGTTTTAAATGAATCAAAAGTAAACTAGTATTTGCCAGTAATGTATTTCAAAGCATCAATATCCAAGTTATGAAGTTATTCACTACAATTATATTGCAAATGTAAATAAACTCTAAAATTGTGCCTTTTGAAGCTCATAGTACTATTCTATTGGTTTTGTACCCACAATTCATAGTTTTTCAGTGCGAAGAACTGATGTTAAACTGACTTACCTTCGCATGGATCCACACATCTCACATATAGACATCTTTTGATCATAGAAAGTGCTCCAGTATGTGAAACATAAAGTTCAATATACCAATCATCACTTTTTAGTTGTTTTCCTTGCTTTTTGTAACCATCGTCTCAGATTTTTTTAATAGTTCCATTTTAAACCTACAGGATTTAATTGGTGAAACTTCCCATCGCAATCTGTTTACCTTTTTACATTCCACTGATCTTTTAAATTAATTGTATATAGTATCTTTGTTTTTCATGCTGTTGCATCTTAAAAATATTTAATTCTCATGTCATTGGTCGACATGTTTTTAAAATTTTATCATGTGTATTTTCATCCTTAGACCATTCATTTTTGTCAAAATTATGTACCTCTCGAGATTTAATGAGGGTTATCCGTAATATGAGGGTTGTCCGTAAAATAAGGTTCCCAATGATTTTTCACAATGAAAAACATGTTTATTTGCAATGAATAATACATTTTTGGAAAGCTTAGACTTTTTTCTAATTTTTGACATAATCGCCGTTGAGATCGATGCATTTTTGCATGCGGTGTACCATCTTCTTTATGCCTGAGTTGTAGAACTCTCCTGCCGCGAAGGTAGCTTAAAACCTCTTCTTTCAGTTCCTCTCCGGTTCCGAAATGCCTCCCACCCAAGTGTTTTTTCAATTCAGGGAAGAGATGATAGTCTCACTTGGGGCTATATCCAGGCTGTAGGGCAGGTGTGTGACAGTATCCCATCCAAATTCGTTGATGAGATCGCTGGTTACACGGGCGGTGTGCGGACGAGCGTTGTCCTCATGGAAACGCACTCCCTTTGTGAGCATGCCTCTCCTCTTGTTTTGAATCGTGCAGCAAAGGTTCTTCAACGTCTCGCAGTAGCGGTCAGCATTGATTGTTGTCCTGGCAGGCATGAATTCGCACAACAATATCCCATTCCTGTCCCAAAACACGCTGGCGATCACTTTGCCGGCACTCAGTGTTTGTTTAAACTTCCGCAGCTTCGGCGACTCTGGATGTTTCCACTGACGGGATTGTTCTTTCGTTTCCGTGTCGTGTAGTATACCCAGGTCTCGTCCCCAGTGACAATGGAGTCCAAGAATTCCTCGCCATCAGTTTCGTAGGCCTGAAGAAATTCGCGGGCCGCTTCAATGCGTTGTCGTTTGTGGTCCTCCGTGAGCATTCTTGGGACCCACCTTGCACAAACCTTGGCATACCCTAAATGGTCTGTCAAAATTTTGTCAATGCAGGTCTTGCCGACATCAGGGATCATCTCGCAGAGCTCCCGAACCGTAACCCTTCGATCTTTCAGCATCACTTCTTCCACTTTCGCAATAGTTTTGTCCGAAACCGATGGCCGTCCGGAACGTTGTTCATCATGGACATCTGTACGTCCGTCTTTAAATTCTCTGCACCATTTGCGCACGTGTTGTACGCTCATACACTTTTCTCCGTAGACTTCACACAGTTGGGAATGAATGTCCACCGGTGCAGTGTTTTTTGGAAACAAAAAACGAATCACAGCGTAATTCGCACCTGGCGGGAGAAGTGAGTGGGAACTATATCTCTAAGGGCTGCCAAGCTAAGACTGAGCGTCGCAGACAGCTCGCCGGGGTGGGGACTGGGAGAGGGGGAACCAAGGTACAGGCCAGTGGCACAGGATCCCGCGTAACAGCGTTCCTTGCGACTGCAGCGCCTTGGGAACCTTATTTTACGGACAACCCTCGTAGAAAATCAAACACTCCAATACTTTTTATTTTTTATATTACTATTATACCGTGTATTTTAAATATGGAGTTTATTTTTCCTAGTATCGGACGCTATGTGTAAACTATAGTCTGTGACCATTCTTATTTTTATTGTGTTTTCTTATATGTATTGTACTTTTATTGTTTTATCTTGTGCAGTTGGTCCATTTTTGGACCTTGTGCCATAAAACCCAAGCATCCAATCCAATCAATTTTGCTACGTTAACAGTACCATTTAATTTTACCCAATGAATTGAAATTAACTGTTCAAGTGAAAATTTGTTTTGTGTTCTTAGTTTTAAGTCAATATTTACCCACATTATGTCAATTCTGTTTTGTTGTCAATTTCTGAGTCAGATGTCGCCATGTGCATTTTGCACAGCTTTGGTGTTGTCAATTATTTTCTCGCTGTAAAGCTGTTCTTCAGGATGGTAATCGATGATTTGAAGAGCTGTTACTGTTGCAAGGCAGGTGAATATATGATGAGGTGTGAGTTCAACTCCCTGACAGTTACAATGTAATTCTGTTTTATTAGGTTCATTAAGAAGGCTCAAAGATTGACCTCATGATGCAAAGTTTAATAAAAAATATTTTAGAATTTTCTTCAAGATTATTTATTTTATCCACTTAATTGAAATAATTTTATTTTCTGTAAAAGGTCAAATTTCGATTAGCAAGAGTTGACAAATTATTAAATTCGTCAGAAACCTTATTGTTTTCTTTATGATACTTGTTTTGATTATAATTATAATATTATAATATACGAGGTGTGGCTAAAAAAAAACCGGACTGATCGTTCTGCAGACAATCGATGAGTATGTCAAGGTCGAACGGTACACGAGCTTGTCACATGATATCCCCCTCCCTATTGCTGTTATCGTCAAGGTTGACCACAGCTCAGTTGGGCTGTGGCCTTCGTTAGAGGTGGACCTTACATCTGTGCTCCGTCGGAAAATTGTTAAGTGTTTAAGTAGAGCAACGTGTCAATGTGAAATTCCTTGTGAAACTCGGAAAATCCGCCACAGAAACTTATACTTTATTGAAAGGAGTATACGGAGATGAGTGTTTGTCACGCACTCAGATTTTTGTGTGGTTCAAAGAGGGACGAGAAGAGATCGCAGACAACCCAAGACCAGGACGTCTTGCATGTCAAAAAGAATGCAAACATGAAAAAAGTTGGTGAGTTGTTCCGAAAAAACAGTAGGTTAAGTATTCGTGTTGTTGCTGAATTCATAGGAATCGACAAAGACAGTGTTCGGCAGATTTTAAACAGAAGTTTTAACATGAAGAAAGTGTGTTCGAAAATGGTAACGAAGAATTTCATACTCGAACGAAAGAAATCTCGAATGAACCTTTGTGCTGACGCTTTACAAAACATTCAAAGGGACCCTAAGTTCTTATAGAGTGATAACTTGTGATGAATCCTGGTTTTTTATGTGCGATCCTGAAACTAAGTGCCAATCAATGCATTGGAAGAGCCCCAGTTCACCAAGACAAAAGAAAGCTCGAATGAGCAAGTCAAAATTCAAAGCAATGATGATTGTCTTTTTTTGACATTCATGGGATTGTGTATGTTAATTGGGTACCTGAAGGTCAAACTGTGAACTAGCATTACTACATTGAGGTCCTGACTACCCTTCGTGAACGAGTAAGACAACGACCTGAAATGTGGAAAAACAAGTCATGGTTTCTTCATCAGGACAACACTCCGGCCCACGCTGCACAGTCTGTCAAGAGGTTTTTGGCCAAGCATGGGATCCTGTGTTAGAACATCCACCCTATTCAACTGATCTCGACCCGTGTGACTTTTTCTATTTCCCAAGGTCAAATCAGCACTGAAAGGAACCAGATTTGAGACAATAGAAGCTGTGAAAGAAAAAGCGACGGAGACCATGAACATGTTTCCAGAAAATGATTTACAGCACTGCTTTGACCAATGGAAAATTCGCATAGAGCGGTGGAGGGAGTATATTTAGGGGGATAATGTTAAAATTGTGAAAGAAAATCAATAAAAGATTTTATAGCACTAATCCGGTTTTTTAATAGCCACATCTCGTATATTAATATTAGTTTATGTTGTTCTTAAACAACTTTTTGTTTTCTAAAATGCTAAAATTTGTCTTAGGAACTACATACCACCTCATGTGGCTGCCAAGCTAAAAGGAAGGCAAAAAAGCCTGAACAATTACAACAGGATTATGTCAAAAATATACTCACAGGTAAAGATAGAAATTTGAGACCATGTAATAAACAATTGATAAATGTTTTTGTGACTTCTATCATGGCTGACTCGATTGGGAAAAAACTTCTTGTTAACGACTATCTAAAACCTTAAATTCCTTGTTATAACACGAGTTTCACTTTCTGCCACTTAGCTATAACTGCTGACCTCCTCTTCATCACTGCCACCTAGAGAATTTTAAGCATAGAATCATTTAAAAAATATTTTATAAATGTGTTGTACAATTAAACTTCCAACCCAAATTGTTTTAATGCTTTTATAAAAAAAAAAATTTAGAATTTTTTTAAAATTAGTGTTGAGAGTTGGTGTGTGTTATTAATTGTAAATAATTAGTCATGAATCTGCTGAATGATTTTAGTGGTATGTTTTGTTGAAAAAAGAGGGTTTCATTGGGAAAAAACTATTCATTTGGAAGACTTGTTCAAGCTTCAATTATGTTTATATTTGTAATATAGTTTGATTTTGTGTAGTAAGTTAATATCTTGGGTTAAATAAAAGCTGTTGAAATTGAAGAATTCAGGTAGATTTCTTGGATGTCTCAAACTCTATGTTGGCAAAAATCAAAATCAATGGTATCAAAATGTTAGTCAGCTTACAATAGAACCTTCTTCATAGCTACAACCTATATGCAGTTGTACATAGAAATTTGGAGAGCCATTACAAGTTTTCTCCAATCCAAGCTATGTTTCTATCTAAAATATACCTTATTTTACCAGATAGCATGAAGTAAAGAGTGTATGTTACTGTCAAAACAGTTGGGTATTGAATCGTATACAATTTTAAGCTTACACTTATCTTATAGTTTGATGTAGGGTAACAGCAATACTCTATTATTCAGAAATCTTGGGATGCCCAGAGGGTTAAAGCATCTTAACACTTGATTTCAAAATTTCTTAACAGCTTTAGTTATCTGGATGATTTTATTAATGTATAAAGTTCAAAAGAGATCCAAGATTTCTTCAAATCAAATTCTGCTTAAAAAAACTTTGAAACTTTAACTTGATTAAAGCTTTTATTCAGATTCATTGTGATTAATTTGTTTAAAAATATTCAGATATAAGTTGAACATTTTTTTTGAAAACCAGAAGAATTTGGCAATTTTTAAAGTTTAGAATACAGTACAATCTATCTATATATATTTCACTAATGCACATAGCACAGAAATCAATTCATTTATTGTCAAATGGCAAAAACAGATGTAAACAATTTAAAATCGACCGTTAAGTTCGCTCGTTAAGGACTCGTTCGCTAAATTTGCAGTTTAATTGCACTTGATATGACCTATGGAACTGCATAATATTGCTAAAACTACACAAAGAACTCTCTGCTCTAATGAAATGCTTCAGCTGTCTGAGTACAGAAGACAATGAAAAATTTGGTAAATAGAATTAGTTTGAAAATATGTGAAAATGCTGTTATGTATTTTTGATAATTTTATTTTATTTAGAGGATCCATTTATATTCATTATAAATAAATTGAAATAAGGAAACCGTAAGTAATAATACTTTGCCTTCAATAGATATAAGCAAATTAGAAAGTTTAGTGCAAATGCTATGTGCTGGTCTGTTAGTTAAAATTTTTTGTGATTAATTTGTTTATAAATATTCAGATGTATAATTTAGATTTTTATTGGAAACAGAAAAATTTAGGGAATTAGGGTCTAAAAAATTATATTATAGTGGTATTAAGTCTATTACTGCTTTGGAGACTACAAATCCAGATTGCGGTGTAAACTTTATTGATAGGTTTGGAAATAGAAATATTGGTAATATTTTAATAAGCACACTTTAATTTTTTGTCTTAATTATTGGATTTAAATTTTCTTTCCCATGGTATTTTATTTGAAAATTTCTTGCGATCATATCTTTTTATCAAATTAATTTTTGCACTGAAAAAGATTTTCTCTTACAGAGACTGAAGAGTGAAACTCTAAAAGGCAAAGTGAATTATGAAAGACATGAGAATCTCATCACATCCTGAAAAGTAGTCATTTAAAAAATGGAAACCTGGTTAATATTGTTTACACTACCAAGTGGAAACTGATAATTTAAAATATTGTAATTCATTTTAATTAAGGACAATTGAGTTAGTCATTTGTATCATTTTAGCTGATCTCATTATAACATGTATATATCTCAGCATAGTTTTTATTTCATACGTACATTAAACTTTTTAGAATTGTGAAAATTGTATTTAAATTATTTATAAAATTTGTATCATGAAATCTGTTCGTAGATATGTATTATTACACTTAAAGTGTCCAGCACTTTAAAAAATGTGACTATAACTAATTTATTTCAGAATTAAGTAGAGAACACCAAAAATTTCAATTTCAATACTGACTGCCAGTCTGCAGACACCGCTGAAGGAGCAAAATGGCACCCATCAATAGGCTTGCTAGCCCTCGCAGTTTGAAGACATGTCCCGGATGATTGGTTATTTTCTCCCGGTTTGAAAGCAAGGCAGCGTTCTTTACAGTGTATAGGCCATTGCTTTCCATTTTTTTGGATCCTTTAAAAGTTGGTCTAGGCATGGATGTTTCTAATGGTGCGCAATCCACTTTAAGCCAGTCTAATTAGCACTTCTGAGACAATAAAATGACAGCATCATACCAAATTGTTGGAAGTTCTGAGAAATTTGTTTTTGTGGGTATCAAAATTTTCTATATTCACCCACTTTAATGCCTTATAGGCCCAGGGATGGGTTATTTTGAATGAACAATATGCTATTTTTTTTTCCAACCTTGGTGACCAGTGTTATATTTTTAAGATGATTTTGCTTAACCAGTGTTATATTTTTAAGATGATTTGTGGGATGATTCATCTTAACCTTCTGCATTCGTCGGGGAGAATATGGTTTCCTTCTTTGGTTATGGCAGCAGGCCTAACGGTTTTACAGGCAGCTTACTGAAACCAGCTGAAATGGCCATTATAATGCTTTCCCCAGGAGGAGAGGGAATGTGTGTGGTCCCATTTTCACCTAATGTGCCAGTTTCTAATGTCAGGTCGTGGGTATGCCTAGAAGGGACAGATTCTTCCCAGGTAAATTGAAAGGGCGGCGGTGACTTTTTAAGTGTATCTCTTTTTATTTACTCAACTTCTCACAGACTAGATGCTCGAGGATAAACAATTTGCGAGGCTCCCCGTCGATTACCCTGACATCTTTGTCAAAGGCGAGATAAGGCAAGGCTATTCACGTTATGGGTCTCTTTATTGCACAGAAAATAGGGGATGGAAATTATAATGGGCTTCGGCGATTCTTCATGAGGTACGTCAAGCGACAACTTCAGGCAGGTGTCTCCCAATTGACGCGGTGGAGTGTCGATAACATCTTCAACTTTTCAACTCAAAAGACATCCTGCGTTCATTTCTGCCGACGTCGGAACCTGCATCCTGACCCAGAAATGTTTCTGGATGGTGATAGGATTGCAGTGTTGGACAGAGTAAGGTTTCTCGGTATCGTTTTCGACCAGATACTTACCTTCCAACACCACGTCGAGCAGCTAAGGATGTCTTTTGTGAAAAAGCTCAATCTTTTGAAAGTCCTCGCTAATACATATTGGTGGGCGGAACTGTTCTCCATGTTTAACATCTATCGAGCTTTAATTCCTTCCAGACTAGACTATGAATGCGCAGCCTATGGCTCTGCCTGTCAGTCTGTTACGAAAGTTCGATACAGTGCACCACACGGCACGGTGGATCTGTTTGGGAGCTTTTCGCACTTCACCCTTTAAAAGCCTGTACGTTGTGTGCCATGAACCATCTTTGGCCTCCACACATCTTTCGTTGTCGCTACGACTGTACTACCGCATCTTGAGTCATCTAACCAACCCACTACACAATTTACTTCAGAACAGTTCTTACGATCTCCTGTTCAGGGGGGGGGTATTTCAATTAACGTCACACTGGAGCAACACAATGGGCTATTGGTGACGGTCCGGGATCAATCCCAAAGGGAAAGATCCGAGAACAACACCACGTAATTTTGAACCACGGTCAGATGACGAGGCAACACCTGAGCTGGCACCCCACTCTCCAAACTTCCACACCACGCCAACCTCCTGTTCAGGAATAAACCATCTTGAATTTCACTTTTGAGTTGCGCATGAGGAATGCCTTGAGGGGCACTCCTCTTAGATCTATTTCAGGCGAAACGACCTCTTTTCCTATTTCGCCTAGGAATCATAATAAATTTTCAATTTTAAAAGTTTTCTCAGGTTAAGAGAGATCGAATATTTACGCAATCATCTATCGACAACTTTTTATCGCTCATCGTCACTATTTTAGAGACCACTCAGCCATATACACTGATGGTTCGAAATCTGATAATTATGCCGGTTGCGCATTTGTATGGGATTCAAATCCTTTAAGCTTTTCATTACCATCATTCGTTTCTGTTTTTACTACTGAATGTTTAGCCATATACAAAGCTTTAAAATATATTTTTACTCTTTCAATTGAAAATTATATCATCTGCAGATTCAAGAAGTGTGTTGGAATGTTTGACATCGGAGTGTCAGAGACATCCCCTGGCCCATGCCTTCCATTCAATTCATAAAAACTCATCGGACGTGGTTTCGGTATCACTTTTGCTTGGATATTTTGGGATTGTTGGAAATGAACTGACGGACTCTGCTGCAAAAAATGCAGTGATTCGACTAAATGCATACGATAACCTCCGACAAATTGTTCGGAACATCGCATGAGAACAATTCGGGCATGCAGTGTCAAAACGAGTTTCACAGCATCCGACCATTTATTTCATTATGGCATGCCCTACTAATACGACACTTCGATGTACTTTTAACTCGTCTTCGTATCGGACACACACGTTTTACTCACGCGTGTGATCCCTTTTACCATTTACCGTATTTTAATTGGTTGTCCCGTTTTTATTCGTCACAGCCAGTATTTTTTTTAATAACACAATTTTAAACTTACAAGATTTATTAGGGGAAAATCCCCACCCAAACCTCTTTAAATTTTTACAAAGCATAAAGTTTTTAAATTCCATCTAACGTTTTCATCTTTCATATCTCTTAAACTACTTGATTTCATCAAAACTTTTTAATTATCACTCATTTTTTATGTTAATCTTATACTTCTGTGTATTCATGTTGATGTGTTGAAATATTATTTTATGTTCTAAAAAGTAATGAACATACTTATTTATTATGGCTTATTTATTATAGTCAGATAAACTATTAATGTGAGTATTTGATGCACCTTACTTGGTCGAACTTTATCCTGCGTTTGGCGCAGCTTGTCCGCTATCGGACCTTTCGCTATAAAACCCAAACTAACCAATCGAAGTACTTTTTGTTCAAAATAAAAATGAAAAGCTGCGGAGAAAACCGAAACATTCCTCTGTATTCCTGCATCATTCATATTAGAGCTACTTCGAAAAAACTAAAGTAAATAGTTAAAGATAAATTTTATTATTGGTTTTCAGGGAATTAAATTTTACCGTTGCTTCAAGTATTTACAGTGGCTCCCAAAAGCGTTCGTACAATTTGAAAATTTGTAGAAAAAGCGCTGTAGCCTGGAATTGAATTCGAATATAAAGTCCAATATTTTTTCATATCATCTCCATGTGATTCTGAATAAAACCTAATAGTCTAAAAAATATTGACGCATTTTCTTTTTATAAAAATGAAAATGCAAGGAGGCAGAGAAAGAACACGCCACAAAAATGATCGTACACCGAAATATTTTCGGATAAATTCATAAATGAAATTATCGTTTATCCCTTTTTTTATTTTTGCATTGTGGTGACATTTAAAAAATCGTTTGGCCTTAATCTTTGCTTGCTTACTTCGTAATATTCTGTTAATTATTTTAAAATGGCTCGTAGTCGGAAGGAAACAACGAACAGCATTCGAAAATTGATTATTTTTCATCATAGTAGTGGTAAATCAGTTCAGAATATCGCTAAATTAGTAAATTTATCCCTTTCTACGGTGCAGTATGTGATAAAACGCTTTAAAGAAAAAAATCGGATCGAAAACAAGGTAAGGAAAGGTCGTCCGGCAAAGTTAACTCAACGTGATCAGAGATTTCTAGTAAGAAAATTTGTGAAAAATCCACGTTTGAGTGCTGTAAAAATTTCTACTGAATTTACTGAAAAATTTTCTACTTCAATTTCATCTGAAACTGTCTGACGAGTGCTCATATCAGCTTATATTAACTGTATTATTATTATTATTTACCCAAGAAAATTTTTTGTAAGTGCGAAAAATAGAAAACTTAGGCTTTTCTTCGCAAAATCAATGATAAATAAGCCAGAAACGTATTGGAATCGTGTCTTATTTGCAGATGAAAGCAAATTTAACATGTTTGGTTCTAATGGGCGTATAATTGTATGGAGAAGAAAAAATGAGGAACTTAATCCCAAGAACTTAGTTGGAACAGTAAAGCATGGCGGTGGAAGTGTCCTTGTGTGGGGGTGCATGTCAGCATCAGGACTAGATAATTTGGTATTTATTGATGGCATAATGAATCATGCTCTTTATTTAAATATTTTAAAAGACAATTTAAAATTATCAGCCCAAAATTTGGGTATTGGAAAGAACTTTGTTTTTATCAAGATAACGATCCTAAGCACACGGCTTTCAACGTTCGCCTCTGGAGTCTATAATTGTCCACAAGTTCTGAAAACACCACCTCAGTCATCGGATTTAAACCCAATAGTACACATTTGGAGAGAACTGGATGTTAGAGTTCGAAGACACGACATTAAAACGAAAAGCGAACTAAAAACAGTAATGATTGAAGAATGGATGAACATTGATGCAGAAATTACAAAAAAAAAACTACTGAACTCTATTCCCAGATGTTTAAAAGCTGTTGTGGATGCTATAAGATATCCTACTAAGTACTAATTTACCGAAATATTATAATATTTACTAATATGTAGAATTTTTTTTAAAGTGTACGAAGACTTTTGTGAGGTAGGTTTTTTGTTACTTTTTTTATTGATTTTCCAAAAAAAAGTTTTACTATGTTTTTAAAATATTTTACGTAGTTTTGTTAAGAACAAGTTATAGATGTTATTAAAAAATTTCCATTCTGAAATATTAATTTTATTAATGGATAGAGCAGTATTTCTTTGAAATTCATAAGTGTACGAACACTTTTGGGAGCCACTGTAGGTTTATATTTCTTCTGCTTCTAATACTATTAAACTCTTTCTTGACGTCACAAAGCCTCTGAAAGGCTTAAAGATAAGTTTAATATTCTAGAAAGATAGGTAGGTAGTCAATTTACGCACTGGTAGGTAGTTGAATTTACGTCGCAGTGGAGCAACTCAACGGGCTATTAGCGAAGGTCGGGAATAATATCAAAGGGAAAGACTGAAGACTCGTAATTTTGAACCATAGTCAATTGACAAGGTCAACACCTAAGTTTTCACCCCACTCTTCAAAGTTCCCATCACGCCAACATGAGGACATTTGAGACCACAGCAGATTCATCGTGCACCAGCCTCCACGTGCATGATGATTTTAGGTTGGATCAAGTTTCGAACTTGTAACCCTCTGATTGCAAACCCGCGACTCTACCAACTGGGATACCGCGGCTAATATTGGAATAAATATTTCCGCATTTGATATTCTGAAGTCAGGAGAATGGGCGATGGGCCGTACGGTATCCACATCCCCTTAACCCTCCTGCTAGTTATCTCGACGAGGTATCTAGTCTTCAACAAAACTGACAGATGTTGGTGGACGAGATATTTCGTAATTAGAAGAAAACTGGCCAAATCTTGATCTCGTCGTCATAAAAAATCGGCAATATCTTGATGACGAGATGTCATTAGCAAAATTGGCCGGATTGTGATGGACGAGATATCACGTCGTTACCACTTGGAAGGTTAAAAAACTAAAAGTACTTAATTTTGTTTTGTACAGATTTCATTTGTATAAGGTCTTCGCCTTTAGAATTAGACTTCAAAAAATTGTTATAATACCCTTCAAGGTTTTGAATTGAAAATTATAATATTCGCCCAGCATGTGATCACAAATGGTGATCTGCAGAAATCTTGCGAGGATTGTACCAACACTTTCAGTGGTGTCATCGATCATTAGCATCGTCTAATTTAAGAATTTAACAACATATATAATCCGCTTAGTCGAATATCCCACTTTAAAAGTCGAAAGAACAATTTGAAAATCCAACAGACTATACCTGCAAACAAACTGA
Source organism: Meta bourneti (assembly GCA_933210815.1). NCBI lineage: Eukaryota > Metazoa > Arthropoda > Arachnida > Araneae > Tetragnathidae > Meta > Meta bourneti. The sequence goes on along the minus strand of OW119932.1, from coordinate 59,514,654 downwards.
AGAGTCACGTTTGACATCGTATCAGATTAGAGTTCCTTATCTTGACAAGAGCAGGGAACATCCATTACGAATTATTAGTATGTTTGTCTTGCAATTACTTTTGATGGAAGATTTCACCTGAAGTTCTTATCTTGTGCGATTCCAAAATATTCAAATGATGTTACATAACACTCGACGGGTTGTCATTATCTCCGAATGTATGTTGAGAATCAATAGTTGAAGTAATTCTAAAATGCACACCCATAAATCAAATGGATATGATATACCGGTTGCTGATATGCTGGCTTAGTGAAACAATTTACTCTTATCTCACAGTGGTCCCAGTTTGCTTTCTATTCTAAGTTATTGTTGCTGAAGGAATATGGACAGAGAGGGGACAAAATGTTACTGGCTAATAGGGAGTTTAATGCATAATATACCGTGAATAAGATTTGTAAAGAGGATTTGTAAGTTGTGTTCAGTGATATCAATTATACAGTCTTGGAGTGCTATTGCATAAAATGCGAGTAATTGTGAATTTATATACTGTTTGGCTTTGGTTTTCATTGTTGGAAAATCAACATATATTCGGAATTGCCTAACTAGGCTAGAATTACGTTTGGTTTGTCACTCTACGTTCATTTTGTGCATCACAGGAGCTACTCAGAATTACCCAAGTCACTATGGAGTTTAAAGCAGAGACCGAAATATTCACGAATTATTTTAGCATCATCGGAATACCTTTTTACAAAAGCAAATATGAAGGTCGTGATTGTAAACTGATTGCGACGTTGTGGCTGAAAGTGACCGTGGAAGTGTTCTTCTCGGCCTTCGGTGTATACGTCGCCTTCAACAGCATCAACGGTTGTGCTGGTCACACTTGGTTCATCAGGCTAACAACCTCTGCAATGAGCATCCTTGTCGTAACCCTCAGACTCACTGTATCCTTCAAGAGATCCCAGATCTTGTACATATTCGACGAAATAGACAAGTTTCTATGCACTTGTGAAACGCCACCAAATAAACGCATGAAGAGTGTAATCCGTCTGATGTGCGTTGTGAACGTCTTCTTGCCGTTAATAGGCAGCTTCCTCTTCATGTGGTTCATGATTCGGAACTACGAAGACGTCCGACATCAGTTGAAACCGGATCTGTTGAGCTACTGTTATGATTCCTCGAGCTGCATTATCCTCTCATTATTCCTGATTAGTACTGTTTACGCGTTTCACTTCTTCGTCGTCCCGACTTTATGCATGACGTTGTTCTTCTTCATATTTGTGAGGTACGAAAGCGCCCTGAAGCAGACGTTGTTGGAGACACACCATCGCCTGAGCGCTGATTTATCTTTCGAGAATATCGAAAGAAGCATGAATCTTATAGTCCGAGCCACGAGACTGCATCAGCTCATAGAGGAAGCGCTGTCGCCGAGCATATTTGTGGCCTACGTCCTGGTATTCGTGAACTTCTTGAATCTGGTGATCATCAACATCGTGAATTGGGCAGACACCATGGTGACCCTGCGTACTGTAGGCTGCACTATAGTGTTCATGTGGACTACAGGGTGTTTCTTTCGCATGACCTTCACCGGGTCGAAACTTGTGGACATCTGTGACCTCTGGAAGCTTCTGCAACTGGATATTGCTCGGAAGTGCATGAAGCTGAAACGAAATCGACGCGATGAATTTCTACATTTTCTTCTGTTTAACGATGCTGCGAAGCTGAATCTGTATTTTACCGGATGGGGGATGTTTCAGTTGAATAGGTGTCTAGTTTTATCGATGGCAGAAATGATAGTGTCTTATGGTGTTCTTGTAGCCACGATTTAAAGGAATCGCAACACATTCTACTTATTTATTTTGTTTCTATTTTGTCTAGACTTCATTTAAATAGTTCCGAGATCCACAAAATATGAATAAGATACCAATTTATGTTAATATTATAGTTCCCAATATACTCCTAGCTTGTCGAGTATATTCATACCCTACGTCTTGGTCTACTTGACTTTCATCAATTTGATGAACATCAACATCGCGAATTGGATCGACATAGTGATTCTGCGTTCCATAGGCTGCACCATAGTGTTCACGTGGACTGCAGTGTATTTCTTTCGAACGCTCTACATCAGGTCAAAGCTTGCAGATATTTGTGACCTCTGGAAGCTTTTGCAATTGGAGAGAGCTAGTAACTGAAATAAAATCGACGACCCTTTCTAAATACAAAACACATCTTAGGAGTACGCCTGGTGGGTGATCCGCCATTATAATCAGGGAAAAGAGCTGCCATACGCAAAAGCCAAGGAAGCATGTATGCGATCTCCATAGATGATTCCCAAAATGGGGTCCGCGACAAAGTTTCAGGGTGTTTGCGGAAAACATTCAATATTTCACTAGCCAATAGTGAAAACTTTCAAGGAAAAACTCAATATTTCATTATTTTCTCGATTCTGTTGTTCTAAAAACGTTATTACGTTCCAAAAATCATTATTAAAAACGTGTATTCTGAAAATGAACTTGCAACTAATCGGTATTTCCCAGTGACTGATGATCGTGATATCGCACCCCGGCTGCAATACCACAAGTAAAAAAGAACGAAATTCTAGCTTTATGTGTAGAAAGACTGAATACATACTTCTGCATACGGCAAAACTGCCGTCTACAGTTGTGGAATAAGAAGCATGTATTTTTAAATACACATAGCATTAGAAATTCATCTTTTTAGTTATGGCAGTATTGCAGCCGGATTACGATATATAGATAATGAATCCATTTGCTGATGCGCTATCAACCAACCTCTCCCTTAAGCTTCAAGATTCTTTGGCAGATCTTTCACTGACAGTTAATTAAAATTAAAGTATAACTGTTTCCCACACCTTACTTGTGTGAAACTTCATTCTTCTAGCTCACGTATTTGAAATCTGAGTTAAGAAATAGACTTGAAGTTGGTGTGGGAGTAGACTTAAAATTAAAATTATCAGACATTAAACCAAACATTGCTGAGCTAATTGCTAAGAAGCAACCTTCGTTGCTCACATTTTAAGATTAAATTACATATTATGATATGAATATTATAATTTTGCAAGTTGAATGCCTTCATGATTTTAATACATTTTACTTAATAAATAAGAGTTCGTAAAATATTAAAATAAACTATTAATGTTATATTCAGTTTTCCTGTGTTTCGGAATTTTAAATTAAAAAAAGGTTTGTTATACACTCAATAAATTAGAAGTAGAGGGCTGTATGTAGGTGAAAGTAATTACAAGCGCTTTTGACAGCTATTAAAATTACTTTGATTGAATCCTTTATTTCTAGTCAGCACCTTTCTCTCATAAAACGTCGTTACTTATTTGGGGATAGTTTATAAAATTAGTAAGGACATATGTATTCTGTACTGACAAAAGTCGCCTGACACCCGGAGTAGAAACAAAACAGTATTTATTGACATAATTTAGTAAGGTATTAACCTACCTTTGATCCTAATACAATCATTGATCCTTCTACATATGCTTCCGACAAGGTTTTGGAACACAGCGATAAGTATGGTCTTCCATTCAGTACATAATCCATCTTAACTGTTGATTTGTAGTAGGCCTTGGTTCCAAACTTTGTATTCTGGCTCTAATTCATCCCACAGATACTCGATGGGATTCAGATCAGGGCTCTGTGCTGACCAGTCCAAAAACGATACGGCATTACCGTCAAACCACTGCATAACAGCCCTTGCTTTGGTGGCTGGGTGCATTATTTTGAATGAGTGTTCCATTTTTTGTTAGTACAATGTATTATATATGTATACTTGGCCTTGTTTGCAGCATGTCAAAAGTTTTTGCTTTAAAATAATAAAAGCTGTCTGGGGGGTCGGGTTTCCCTTGGCCCTCTTTCGTGAGTAGCGGGAATCGTTCTCCCTCCTCCTATTAAAAACTCCAAACCTTTCGGTGAGTTGGGAGGAGGTGAGTCTCCAATGTATTACACTGAAATTCGGATTCCCGATCTTATCTCTACGCTCACTTAAGTTTCACTATAACGTTCTCTTAAAAAATAATTAAAAATTGGCTTTTTTCCTCTGAAAATATTATCTTCCTCATAGATTTAAAAGAAAAATTAAAGTATAATATTTTCGAGTAATTTTTTTCCTATTTAATAAGTTTATTGAGATATTACTGAACAAACTAAACAAAATTCAGTTAACTGAAATGAGTTTTAAAAAAATCTTTCCTTTCACCTGTGTGATTTTATTTTAATTTATAATATTAATTTATTTTAATGTATAATTTACTATACAAACTTTTATATTTATTGATGCTTGTTTTAAGCTCCTCAGGCTCTCCTGCCTACCATATGCGAATACTTTAATGAATCTTAACGATAGCTAACGACAAACTCCATTCCAGGATCAGCGCTAAAGATGCAATTTGTGGAAGACTTTATTTACATTAGCATCAGTCTCCTAATTTAAATAGGGCAACGGTAACCCAGTTAGAAGAGCAACGGATTAACAACCGGAGGGGTATGAGTTCGAAACTTGCACCCCTCCGGTTGCTAAACCGTCCAGACTCCGAGTACACGACGGACCAGTCAAAGACTGTCGTGGCTGGTGCACGTTAAATCTGTCGTGGCCTCAAATGTCCTCACGTTGACTGGGGTGGAAGTTTGGAGAGTGGGATGCCAGCTCAGGTGTTGTTCTCGTCATCCGACCGTGGTTCAAAATGACGAGGCGTTGTCCTTGGATCTTTCCCTTTGGGACTGATCCCAGACCGTCGCAAATAGCCCGTTGTGTTGCTGCAGTGCGAAGTTAATTACCTACCTAATTTAAGTAAGACTCTCAAAACCACGCGACTCGACTGATTTCGCAGGAGCCGGACTATTAACGCCATTACTTTTTTGTTCAATATATTTTCACTATCTCTAATTTAAAATCTCATTAGTCATTCACATCTACTTTGTAGGTTCCACAATTCACTTATTCTTTCTCATGTTTGGATTCATCCATCCATTGAAGGCAAGTCAAACTTATCCTTTATTTTAAATTGTTACCTGGATTTGTATTAAACAAAAGCTTTCTTTCATATTTTGCCTCAACTAAGGTGTGCGAAAATTTTGATTTCATTGTTGAGCAAGTGTCATTGCATGAGATGAGGACTCGAATCCCCCAATTTGTTGTTTTCTGATCTTTGCAGGGGCAGGCAGTAACTACCTCTAATTTAACCCTCCTGGTGGTTGTCTGGAGGTAATCTCATCAAAATAAGCAAAACTTAGATCTTGATGGACGAGATATATTGCCATTAAAAAAACTAACCCCATCTTGATTTCGTTATAATAAAAAATTGGCAATATCTTGACGAGATGCCTCGTCATTAGCAAAATTGGTCACATCTCGATGGACGAAATGATATCTCGTCGAAACCACTTAGAGGGTTAATTATTCTGTAAAAGATGAGGTATATAAAAATTTGTTTTAAGAAAAAATCTATAAAACCCCCCATATGGGAACTTAAATAAATGTTTTTGATATTACCACCCTTCTAGAGATTGTCGTTCGTGGCCGATGACCCCTTTGTCCCTCCTCCAACTACGCCTCTCAATTTATTTTGGTCACAAATCTGAGAATAATCAGGGCAATTGGCCTCAAAATTATGAGCAATGGCCACAAAATGATTTGATGCACCACTGCGTAAAATCAATTTAACTTTGTCTCGAATTCATCTCTCTGTAACCGAACAAGAGTAAAGTACGATTTTCACGAATGCCATTTTAAAATCCAATGTTATATATAAGAACTGAAGGAATTAATTGCTTTGTGAAATAAGTTTTCCTTCTAGGTTTTATGAAATTCTTCTAAGAGGATGGCTAACATTAGAGGTCATCCATGCACTGTCGTAAAGGAATTTTCGTAAGGAATGACAAAAAGGAACAAGCCTTATTTACAGAATGAAAAACGAACAAATTTTAAAGTTTTATTCCTAAATATCCGTCATTCAAGGTAGGTAGTTGAATTAACGTCGCACTGGAACGACACAACGAGCTATTGGCGACTGTCCGGGATCAATCCCCGTTATTCAAAATTCCATGCATGTTACTAAACATTCAAATCAATAACTTGGCGTGGTGTGGAAGTTTGGAGAGTGGGGTGCCAGCTCAGGTGTTGCCTCGTCATCTGACCGCGGTTCAAAATTACGTGGTGTTGTCCTCGGACTTTCCCTCTGGGATTGATCCCGGACCGTCACCAATAGCCCGTTGTGTTGCTCCAGTGTGACGTTAATAAAAAAAAAAAAAAAAAAAAATCAATAACGGTATCTTAAGCCTAAGATAAGATAACTTTTTGCCTACCTAATCCGTTTTTATCAATTTAATATGACATTTAAAAAGGTTTTTCGTTTACTTTAGCAATTTATTGTATTTTGCTTTGTATTGGGAAAGATAAATACGATCTTCCTTCAGGAATTGTTTTAAATGCTTTGTCTTCGTGATGTTAATATATTTATTTCATAATAAAATTCAAATTGCATGGATCTGTGTTAAAATCGTTCTGTTTGCTCACGCTTTTTGACATTACCGATAAGGAGCGGTAGTAAATCATTCAAGATAAGTTGACTCAATTATTTTTTATTCTAAATTTGGAATATTTCTTATCAAAATCTAGTTGATTTTGTGATAGAAATTTTATTGTATTTTAAACTATTTTGTTACACATGATTCGATGTTTGCAAATACTTTGTGGGAACTCTGCGAATTTTATTTGTTTGTAGAATTCTGGTTATTTAAGACTTATATGGATTAAACATAAAATATTTTGGCTGGAAACATAAATGTTTGTAATCTGGAAATAGAAATGTTTGTGTACTTTTCGTATTATGATAAACGATTTCTTTTTGTGAATCTTCTGGTGATTCACTACAAATCCGTCGGATTAGTGGTAGAAAGCAAAACGTAATTGTCCTTTGGACACACATTTGTTTCTATTAGAGTTCTTCAGTTTGTCATGAAGTTAAATTTATAACTTGAAGGCCAGGCCTTAACAGATTTAAGATATTAATAATTATGCGCGATAGTTAAAGAAGGAACGCAATCAAGAGATTTTAGGGTAATCTATATTATTTAAAATTGTACATGATGCATTTTTTTCTATTTTCTTGTGATTATTTCAAAGAAAAAAGTGGTTAAAATGCGTTCGTTCTGTTCACTACATTATATTTATTGCTAAGTTATTTTAAATATGTATTTATCATAATCAATTGTATTTGTAATTAATTATGTTATCAATACAGTTTTTAAAGTAACGATAACAACTAAAAGAATTAGATTGTTCTATTTTCGAAATCATTTTTAAAAAAATGGAAACTAGCACAATATAAGGATTGAACTATAAAAGATTGCTAAAATGTCCCTTCTTATGTTTAAGAAAATTAAATTTCTATTTTGGATGTTATCTTGAACGGAATTATAATACACTTTATTTACACCAAACACACCACTTTGCTTAACCCTCCTGGTGGTTTATCTTCGCGTCGAAAACTGCCCTGTAGTGGCCAGCCTCTGCTGCACCACCAGTAAACTGTTACCAGTTCTGGGACAAGGGACAATTTGTTTTTTCTACTTGGATCTTCATCCCCTTGGAGTTATAGGGCAGTTCTGTCTCGTCTAGATCTGTCGTCCTTTGCAAAATTATACAGATTATGGACGCGATATCTCGTCAAAAACAATTGAAGGATCAAAATCAGACAATGGCTAAAAATGTGTTATAAAAATTCCATCGAATCCTTATGTTGCATAATTCAGAATTGAATAAGGAAATACAGAATATTTTAAATAATTGAAATACCCGATATACGTCTCTTAAAATGCATTTATGCATCTGATACTGAATTACAAAAATAGATTAAAAAAAGTTAAGTTTTTTGCATTATACTTCAGAACAATATTTTCTCCCACCCATTATTCTGGTATCAGTGAAAACATCAAGGTGATGCCTTCAAATTTGAGGGATTGTATTGGATGTTGGGGTTTTATGGCGCAAGGTCGAAAAGTGGACAAGCTGCGCCAAATATAAGACAGAATATAATCAAATAAAACATTTAAAAATCAAGTCCAAGACAAAGATAAAATCAAATTTGAGGGTGATAGAAGTCAGCGGACTGCCATCTCTAGGCTGGCCAGTAGACATTTGAGACCAATTTCATTTTTTCATGGATTAATTTTCCGATCTATCGGAAATGCAATATGGAGCAGGTCTCTTCTGGTCACCTCCTTGTTTGTCTGGGGCTGTCCATGGAGGACCTCGGGGATCTTCCCTACATCCGTAGGGACTTCAGTTAGTCCCTACGGATGTAGGGAAGGAATGAGGGAATGCGCCCTATCTAAAAAGCTGTCTATGAAGGATCTTTATTTTGATCCCCTGCTCGTCTTGGACTTAATGAAAATGCTTGAACTCACGGACTTGATCTAGCTTCTCTAGACATACCAAATGGTATAAGAAACAATAACATGTGCAGAAATAAATCAAGAAAAATGATCAATTTAAAACAATTTACTGATCAGAAATTTTCTTCATTGTTCCTTTACCTTGCGACATAAAACCCCAACATCCAATACATTGTTCCTTAAGACAATACGTTTATATAATCGTGGCGTCTTATACCCATCGACCCTCTAATAAAATAGACGGATCACGTGAGCGGAGTCGCTGTCGAAAGATCTCTGAAGGGTAAATCACAAATCGACTTAGCCGACTGGCTATGGAAGCGCAGACTAGTGTTTTTGATCACGGTGGATAATCATTTTAACCAATCAATAATTTACGATTCATGTTTTTGCGCACAACCACGTGACAGATCATCATACCGAGCAATTGGAAGAAATAACATGAATCTGCGGCCACATGATCCGTCTATTTCATTTTAAAGTCGATGCTTATACCAACCTAACTTGATGAAAAGTTAAAAATGCTAAGGTTGCGTATACAGTACGACCAATGACGGTTTGTTGTTTGATTCATTAACCCTCTTGGTGGTGGTCTCGACGAGATATCTCGTAATTATTAAAAACTGACCAGATCTTTATGGACGAGAAATCTCGTCATTTGAAGAAAACTGACTTCATCTCGCCATCATAAAATCGACAATATGTTGATCTCGGGATATCTCGTCATTAGCGAAATTGGTCAGATCTTGATGGACGAGATATCTCGTGGAAATGACTTGGAGGGTTAAGGTTTTATGGCGCAAGGTCCAAAAACGGACATGCAGATTGAGAAATAAAATCAATCTAAATATAAAAACATTTTTGTGACCCAGGTCACCCAGCTTGCCAACATGGGTTTAAGGCCGGACAAGGGGTGGCTGGAGGGGGACTCCTGGCTCCATGAGAGCCAGCTTTAGAATCTAGGTAACCTTTAAGTGAATTCAAAGATGTCACACACATACATAAATTTTTACAATCATCCTCTGCAAGCGGATACAGGATACTAAAACTTTTTAAACTTCAAAAAAAGACCTCTTTATAAGAGAAAAAAAATGAATGCAGACGACGATAAATGCCAAAACTTAACTAATTACTACACGTTTAAACAAACACGTAAAACGTTCTGATGAAATGTGAGAACTAATGCCCAAACTTAATTACTATGCATTTAAAACATACAGACAAAAATTTTGAAGACGAACACAAATGCACACAGACTAAATTATAAATAAAAGTATTCTAACAGAATAAACACATACATTTAAATGAACGATTTTGTTAAGATAAACAGAAAAGATATCCGAATCGAATAAATATATGTACAGTCTGAGACCTCCACCTCAGTCTCCAATCCAGAGTTTATACCACACTTCTCCGCGGCGGCGGAAGTTACTCGGACCTACTCCCGAATCCGCCAGAGATTGTTTGCTGTTAATGACATTATTTGGCCAAGTTAATTTATTTTTGGGTGTTGGTTGAGTAAGGTGGAATTATTTTATGTCTACAGGCGAACAAGTAGTGGTCCGCGTCGCCGACCCCACCTCACGGACAGAGGGCAGTTTGTTTAGTTTTAAATATTCACTGCTGGCCACCATAAATGCAACACCCTGAAGGAAGCATGCAAATAATATGAAATTTACAACATGCATTAGCAGAGGTGAGATATGCAAATGATTAAAATTTCAGCGCAGACGCACATCACGCGCGCCTGTGGCACCACTTCAAAGCGCTATTTAAGGCTTGGAGATTTCGACGATTTCAAGTACGGCAATTGTGTTTTTCTTGTGGTTTTTTCAAAAAAACGATCAATTATGCCTCGTAGAAAACAGCGATCATCTTTTGATCAAGTATCCGAGTTCGACAGAGGAAGGATAGTGGCCTACCGAGATTGTGGATTATCTTTCAGGGAAATCGGTAGTCGTGTTGGACGAAACCAAACAACTGCAATGCGGATATGTGATCGTTGGATGCAGGAGGGTACGACGGACCGACGTGTTCGATCGCATCCATCTTAGTGCACCACTTCACGTGATGACAGGCATATTGTGCGTATGGCAGTGACGGATCGCTCAGCCACATCACGAACCATAGCACAGCACATTCAGTCTGTACCGCATCATCCAGTGTCTGCGCGTACCATTAGGAATTAGAGACCCTCTCCGATCCCACTCACCGCAAGGTGTCGAGCGTTCTGTATGGATCGGAGGGGAGGGGACCTCCACCACAGCAGGAAAGAGGCCATCGGGCCCCACTCGGTCCGGAGCAGCATTTATTGTTTCAATTAACTGGTTCGTACATGGGGAAACAAGCCCATAAGAACTAAAAGTTCGGCTGTCCAGGGAAATCGAATAAATACAATTTAAAAGAACATAGAACAAAACATAGGAACGATTAGAACAAGAAGAGCCAACCTCAAACGGTACACAGTACCGCTGATGAGGGCCAAAAAACAGAACAAAAACAAAACAAGAAATGAGCATAAAAATAAGTTAATAATAATATAAATAAAATCAATAAAATAGTAAATTATAAAACAAGGAAATACAGGGGAACAAATATAATACAAAATATAAACAATGTACAAATAACAATAAAATTATAAACGATAATGATAGATGAAATGAAAGATATAAATATTAATGGAATAAATAACATGAAAATGAATGATATAAATAACAGATGTATGGATATGGAGTGTATATAAGTAAAAATAAAACGATGGTGTAGAACTGATGAAGGTGATCACAAGTAAAAACGAAAATTAAATGGGGCAAAACCTAGTTTTAAAACCCCCTACCTAAAAGCAGAGGGGCCCAAGAGTGGTCCACGAAGTCATCCGGACCGGGGGGCAGAGGGGCCGGCCACCATCTCCGCAGCCGCCAGCACGCAGGACTTAATCAGTGACAACGACTGGCGATTACCAATTACATTTTTAAGCCACAATGGCTTATTCGCATCAGTCGGTCGAGTAATATGGAATGCCTGCGTAACCGGACAGTCAAAGAGATAGTGGTCGGCATCCCCCACCTTACCACAGTCACAGATATCATTATCTCGGAGTTTAAATCTATGAAGGTAAGCAGCAAAGGGGCCGTGCCCCGTCAAGAACCAGGTAAGGTGGCGATTCACGATGAGGGTCCTAAAGTCGACCCCAGTAATAAAATCTTTTAATCTTAGCCCTTTTTCAGAACTAAGGTAGTGTAGCTACCATTCTTCTTTCATATAATTTTTTATTGTTCTTTTAGCGTGGCTAATTGGCAGCGGGACTATCAACCGCTCACCGTGAATCGAGGCAAGCTTAGCGTTCTCGTCGGCAAGCTCATTGCCCGCGAGTCCTGCATGAGCCCGGACCCAACTCAGGCCGAAAAGATTAGTTGGATGGGATATTATATACTTTTTAATTTGGAACAGGTAATTCGAATTATTATGGCTGGATTTCAGGGCCTGAATGGCACTGAGACTGTCACTAAAAATATTTACAGTTTTGTTGTTGCACACGGACCAAACTATTGCCTGATAAATAGCCGACAACTCCGCTTGAAAAACGGAGTTGTCGGAATGGAGTTTAAATTTAAGAACCTCAACAATATTATTTTGGTTGAGGATGCACACCGACGCCCCGACATTCCCATCAATGCCGGAACCGTCGGTGTACACCTCGTAGTCTGGGTTAGGGATGGCGTCACGAATGTCCAACCGCAAGGTCGACATCGGGACGCCAGCAGTAATAATTTTAAAATCAAAATCATCCGGTGACAGTCCCAGCGCTGGGTCCGGCTGCCGCTTCTTGATAATGTTATAATTTTTGTAAATCGACAAAAGTGTCACGTGGAGTGGTGGAATCCCGCAGAGGGTGTTAAGGGAGTCGGTTGGGGAGGTGGCATATGCGCCAGTAATCTTGAGCAGGAAGGGACGCTGTAATGTAGCCAATTTCTTCCGCTGTTCCTGCGTCAAGTTACCGCCCCAAATGCCGGCTCCATAAGTTAAGATCTTTTCAGTAACCGTTAGGTACCACAACTTCTGGAGCCGGCCACCGACGCCCCACCCTCCTCCACGAATCAACTGGAGGGAACCGCCAATTAAATGGCACCTGGCCCGAAGTCCTAAGATATGATCACTCCACGTGAGACGATCGTCGATTAAAAGGCCTAAATATTTGAGATTGCTACAAATTCTAACAGTTTTATGGTTTATCCGAAATATTGGGTTTCTTTGAAGTTTTTTATTCTTAGATACTATTATGGACCGGCACTTGTCGGTCGACAGGCTAAATTTCATATCACTTAACCTACCAAAAATTAAATCAAGAGAAAGATTGGTATTTGCTTCCAGAACCCTTCGCGTCCTACCTGACGTGATTAGCGCCAGGTCATCAGCGAAGGCCTGGATATAAATGATAGAAGAATTCAAATTAAGAATATCATCAAAATAAATGTTCCACAGGGTTGGCGCTAACACCGAACCCTGAGGACAACCTTTAACTAAGGATCGAATAATTACTTCATTACCTATTTCAAATGATATAGTTCGGAAATTTAAATAAGAGCAAATAAAGCGCGAAAAATAAGAAGGAAATTTTAAATGGTTGAGCCTGTCGACCAACAACCGCCAGTCCATATTATCAAAAGCAGCAGAGATGTCTAATGTTGTCAATGCAGAATGGTCAATCCCTCTGAAGGATTTTAATTTTGAAACGACTTCGAACAAAGCGTCCTCACAGGACCGCTGCTCTCTAAAGCCGAACTGTAAATTATGAAAAATGAATCCAGTTTTTTAACTTTAAACAAAATACCCGCTCTAGGATCTTTCCCAGAGTGGGTAATAAACATATGGGTCGATAGGCGCCACAGGAAGAGGGGTCGCGACCCGGTTTTAAGAGGAAGCGAACACCCCCATTCCTGAGGCACCTAGGAAAATACGAAAAACGAATAGATTTTTGAATAGGAATCAAAATCAAACTTGGATATTTCCTATAAATATATTTCCAGATTTTATAGTCAATGAGGTCCGGCCCAGGGGCTTTCCCGTCCTTGAGGTTGGAGAAAACATGGTCCAAGTCATGGTGTGTTACTTCATATTCGTTATCAAATTCTATTACATTATTAACTGTGAGGGGTGTAGGAATAAAACTATTATCATTAAAAAAGTGATTCATTAAAAGTTCTATTTTTTCTTTTTGTGTTAAATTAGGGTTGGAGGGAAAAAATAAATCAACGTTATTATTTTGCTTTTTATTATAAGTAAATTTAAAAACAGAACAATAATTCGCGCCATGACTGGAACAATGTTCCCTCCATGCCGCCCTTTTAGTGATGTTAAATAGCAATTACATTAAATAGCAATTTAAGTACACTGCTGGCCACCGTAAATGCAACACCCTGAAGGAAGCATGCAAATAATATGAAATTTACAACATGCATTAGCGGAGGTGAGATATGCAAATGATTAGAATTTCAGCGCAGACGCACATCACGCGCGCCTGTGGCGCCACTTCAAAGCGCTATTTAAGGCTTGGAGATTTCGACAATTTCAAGTACTGCAATTGTGTTTTTCTTGTGGTTTTTTCAAAAAAACGATCAATTATGCCTCGTAGAAAACAGCGATCATCTTTTGATCAAGTATCCGAGTTCGACAGAGGAAGGATAGTGGCCTACCGAGATTGTGGACTATCTTTCAGGGAAATCGGTAGTCGTGTAGGACGAAACCAAACAACTGTAATGCGGATATGTTATCGTTGGATGCAGGAGGGTACGACGGACCGACGTGTTCGATCGCATCCACCTCAGTGCACCACTTCACGTGATGACAGGCATATTGTGCGTATGGCAGTGACGGATCGCTCAGCCACATCACGAACCATAGCACAGCACATTCAGTCTGTACCGCATCATCCAGTGTCTGCGCGTACCATTCGACGCCGTTTACAGCAGAGTGGTCTGTCCGCAAGACGTCCATTGCTTCGTCTACCCTTGACGCAGAACCACAGACGTTTCCGCCGCCAATGGTGCGATGAAAGAAGGATGTGGACGGCAGAATGGAATGAAATTGTCTTTACTGACGAGTCACGCTTCTGTCTGCAACACCACGATGGTCGGATTCGAGTCTGGAGACACCGTGGAGAGAGGATGCTGAACAGCTGCGTTATGCACCGCCACACTGGTCCTGCACCGGGTATTATGGTATGGGGCGGTATTGGATATCACTCTCGCACTCCTCTAGTACGCATTGCCGGTACTTTAAACAGCCAGCGCTACATCTCCGAGGTGTTGGAGCCAGTTGTCCTTCCTTACCTTCAGGGCTTGCCCACAGCCATATTTCAACAGGATAATGCGCGACCACACGTGGCACGCATTGTCCAAGGGTTCTTCGTCAATCGCCAGATTGAATTGCTTCCCTGGCCAGCTCGCTCTCCGGATCTTTCGCCGATAGAAAACATGTGGTCCATGGTTGCTCAACGATTGACCCAGAATACATCCTCAGCTGCCACACCAGATCAACTTTGGCAACGTGTGGAAGCTGCTTGGTCTGCTGTACCCCAAGAACACATCCAAAGTCTCTTTGAATCAATGCCGAGGCGTGTGGCAGCGGTGATCTCCAACAATGGCGGCTACTCTGGCTACTGATTTTGGCAGGAACCACACTTCACAGAAGTCTATAAATTTAATCATTTGATACTTGGTCAACATGTTATCTACAAAATAAATTTTGTTGTGATATCTCTTGTCTTTCTTGGTGTTGCAATTTGGGTGGCCAGCAGTGTATTTAGATACGATCGGAATGGGCCATGGTGTGTTAAAAAAACGTCAAATATCTATTTAGGAGAAAAACGTTAGGATTGAAGATTTTAATGAAGGTATAAGTTCTCCGCCCTGTGTCACCTTACTCCCACAAGGATATCCATGTAGATATTACATGGACTTTAATAGTTCGGGGATTAGAGACAGTTTGTTATTAATAAAATCAGATTTATTATTAAATTTCGATAAAGCCTGGATGGGGCTTAGGTTACCAGAATAAATATTACCAATTGCTTTGTGATTGTGTAGCCACAGGATTGCTTGGTGGATGGCAGAAATTTAGGCCTGGAAGACGGAGTTGAGCTCCTTTAATTTAAAACGAAATATTTTATTTGTAGAATAATCAGCGTGGGCGATGCAGTTTCATTAACTTTTGAATCGCCGGTATAAATTAAGAACTGTGGGTTTGAAATATGAGAAAGAATTTTTATAACCCTATTTGGGGGTAGCACTATGTTGAAACTAGTAATATGATAAAAAATTATTGGGGGTGTAGGTCAACTAAGGCAAGGTCTCTCTGTCCCTTACCGAAATTAAATTTGTTCAAAACCCCTTGACTGTTATATGGATTGGATGTATACCGACGAGTACATTCAGTACTGCCGTTGGGGTGGTCCTGTAAGTGCCAGAGATCTTTAATATGTAAATACGTTGAATCGAGTTAAGCTTGTCAGATTGTTCTCTGGTAAGGTTCCCACCCCAGACGCCAGCACAGTGAGTGATGATTTTCTCTATAGTGGAATCAGCATAGACCTTTAGAAGTTTTTTATTAGTTCTCCATTTAGCACCACTAGGACCTGCTGAATCCCTGATGCATCTCTAGGCATCTTCTATGTTGGTATATATAGTATATGTGTCAAATATACACATATATACAAATTTCAGGGGTGATAGAACACACCTAAAACTACTTTCGTGATAGGATGCATGGTCGCAAGTAAAGCGGTTACTCGATAGAGGGCGCTTTCCATTTCTCCATACACACGCAGTCTCCAGCAACGTAAGAACAGGACTGGCACGAAATATCAAAACAGAGCTTTATTTAAGACAAAACATCAACCACTTCTTGAGATGACGAAATGGAATCAAAATTGCAGGCATTGAATAAATGCACAAATTAAATCACATGCACAAACATTAATCAGTAAATACTGCAATGAATTAATTATATTTACAAAAGGTGCTTGAAATTGCAGCCCCTACTTCTGATCCACGATTTGCATCGTCGTCGTAAACATTCCCTTATGGAAGAGTCCAAGCATTTCGCGGACGGCTGCGGCAGCAACGGTAAGTCTGGCAACTAGTTCCTCATTGGGAGCAATGGGAGTGTCGTACATGAGAGATATCAGATGGCCCAATCAAAAGAAATCCAGAGGGGACAGATCTGGTGAGCATGGGGCATGTGATGGGTCCTTCTCGGCCAATCCATTGGCCCGGAAATGTGGCATGCAGGTATGCGCACACTAGTGCGCTGAAATGAGCTAGCACGTCATCGTGCTGCAAATCCCATTTTATGGCGGATGGCTGCAGGTACATGCTCCAACATTTCAGGCAAAACATTTTGCATGAATACCCTCCCATTCAGATGTTCCGATAACAGATATGGGATAATAAAGTAGTCATCCTTTAGCGCTTGAAAGCGCCCTCTAACGTGTATCCGCTTCACTTGCGACCATGCATTCTATAGTGGGTATTTACCCAATGGGCTATTGGCAACGGTTCAGGATCATTACCGATGGGAAAGATCCAAGGACAACGCCTCGTAATTTTGTACCTCTGTCAGATGACGAGGTCACACCTGAGCTGGCAACCCACTCTCCAAATTTCCACATCACGCCAACGTGAGGACATGTCAGGCCAAGACAGATTTAACGTGCAGCAGTCCCCTCTACACGACGGTCTTTGGCGGACAGAGTTTCGAACTCGCAACCCTCCGATGGCATGCCATGTAGAATGAAAAGTGTTTGTTTCACTGTGTTCTATCAACAATGAAAGGTTGTTGCATTAGTTTTGAATTATCCTGTAATACAATTCTATATTTACAGTTCTAGAAATTGAAATATCATTTCATAAAATATCAAGTTAAAGCTGAGCTTCAAATTGCAATTTATTTTGTTTGTTACAACTAAAAATTACAGTATTAAAAATTATAAATACCATAGTCACACATATCAGTGCATGAGACGATAATAAAGAGGTTGGTAGATTTTTGAGGGGTTTATGGCGCAAGGCCATGTGTTGGCCATGCTGCTCTGAGACACAAGACGGACAATTTCAAGTAATAGACATACACACACAAGGAAAGTTTACTGACATCAAAGGGGCCGCGGTAGTCTGGTTGCAGAAGTAACGGATTAGCAACCGGAGGGTTGCGAGTTCGAATCCAGCCAAAGACCGTCGTGTAAACGGGGGCTGGTGCACGTTAAATCTGTCGTTGCTCCAAATGTCCTCACGTTGGCGTGATGTGGAAGCTTGGAGAGTGGGGTGCCATCTCAAGTGTGACCTGGTCATCTGGTCGTGGTCCAAAATTGAGTTGTCCTCGCATCTTTCCCTTCGGGTTTTGATTCCGGAACGCCGCCAATAGCACATTGTGTTGCTCCAGAGCAACGTTGATTAAAATACCCACCTACCTAAATATCCATGATTCAAATCAAATGATCCGATTCGTTCAACAATGGAATCAGTTGGCTCCTACAGGCGAATGGAGAGCCACATTCTAATGCTCAATTGAATGCTTTGGCGTCCATTGAATATATCTCAGAATCTCTTCAATTATTTTTCAATGAGAAAACAATCGCTAAACATGAAAATATGGTTGCCTTACAATGGAAATTATTAACCATACAGTCCATGAATCGATTCATTTTTAAGGGAGTCGGGTTGACTGATTCATTCAAGTTAAAGATTCGATTTAATTGAACTGAATTACCTCATTTTCGTCCTATCACAACCACAGAGTAAAAGATACAGAGACTTCACTGAAGGTATGACTTACAGCGCCCTCGGTGCATGTCCGATGTCCCTAATTGTGGGTGGTGTTTAACATGTTCCACTCAGATCAATAGCCATATTTTATAATCGGCAGAATTCGTGAAGCGTCATCCCACTTTTCAATATAATTTTTTGACTACGATTTTATTTAAACTTTTCTTTCACTAACTTCATTAAAATGACTACCAATAAATATTCAAGCTGTGTTTGCAAAACAAAGGAAAGGCCGCTGTTAAAGTTTCCCGATTCTGTTGAAAGGTAAATATTACTTTTGTAACGTACGCTATACCTCAAATCCTAAAATGTAGATGTCGCTACCTTACAGGTAGACTTTGGCGTGAACTTCCCTAGTACTGTCAAATTTTGCTCAGAGATAGTTTGGATTTTGTCGAGAGCAGACCATCCCGGTCTGATGCCCAATTTTGGACTGTGTTAACTATTTTTTTTTCTCTATAAATGTTTTCTTTCAATTGTTTTGTACTGTGTAAGTACCATTTTTGTTAAATGTAATCCGTCCTTTGTAACTGTTATTTCTCGTCTAATTAAACATGTTCTAAACTTTACCCCGAGATTTTCTTTTTTTCCATTACTTTTGGTTTAACACCAGTCATTACATTAATGACAGTTACAAATTGGCGCCCAACGTGAAAGGCCCGAAGTAAAATATCCCATCTCTCTCTCGCGTTTTTTTTGTACTGTGATTAGGTTCCTGCCTGAAGTGTTTGTCACCCTGACAAGAAGAAAATTCGCACCCGGCGAATGTGATTACAGATAGCTGTTCATATCTGGTACTGTAAAGTAACAATTTAACATAATTAATTATTGTTAGTCTTGTATAGTTGAATTTTAAGTTAGTTTTTTTCTCCTATTGAAAATGCTTTCGGTTTGAAACCATTCTAAAATGGCGGTTGAAAGCGAAACTTACAATCCACTCAGGAAATTCCATGTGTGGTAAACCTATGATCCTTGAGTGTTAATGCGAAAAGTTATAAACATTTCGAGTGCTCTTGAATGTTTTTATTTTCATTTATATGTACGATCTGTGCTTTATGAAAAAGTGAAATAAGAATTTAAGCTGAGGATAGATTACTTGTTTATTGCTAGTGTATTCATTCTTTTTAAGTTGTTTACCTTTGAATGTGTCATTTAGAAATTTGAACAGTGATTGATTAAATTGTAACAGTATTACAAACTTGATTTAATTGTATTGTTAAATGTACACATAGTTTCTGATGGAAAATAATTTTAATTATTTCTACTAAGTGTAAACAAGTTTACAATATATATAACTTCAAAGTGAATGAAATAATTTATGAATGGTATTTCTAGTTAAACATATTCTAATATCATTAATTGGTGCTTTTAACTTTATCAATCAGTTTTATTTAAAGAATTTCTCATTTGTGCATTTTATATTTAAACATATGTGAATATCAGTTGAAATGCTATTGAGTTATCAATTAATATTACTTGTGGAAAATTTTTCCCTCTCATTTGTGAATTGTTTTGATTTCACGATTTCATACCAACTGCTGTTACTGTTATTGATTTGTGGTGTTTCAAGATAATAGGATTAACAGTTTTGAGTGAATTTTTAAAACTTTTAAAATTGAATTTTTTTCTGATTTATAAATTACGTCTGAAATAGACTAAACACACGAAAAATGTCATTTTTGGGAAGATCCAGAAAAGAGGATTTGAGGATTTTGGCCTCAGAATTGGGTCTGGCTCTGTCGGACAATCTCAAAGTGATCGATCTAAAGGATCTCATAACCAAGAGTGACAGGTATGATGAGGAATTCGTCAATGATATGCTTAGCGTCATTGTGGAAGAACGTATAACAGCAGAAAAACAAAAAGCTGCGGAATTGGAAGAAAAGCAAAAAGCTGCGGAATTGGAAGAGAAACAGAAAGCTGTGGAGGTGGCCCAACAACGAGAAAGAGAATTCGAATTGGAAAGATTGAAAATTCAACTTGAAATGCAGAAACTGTCACAAACGCCTGTTGTAAGTCAACAGCTCGAAAACCCGAAGTTTGAGCTAAATAGAATTATTCCGAGGTTCAACTCGAAGGAAGATGAAATTGGTCTTTATCTAACTATTTTTGAACGTCAAGTGAAGTTCATGAACATCCCTGAAAAAACTTGGACAGCATACCTGATTGGCTCATTGCCACCTGATATAGCTCAACTCATCGCAAGAGAGGATGAAGATGATGCTCAAGATTATGAAAAGGTAAAAGAAATGCTTCTAAAAAGATTTCGAGTTACAGGAGACAGGTTTAGGCAATATTTTTCCCAACAGAGGAAAAACCCGGATTCGACGTGGCGAGACTTTTATTTCGAATTGAATTCTTATCTCGAAGGTTGGATTAAAGATTTGAAGATTACCACTTTTGATCAGCTTAAAAGTCTAATGATCGCTGATCAGATAAAAAGAAAAACTCCAACAAATATTAAAGAACACTTCTTGGATATTTGGGCGGATTTGAACGATCCTTTGGAATTGGCTGAAAAACTGGACGCATACGACAGCCTAAGGCCTGGAATGAAAAACAATCCAAATCAGACTTTCAAGAAGAAAGAAGAGTTCAGGAAACCCTTTCCAGTAAAGAAAAGTCAACCTGTTGGAAGATCCCATGATGACCACCCACCAGGACCTTCTAGAACAGTACCTGGACTCCCAAGTTCCAGAACTGAAGGAAGAAAGCCCATCCGGTGTTACGGGTGCGGGACTCCTGGAGTCATCAAGTCAAAGTGTCCTACCTGCACGAGGGTTAATGAAGAGGAAACATCAGTGAACTGCATGACGTTATTCAACTTGGATTCAAACTCGTATCCCTCAAGTTTGATTGTCCTCAAAATTTTTGGAGAAAATATTGCTGTATGTGCTGATACCGGTGCTTCCCATACCATCGCGGGTGAAAAGCTGTTTAAATTCCTACAAGGGCACAACGTCACCTTTGTGAACAAGAGAATTTCATTTATGATGGCTGATGGAATTCGACAGACCATTACTGCTCTAAGTACTGTCGTCAACCTGTACATTGAAGGCAAAGTTATCCAAACAGAATTTCTGGTATTGCCGGAAGCAAAAGGAAATAAGACCCTGTTAGGAATGGATTTTCTTAATGCAGCTGGAATCGTCCTTGATGTCCAAGGCGGAAAATGGCATTTTTCCGAAAATCCTCAAAAACAGTACAAGTTCTTCAAGAAGACCGTAGATGATATAACCATCAGCGCATTCGAACTTCGAGAAGATGAGGGTAAACACCTATCTCCCGAACAGAGAAGAAAACTAAACACACTCATAGACAAAAATGAGACATGTTTCCAACCAGGGGGAGGGCCATCGCCGTTTATTGAACACCGTATCGACACAGGTGATCACCCCCCAGTAGCAACGTCACCCTACAGGATGAATCCTACAAGGAAAGAGATTTTGAAGGAACAGATTGAAGAACTGCTGAAGCAGAATATAATCGAAGAGTGCGAGTCCCCCTACGCTGCACCCGTGGTACTTGTTCCTAAACCAAATGGGAAAGTACGCCTCTGTGTCGACTACAGAAAGTTGAACTCTATTACGAAAGTGGATACCTACCCCTTACCTCGAATGGATGATCTATTAAATGAAGCAACACCGACATCCTACATGTCAACAATTGATTTGCAATCGGGCTACCATCAAGTAAAGGTTGCTGATGTTGATCAGGACAAAACTGCTTTCATTTGTCCTTTTGGAACTTACCGTTACTTACATATGCCCTTCGGCCTACGTAACGCTCCTGCCACCTTTCAAAGATTAATTGACAAATTTCGAAGTGGTCTGAAAGATGTGTTCGCACTGTCTTACCTAGATGACATCATCGTTCTCTCAGAAACTTTTGACAAACATCTCGAAGATCTCGAAAAAGTTTTCGAAAGACTGTATATCTTCAAACTTCATGCAAACCGTGATAAATGTCGCTTCGCCTGTGACCGTGTGAAATATCTGGGATTCTGGATAACGAAAGATGGAATTGAAGCTGACCAAGAGAAGATCTCTTCTATTCAAAAAATTCCAGTCCCTACCAATGTGAAAGAAGTCCAATCTTTACTACAAACCTGCTCTTGGTTTCGTCGATATGTCCCCAACTTTGCTGACATATCACGCCCACTTAGTAACCTCACTAAGAAGAAAGTACATTGGCACTGGGGTCCTGAACAACAAGAATCCTTTGAATTGAAGCAAGCTGACGGATCAAAGCCTTTTACCATCCGTACAGACGCAAGTAGTTATGCCCTTGGAGCCGTCCTTCTCCAGGGTAGTGGCCCTGATGAACATGTCATCGAATATGCAAGTCGTCTGTTGATCCCAGCAGAGCGAAACTACTCCACAACCGAGCGGGAAGCCTTGGGGGTAGTGTGGGCCTTAGAGAAATTTCGAGGTTACGTAGAAAATCAACAAATCTCCATCGCATCAGATCATCAACCTCTCAAATGGCTGTTAAGTATAAAGTCACCTTCTGGTCGTCTGGCAAGATGGGCTTTAAAAATTCAGTCCTTCAACCTGAAGATTGATTATACCCCAGGGAAAGCCAATGTAGTGGCTGACATGCTGTCAAGACCGTTGTATGCTGAAGGCGCACCATCTGATGTGTGCCATCACTGTGGACATGCCATCCAGGAAATCCAGTGATATTCGAAAGGGACAGCTGGACGACGAAGAATTGAAGAAAATCATTGACTGCTTTGAGAGCATGGACAAAGATGAAAACTTTGCCAACTACACCAGTCGTGGATACTTAATGAATCAAGGTGTCCTGTATAGGTATTCACCTGAGAATGAAGAAGAAGAAGCTCAACTCGTAATTCCTACTCAAGAGCGAGGAAGAATCCTTCAAGAGTACCACGATGCCCCGACAGCTGGTCATTATGGCGTAGAGAACACATACAAGAAGATTGCATCCAGATACTACTTTCGAGGTATGAAAAAGTTCATCTCAGAGTACATCAAGACTTGTCCTGAATGCAATCGCTATAAGCCAACAAACCAAAAACCAGCAGGACTCTTGAGAACACCCGCTTATGCACAAAGGTTTGAAACGCTGGCCATTGATCTTTTTGGTCCTCTTTCGGAAACCCCTACTGGCAAGAAGTGGATCTTTATTGTGGAAGATACAAGCACCAAATGGGTAGAACTATTTGCTCTTACTGAAGCCACTGCGGCAAACTGTGCCAAAATACTTATCGAAGAAGTATTCCTACGATATGGTCTTCCGCGTAGGCTAATAAGTGACAACGGACCACAGTTCGTAAGTGCTGTCATGCAATTGACTTGTGACTTGCTAGAGATTACGCAAGACCTTATCCCCGTCTACCACCCGCAAGCCAACCCATCTGAACGTAAAAATCGTGATTTAAAGCCTCGACTAGCAATTCTGGTGGGGGAAGAACATACGTCTTGGGAAGACAAATTATCTTTAATTCGTTTCGCAATGAATACCTCAGTGTGTGACACCACCGGCCACACGGCTGCCTACTTACAATTTGGAAGACAGTTGAGAACGTCAGACGATATCCGGCATGATATTCGACAAGTGATCGACAATGATAACTTCGTACCCGAAATAACCCCGTATCTCAAGAGGTTTGCAAACTCAATCTTGGATGTCAAAGATAGAGTTGAACAAAAACAGGATCGTCAGAAGGGAAACTTCGATCGACGAAGAAGACAAAAATACTTCAAACCTGGTGACAAAGTTTGGGTGACCATTCATCCCATAAGTCGGAACAACAGAAGCAAGAAATTCATGCCAAAAAGGGAAGGTCCTTACCTCATTCTCACCTTGAGATCACCAACAACATATGAGATTGCCGACCCGGCCAACCCACACCACGTCCTTGGAACTTATCATGTTTCTGCCCTAAAGGACTATCATGAGCCTCAAGTAGAAAGAGACACTGGACCTGTGGCTCCTATAAGAAAAAGAGGACGCCCCAAAAAATTACCTTCTGGTTCCGAGCCGAGACGGCAACAGAACCAGAGGGGGAGTCTGTAACGTACGCTATACCTTCAAATCCTAAAATGTAGATGTCGCTACCTTACAGGTAGACTTTGGCGTGAACTTCCCTAGTACTGTCAAATTTTGCTCAGAGAGAGTTTGGATTTTGTTGAGAGCAGACCATCCCGGTCTGATGCCCAATTTTGGACTGTGTTAACTATTTTTTTTCTCTATAAATGTTTTCTTTCAATTGTTTTGTACTGTGTAAGTACCATTTTTGTTAAATGTAATCCGTCCTTTGTAACTGTTATTTCTCGTCTAATTAAACATGTTCTAAACTTTACCCCGAGATTTTCTTTTTTTCCATTACTTTTGGTTTAACACCAGTCATTACATTAATGACAGTTACACTTTAGTTTTTCGTAAATTACGTGACAACCACTGATGTGAAATAGTGTGTCATTTCGCTTTTTGCTCTTCATTTACCCAAGATTATTGATTTTTGTTAACTATTGAAGTGTTAATTTTTGCATTTATTAATTAAAATAGATCGTAATTAAACTTACGAAAAATTTGGTATTCAGAATTCCATAGAATTGTGCTGTTGAGTTGAATTGAATGTGGGCCATAAATGTCAGTTACTCTGATAAATGTATTATAAAAATTTATGTAGAAAAACCTTGTTTAGAACAGATCACATAATTGCATAGAATAATGATCCTTTATATCTAAATTCTTTGTAAAGTAACCAGGGTATGAAAAAATCAGAATTTTTTAAAAAAAATCATAAAAGTCAGATTTATTTGATTTAAATCAGTTTTTTATTTAAATCAAATGTTACATTATATATTTATAATATGAATGAAGTGTAGCGAATTATTTATTTTTACATAAATTAATTAATATGTTAAATACTTGTTTTTGAGAGAAAAAAATCATGTCACCAATAGAAAATAAAATCTATTTTGTTAACATACTCACGCAATTATCAGATGGGCAAATTAACTTTTACATTCCAAAATTCAATTCCATAAATACAGAATAGTTATGCTAGCAGTGCAAAGAATTCCCAGGGATCAATGCATAAAATTTTCAATTCAAATTAATTAAAAAATTAGCCAACATTACACAAAACAAAATGAAAATATTAAAATTGCCAATTATACAGATTTATGTACAAAATTGGAATGTTTTTGTGATACTGGAGAAAACTTTTTCATTGTGTTTAAGTGTATTTTTTTTCATAAACAGAACGACTTAACTTATTTTATATATTTAGTTCTTAACTTTGAATAAAAAAATAACATGCATTTTGTTCCAATGTCAAATCATCATGCTTTAAATTTTATTTCAAAATTTGAAAGGTACATAAGATTCCAATTAAACAATTTTTTTTTCTTGTTAGGGTAAAGCTTTGGTTAAAGCTTTTAAACCTAGAAACTTTATTAGTTTCAGGAGAAAGGTTTGTGAAAAACAAGCTACGAGTCTGCAAGAAACACTTTTACGACTGGGCATTTTCGGATTCGTGAAAAATACGTTTAACGGATGTCCTTCCGAATAAAAAGAATCCTGAATGCTCGATCGTTGAAAATGCGAGGTGCGGCTATTAAATAACCGGACTGATCGTCCTGCAGATAATCGGTGAGCACATTTCAATTTTTTAATATTTGGCAGATCTAAGAAATTTTTCCAGTTACAGTTATTAATACAGTTGCGACTGCCTTGAATTTCAGTGGAAAAATACTGCGCGATTAAATTGACGGGATCTCTGTCTAGTTTAACTTGCTTGATGACATGGAATTCACACCCATTTGGTTCAGTGCTCTGAAGGCCTTTGTGAACTTTCTGTGAAAATGCAATGACTCTCAATATGTGAAACATAAGCAGTGCTCTCCAACGTCAGTGCTGACGTCATGTTCACCACAATGGAATCGTAATACTTAAGTAGCCCCGAAGTCTTCAGCCACTCTCTTTTTACCCCTTTCTCGTGTTCCTGCTTCCCTGCCAGGCTGGCAGGGGATGGACTGTTCTGTTTGTTTAGAGATTGTCTTGATGATTATTTTGAATTTACGCTGTCCTGTTCTGACCGACCTGACCTGCATTACTGGAACTGCTTTGTCAATAAATTGTGGTATTTTTGAAATAGTGTCTTTTACTCTTTGCTGCACACCTGCGAGTACCACAAATACAGGAAATTTGCTCTTATTCTCTTCCTACAGCGAAGTGCCAGACGTTATCAAGTTAGAATTTATGTTCTATACTACTCACCTTCCTAGTGGCCTGATTAGTTACAGATATGAATACTTCATTTCTGTTCCTTTTTCTATTTGTATAATTTGTTCAAAAAAGAATGAACCTGATCAGACTAAATACCTGATCATGTGTGAATAAAAAAAAAATTTCTAATGTACTTTTTCCTTCAAGAAATTTTTCAAACTATCAACATATCAACAATTTAAATACATCGAAAGGGCTTGTTTTGGAATATTTTCGCATATTTAAAAAGCATTCACTTAAGAAAGAATCAATTGAAATTAAAGAAACAAGTTCTCACATCAGTAAGATTTTATAATTCACAAATGGCTTTCATAAATTAAGTTTTTTTTAAGTTTAGAAGACATTAAAAAAATTGATAATTTGAAGCATTTATGCAAAAATATATAAATACTTAGCTTTTGATAAGAAATACAAAGCAAAAGTGAAAATGGTCTTTCAAATTGTAAAGAATAAAACAGCCAGAGTAAATACAGATAAGGATGGAAGTTAATCAAAAATCTGCTTTATACACATCGTATATTTGAAGCTTGTGCTATAGCAGTCCTGAATATTCCACAATTAAAACAAATCTCGACATCGTTTGAATAAACAACCCCACTCACTTAAGCCAGCCCCACTAGCATAAACTTTGGTTTGGTTGGTTGATTTTCCTTGAGACTTATAGCTGCAGAATCAGGCTTTTGTCTCCATTCTTCCTAATTACAATATCCAATAAACGACACAAAACAATAACAAGTAATTGACACACACACAGTGAAAGCTTTACTGACACAGGAGAGAAATACACCCAGGGAGGAATGCACCTGGCAGGAATCGAACCTGCGCCGCCTACAACTTGAAGGTTGCTAGCGCAATGCATATACAAAATAAACAAACATCAAAACAATAAATAAACAAATCACCTAGTTCGGTTGTTAAGGAAACGAAGCTAAATCGGTTGCCATGGTGTTGGTGCTGAACTCCCGCCGAGGGCGTGACCGTCGATGCGATTTCCCATGTTATTTATTATATCATTTCTTCGTATGGCAGTGATCCCACTGTATGCGTAGCTATTTACTCTGTGATCACAACTATAAGCTGTGGGGGTTGATAATTAAGCTCTTGATCGGGAGGCGGACGTGTGCATCAGCTGCTGACAGGAATTTCGAATTCAAGTTTGTGGATTTGGAAGGTCTTTTTTTTTGGCTGCTTTGTGCCTCTAGTCTTTTCAATATTATTATTCCCCTAGTGAAAGTTTCACTAGGGCTTTGCTTTTGTTCCTACTATTTAAGTAAGTAGTATTTTCTATTATCGGCTTATCAAATTTTTGAGAGAACAGAGGTTTACCCCTCTCAATGAGTGACGACCTTACATCGTCCCAGGCGGGGACGAATCTTGCACCTGGACTTTTGCAAGACATAGACCTAATTAATTATTGCAGTGATGAGGGGAATTATAACTTCACTTTCATCATTCGCCCAATACAACCTTTACTAAATAAAAACCCATATACAATTAAAAAAGAAATATATAAACACTTCTCTGAACCCAAAAATATCATAATATGCCGACGAACTCGAAACAACAACATTATCATCACAGTAGAAGGTAAAGTTGCCGCCCACGAAGCTTCCAAAATCAAAAATATCCTAAATACTATAGTTGATACCAAATTAACGAAGGACAATTTAATAACGCAATACGTAATAAATGGAATAGAAACAGAAATAACTTTAGAAGATATAATTGAGGATCTAGAAGAACAAGGAATTAAAGTCGCAAATATTATCAGATTCAAAAAAATATCAATCAAATAAAAATCCCGTTAAAAACTATAAAATTCGACACCCCTACCCCTCGGAAAAAAATTGGAGATAAAGTGCACATAGGGATGATGATGCACCAACTGAAACTATACATAGAAAAACCAAGACAATGCCCCAAGACAAGGTTGCAGATCCAACCAAAAATGCAAAATCTGCTCAGAAGACCATCCAGAAATAATGTGCCCAAATAAAGAAAAAAAATGTTGCAGAAACTGTAAAAAACCACACACAGCAGATGATGAAAATTGTGAAAAGAAAAAGGAAGAAATAGAAATATTGAAATATAAAAGCGAAAACTTAATAACCTACATAGAAGCAAAAAATACACTCGCAACCTCATACGCCAAGGCGATTACTCAACAAAAAAAGGAGATCAACACAGAGAAGAAAGAGAAATAATAAAAAATAGCGAAATAAAAGAAATAATACTCGAAACTTTAAAACCAATACTAACTATAATCGAACAAATTCAAAGAAATCAAACGTATATATTAACACTAATGATTGAAAATAATATAATACCAAAAGAAAATATAATTTATGAAACTCAAGAAAATATTACAGATGAAAATTAAATGATAGAGGAAGAGAATAATAAACAAACCACTCAAGATCAAGAGGAATTACAAAAAGATAAACTACTAGAATGGCAAATAAAAAATCTAATACAAAATAAGAAAAATACTGTAGACAATAATAATACTACAATAATAAAACCGTATAAGCGAAGATTCTAAAATCACTCATAACCAAAAAAAAACTGACAAAAACTACACATCCACCATCTCAAATAGAACAATCTCTCACATGTGGCAAAATGGAATACGAATAGAACTTCCCGCTGCCTGATCCTTAAATTTATTTTCTTTCCTTTTGTACCGTGTTTGGAATCAACCTCATTCAATGGAACTGCCAAGGCGCCAGAGCGCGTCAATTTGACCTAAATTACAATAAATATTTTTACCAGGCTGACATTTTAATTTTACAGGAAACCTTTTTAAAACCAAATAATCGTTTTACTCTTTTCAAAAAAACATTTTTCGTTTTGATCGACCCAGTCCTTTCAGAGGAGGAGGTTTATTAATAGCCATCAATAGTAACATCAGTGCTCAATTCATCAAAGAGGAAAAAAATCAATTTTTCGAATCCCAAGAAATAAAAATCCACTATAACAACACAGCCATACACATCATCAATATTTATTCTCCTAAAGGAATCAGATAAGAAAGAATGCTCAACGACCTCAAATTGGATCCAAAAAACCTTTATATTCTAGCCGGAGACTTCAATGCAACACACTGTAATTGGGGTTTCAAGAATAACACCAGCGGAAGAAATTTAATAAAATGGATAAACAACCAGAACCTAATTATACTCAATCACCAAAGTGGAACTCATATCAGCAATGACGGAGTCATGTCTGCTATTGATCTCACTTTGGTATACTACAACTGTACCTCAATAACCTCTTGGCAGGTGCATCAAGATAATTTTGGAAGTGATCATTTCCCCATAAAATTTTCCTATAAAACTCCGATTAACAATAAACGTAATTCTACTATACAGTTCAATTGGAACATCTTCAGTAAATTCTTAAACGATAACCTTAATAATCTAAGTGATCCATGTTCTTTTAACGATACTTTTCAGAAAGCCATAGAGATTTCCCAATCTAAAAAAGAACTTCCGCCACCCAGGGCCCCTTGGTGGAATTCTAAATGTAGCCAACTAAGAGCCAAAAGCAGACAATATCTGAATAAAACTAAAAAAAATATAAGTACAACTGACTGGGATCAATATAAAAAATATAAAAAGAAATTAAAAGAATTGATTCAGAAACTTAAAAAAAACTTTTGTATACTACCTGCAAAACAGTCGCTAAAGACAAAAATATTTATAAAATCCTACAAAGACTAAAATATCCAGCCAACCAACAAAAGGATGCTTACAATATCATTCATCTCAACAACGTAAAGATCCACTCCCCCGAAGAGCAAGCCAACCTTTTTAACAACCATTACACCTCAGATGAGAATCTTGACTTCCTTCCCCTGAGTTTTATAGATAATAATAACGAAGCACTAAATAAGGAATTCACTTGGAACGAATTTTCCAGAGCTATTTCTCAAATTAGAAAATCGACCCCCGGAAAAGACAAAGTTACCATTACTATGATTAAAAAATCACCTGAAAAAATCCAAAAGAACATTTTTAAAACTCTAAATTACAGCTTTGACACCGGCTCTATCCCTATGTCTTGGACCCACTCTCTTATCATCCCGATATTAAAACCACATAAAAACCCTACTAACATAAAGTCTTATAGACCAATATCTCTAACCTCAACTTTCGCCAAAATTCTAGAACGAATGATCCTTAACAGACTAATAGAAGATATCTACTATAATAAAAAACGAATTAACAAAAATAACCACGGTTTCCTACAAAATAGAAGCTGCACAACACTTCTAACACAAATATTTAATGATATCGTAATTGCAAGAAAAAAGAAAAACTATATTGTCTTCGCCTCCATAGACTTAAAGGGAGCCTATGATTCAGTGTTGAGAGATGGTCTCATGAGTAAATTACTAAAAAAAGGAATCACTGGTAAAATAGCTCTATGGATAAATAATTTTATTAATCAAAGAACTTGCCAGGTGAGATGGAGAAACACTTTATCTGAAACTAAACAAAGCTCCCGAGGTATTCCACAAGGAAGCATACTCAGCCCTTTTCTTTTCCTTATCTTCCTTGACGACTTATTTATACATATTCCTACACAAGTCAAATGCTTAATATATGCTGATGACATTTTCATTTATAGCGAAAACCAAACATTAAGAGATTCCACAGAAGCTATCCAAACCACAATTAAAATTATCAACAATTGGTGCAATCGCTGGAAACTAACTATCAGTTTAAACAAGTGCAATATCATCAACTTCTCAAATAAAAAACTACTCATAAATGCAATATCATAATCAACAATACAACAATTCCAGAAGTAAACAAAATCAAAATCTTAGGTCTCAACTTCGATAAAAAATTAACTTGGAACCAACACTTCAAATACCTACAATCCAAAGCTGCACGAACTCTAAATGCCTTTAAATACATAGCTTCCAATAGGTGGGGTGCTTGCACTAAACACCTAATACAAATAGGAAATACCACAATCCGCAACCAATTCGATTTCGGAGCCCCTATTTTTAATGCTGCTGCAGAATCTCATTACAAAAAAATAAACCCAATATACAACTCGATGCTAAGAATCGCAACAAGCCTTCCAAAATATACTCCAATTGAAATCTTACACTCTGAAACTCAAGCTTCTTCTCTGCAACAAAGACACAAACTTTTAAAAACAACTTTCTATTTAAAACATTCAAGCCTAAGAGAATGGTCTCCAATTTACGACCTAATATACAATCCACCTTCCATTACATATGCTCCATGGAAGAGCAGAAACAAACCAATAGCAGCAGATACGATCAACTGTTTAGATAATTTAAACATCACTAAAAGAGATATTATCCCTTGGTGCCCTCCCACTTCAAACTTTAACTATAAAATATATCTCCAAAAATTCCCTTTCCAAAACAAAAATCTTCCCAATAATGCAATTCAAATAGCCTTTGATGACTTTCTACAAAAATTTCCAAATCATATAATAATAGGGACAGATGGATCAAAAACCAACACCACCAGTTCTTTTGGAATTATCATACCTAAATTATTTGTTGAAAGAAGCTACACAGTAAACAATATCAACTCAATATTTACAATAGAAGCAATGGCAATTTTCAAGGCTATACAAGACTGGATAGAAAAATTCCAAAATTTTATTATAATAACTGATAGCTATAGTGTCTTATCTAGCTTAGAAAATATAAATAAACATTCAAATAATATCATTTTACAAATTCACCGAATTCTAAGCAAAAAAAGCCAGTACAACAACATCATGCTAGTGTGGACCCCAGCACACAAAGGCATAGCCATCAATGAAAAGGCCGATCAGATAGCTCAAAAGGCAGAACTATTTAACGTCGCTGAGGGAGTCTCGGCCATGGACATCATAAAGTATTATAAAACTGAAAATAACCAAATAATATACAACCAATGGAAAAAATACTATAAAAACAAAAACTATCCTCATATCAACCCAACATTTCCGTGGTATGAAAACACTACCCTAAACACACAGAGAGAGAGAGAGAGAGAGAGAAAGGACGAAACTCTCATCCAAAACTTTCGAGCAAACACTTTAATGACAAATTCAATCAAAAACAAAATCAAACTCTCAGATACACCTAACTGCCTAAGATGTCACACCTATGAAGACCTAGAACATATTAAATTCCACTGCCCAACTTTCCAAAAAGGTCGAAACAATCTCATTCATACTCTCTCCAATCAAAAAATTCCACATTCTTTGAATGGTGGGGGGGTATTTCAATTAACGTCACACTGGAGCAACACAATGGGCTATTGGTGACGGTCCGGGATCAATCCCAAAGGGGAAGATCCGAGGACAACACCACGTAATTTTGAACTACGGTCAGATGACGAGGCGACACCTGAGCTGGCACCCCACTCTCCAAACTTCCACACCACGCCAACGTGAGGACATTTGAGGCCACGACAGATTTAACGTGCACCAGCCCCCTTTGTACACGGCGGTGTTTGGCTGGACTTGAACTCGCAACCCTTCGGTTGCTAGTCCGTTGCTCTTCCAACCGGGCCACCGCGGCCCTCTTTTACATTTTGAATTATTATTGTCGTGTACAAAGGGGGCTGGTGCACGTTAAATCTGTCGTGGCCTCAAATGTCCTCACGTTGGCGTGGTGTGGAAGTTTGGAGAGTGGGGTGCCAGCTCAGGTGTTGCCTCGTCATCTGACCGTGGTTCAAAATTACGTGGTGTTGTCCTCGGATCTTTCCCTCTGGGATTGATCCCGGACCGTCACCAATAGCCCATTGTGTTGCTCCAGTGTGACGTTAATTGAAAATACCAAATACCAAAAATACCGAATTATTATCTTAGTTCTCTAGAGGCACAAGGCAAAGCAGCCAAGCCTCAACTCTGCTTTTCTCCGAAAAGCATCATCATCATCATAAGCTGTGGGTTGAAATTTCTTCTAATTCTTATTCGCATTTTGAATTGGATTTCGCCCGAGGAAGTTTGAATTTCTTGTTTGTGAGTATGGAATTTCGTTTCTTTATTTTTCACATTGTTTTTCAGTTAGTATTACAGGATATATTTTCGGGGATGGCAGTCTTGGTCATGGAGCGAAGAATAAGGCAATTTTTCTTGTTTTGTCTCATTCAGCACATGGGCTGTTTGTGTGCAATACAAACGGATTGAATTTGGGCTTTTGTTTCCAGATTTTCTCTACTTATGGGTTTAACAAAAAATTGATTAACAAACTGCAGCATTTTTTGTAAAATAGGAACGTTTCCTATTTTATAGGAAATGTTAGGGAAATAAGAACAGGGGCTGTCTTAATATGTCTTTGGTTAACATTTATGCGTAGGTACAAGTTTCAGGTGAAATTATAAATTTTACACAGAAATACTCAGGTATACTTCTGTCGGTACTTGCGTATTAACGGCATGCCATTGGCGAATATCAACTAAGTTTTGTTTCGGGTGGAAAATGTTTAGTAATTGCCCATCAAACATATTTTTTTCATTTGATGCTTGTTTTTTTTCTCCATAAACTCCGCGAGCTAGGACTCTAGGTGGTGGCAAGATATTTTTTATTTCGCCATTTTGCACTTCCCGAGATGCGTTCTATATTCTGTGTGCGTTCCAGTTTAAGAATCAATGAAATTGTATTTGTGGTTCACTTGGCAGTGAATATAACCAGATTGTTCCAGTTCTTTCGTCTTATACCCCTTCCAACAGATTTGGAGATTAATTACTGGCATGCGGTAAATACTTACCGGTGGCATGTGGTTAATCGTTACCACCGAGATAACAAGGCCTGACCGCTGCCGTCATGGTGTCTCCCTAGTAGTCATACGTGCGATACGAACGACCACCGCCGTATTGGAATATTGAAAGCCTAATACAGTGAAAGGTAAAGATGTAGAATCCGAGACATGTTTGTCGCCAAATCAAGATGGCATCCAAAGCCAGGATGTTCTTAAAAAAAAACGCGGACTTTCCTACGCGAACAACCTTTCATATAGGGCAATAATAAATGAGGAATGCACAAATAAGCAATATGTAAAAAAAATAAAACTTACGGTCTAATTCTATGGGTTAAAATGTAAAACAATTTCTGCAAGAAATGCCAGAAACATCCGTTGGATTTCTGTCCCCATGTGTTGCCGCCGCCAAATGTATTCGGCAAGGTAACCGTCAAATTGATCCTTCACTGTACTTCCCTTAAGGGATCGTTTGACGGCACCCCACGTCCCCTCAATTGCGTTGGTATGGGCTCCTGTAGCCGGGTCTTTAAAGTGCTCACTATGGTTGACAGTCAGATGCTAGAATCGATAACCTTTGAATTCTTTGTCATCAGGGTTATCAATACCAGCATAAGACTTCCAACAGTCAGACACTATGGTAGTTCCCGGCAAAATCCTTTCACGAATAATTTCAGACAACACAGCCTTACTCCTCTCATTCACTACAACCATAAAACATTTGTCCGTACCCCTTTCAATTCCACCAAACACCCATTTACCCTCCACTCGTCTCCCCCATTATACTTTCTTTTACCAAACTTACTCTCATCAATTTCCAGTCTTTCCATCTCCTCCAATCTTACCATTAAATTTCAAACAAGCATCCAAACACACTTCTCTACAAAAATTGTACCAATCAGTCATTGTATGGATCGCCACATCCATTTCATTCATAACACATTTAATTGACGTTTCATTCACCCAGTACCACATAATCAAAAGAATCTTACACATATGCAAATTACTACTTTCAAACCATGTTCCCTTTCGCACTGATTGCGTTCGCTTATGTCCATCCTTTCTACACTTCCATTCGTACCTATCAACCGCATCCTTTCTGTCTTTCAAAAGCATTTCACTCCCACATTCAGAACATTTAACACTTTTTGCAATCAAACCAACTTTCTGGCACCATTCAATCACCTTCAAGCTCTCCGGTTTTGCTACAGATTCATCATACATTTTTGCAAAAAAAAACGCATTTATATGTCCAGTTAAACCATCCACTGCCATACCAAATCAAGGGTAAGTGAGCGGCTAATAAATCTATAATATCACAAAATAATTAATTAATTTAATTATAATATCACGAAAAATAATTAATTAATTTAATTTCTAATTTAAAAAACCCAAAATATCAATAGAAATGTGCCACTTACTTTTAAAGGTATAAATCGCAATTTCAGAAACCCAACGGCAAGTACGAAATTTAAAGATGCACTGATATATTCCGTTGCGACCCGGTGATATATTCTGTTACGACCCGGTTAAGCGGTAACCAATTAAAATCATTCTTAAAAGCTAAGACATCAACTAACACAAAAAGCATTCAAATTTTAAAACGGTAACTAATCAGAACACAATACATCGATATTTTGTTTAAAAAATGTGTTCGTTAAAAAAAAGCGCTCTTTCCTCCCGAAAAACCAACCTTTTCCATAGGGTTGCCATAAATTTGGAGCAAAACTGCAAGGTTACCATACTTGGCGATAAATCGCCACGGTCTCAGATTCGACATCTCACCCCAGTGAAATCTGTCTATAACGATACATAATATATTCTATATACGTATCGTACAATTTGTAAATATGGTTTTTCCCTAGTCAAAACTATGATAATCTCGTAATGAAACTTCCACACCCTCGTGTCTTTCTTCCTTATTTACTAATGATAACAGAGAGTGTGCGTAAATAGTAAAAACACTAACTTATTAAAAACCAGCCAAAATTATATCATAAATTCAATTAAAAAATAGTGAAAAACTCGCTTATGACTTTTATTAACTAAAATCGTTAAAATACAGTCAATCAAGCTTAATACCTCCGAATATCATAGTTTCTCAAATGCGACCATAAATCGAAAAGAAAACCCTTTCTCATAGTCTAAAGAAATCCAATTAATGTTTTCTTCATCATGAAATCTGTAAAAATGGGAAATCAAAGCAATTGAACTGTAAAATGCGATTTATGTAGTATGTTACCTATCTGGAGGAGTCTCGTAACAAGCTATAGCTTTCTGCTCTCATACATTTCCAACCTAATCACCAGTCAACATTACTTTAACCTCAAAAATATCAATATAACATCAGAAATAACAGACGTATTACAAAAAACTGTACATAAGTTGAATAAATTTATTCTTCTATTCTTATAAACAGATTGAAAATGAGGGTTTCCTGTTTAAACGGGGCTGCCAGTTGTGAACTGAATCCTCAGTCGCATACCATTCGATTTTTTTGTAAAATGTAAAACAAAATTTCAAAGCAAACCATTATAGAAAATGTCAAAAATACAGATAAAAATGAAATTATTTATTAGAAACAGTATCCAGCTTCCTTTTTTTATTTTTGCCCAATCTTCGTTGGATTTTTCACAATAATTTTTCAATAGTGTTTGTTGTGCTATTAATAATGAATTTTAAAATGGATTCATGCAGCTGCCAGTATTTAAAAACAAAATTTATTATAAAATCTCTTTTGTAATGAATGCTCAGAAACTCATCCTCATAATATTTAAGTAGTTTGTTAAACAATATATAATTAATTAAAACCACACGGACAGCACCATCTTTTGGAAACGATAAACCACCTCGATTCAAAATTTTAATTAAATCATAACTTTCCTCAACAACCATTTGCTCATCATACACCAACCCTGTTTTACACAGTTCGCACTTTATGTTTCTTAAAATTTTATAACAATAGCCTGCCAAATAAGTTATCACTGACATTTCATGTTCAACTTGTTGAAAATCACTTACTTCTAGATGTATGTCTGGATTAAATGAGTTGTCCCACTGTTTTTGTTCTTAAGAACAATCTAAGTTTTCAGAAAAACTGGTTATGGGTATATTTCCGAAAGTTTGTGATGACAATGTCAAAAGAGATTGAATTCTTAATTTTTTCTCCGATTCGTATAATTGCCTGATCGATATGTTGTATTGGTATTTTCAATTAACATCACACTGGAGCAACACAACGGGCTATTGGTGACGGTCCGAGATCAATCCCAGAGGGAAAGATTCGAGGACAACACCACATAATTTTGAACCACGGTCAGAGATGACGAGGCAACACCTGAGCTGGCACCCCACTCTCCAAACTTCCACACCATGCCAACGTGAGGACATTTGAGACCATGACAGATTTAACGTGCACCAGCCCCCTTTGTACACGACGGTGTTTGGCTGGATTCAAACTCGCAACCCTTCGGTTGCTAGTCCGTTACTCTTCCAACCGGGCCACCGCGGCCCTATGTTGTACTGACCACCTGATAATTGTCTATATATTCCAAAGGATCTGTTTGAAATTTTCCTAACAAAACATTCATTTTAAATTCTTGTAAACAGTATTACGTAATTTCCAACATTTCATGAATTGTGTGAGAAAGAGTGGTATGAGTTGGGGGTGAAAGTTTATGAGGAAAATCACTGGATTTCCAAGTATCAAGCCAGAGAATCATTTTCCGCAAAGATAACAATTTAGGGTCATCTGGATTCTCGATTAGAGGGATTTGGAAATGATCTTTAAGTCGCTGTCCTTTCAATTGTGTTTTCACATTGACAATTTTCCACCAGGTTGATATAATATCTATGAATTCAGCTGTTTCTTCAGAATTTTCTATTTTCGTTTCAAATTTCAATAGGGCCTCTTTCACAAACGGATTGAAAACTTTTAAAGATTGACTGACATTCAAAAGTAGTTGGAAATAATGCTTTCAGCGATAAAGAATACCCAAATTTCAATAATTTATCATGCTCCAATTGATGTAGCAATATTAAGGGATTGAATTTTTTCAATTTTTTCCCACCTGTCTCGAAGTCTGGAAAGGTTAAGATCTTGTTACTCTTAGGATTCAACCAATTATTTTTTATACATTTTAGTAGATGAACAGAGTCGTACAAGAAGAAAATAGGGCGCGTGTTGTCACATGGATGTGGATACGCTTGATTGGTTTTTCGGTGAAAAATTCCTCATAGCTTTGCCATTGAGTGCATTGTTATCACTGATAATACAAAATACTTTGTAGCCTATCTCTTCTAATTTAGTGACAATTGTTCGAATACAATCAAAAAGAATGTCACTGCTGATGGTTGAAGTTGGAAATATATGAATAACTTCCTTTAACTTCGATGTGACACTGGATATCATGAATGCGTAAGCGGATGTAGCCAAAGAATTGCTGTTAAATGCATTCCCTACAATATTTCCACCTTTGAAGTCCAAATAAGGTTGAACATGAATTTCATCCATAAGCAGTATGACATTTTTCTCATGCTCTTCTAAAAGTCTGAAAAGAACCTGCGTACACGAGAAACAATTTTCTATCTTCATCGGTTGGATCGGTTAAAAATTTATTACAAACAGTTTTTATTTTTGATGGATGAGGTAAAATTAGTGAACTGTAGTTCCGTAAATATTTGTATGCATGTGAGCTTATTCAGTGCATAATGGATGAAAAAATCATTGTATTTGCAGAATAACTATATCTCTCTTTTGGAGTAACATGAAGTTTTAACTGTTCTGAAAGAAAGTTGAGAGAAGCACGTTTATCAAGGTCATCACACTCTACTTCAACCAAGACATTTCTTAAATGATGTATGATTTGTTTGAAGCGATTATTATCATAGTTGGCTGAAGAATTTTTCATTGATATTTCATTTATAAAATTCAAACAATTTTCAATAACTTCCAAATTATTAACGTGACAGGGTGTTTTGATTTGATTGTTATCTACAGAAATTTCTTGGCCATATAAATATGTTTCCATTTTCGGATTTGAATGTATTACAACAGTGTAATTTGTAGGTCCTGGGATAAAACCAATTTTGTTTATGGGGTAATGAATCCAGAATTTCTAATAGCCTATTAAACTTTTGAAAAGAAATAGATTCATGATGAGCAATGAACTCAGATATGCTTTCGTTGATAGCTCTCAATAAATTGGATTACTCAGTTTCACGAATTTTATCTTCCCTGCTTTTACGAACGGTGGAACAAGTTTTCGAGATATTTAGGGCAATTCGGAAATATACTTGGTATAGCACCAACTTTTAAATGGAGACGTTTCGTGAAAAAGGTAGAACACTCCAGTTTTGTTGAATTTGGATACATTCCGGACGATATCATCGTTTTGAAAATGAAGTTCACAGACTTTGCTGCGTTTTGATGGTGTAAAGTCGGCTCGTGGAATCGCCCTGAGCCTGAGCCATCTTTTTCTAATATTTTCATCCTCTGGAAAGGAGAAAACTGCCACTTTTGGTGCATCACCATATCCATAATTTCCAGAGCAAGAAGGTACACAGCATTTAAAGAGCATTTTGGATAGCGTCGTTGTAAGCCAAAAGAAATCGGTCTGGACACGTTAAACGTGTTATTTGATGAAAGCCTTTAACACCTCGACACTAATGTTCCACAAATGTTATATAGCAATATTTAACTGCAGCTACACTTACTTTCCGGTAAAATAGTATAAAAAACCTAATTTCTTATGCTACATTAAAGGTAATCCACAAGTAGCAGGCCATGCAGAGATGTTTGTTATGACTACTAGTAAGCGAGTCACGTGATTGAAACGTCTCAGCTATCTGGCCTTGCTATCTCGGTGGTAACGGTTTCATACGTAAGTACTGCCCATTCTGTTGCTGGAGTGCGACGTTAATTGAAATACCTACCTGATTGGCAGTAAATTTTCACTTAACAAGTATCTTCTAAGAAATTTTATGGTTGGTTTTATGGCACAACCAAGTGAAGTAACTCCTGTCTGTCTTGTTTGGCCAAGCTGTGCAAAACAGAAGATAAGGCAAGTAATGGGCATACACACCCAAGGAAACCTGACAGGAATCGAACCTGTGCTGCCTATAACTCGCAGGTGGCTAAGCCCCGTGGGCAAACCCACTAAACCACGACAGCCCAAGAAATTTTTATGGATAAAATATCTATAACAGCCAAAGTACTGACTTTTGCAATACAAACTGAACCATATCAGTAATGTTTAGGAAATAAGCAAAAATTTAACCCGCGAATGGTCACACAAGGTATGTCTTATCTCGATCCTCCATTAAAAAAGGAAATTCTACGAATGTAGAATTCTAAAACACTAACTATAAGTTTTCAGCAGAGCTTATATATATTGTGAATGATACATAAAATAAGTGCACTTTCTTGAAAAATGAGGTTTTGGTACAGCTGTATGTAACACCTCGTCTGGTGGTAACAGCCCTTGGCACATTTCTTGATGCACTTTTTAGTAGCAGGTGAAGGTGAGCCATCTTATGTGTTTTGTAAAATTTCTTTCCTTGGCGACATAAAAAGTGCACCTAAAAAGGCACGTGAGGTGCTACATACAGCTGTACTGAGCTGATATTATAAATTTCTGAGAACTCGTATTCTACGAAAAACCCTAAGGTTTGGAAATGGTTTTAAGTTTAAAAGGGAGATAAATATCAACTACTTGTGCCTTCACAAGGCACACCTGTTGTAAG
Source organism: Meta bourneti (assembly GCA_933210815.1). NCBI lineage: Eukaryota > Metazoa > Arthropoda > Arachnida > Araneae > Tetragnathidae > Meta > Meta bourneti. The sequence goes on along the minus strand of OW119932.1, from coordinate 59,473,687 downwards.
GATTCCTAGAATTTCATTCCATTTGAGTCCAAGTATGACTTGAAAAGGCATGGCTACCTATTACCACTTAGTTAGAAATCCATGAGAACTACCATTCTAAAAGACTTGAGATGGGAGAACATGAAAAACAAATCAAGGGGAGAACACGAAAGTCAGTTACTAGAGATCATCCCATTCTTACAGGTTAAACATTCGTAGAATTTCCTTTTAATGGGAGGATAAAGATAAGACATACCTGTGTGACCATTCCCAGGTTAATTTTTTGCTTATTACCTAAACATTACTGGTATGGTTCAGTTTGTATTGCAAGATTCAGTGCTTTGGCTCTTATAGATATTTTATCCATAAAAGTGTGCTGGTGTTGTCGTGGTTTAGTGGGTTTGCCCACTGGGCCTAGCCACCTTCAAGTTATAGGCGGCACAGGTTCGAGTCCTATCAGGTTTTCTTGGGTGTGTATGGCGATTACTTGACTTAGTCATGTTTTTCACAGCTCGGTCAAACAAGACAGACAGGAGTTACTTGGCTTTGGTTGTGCCATAAAACCAACCATAAAATTTCATAAAAGAGACTTGTTAAGGCCAATTTACTGCCAATCAGGTAGGTATTTCAATTAATGTCGCACTCTTGCAACACCATGGGCTATTGGTGACGGTCTGGGATCAACCCCGAAGGGAAAGATCCGATGCTACCAATCATTGTACAACTATTATTTGTTGTGCTAGTGCTGATGCTATGACATTTCCTGTATACAGTGCTTTTCTATAAAGAAAATACAGTTTGTAAGGCTGATTTAATTTTAAAAACTGTCTAAAGAAGCCAGGATTAAGGAAAAAGTGCAAAAACTGAAACTGATTTTAAACAATTTTAATTTTAACCACTAGAAAAGGAAATCAAAGAGTTAGCTTTAATAATTACTGAGAAAAATGTCCTGTGCTGTCAAAAATCAACGGTGAGTGATGATGCAACTGCTCGAATTAAATTGTAATTAATATCAATATTTGACTTGTCACCAAAAAATATTAAACTTTATAGTAAAATTGCTTCAATTCACTTCCTGAGATGTTTTATGTACCCTTCAATTCTTGGACTTTACCTATTTTAAAAGAGCTGCAGTGAAAGCATTTCAGATTTCGCGTTCAAGGGACTTTAAATATGAATTTGTTTTCTGGTTTCTTACTCGCAACTTTGATCCTACAATATATTTGATTTTAGTATTTTGCTGTACTTCATTCAAGAACTAGATAGATCTGTACATCTGAACTAATTTCTAAATTCCATTAAAGATTTCTAGTTGTTTCAAGTATATTAATGGGGCCCTTTTTAACCGAAAATAAGTGTTAAGATGTCATGCTCTTAAAATTATTTTTACAGAAACAAAGTTTTCATTAAATTTTAAAATTTGAATCATGTTATTAATGTGTCTTAATATCAAAATGTTTAAAAAATTCTCCCAATCTATGTAATGTTTTAAATTAATGTTAAGTTATTAATGTTCATAAATAGATCAGCTTCATTTAAAATCATGTGATTTTTATTTAAAAAATCATCGATTTGGGTAAAAAATATTTTTATTTTCCTTTCTGTATTAAGTTCATACAAATTGAAAATGAAATAACTGAACAAGGATGCATGTTATTTTATTTGAATAAGTTAACTTTTTTTAGCACTCAGTCAATATAATACTGAAAATATAATATTGACTATAATTATTTAAGATTATAATTTATTATACTCAAAATTATACTGAAATCATCTTCCCTTTGAAGATGGTAAATAACAGTATTGTTGATTGGAATCATAATTACCAGTCAAGTATGTATGTCTCTTGAGCCATGTGCACAAGCCTGTTCACTAGCATAGGTTGTTTTAAACATTCCATGTGACTATAAATGGCATATGGCCAATTTTGAACTGTCCTTCTTGTGATGGGTGAAGATGCTCGAAATATACTCACTCAAATTATTAAAAGTGTGGCAACTTGCATTCTTTTAAGGATGTTCTAGTTATTTATTTAGTGTAGTAGTTTGTTCATGAAAAATATAGACACTTTGTCCTGATGAAAGTTTTCTGCATTATCACAAAAGTATTCCAATTTTGTATATGAATCTTTAATTTGGCAATTTTATTTTGTGTAATATATTGGTTAATTTTTATTTCAGTTTAATTGCGAAATTTTATGCATTGATACCTAGGAATACCTTACACTGTAATATGTTTATGGAACATAAGTTAATTTGCCTATCTGATAATTGTGTGAGTATGGAAACAAAATGGATTATGGATTGAAGTAGAAAGCTATTTTACTGATTATGATGATTGCAGTGATGAATTTGTTATTGCAAGCTCAAAATTCCACTCATTTAGCATGTACTGGGGAATGAATGCTATTACCCATTCTATACTGTTTATAGAGAAAAAAAGCTTAATTTTCTTGTTTGTTATGCATAAACCCTTTTTGTGTGCTGGGAATATAAGTTTGAAATACTCAAGAAAATTAAAAAAAATAGTTTCAATGTCTTGCCTCATTTTTTACACAAGTAGATTTTGCAAGCAAAATATTAATGAGAAGTAGGAAATTTTTCATGAATTTTGGTGCTAGTTCCTATTTTATATTTTTATGACGATTTTTTTCCCAAAAACAAGTCTAACCAATTAATTACTTTATATAAAATAACTAAAGAAATTCTCTACATTTTATTCATATGATAAATATATAATACAAAGCAATTCTGAAATTTGTCTGATTTTTTATCAATTCACACAAGCATTTATAATATGTGTTGGTGGGATTCTGCAACTTTATTTATCTAAATCCAAAAAATTTTATGTCACTGGTTTTAAATTGCCTGAGAACTATATGGGAAAACATTGCTTGTCTATGGCATTTGTTGTGCTGTTCTAACTTTATCGTGTGATTAACTTTTTTCTTTCAAAAATTTACCCTTCATATTTCTATTACATTAATGTTATTCATCATAAATATTAATGTTTATAATATTAATTATTCATCATAAATATTAATTTTTCATCATAAATATAATGTACTGGCAAGGGATTAATTAAAATCATAAAAATCTGATTTTTATGATTTTGTCATACCTTGTAAATAGATTTAAAATAAATATTTTAGAGACAGATTTAGTACTATCAGAATTGTAACAAACTTACAAATACTTTTCGTGATGTATTTGAATGTATAAGTACACATTTCTTTACATTATATAGTAGAGTAATTATAATGTATGGCATTACAAATTTTTTAATGCAGTGTTTCACTTTTTATCATGTTGTCACTTGAATGATTGAAATGTTATTTAATTGTGTTTTTTGTATATGATCATTTGTTGTTTTTTTTGATTGAAAGACATTGTTTTCTGATTTCAGTTTTCTGGTAGCACTAATTTCCTTTTAAAGAAAAGCAACAATAATGCATCTGGAAACCTTTACTGGAAAGAAGATTGAAGCGTGATATTTACAGTTAAACATTTCTAAGAATAGAACTCAATAAGACAAACTCAGTACAACTATCCTTGAAATGAATCCCAAGGACTTACAAGACAATACAAAATCAGATAGCTCCAATAATGTACCAGGGGTTCTGAAGCCGAGAGAAGTTTCAGTGGAAAATGGTTATGATGACGACCAATGTGGGAAAGATTCTATGCAAAAACAGTATCATGGCACTCAAGGAAAACAAGTCCAATGTACTATATGCTGCAAAGTGTTGGCAAGTAAATACACATTGAAATCACATATGCGAGTGCACAGCAGTGAAAAACCTCATAAGGGTGATGGGAAACAAGTCCAATGTACTATTTGCTGCAAAGAGTTTGGGAATCAATGGACTTTGAAAATGCATATGCTAGTGCACAGCAGTGAAAAACCTCAATGTGATGTGTGCAAAATGACATTTACACTGAAAAGTAGTTTAATAGCACACAGACTAATCCACACAGGGGAGAAGCTTTATGAGTGCGAAGTGTGCAAGAAAACATTTTTGTCTAAGAATTATTTAGAAAGACATAGGCGTATCCATACAGGTGAAAAGCCATTTAGCTGTGAAATGTGTGATAAAAAGTTTATTGATTGTGCGCAATTAAAATTACATAGACGTGTTCACACTGGAGAGAAGCCATATGAATGTGACATATGCATGAAATGCTTTACAACAAGCTCAAACTTGCATTCACATAGACGTGTCCACACTGGAGAGAAGCCACATGAATGTGACATATGCATGAAACGCTTTACAACAAGCTCACACTTGCAGGTACATAGACGTGTCCACACAGGAGAGAAACCTCACGAGTGTGAAGTGTGCTCAAAAACATTTTCAGAACATGGTTCTTTAGCAAAACATAGACGTGTCCATACAGGAGAGAAGCTGTTTAAGTGTGAATTCTGTGATAAAAAATTTTTCGATAATGTTTCTTTATTAAAACATAGAAATGTCCATACAAGAGAGACGCAGTTTGAGTGTGAATGGTGCAAGAGATCATTTTCGCAAAAGGACAAATTAAGAAAACATATGCGTATCCACACAGGAGAGAAGCCCTATGAATGTGAAGTGTGCAAGAAAGCATTTTCGCTAAAGCAATATTTAGATAATCATAGAGTTGTCCACACAAGAGAGAAGCCATATGAATGTGAATTGTGCAAGAAAGCATTTTCGTGGAAGCAGAGTTTAAAGGAGCATAGTGTGAAGTGCAAGGAAACATTTTCGCTAAAGGATAATTTAGAAAAGCCTAAGCGTGTCCATACAAATGAATAGCCTTTTCACTGCGAAATGTGTAACGAAAGGTTTTCTGAAATTTCTCACTAGAAATCACAGGGACATACCCATACACCATTTACAAAATGTTGTCTTCTAATCATTGAAACATTTCTTTTACATTGTGTATACAAAAACAGGGTTGAACACTGATTCAACGTTACATTCTTTCACTCTATACTTGCTTTTTACATCGTGCTTTGAAACATCACTATTAACTACAAATGACGTTTCCTACTTTCGAAGCATAATCATTCTCATCTGATAATAAACATTAAGTGTGGAAGATACAAAAACCTTGTGTATCTATCCCCTTGGCACATAATGTACAGGGTTCGAGAACCATGTATATATGCCAGTTGCTCCCTACATTTTGCATGAAATGGGACTGCAAACTGTAGGGAGTCCTGTTGTGGAGTTGGAAATGGCATGTTTATTATAAAATAATGTTTATCTCTTAATTGTTAAGAAACTAGCTTAATTTATCCCATTATTAAACTAACCCACAAAAATACATTGCATTTGAATAGTTTAAAACACATTGGCAGTCATTAAGTTTTTAGTGTTTCTTGGCAATTGTGTTACTTTATTGAATAGAAAGAAATATTCTTTTGCATAGTTCTTGAAAATGGAAACCTATTGCTGTCCTACTTTGTCATCTTTGTGTTGGTAGATACGGTTCTTTGAGTGTTTAAAAATTCAAATTCTGAATGATTGAAAAATAAATAAATGTATTCAGAGTTCAAAATAAGAATGGGGGCCTCAGTCCATCAACTCGAGTTTTAATGGGAGCCCTTCTCCAATATTCTGAACTTCATTGGGCTCTTTCCAATATCCACAGCTTCAGTTGGACTTTCCAATATCCAGAGCTTTAGCGAGGGCAAAATATTTTGTTATATGTAACTGAAAAGAAAACATCTTAATACAGGATAGCCAGTAGTTTTTGTCAAAGCAGTGAGGGATGTAATCAATAAAAGGTAGACATTTTACTTAGCACAAAATCACAAGGCTCTTTTCTCACTGTGTGCCTAAATGCACTAGGGATTAAATCAATAGTTATCAAAATAATGAAATGTGAGTGCAAGATAATGTGTTGGAGGTTACACACCCTTTTGAAAAACTTTGTGGGGAAATAATTATTTTTCTGTATTAAAAATGAAATTTTTCCTCTAAATACTTATACTTTTTTTATTTTGTAAATGTTTCCATTTTTCTTAGTCACATTCTTGGTTATCTACCTTTTCACAAAAATATTTTTCTTAACTTGAGATAATTTCATTTTTTGTCATCTTGAATTGAAGTTAAATACAGACTTTAAGAATTATGTTCTTTAAGAAAAGATGATTGTTCCTTGTATTAAGATGAAATTTTAAACTGAAAACTAATTAAAATGGCATGAGTTGTGTTTCCATTTTTATGTAAATGTATAATAAAAGTTCATTTTTGTTTATATACGTACATTTGGTTGCTTTTTTCTACACAAAACATACATTCGTACTCAAAAGTTCAGATATTGGATGAATTCTCACCATTTCTGAGAAATACTGGATCTGCCCTATTATTATCCATGTTTTATGTACAATAAAGAACAAGTTTCATTCTATGGGAAAACTAATGCTGTTAATGTGCAGAGCACATCCGGTGGACATCGTAGACGCAGTGGAGACTGCAATTTTGTGTTTTTATGGCTTAGATGATTTTACAGAACGCCAAGTTTTAGAATAAAAGGAAGTGGACATTTGAGTTCCAAGTCTGAAAACCCTGAAATGGTAAGTTTTACCAACAACACATTTGCTTCCAGATTTTTTTTAAAGTAACTAAGTTTTAGAGCTTTCTTCATCTAACCATGCCTGAAACTGCTCTATAGAATCAAACTGGTATTCCTGTAATTTTACGTTACTGTCATGGACATCAACTATATGTTTATTACGAACGGATAGTTTTATCACATCCGTAAAGTAGGCCACACACCCCTCCAAACACCACGTGTGGGCTCTTTTGGTGTACTGCCGCTCACACGCAGAAAACACCATATTGTGTTGACTGGGTGAGGCTCCTCCCTGATGACGCCCTGATCCACCAACACTTCCTCATTTTTTTCAAAAATTTCTTGATTTTAAAATTTTTGGATTTCTCTTTGTTTTGGTTTGTAATTTTGAATTATATATATGTCAGAAGTTGGGATAGAACAGGAACAGTTGCTTTCAAAAAGAGTTCTACTTACAAACACAGAACATTTATTACGAAAATAAATGCGCCATTTCACTCTCGCTGAGAACTGAAAAAACTGAAGACTCTCCGCCGCCGGCTGGATCAAGCCTTTTCACTCCCTTCAGCGTTTGTGTCCTCCGCCGCCTCAAGTAAAGAGGTCCATCGCCTTTCGGTGTGGTAGGTGGGGAGGGGAAACGATTCAGTCTTGACACTTGTCCATCCTGACGATGTTTCACCCGAATATCACCGTTCTCATACAGGCGTCTATCATGAGATCTGAAAAATAAAAAAAACAAAAGTATCTATTTTTCTTTTGAATACTGCTGAACATAAACATTTTTCTCTCGTGACTCCACATTATTTTCCCTTTCTCAATGTTCTTTGAAGTTGCTTTTTTTAAAGTTAATTAGTCCATGGTTTCATGTGTTCTGCCGCAGTGGACGTGTTGATAGGTCCTTCGTGAATGCCAACTTTCCTCACCTCATAACGGTCGTGGGGTTTCGCTTTGATAATTTTGTATGGACCCAAATACACTGCTGGCCACCCAAATTGCAACACCAAGAAAGATAAGAGATATCACAACAAAATTTATTTTGTAGATAACATGTTGACCAAGTATCAAATGATTAAATTTATAGGCTTCTGTGAAGTGTGGTTCCTGCCAAAATCAGTAGCCAGAGTAGCCGCCATTGTTGGAGATCACCGCTGCCACACGCCTCGGCATTGATTCAAAGATACTTTGGATGTGTTCTTGGGGTACAGCAGACCAGGCAGCTTCCACACGTTGCCAAAGTTGATCTGGTGTGGCAGCTGGGGATGTATTCTGGGTCAATCGTTGAGCAACCATGGACCACATGTTTTCTATCGGCGAAAGATCCGGAGAGCGAGCTGGCCAGGGAAGCAATTCAATCTGGCGATTGACGAAGAACCCTTGGACAATGCGTGCCACGTGTGGTCGCGCATTATCCTGTTGAAATATGGCTGTGGGCAAGCCCTGAAGGTAAGGAAGGACAACTGGCTCCAACACCTCGGAGATGTAGCGCTGGCTGTTTAAAGTACCGGCAATGCGTACTAGAGGAGTGCGAGAGTGATATCCAATACCGCCCCATACCATAATACCCCATACCATATACCTCCCGGTGCAGGACCAGTGTGGCGGTGCATAACACAGCTTTTCAGCATCCTCTTTCCACGGTGTATCCAGACTCGAATCCGACCATCGTGGTGTTGCAGACAGAAGCGTGACTCGTCAGTAAAGACAATTTCATTCCATTCTGCCGTCCCCATCCTTCTTTCATCGCACCATTGGCGGCGGAAACGTCTGTGGTTCTGCGTCAAGGGTAGACGAAGCAATGGACGTCTTGCGGACAGACCACTCTGCTGTAAACGGCGTCGAATGGTACGCGCAGACACTGGATGATGCGGCACAGACTGAATGTGCTGTGCTATGGTTCGTGATGTGGCTGAGCGATCTGTCACTGCCATACGCACAATATGCCTGTCATCACGTGAAGTGGTGCACTGAGGTGGATGCGATCGAACACGTCGGTCCGTCGTACCCTCCTGCATCCAACGATCACATATCCGCATTACAGTTGTTTGGTCTCGTCCAACACGACTACCGATTTCCCTGAAAGATAATCCACAATCTCGTTAGGCCACTATCCTTCCTCTGTCGAACTCGGATACTTGATCAAAAGATGATCGCTGTTTTCTATGAGGCATAATTGATCGTTTTTTTGAAAAACCACAAGAAAAACACAATTGCCGTACTTGAAATCGTCGAAATCTCCAAGCCTTAAATAGCGCTTTGAAGTGGCGCCACAGGCATGCGTGATGTGCGTCTGCGCTGAAATTCTAATCATTTGCATATCTCACCTCCGCTAATGCATGTTGTAAATTTCATATTATTTGCATGCTTCCTTCAGGGTGTTGCATTTACGGTGGCCAGCAGTGTATTTTGGTCTCAGCTTGAGTCCTGATCCATATTGTGTCCTCTGTATTGCTACCAGTTCTCCTTTTACGTATGTTCTTGCGAGTTTCCGCTTCCGATTATACTGCTGCCGGATTTCTTCTTGCATCCTCAGAATTTGCTTCTTGGCTTCTTTCCTAAGTCCTTCTCGGTTTCTTATGAACCAATCTTGGTATTCTTCCTCCAGCATTTCTCTGATCTTCTGTATTTTTGATTTGTACCCCCATTAGCAATTCAAATGGTGTTATTGTGGTACTTTTACTCATGGTGCTGTTCAAAATTCTTTGAACTGAATTGACATGTTTATACCACTTTTCCGTTTCGTTTATCGCTAAATTAGTAAGTACAGGTATCACTGTTTCAAATATTCTTTCTATCTGTCCATTCCCTCGAGGTACTCCCGTAGTAATTTTGAAATGTTCAATACTTCTTTCTTCACAGTAGCTTTCGAATTCTTTGGATGTGAACGCGATGCCTCGATCTGAAATGATTCTCGATGGATTTCCAAAAATGTGTGATTGTAATTCTAGTTTTTCTAGCGCATCATGTGAAGAAGTTGATTTTACTGGATAGAGCCAAGTAAATTTCGTGAAGGCGTCTATCATTGCAAAGATGTGTTGATAGTTTTTATTTGTTATTGCAAGTGGTCCCAAAAAATCAATGTGGTACGTACTGAGCGGTACGCTCCCTTTAGGTATTGGGTTCAAATGACCTTCTTGATTACCGCGTTTCCTATTAGCCAGGATACACTTAACACAGTTCATGATAACGTTCTCTACTTTTTTTCCTGAGTCCTGGAATGGAAAAATCTCTTTTCACTAACTCCTCGGTCTTTGCCACGGCAAAATGACCCTTTTGATGAAGTTCTCTGATTATATCTGACTGCATCTTCTCTGGGATGACAGGCAGTTCACTTCCATTTTCATATCGATATAACCTATCGTTTTTTTTATCAAATAGTCTTTCTTCTCTCCCTTTACGAGTAATTCTTTTATGACTTGAATATGTTCATCCTGTTGTTGAGCTGCTGCTAATTTGCATGTTATTTCATTGCCCGTAGGTTGTGGTGTAATCACGGCGGCGTTTCGGCTCAAGGCATCAGCATGAGTAGTATACCCCCCGTATAGGACACGGAAGTGACGTCATACCACGTGACCCGAAGTGGGCGGGGCCAAGTGACATCACAGAGTGACGTCATCGAAAAAGCGGAAGTGACGTATGGTTTGTTTACATTTTGGACTTGGAATTTTTTTTGTCATCGACTTCGTGCAGGCGTTGAGTTGTTTCAAGATGGCGTCGTTTTGTTGGTGTTGCCATGGTGATGAATCACTGGTGGTGCCATCTGGTGGAGAAATTCGAAACCCTATTATTTTTAATTAAAAAGGAGTTTCTTGGATTCGAACCCGGGACCATAGGATCCGAAGTCTAGCGCGCTATCCGTTAGGCTGTAAGAGAGTTAACTTAAGATGGTGAATTAATGTAGTGTTTCTCTCTCTTTTGGACGTATTTTTTCTTAGTATTAGGAATGGGTTATTTTTAGAAAATGGTTTGAATAATTGCATAGGGGTTTTAATAAATGCTTTTACAAAATGACTTATGGCGCCATCTAGTGATTTTAAAAGTAATTAATCTAAGGGACGAATTGATTTCTTAATGTTTTTACTTTATTCATCACCAGTGACGTCAGTGTGTTTACGTTTGGGACTTGGATTTTTTTCCCTTCTGAGATTTCGATGTGACGTCACGATTATGTCCATCGAGCAAGTCTGAACTTGAAAAAGTCTACTCACAATTCTTTATGTTATGAGTATGGTAAATTGTTTACAGATCGTGAAGGCTAGGCATATTTCCGTCGATTGGAAAACGAATTAACGTATTAAAAAAAGACGAAATTTAGAAATTTTAGGTCAAAAATATACTGTGCCTTGTAAACTTGTAGCATACGAAGACGAAGGAATAAGCTATACTTTTAGCGGGTCTTCTATTGCAGCCAAGCCTTGATCTCCTAAAGTATTGGAAATAAAGGGAGAAATGGAGCGAATAATTGGTGCAAGATTTAATTTTGAGTTGGTGAAGCGTTATAAAGATGGTAAGGACTGCATAGTTGCCCATAAAAACAACGAGAAGGACTTGGAACTTTATGCACCCATAGCGTCTGTTTCATTTGGATAGAAAAGGCAATTTGTGTTTTCTAGAAAGAACTACAATTCTTTAAAAATTGTTCTGGAAAATGGAAGCTTGCTTGAGATGAAGTATCCAACAAACCAATTTTGGTTTCACAGCTTGCCCCGTGGGAATGCATTATGCCCTAGAATAAACTTAACGTTTCGTAAAATTCTTGTATAATGCAGCGATAAACCACTTATGTGCCCCCGAACTAGAACTCAGTGTCGTACACTAGACGATATTTGGACAACGTTGCAATTGATCTTTGCCTTTCAGAATAGTATTTTTATAAATGCTTACATCTCGTTTTTAAATAAATTTTTAGCGTGTCTTACCACATATACTGTATTTTGGATTATTTGGTTTTTTTTATTACATGGTTTCATAAATTTTCTTTTAAAATGCAAGATCTGAAATGAAATTTTTCTTTGCTATATAGATTTATGTTTTTTTTTAAGTTAGATGTTTTTACTCAAAAATTAATTATACATTAGATGCTATAACACCTATTTTATAGCAGAAATTTTGTTTTAAATAATATACACTTAAGTAAGAGTAAAATTTTTGAAACTTTACAAGACAAATACTATGAATATGTTTTCTTGTACATTTGAAGAAGTTATAATAGTATAAAAAAAACCATTTATTCTATAAATCTAAATTAAATGTTATTTTTTAATTAATCTTTCCTTGCATATTATTCTTACTTTGAATAAATCTTCATAAATTTTAGTGATTTAATTTATATTATATAGATTTACAAACCTGTTTTTGGATGAAATATAAGGATTTAATATTTTAAAAATTAATGTTTTTACTTAAAATTAATTATATATTAAATACTATTACACATATTTTTAATGTTGAAGATTTTTAGAAAACATTTTACAATTGAAACATATACATTAAATATTATGACAAACACTTAAATGCAGATCCATAAGGGAATATTGGAAATCTTTTTAATGTTTACACCTTTTCTATTCTAAATAAACTTTTGCTTGTCTTACCACATACACTGTATTTTGGATTATTTGTTTTTTTTTTTTATTACATGGTCTTATAAATTTTCTTTTTAAATGCAAGATCTGAAATGAAATTTTCCTTGATTTTAAGATTTATGTTTTACTCAAAAATTAATTATACATTAGATGCTATAGCACATATTTTATTGCAGAATTTTTTAATATTATACACATAAGTGAGCGTAAAATTTTTGAAACTTTACGAGACCCATATTATGAACATGCTTCCTTACACATTTGAAGTAGTGAAAAATAGTATTAAAACCCTTTATCCTGTAAAATATAAATTAAATATTATTTTTAATTAATTTTTCCTTCCATATTATTGTTTACTTTAAATAAATTTTCATTCATTTTAGTGATTTTATTTATATTATAAAGATTTACAAACTGTTTTTAACGAAATTTTCTTTGATATAGGGATTTATATTTTAAAAGTTAGATGTTTTTTACACAAAAATTAATTATATATCAAATACTATTGCACGTATTATAACATTGAAGATTTTTAGAAAGCGTTTAACAATTGAAATATATACTTTAAATATTATTACAAACATTTAAATGCAATTTGCTTTTTATTTTTTAATTTTACAATTGAGACATTTTTAAAAGTTTGGTTCTTAAAGTGCGTTTTATGCATAGTAAAAAAATTATTATAAAAACCTGTAAGAGTAAAAAGAATTTTATGCATTAATTTGAAACTTTACAAGACCCATACCATGTTTCCTTGCACATTTGAAGTAGTGAAATATAGAATTAAAAACCATTTGTCCTTGAAGATCTAAATTAAAAGTTCTTTTTCTTTAATGCTTTTGCAAACCACACATTTTACTAAATATGAACTTCCTTTTATTTATTTGAAATCCTTATGCACATCGTACAATTTACATTGCACAGCAAAATACCAATACTGTACGAAGCTATGAAGTATTTTACAAGATACTTTGTACTGTTTTCTTAATTTTAAGTGTTCTACATTGCTATATTAAATGGATAGTAAGTGGGTTTTCTGTTTTTGAAAATAATGTGTGCACATCTGTGCTGCTAAGCAAATTAACTTTTGCCCTTTTCTTGATATTTAATGCATAATCTAAATATTTACTCACACCGCTGATAGTTTTACCCATGAGTAAAATTAAATAATAACTGAAAATTTTAAGTATTAATGTGAATTTTAAAATGAACAAAAATTATTGAAATAATGGATTAAATCTGAATTCTATGTATTCTTAAAACAATCTCTGCAAATCCAGCAGACAATTCTTAAACAGATTGAAGGAAGCCACATGAAAACAAAGTAAATTAGAACACTTTTTAATAGTAAAAACATTATGATTAATATTTTTACAAAAATAATACATTGTAGTAAAAAAAGAACTTATTTTTACATACTTACATTTTTTTAAGAGACTTATTTCCGACAAGCCAATTATTCAATGCCATCACCTCAGCTATGGGGCAATGTAAATTATTTTTGTGATGACCACATTATAGTTTTTGGATATCTTTGTTGCTACTTAGAGCACAAAATACATCGAATTTGGGAAACCCATATTGTTCTAAGTTGATATTCGGAATATTCAATGCATCTAAGCGTTTCTTTTCCACACAACCACCTTTGTAAGCAATAAGGTACTGAGTGACCCTCTTGGTCTGCTCGTAATATTCTAAAAGCTTAGAGTCTAGATTTTCTAAGGGAGCACAATTTGCTATGTCATGGGACAGAAATGAAGTGCACATACGTAATTTTTAACATATCACACAGTTGTACGATCTTTGGCACTCAGTTTATGCTTAGACGATAAGTTAAAACGAATACTTGAAGCTACTTGCGATTTTTACAGCGATGTATGCGTATTTACGTACTAAGAAACTTTATTGAATCTGAAATCCATCAAAATCCACAATTGCACAAATATTAATCATTGCTATTGAAAAGCGTTAGCTGTTCTTGGAAAAATAATTATAAACTGGAGGCCACGAAGAACTGGACTATATAACACCATACACTTACTAATCAGTAAAGTTAAAATTTATCTTTTGCGTTCCATAGTTACTCACAAAAGATAAGACTAAGTAAAGAATGTACATACTCAGAAAACATGTGTTTGTGATAATGCGCGAAATAAAATTTTGTGTTGTAATACAAGATTTTAACGAAAGGATATACTTAAATGTGCGTGTGATTTTTTTTTACTCTACCACGTTTATGCGCTGAATGCAATTCAATTCTACGACTAAACTTGAGCAAGAAAAAAAATATAACCAAATATAATTTATAAGAGAAACGTATTTTGACTCTTTAAAATGAGAACTTTAAAGTATACTGAATTCTCTTGATTCTGCAGTTTTATTTTTTCTAAAATTACATCAACAAATTGAATTATTTTATTTGTGTGCACACACAAGTCTTTGCCTCTGTTGAAAGGAAACTAGTATCTTTGACAAGTATCAGATTTTTAAAAATTGATTCAGAGAAGACCCTTTTTTTCATGGGATTTAACTCAATCTGCTCCATAATTTTACCCTTAAGAGTAATAGAGCATATTATAGTTTTAAGGAAAATGAATAACCATTATGCAAATTTGAAGCCAAAAGTTCCAAGCATGTCTATGCGCCTATCTACGTTTAGAGATTGACCAACGCACAGACGTTGACATTAGGGACCTAGCCGTAAACGGATCGTATTATACCGGTGTCTTGGACGTGATCAGATGCTATTGGTGTGGCGAAGGGCTTGAAAATTGGTAAAAAGATGTAGTGAGACACAAACACAAAGTTTTATCCAAAATGTTTGGTAGCCCATAGATGAAATTGTACAGGTGCTGGATGAAATCAACAATACCAATGGTTTTATAAAAAAACCGATGTATAGCTTTACCCCTTAGACAACGACAAGGACGAACGACTTTGTAAAATTTGCAAGGAATCGGAAAATGAATGCTACTTTACAGCCTTGCGGTCATCTGGTGACATGCATGAGATGTACGAAGAGTCTTTCAACGTGTCCTATGTATCGAACCAATATTTTACATAAAATTAAAACGTACATTTGTTACTAAACTCTATTTATTAGTACATGTAGTAGATGCAATTTCAAGTGATATACTGAACATGGTGAGGAAGAAAATCCAATTGTAAAAGGGTGGTATTGAGTTGAAAGTTATTAAATTGGCAAAAGTGCTTCAGTAAGAAGATTAGTAAGGAAGTTTGAGACTCTAAAACCCTAAAACTCTTTATTAAGGAAAAAAATCGTGTAGGAAAGACTTATACACCCTTATAAATATATTGACTATTTTAATTATTAGTCGTTTGTTCATTATATGTTAAACCTATTTACTAAAGAATTTTAAAGGGTGCCTTAAACAGGAGTTACTAAATGCTTTAGGAAAGATGTGTAAATGTACTCTGTAATGCAAGAAAGAATGCTTGAATTAAATATTCATTTTGAGTGTTTCCTTCTTGTAGTGGGGGCTTATTAATAGTACTTTTGTTAGAGCATTTTAAAATATTTCACACTTTAAAAGAATTATTTATACTTATTTTTTATTAATTTTTTAAAACTTTTTAACTTTACTGCTGAACTTTTTTATTGTTACTGCACTTTTCTAAATCAAAATATATTTTACCTAAGTTTCGAGTAATGAACCCAAAGAGAAATAGGACATAGATATACATGCAAATGATATTTTATCTAAAATTACTATATTTGTAATCCAGGCATTCTTTTCAGAAAACATTCATTTTCACAAGAATTTTCGAAACATCCTGAATAATCTTAGACCTATTTTTATAGTAGAAAAAACATTAAGCAGTAAAAAACCAATTAAAAAAGTTAAACAGTATAAAAAGTTAAATAGAAAAATTAACCAATAAAAAGTTAAACAGGAAAAATTAAACAGTGAAAAAAGTTAAACAGGAAAAAAAAATTTAAACAGTAAAAAAAAATGTTAAAGAGAAAAAGTTAAACAGTAAAAAAGTTAAACAGTAAAAAAAAGTTAAACTTAAAAAGTTAAACAGTAAAAAAGTTAAACTTAAAAAGTTAAACAGTAAAAAAGTTAAACAGTAAAATAAAGTTAAACAGTAACAATAAAAAAGTTAAGCAGTAAAGTTAAAAAGTTTTAAAAATTAATAAAAAATAAATATAAATAATTCTTTTAAAGTGTGAAATATTTTAAAATGCTCTAACAAAAGTACTATTAATAAGCCCCCACTACAAGAAGGAAACACTCAAAATGAATATTTAATTCAAGCATTCTTTCTTGCATTACAGAGTACGTTTACACATCTTTCCTAAAGCATTTAGTAACTCCTGTTTAAGGCACCCTTTAAAATTCTTTAGTAAATAGGTTTAACATATAATGAACAAACGACTAATAATTAAAATAGTCAATATATTTATAAGGTGTATAAGTCTTTCCTACACGATTTTTTTTCTTAATAAAGAGTTTTAGGGTTTTAGAGTCTCAAACTTCCTTACTAATCTTCTTACTGAAGCACTTTTGCCAATTTAATAACTTTCAACTCAATACCACCCTTTTACAATTGGATTTTCTTCCTCACCATGTTCAGTATATCACTTGAAATTGCATCTACTACATGTACTAATAAATAGAGTTTAGTAACAAATGTACGTTTTAATTTTATGTAAAATATTGGTTCGATACATAGGACACGTTGAAAGACTCTTCGTACATCTCATGCATGTCACCAGATGACCGCAAGGCTGTAAAGTAGCATTCATTTTCCGATTCCTTGCAAATTTTACAAAGTCGTTCGTCCTTGTCGTTGTCTAAGGGGTAAAGCTATACATCGGTTTTTTTATAAAACCATTGGTATTGTTGATTTCATCCAGCACCTATACAATTTCATCTATGGGCTACCAAACATTTTGGATAAAACTTTGTGTTTGTGTCTCACTACATCTTTTTACCAATTTTCAAGCCCTTCGCCACACCAATAGCACCTGATCACGTCCAAGACACCGGTATAATACGATCCGTTTACGGCTAGGTCCCTAATGTCAACGTCTGTGCGTTGGTCAATCTCTAAACGTAGATAGGCGCATAGACATGCTTGGAACTTTTGGCTTCAAATTTGCATAATGGTTATTCATTTTCCTTAAAACTATAATATGCTCTATTACTCTTAAGGTTAAAATTATGGAGCAGATTGAGTTAAATCCCATGAAAAAAAGGGTCTTCTCTGAATCAATTTAAAAAAATCTGATACTTGTCAAAGATACTAGTTTCCTTTCAACAGAGGCAAAGACTTGTGTGTGCACACAAATAAAATAATTCAATTTGTTGATGTAATTTTAGAAAAAATAAAACTGCAGAATCAAGAGAATTCAGTATACTTTAAAGTTCTCATTTTAAAGAGTCAAAATACGTTTCTCTTATAAATTATATTTGGTTATATTTTTTTTCTTGCTCAAGTTTAGTCGTAGAATTGAATTGCATTCAGCGCATAAACGTGGTAGAGTAAAAAAAAATCACACGCACATTTAAGTATATCCTTTCGTTAAAATCTTGTATTACAACACAAAATTTTATTTCGCGCATTATCACAAACACATGTTTTCTGAGTATGTACATTCTTTACTTAGTCTTATCTTTTGTGAGTAACTATGGAACGCAAAAGATAAATTTTAACTTTACTGATTAGTAAGTGTATGGTGTTATATAGTCCAGTTCTTCGTGGCCTCCAGTTTATAATTATTTTTCCAAGAACAGCTAACGCTTTTCAATAGCAATGATTAATATTTGTGCAATTGTGGATTTTGATGGATTTCAGATTCAATAAAGTTTCTTAGTACGTAAATACGCATACATCGCTGTAAAAATCGCAAGTAGCTTCAAGTATTCGTTTTAACTTATCGTCTAAGCATAAACTGAGTGCCAAAGATCGTACAACTGTGTGATATGTTAAAAATTACGTATGTGCACTTCATTTCTGTCCCATGACATAGCAAATTGTGCTCCCTTAGAAAATCTAGACTCTAAGCTTTTAGAATATTACGAGCAGACCAAGAGGGTCACTCAGTACCTTATTGCTTACAAAGGTGGTTGTGTGGAAAAGAAACGCTTAGATGCATTGAATATTCCGAATATCAACTTAGAACAATATGGGTTTCCCAAATTCGATGTATTTTGTGCTCTAAGTAGCAACAAAGATATCCAAAAACTATAATGTGGTCATCACAAAAATAATTTACATTGCCCCATAGCTGAGGTGATGGCATTGAATAATTGGCTTGTCGGAAATAAGTCTCTTAAAAAATGTAAGTATGTAAAAATAAGTTCTTTTTTTACTACAATGTATTATTTTTGTAAAAATATTAATCATAATGTTTTTACTATTAAAAAGTGTTCTAATTTACTTTGTTTTCATGTGGCTTCCTTCAATCTGTTTAAGAATTGTCTGCTGGATTTGCAGAGATTGTTTTAAGAATACATAGAATTCAGATTTAATCCATTATTTCAATAATTTTTGTTCATTTTAAAATTCACATTAATACTTAAAATTTTCAGTTATTATTTAATTTTACTCATGGGTAAAACTATCAGCGGTGTGAGTAAATATTTAGATTATGCATTAAATATCAAGAAAAGGGCAAATGTTAATTTGCTTAGCAGCACAGATGTGCACACATTATTTTCAAAAACAGAAAACCCACTTACTATCCATTTAATATAGCAATGTAGAACACTTAAAATTAAGAAAACAGTACAAAGTATCTTGTAAAATACTTCATAGCTTCGTACAGTATTGGTATTTTGCTGTGCAATGTAAATTGTACGATGTGCATAAGGATTTCAAATAAATAAAAGGAAGTTCATATTTAGTAAAATGTGTGGTTTGCAAAAGCATTAAAGAAAAAGAACTTTTAATTTAGATCTTCAAGGACAAATGGTTTTTAATTCTATATTTCACTACTTCAAATGTGCAAGGAAACATGGTATGGGTCTTGTAAAGTTTCAAATTAATGCATAAAATTCTTTTTACTCTTACAGGTTTTTATAATAATTTTTTTACTATGCATAAAACGCACTTTAAGAACCAAACTTTTAAAAATGTCTCAATTGTAAAATTAAAAAATAAAAAGCAAATTGCATTTAAATGTTTGTAATAATATTTAAAGTATATATTTCAATTGTTAAACGCTTTCTAAAATCTTCAATGTTATAATACGTGCAATAGTATTTGATATATAATTAATTTTTGTGTAAAAAACATCTAACTTTTAAAATATAAATCCCTATATCAAAGAAAATTTCGTTAAAAACAGTTTGTAAATCTTTATAATATAAATAAAATCACTAAAATGAATGAAAATTTATTTAAAGTAAACAATAATATGGAAGGAAAAATTAATTAAAAATAATATTTAATTTATATTTTACAGGATAAAGGGTTTTAATACTATTTTTCACTACTTCAAATGTGTAAGGAAGCATGTTCATAATATGGGTCTTGTAAAGTTTCAAAAATTTTACGCTCACTTATGTGTATAATATTAAAAAATTCTGCAATAAAATATGTGCTATAGCATCTAATGTATAATTAATTTTTGAGTAAAACATAAATCTTAAAATCAAGGAAAATTTCATTTCAGATCTTGCATTTTAAAAAGAAAATTTATAAGACCATGTAATAAAAAAAAAACAAATAATCCAAAATACAGTGTATGTGGTAAGACAAGCAAAAGTTTATTTAGAATAGAAAAGGTGTAAGCATTAAAAAGATTTCCAATATTCCCTTATGGATCTGCATTTAAGTGTTTGTCATAATATTTAATGTATATGTTTCAATTGTAAAATGTTTTCTAAAAATCTTCAACATTAAAAATATGTGTAATAGTATTTAATATATAATTAATTTTAAGTAAAAACATTAATTTTTAAAATATTAAATCCTTATATTTCATCCAAAAACAGGTTTGTAAATCTATATAATATAAATTAAATCACTAAAATTTATGAAGATTTATTCAAAGTAAGAATAATATGCAAGGAAAGATTAATTAAAAAATAACATTTAATTTAGATTTATAGAATAAATGGTTTTTTTTTATACTATTATAACTTCTTCAAATGTACAAGAAAACATATTCATAGTATTTGTCTTGTAAAGTTTCAAAAATTTTACTCTTACTTAAGTGTATATTATTTAAAACAAAATTTCTGCTATAAAATAGGTGTTATAGCATCTAATGTATAATTAATTTTTGAGTAAAAACATCTAACTTAAAAAAAAAACATAAATCTATATAGCAAAGAAAAATTTCATTTCAGATCTTGCATTTTAAAAGAAAATTTATGAAACCATGTAATAAAAAAAACCAAATAATCCAAAATACAGTATATGTGGTAAGACACGCTAAAAATTTATTTAAAAACGAAATGTAAGCATTTATAAAAATACTATTCTGAAAGGCAAAGATCAATTGCAACGTTGTCCAAATATCGTCTAGTGTACGACACTGAGTTCTAGTTCGGGGGCACATAAGTGGTTTATCGCTGCATTATACAAGAATTTTACGAAACGTTAAGTTTATTCTAGGGCATAATGCATTCCCACGGGGCAAGCTGTGAAACCAAAATTGGTTTGTTGGATACTTCATCTCAAGCAAGCTTCCATTTTCCAGAACAATTTTTAAAGAATTGTAGTTCTTTCTAGAAAACACAAATTGCCTTTTCTGTCCAAATGAAACAGACGCTATGGGTGCATAAAGTTCCAAGTCCTTCTCGTTGTTTTTATGGGCAACTATGCAGTCCTTACCATCTTTATAACGCTTCACCAACTCAAAATTAAATCTTGCACCAATTATTCGCTCCATTTCTCCCTTTATTTCCAATACTTTAGGAGATCAAGGCTTGGCTGCAATAGAAGACCCGCTAAAAGTATAGCTTATTCCTTCGTCTTCGTATGCTACAAGTTTACAAGGCACAGTATATTTTTGACCTAAAATTTCTAAATTTCGTCTTTTTTTAATACGTTAATTCGTTTTCCAATCGACGGAAATATGCCTAGCCTTCACGATCTGTAAACAATTTACCATACTCATAACATAAAGAATTGTGAGTAGACTTTTTCAAGTTCAGACTTGCTCGATGGACATAATCGTGACGTCACATCGAAATCTCAGAAGGAAAAAAAATCCAAGTCCCAAACGTAAACACACTGACGTCACTGGTGATGAATAAAGTAAAAACATTAAGAAATCAATTCGTCCCTTAGATTAATTACTTTTAAAATCACTAGATGGCGCCATAAGTCATTTTGTAAAAGCATTTATTAAAACCCCTATGCAATTATTCAAACCATTTTCTAAAAATAACCCATTCCTAATACTAAGAAAAAATACGTCCAAAAGAGAGAGAAACACTACATTAATTCACCATCTTAAGCTAACTGTCTTACAGCCTAACGGATAGCGCGCTAGACTTCGGATCCTATGGTCCCGGGTTCGAATCCAAGAAACTCCTTTTTAATTAAAAATAATAGGGTTTCGAATTTCTCCACCAGATGGCACCACCAGTAATTCATCACCATGGCAACACCAACAAAACGACGCCATCTTGAAACAACTCAACGCCTGCACGAAGTCGATGACAAAAAAAAATTCCAAGTCCAAAATGTAAACAAACCATACGTCACTTCCGCTTTTCGATGACGTCACTCTGTGATGTCACTTGGCCCCGCCCACTTCGGGTCACGTGGTATGACGTCACTTCCGTGTCCTATACGGGGGGTATACTACTAGCATGTTTCATCTGTGCACTTGGTCGATGAATTATCTCATAGTCGAATTCTTCCATGATCAACGCCCATCTCGCTATCTTAGGAGTTAAGTCTTTCTTGCTCATGGTTTGTTGAAAGGCTGAGCAATCGGTCATTATTTTAAATTTTGTTCCGAGTAAGTAATTCCGGAATTTTTTCAAAGCTTCGATCACTGCTAGAATTTCTAGTTCGTAGCTACCGTATTTTTCTTGTTGTACTGTTGTCTTGCTCATGTATTGGATTGGATGCATCTTACCGTCATCGGCCTGTTGAAACAGTACTGCTCCGAATCCGTGTGAGCTTGCATCGCAATGTAGTTCCAGTGGCGGTCCTTGTCTAAAAATATGCAGCACTGGTTCGCCAGTCAAGGCTTGCTTCAATTCTTCAAATGCAGTTTTCTGATTCGATCCGAAATGGAATTCCCTATTATCAAGAAGCAGATCACTGAGGGGCTTCGCTATCTTGGCATAATCTCGAACAAATTTTCGAAAATAACCGGTCAACCCCAGAAAACTGTATTTGTTTGGCATTTTTGGGTTGTGGGAAGTTCCGCACGGCTGCAGTTTTTAATGGTTAAGGTTTTATAGTTCCTTTTCAACTACGTATCCCAAGAATTCTATCTTTCGCTTTAGAAACTGGCATTTTTTAAAGTTTAGTTCTAAGCCGTATTTTGACGCGGTGTTTAAAACACGTTGTAATTTTTCTAAACCCTCTTCCTCATTCATGGCCGGTATGATAATATCATCTACATAAACAATAACAGTTTTATCTTTTAACAAATCTTTAAAAACATGAAAAATATCTCTCTCAAATACGCTTGGACTGGTTGACAATCCAAAAGGTGTTTTTAAAAACTCATACTGTCCCTCGTGGGTACCAAAAGAGGTGTACTTTGTGCTATCCTTTTCTATATCGACGTGAAAAAAAGCCGTTTTTTAAGTCTAATGTAGTGAAGACTTGCGAGTCCTCTAGTTTGTCTAACACGTCTTCGATTAGCGGTAAAGGGAAGCGGTCCTAAATTATTTTTTTGTTAAGTTTTCGGAAATCTACACACAAAGTCTGTTTCCCATCTTTTTTCTTGGAAAGCATTATAGGAGCAGAGTATTCAGAACTGCCTTTAATTACACTGGTCTACACGATTTTCATAACAGATAAGTCAATGAGTGTTTTATAAAGTATTTTTTTAATGCTGAAACAGAAAATGTAATCAAAAATTTTCTATTACGTCACATTTTTTATTTATATAACTTTAAAGATCCCTATTATGTCATTTTTGGCACATAATTGAAACGATCTGCTATCTTAAAGAACAAAGAGTCACCCACTCGGAACCAATAAATAATGAGTCAAAATTGATGAAAAATGCTTATATACATTATTTCAGTTGTCCACTCGGAAATCAGGATGAATTGTGGGCCCCGCATCTAACGTGTATTAGGTGTTATGTGGAGCTCACGCAGTTTTTGAAAGGGAAAAAAACGCATTTGCCTTTTGCTATACCTATGATTTGGCGTGAACCGAAAAATCATTATGACGACTGCTACTTCTTTTTGCAG
The DNA here is from genome assembly GCA_933210815.1 of Meta bourneti. Classification (NCBI taxonomy): domain Eukaryota; kingdom Metazoa; phylum Arthropoda; class Arachnida; order Araneae; family Tetragnathidae; genus Meta; species Meta bourneti. The sequence goes on along the minus strand of OW119932.1, from coordinate 59,450,197 downwards.
AGAAACAACTGACTTAACAAGTGTCAGTGGTTTCTCTGCAAAAAATAAAAGTAATATTGTGTACCCAAATGTTCCATCGGCTATGAGACCAGTTGCTCATGGAGATGGTTTACCTATTCCTACAGCCCCAGCTTCGTGGCAGGAAATTTTTGATTCTGAAGAGGATTGTTCTGAAAATACTGCGGTGGCACAAGCTTCAAAAGACGTTGATTTCATACCAGAAAAATCAAATAGTGAACAACATCTCATTTCACAAGTGGAACTGAACGATTTGGTTCGCGACTTGAATTTATCAAAACAACAAGCAGAAATTCTAGGTTCACGCTTAAGGGAGTGGAATTTATTGCATAATGATACCAAAGTTTCATATTTCAGAAACAGAAATAAAGAATCAATGCAATATTTCACTAAGACAGATCTGTGTTCCTGCTGCAATATACAAGGTTTGATGTCTGCTCTTCCTTATAAAACTGATGATTGGCGGTTATTCATAGACTCGTCCAAAACCAGCTTAAAGGCAGTACTACTGCATAATGCAAACAAGCATCCCTCCATACCAATAGCGCATGCTGTTGGAATGAAAGAGACATATGAAAGTATGTCATTGATTTTAAAAGCAGTGAATTACGATGCTAATTTATGGCATATTTGTGGCGACCTCAAAGTCATCGGTCTTCTAGGCCTTCAAGGTGGCTTTACAAAATACTGCTGCTTCTTATGTTTGTGGGATAGTCGTGCAACAAGTGAACATTATGTGGTTAAAGATTGGCCCAAAAGAGACACCTTTACTCCTGGGGAAAAATATTAAGATGTTCCATTAGTCAACCCTCAGCATATAATTTTGCCATCTTTACATGTCAAATTGGGGTTGATGAAGAATTTTGTGAAAGCACTGAATAAAGAACAAGGATTTAAATATTTAAGCCAAGTGTTTCCAAGGTTAAGTGAAGCGAAATTAGAAGAAGGTATATTCGTTGGACCTCAGATTAGAAGATTACTCAATAATGAAAATTTTGATAGCAAGTTGAATAATGCAGATCTAGCAGCATGGAAGTCATTTAAGGATCTAGTCCATGGTTTTGGCAATAAAAAGCACACAATTGGGATCTTTTAGTACAAAATCTTTTGTTGAACTATAAAAATTTAGGCTGCCGGATGTCATTAAAAAGTCATTTTTTGCATTCTCATCTGGACTTTTCCCCACCAAATTTGGGTGCAGTGAGTGACGAGCAGGGAGAACGCTTCCACCAGGACATATTGCAAATTGAGCAGCGTTACCAAGGTAGATGGGATGAATCAATGATGAGTGACTACTGTTGGTTTCGCCAAAGAGAGGACCTTACCGTACATAGAAAGAAGAAGTAATTTGTGTTCTCCAACTCCAGTTATAACACATTGTAGGTACATTTTATCTCTTATAGTTATATTCTACAAGATTTTTTCACATAATAAGCTAAATAAATTATGAGTATTGCAAATTTATTTAACATTTTTTATAATTTCATATACTGATAAACTTAGTCACTGCAAATTTTATACTTTTCTGCAATTACTCAAAGTTGTATAACAAAAAAGTGATACGTGATGGAGAAAAACTGACTTCATTTCCAGATTCAGCATCGTCAAATGCATAAAATTCAATTATTGTGGTTTCTGTTATGAAAATTATTTTTCAATTTGTAGACTAGTGTTATTCCCTTTTCTAACCACTCTTGGATTTGTTTTTCAACAATAAATTGTTCAGTAATCGGCAACCGCCGGGCCCGCTGACTAACTGGAATTTCGTCCGTTAGAAGTATTTTCATTTTCACATCAGTGTTTGTTATTTGCTTATTTTTGTTATTTACATAATTAACTACTATTTGACATATCCTTTCCCGTAAACAAGGATTTAGTACGTGGGAGAGATCTATCTCTTCGCTAGACATATCCAACTCTATGGCGCCTAAAGTGTATACAAAGGCATCTGCTGATGAGTCTGTTACCAATGTTATGTTTGTTATCCGCTGCACTAATGCAAACTTAAAAGTTCATGGAGTCAAGCAACTTCGCGAACAAACCTATTTTATTCGTACATCACATGGATTCGTACATACATCACATCACAAGAAAAAAAAGAACAAACATTTTGTTTTCCTTATACAATATATATTTTGACTAAAACAACAAGTTGAGTGGTTTACTTACTGCAACCCTATTTGCAATTAAAATATTATTACTATGCCTACTAGTGACGCTACATTACTCCCCCTCCAGTAACTCAAGTTACGATACATACTTATACATAAATATAAACAGAAGCTATTCACATTCCTCATACACATAATATAAGGTACATATTGAAAAACACTTAAAATAAAATACAAGATTAGAACTATACGTATATGAAAATAAGTGCATGAAGAATTACCATATTTACAAGTATTAAAATCAATCTTGAAATCTAACTGGTTTTTTTTACCTGTCTACCGCTTCTCGAGACTTTGGAGGGAATTACCGGAGGTTATTAAGATTGAATGGAAGTCCTCAATCCTTTGAAAGGGGTAGCGGTCAGGGACTGTTTGGGCGTTTAGCAGTCTGTAGTCTCCACAGGGCCTTAGTGTCCCATCTTTCTTGTTGACGAGGTGCAGGCGACTGGACCATTGCGACTTGGATGGTCTGATGATGTTATTGTCCAGCATAAATTGGAATTCACTTTTGGCCAGCTTAAGCTTATCAGGAGCCAACTGTCTGCATCTTGAATAGACTGGCTGTCCCGTGGTGATTATCTGGTGCTTTACATTATGTTTAGAAACTCTATTAATTAAATTAGGTTTGGTTAAATCAGCATACAAATTCAATAGGTTGAAATACTTAGAAGATTTATTTATGGTACTTAAACTAACATCCTCTTTGATAGCAGCAACTTCCCCAATAGTTGAGAGGTCTGTTACACCATCAATGAGTTTTCTATTGTGGATGTCAATGATTAACTGAAATTTGTTCAAAAAATCCGCACCAAGAATACCTTTGGACACCTGGGCTACCACAAATGGCCATTGAAATACTCTGCGTAACCCCAAATCCAAGGTAAGCACTTTAATGACATACGTTGGAATGGGGGTGCCATTGGCTGCATACAGCTGATAACTGCAGACGTTGGTATCTATTTTTGAAGGTGGGATGATGGAAATGTCCGCAGCACTATCCACCAACAACTCTCGTCCCGTGTTTCTGTCATGGACAAATAGACGGTAGGTGCGGTTAGATGGATCCTTCGCAGTAGAGTTAACCGCTGGCTCTACTGGCGTGTGGAGGTTTCCTGCGACTTCCAACTGCATGGAGGTGTGCACTTTTCTGTGTAGCATCTTTTCCCGAATCTATAGTGGTAATAACAGAGAGACCCATTGGGATCATACCGCTTCCTGGAACGGGACCTACTCCTGTTCCTGCCAAATTGACGGTCCGGGTTGCGTTGCCTGGGCTGAGCTGATTGGCCGACACTTAAGGCAGCAATTTGCATTTCCAACCCCTGTATTTTGATAAACAAGGCTTCATACAGGGATGGCGGTGCAGCGGCTTCGGGATTTTTCCAAACAGCAGCTATCTCAAAACGGGGATTGATTTCAAATATTTTGTCAGCCATATCTGCCATTTTGTCCAATGTGCCATCACTGACGACTAGCACATTTCGCACATGTGGTGGCATTTTATCTAACCAGAGTGTGCGCAACACCTGGTCAGAGAAGTCTGGTTCGGCGCCTGTTTTGTCAGGAACAAGGCTCCTCATCTTCCGCAGTAGTTGGCTGGGTTTTAAATCCCCCAACTCAACCCCGGTCATCAGTCTGTTGATTTTGATACTTTCACTTTCACGGAAAAGACTCAGAAGTCTGGCTTTGGCGTCCGAGTACTTCGTGGTTGAATCACTGCGAACGATATCGAATATGTTGTCAACGTACCGCGGCTCCATTTGTGCAAGCAGATATGCGAATTTCGTATCCTCTTTCTTGATGTTCGCCACTTTGAATTGTGCTTCCACTGTGTAAAACCACACCTTTGGGCGGTCTACCCAGAAGGGTGGGATGCAGACACTCACCGCGTCCACTACATCGCTTGAGGGTCGCGTGGGAATTGGCGGTGGTCCGTCCTGATGTTCATTATCGGACATGGTTGCGTGTTCAAATTATCCGTTGTCACCAATGTTACCAATGTTATGTTTGTTATCCGCTGCACTAATGCAAACTTAAAAGTTCATGGAGTCAAGCAACTTCGCGAACAAACCTATTTTATTCGTACATCACATGGATTCGTACATACATCACATCACAAGAAAAAAAAGAACAAGCATTTTGTTTTCCTTATATATATTTTGACTAAAACAACAAGTTGAGTGGTTTACTTACTGCAACCCTATTTGCAATTAAAATATTATTACTATGCCTACTAGTGACGCTACAAGTCATTTTCTTTCGCCTCTGTTACTTGAAAGTTGATGTGGGGGAGTGGAGGGGTACTCACCCGTACTCTTTCCCCGTTATTTATAGTAACGCCTGGAATTGCTGACGCTTTATTTTTTATTTCGTTCCCATTATCGCGAATTGCATCAAATCGAGATGGTTCTTTTATGTCCATATCCGTAACGTTTAATGTTCCCTCAGAAAATGCAAACTTTACCCTTGATAATACGTCCATACCTATTATTGCTTCAAATTGTAAATTTTTGACGACATGCACATCAGAACATAAAGAAATATTATCAATAATAATTTCTGAACGGAAAAACCCATCGGTACTTATTCTGTGTTGACTTATTCCATTTAAATATATCTTGCTACCATTCAATATAGAAGATCCTATTTTATGATAACATTTCTCATTAATTAGAGTTATTTCAGATCCAGTGTCTATTACAGCACTAATATAACATTTTTCAATATAAATACACTTCAATTTTTTGGGCGTTACAACATATTTGATTTACAGTTTTATTCACATTCGCATTTTCACCTTTAAAATTACATGTACAAGCATTGCTCTTATGCCCATAATTTCCACATGCATAACATTTAATTTTATTGCCACTATATGGATCTCTACTTGATATATCATAATCAACCTTATTACCATACTTATTGACATTTGTACTATAACCAATAGTTTTGTTATAATTATCATCATTTCTACTATCCTGATAAGCACGAAAGTTCGACGATTCACCTTTATATCGGGTTCCATCTTCCGAAACATTTTTTCTGAATTTATTTACATTCCTCATCTCACCCTTGCCTAATTGCAACCTCGCGCTCTCGTATTCCTCTAATTTTTTTCACTATGACTTCTGCGCTTTTTAATTGATGCCAATCATCCATGAAGTGTGTTTTGATTTCGAACGGCGCTCTACGTTTTATCTGCTCAGATACGATTAGTTCCTTGAGCTCGTCAAAATTTGTTATTTTGACGAGCTCAAGGAATCCTCTTATCCATTCTCAAAATAATGGCTTATCTCGAACGCAAAATCTCGCCAAGTGGCTGAATTTCGTTGATACAGCGCTCAATTTCTTTCTACAAGGCGTGGGTGGTCGTGGGCTTGTTGGCATAAACGGTAGACTTTAAAAAACCCCAAGAAAAAATCCAACGGCGTTAAATCGCATGATCTGGGCGGCCAAACGGGATCACCAAAACGGGAAATTACACGACCAGGTCATGACTCATGCAGTAATTGAATTGTTTCTCGGGTTCTATGGCATGTGGCACCGTCTAGTTGAAACCACATGTCGTCCACATCTATATCTTGCAATTTAGGCACAAAAACTGGATTCTCATGTCGCGATAGCGAGTACCATTAACTGTTATTGCCTGACCAGCCGCATTTTAATAACGCTGAACTGTCAATTTTTAATAACTGTTCCATTTTTAATAACCCTGAACTGTCACGCTGTCATTTTTTTTCGTTGGCAACACTTTACCGCACAAATGACGCAAAATTAAAATCTTGCGCGAATTTTGGGACACCCTTTAGATATCGACTTTTACACTAGTTACAGCCGAACTCCGAAAGGGTCTTTTAAGAAAGGAGTTTTGCGGTCATCAAGATATCAATTAGCTGGATTATTTGAAATAAAAAAGTTTTAGTTTATAAGCTGTTTTAGTAGTTAATAGAACGAATAAGTTAAATTTAGATTTTCCACAAAAAGGTGGCTGTCAGAAGATAGTCCCGATTTTTACGAAAAAGAATTGTATTTCTTCGCTTACGAAATCCATAATATTGATCGGTAAAAAAAATCGAACTTTTAAAGACTAGTAAATTATGTTATAAAGAAGCAGTAAACATTTTTGAACGATTGGTTCAACGGTTCTCAAGATATTTTGAACACCGACTTTGAAAACATGGTTTTGAGAAAAACGCGTTTAACCCTCTGAATGTCGACCCGCCCGAAATGCCTTTTCATTCAGACAACCGCTCGCCGCCCGTCCGGCTCTTAATGTAATCAGCGTTTCTGCCCCTCTACCAGTGAGGAGGGTAATCGGTCATCCCCACTCTACAAAGGATTTTCGAACATCTCCTTGTCACCTGAAGGTGTGCTAAATGATCATCAGTTGTTAGTGGGTCGATTTCTAACTACGTTCTTCAGTCTGTCTGCGGATCGGATAACCACCTGTTAGATTTTTTGCCTTTAAAATGCCTCGGTACAGAAGAATTTTGACTTGAGAAGAGATCGAAACAATACTTTTTAATGATACAGATGAATCAGATTTGGATAGGAGTGAAGATGGCGAATTAGAAATGCCAACTAAGGAATTGGGAAACAATTCGATCAGTGTCGATAGTGAATCCGAAGATGAAGAAAATATTCTTCATACTGTAAAAAATGACGGTACCGTTGAATGGGATTCAGAAGTGGTTGAGAACGAACGCATAAACGTCCCCCAATTCATTAATTTTTCTGGTCCCCTTCATATGTTACCACCTGGCTCTTCAGCGTAGGACTATCTAAAATTATTAATGAGTGAAGAGATATGCGAACTCATCAGGGTTAATACAAATAAGTATGGTGAATTTTGTGCCAAAATGCGAGGATTTGCAGACGAGAGATGGGAACCTATTGCGAGCATCAAAGAACTGTGGAATTTTTTTACAGTTCTGCTTGTAATGAGTATTGTACGCAAGCCTAGAATCACTGATTACTGGTCCAAAAATGAGACACTTGGAAATTCAAGAGTGAAAATGATGATGAGTAAAAATAGATTTTTACGCATTAAACACTATTTCCATATATCCGACAGGGAATACGAACTTAAGGACAGTGAAAATTTTATTTTCACCAAAAAGTAGAGCCACTAGAAACATACTTGCGAAAAGAATTTTCCGAACATTTTAAGCCGTACGCTCACTTATCAGTTGACGAAGCACTGGTCAAATTTAATGGAGAATTCTATAATTCTTGCTATAATTTAGAATACAGTTACCGTTGTTCGGTAACTGTGCTTTAGAATACAGTTAGATAGTTCTTCGGTAGCACCTCGATCTATTACACATTGTTACTTTCACTTGGATTAAAGTTTGGTTTGGAGGCAGTAGAGAAAATATGTCTGTTTCTTTAGAACTGAGGACTCAAAGCTTCCAACAATTTCTTTCACCTTACCCATGGGATCCCCACAATGTTAAATTTCACGTGGGTATTTACCACCCAAGTGTTAACTGGACCTCTAAAGATAGGTAGAAAAATAGTAAATGGCCTCTCTATTCAAGGCGGCTCTTAGGTTTAGCTCTCACTGCTTGAGGATGAACACGTGTTTTTGCTGCAATGAGAAACGTAAAGGACTGTAGCTGAGGGTGTTTTTCGCGTTGAAGAGAATAGAGCGGAGTTGGGACCGAAGGATTCAAATGATCTTTTTTGTCCATTGTCCCTTTCAATACTATGCTTCATATAAAAGAACCAGTGTTGCTGTTTGTATACAGGTTACGGGAAATCGAAGCCTGAGGGACAGAGGGAGATTCTTGAGTGAACAATTGACTTCGCGTCGATAAGCCAGTTTCTCTTGTATACAAAACCACTTGTATCGACCGGTAACATGAAATAATCCGAGAAATGTTTTAAACATTAGTCCCAAAGTGGTCGTTGAGGGTATGTCGTAAGTAGATAGAAAATGCGGGTTCTGAATCAGTGGTGGAGAAGGTGGAGAAATCGAGTTGAGGTGAGTTGTACCGGAAGTGACGTCACGACCGGAAGTGACGTCATAACCGGAAGTGACATCATACCTAGTGGAGTTGAGTTGTTAGTTTCGTTTTCAATTTTGAGTTTAGTTTAGTTGTTTTCTTCCTGCTTCGAGTGGAGTTGAGTTGTTAGTTTCGGTTTCTCGGATTTCGTCGAATAACACGTGTTTACGTTTTGGACTTGCGAATTTCAGAGGGATTGGATTTAAGGCGAATTTCAGAGGGGTTGGATTTAAGAGCTGATTTTTCTTTAACTCGTAGCGCCATCTATTAGTACTTTTTGAGTAAAAAAATAATAAAATCTTTAAAACATATTTTTAAAACTAAAAGATGTGATATTTTTTTTGCTGGGATCGAACTGACTACCAAAAAGTACTCGTAGTCGAGTGTTAGTTGGATGAGAATATAACCATTCGGCCACGAATACCTGGTTACTTACCGAAATATAATCAATTTAAATCTGAATACATTAAGTGCGTAATTGGCTGTTAAAATAGTATAGATTGCTCCACCACATCAATAAGTTCGATCAGTTTTTATCTGCGTTTCTGACATAGAAAGGTGAATGTGGTGGAGAATGACGTCATTCCAACGTGGAATCAAACACGTGGTGGAGAATGACGTCATTCTAACGTGTTCAAACGTGGAATCAAACATGTGGTGGAGAATGACGTCAATCTAACGTGTTCAAACGTGAAATCAAACACATGTGGTAGGCAATGAAGTCACTCGAGAGTAGAGTAGAGTTGAGTAGTAAGTTTACCTCCGCGTTTCTGACATGAAAACGTGAATGTGGAGAAGAAAAGTTTTAGTACCGAATCTGGCAATGGTATGTAATAAGGTTATTTGTGGACTCGCAGAATGGCAACACCTGGACCCATTCTAACAGGTCTGACCAGTAAGATTCTTTTGACTGCAAAATATCCCAGAGGAGGACGTGTCGCTGCCCTGGAATCTTGGAAGTGATATCACTTGTATCTTCAAACGTGTTCATTCCTGTTCCTTAGTGCTTTTAGTGGAAAAACATGAAGCGATCATTTCCTTTTGGATATACTTTACCCTTTACAGATCAAAAAGTGAATATGCATTCTGGGGCCGATGTACTTTCATCTCAAGTATCTGATTCATCAATGAATGAACTAGGTCCAAATAGCTTCCATTTGGGTGATACCAAATTTGCTGTTGTCTCTTGCTTCAAGGGAATTATCCGCGTGCATATTCGTCATTATTACAGAGATCAGCAGGGAGTGCTGCAGCCTTCCAGAGAGGGAGTTTCTTTGCTTCCTAAAGTCTGGAAAGCCTTCTACGAAGCAATTCCTAGCTTTCACTCAAAGAACGCTAGCGATGTTATTATCGTTTCAAGAAGCCTTTTACTCTCCAAAGAAATTCGGGGAAACGAGAAATGTGTGAGTTTTCAAAATATGTTTCAAAAGAAAGACTGTGCTTTTCAACTAACTGCAACGCGCATTCTTCTCTCTGTGAAACAATTGGATCGACTGGAAGCTGTATCGGAGGAAATTACTGAAGCCATTAATGAAGGATTTGTTAATGAATCCCTCGATTATTTTGTGAAAGAAGAATTCGTGAAACGTGGAGCAGGAACCGATGAGAAATATTACGGCGATCCTGATAGATCTGAGAAAGTGAGCGAACTTACCGACAGAGTGGCTAAACATCTAAAAGTACTCATTTCGGAAAAAATAAAGAAAATGATGAATTGTTTTGGATGTGAAAACAACTTTGAAAATCAACTTGGGCATGAATGTATGACTATGAGTTTAAGTGAACGTTACGATCGGTATTTCCTAAACGCTTTATATGAAATCGACTGGAATAGATTCGGAGAAACTTTAACTTCGGAGAATATGTCCTTGAGGTATTTATTCTTTGATTTTGACGTTCTACGTTTTGTAAATACAACAACTCTGTACGAAACAGTACGGAGGCTTTATGTTAATGATAAATCTGATAGTTTTACATGTTAAAGAATATAAATATGTTTTGTATATATATATATATATATATATATGTATAATCAATAAATTCTTTGTTTATCTTTTTCAAATGTGTCTCTCTTTATTTTAAAATGTATAAGTACTTATTTTATTACTTTTCTTTTTTTTTGTATTTGTATACATACTTTTACTTACTGCAGTGTCATTTGACACATTTATAATTGTATATTATACAGTCTGTTATTAGAACTAAAAAAATGACAAACAAGTAACATATTTCTGTAAAAGACAAGTTTATTCAAACACAGACATGTACACAAAATAAACATTCCCTTACAAGCTTCCGTGTATTTAACATTTAATAGATTGCAAGTTCACAAATTGAATAGATTTGTAACATTGACATTTTTTTTCTCTTTCAAAGATTTTCTGAAAACTTTCTAGAGATCTTTGACGCGGCTGTTTCTGTTTTGGAGAATGAATTGTAATTTTTCTTTCTCCAGGTAGATGTAATTCCATTGTATCATTACACATATTTAAGGTGTCCGACTACCTTCGGAAAGGATTTTTTGAAATAATTTGAAATTTGACTTTTTTTGTGCATTATATTATAGAATATGGTTAAAAACTTAGAGAATAACATATAAAAAAAATAATTAATATTTTTTTTTAAATTTAAACCCCAAAAAGGGGTGAAAAATAGACAAAAACTAGCACCACCGCAAAACATGATAACTTAAATTTAAATTAAGATATTCTTATTTTGTAAATTTTATTTTGAAGATTGAAACCTCCTTTAGGGAATGTACCTCTCACATCATTGTAAACCAGTTCTTTTAAAAACTGGAGAGGTTCAAGTACAACCAAGAAGAAAATCTTCCATAAATTATAGCAACGCATAACTTTTATAATTAAAAATAAAAAAACTAATTAATGCACAATTACAGAAGTGGTACATTCCCTTTATAAACTCTTTGAAAGTATTCCTACCAAATTTCATAACATTTGAAGCATAACTTTTTGAGTTTTCATGTTTTGCGTAAAAGCAAAATTCTAAAATGTCAATTTCAAGAAAAAGCTAAAAACAAAATTCAATAATGAATCTTACCTTTAAATGGAAAATGTAGCTCTAAAATGATCCTGATTTATAAAGATCACCTTCTATAGAAGTTAGATCAACTACTTTTTTTTTCCTAATTGCCCTCAAAACCTTCCTGCGCTTCTTTGAAACGGGTGTTGTATGGCGCTTGGAATCACTGATTCTAATGCGATCCAAACTTTGGTAACCTTTTAATGTGAAGTAACCAAGATTTTCAATGTTCATCTTGCTTAAAACACTGGTGCAACCCTCAAATCCATCATTATATTGTATTACTGCATCATAAGCCCCTAATTTTACAGTTTTTAGGCTGACGAAAACCTCCTTCGGAACTCTCTGCCAAATAACACCATTGAAACTTTCATTGGCATTTTGAGTTTTGCCATGCAGACACTTATTCAAAAGTTCTCTGATGCAAAGCTCTAAATACACTGGTTTGACTACATTTAAAATATTGTTGGGCAAACCAGAATGCTTGAGCTTTTCTGGTTCTTTCCCTTCGCTTACAGCTCGCTGGTAATAGCACCAACTGTCTACACCAATAGGGTACTGGCCATGCATCGGTTTCTTTGGTGATGAAGCACAATGAAACAAAGCTGCAATTACATTTTGCTGCATCATTTGTAAGTTGCCCACGTTAGAGCGAATCGCAATGCCATAATAATTTTGTAGTCTGTCGATAAAGACATCTGATAACTTGCCTTTACCAGACAGACCTTTGGTTTTGCTTTTCAATTTTCGCAGACGTGTACCCACCCGTTTTTGAATGTGCCCAATGCATTCCAGTTTTGAAACACTTTTTTCGCCATATGTGTTTTGGACGCACAAATAGCCTTTAGAATCCTCATCACCGTAGTATTTCGTGTACTTCAGCTTCCGAGTGCTCACTGACCTCTTGAAAATTCTGTCGACACCAACAGTTTCCATCTTTGCTGATGACCCTTTAAAATTGCACTGGCATATATGGTCAGCTTCCTGTGATTCAAATGACGGGTTTCTCTTCAGTTTCTGTAATCTTTTGCAAATTCTGCAGTATGAGGACATGACTTCTAAATCGAGAACCTTTCCCGTGTCAATTGAAATGGCAGCAACACAACCATTCAAAGAAGTGTACCCTCTACGCTGCCACGTTCCATCTACAGACACGCCGCATTCACTGTCTTCTCCCTTTGAACCAACTTCATCAGCTGCTTTTAACATTGAAAATTCAGCAACCTCGGACACAACTTTCAAGAGTTTCTCTTCATGGATGTTATACGCAGCTTTAGAAATTGGTGGCAAATTCAGCGTGGTGCACAGTTTATACGCTGAAGAAAATCCCTTTCCAATCTGCCTCATCCCATAAACTATTCTAGAGTTCACTTCAGGTACATTTTTGTTCTTTTTGGAGGAGGCAAAGCCTTTTACAAAATCACAATTGTGACATTTCAAAGAGAAGTGTGAGCACAATCCATACCTGGAGTCTTCAACTAAATGCAAACCAGAAGCAAAGCATTTGGGACATGGAAGCACCAAAAATATATTTATTAAAGTTTCCAGGTCGAAAATCCGATTACCACACAGTTCCTCATTCAAAACTTCGAATTTGGAAGAGCTAGATGCTTGCAGTTTTGAAGCACTGGCTGTGCACACTGGATCTTCAAGACTGTTAGTCTTCAGTGTTTTAGAGTGTTGATTACCTTTGAAGTGGTGTTTCTTCTTCCTGGCAATACTCTTTCCCATTTTGTAAAGAAAAATCACTTTATGCAAGAAGAATTATCAAGTTGTAGAACTTTTTGAACGCACGATCGAAAATCACGAGTTCAAATTGTGTACAAACTGAAACTCAAGTTAGATGCCAGATTGTGAAGTTAAACATGATTGCCAGATGTATTTTTGTGTAAAAAGTAGTTTTTTAATTAATTTTTTTTAATTAATAAAAAAAATCCACACTTCAGAGCAAATTTTAACGCTTTAATTTGTTAAAATAAGAATGTAAACAAACTTTTACGTTCACTTCCTGTTTGCAGAAAGGCACTTCCGGTTTTAAAAAGTGTCGACTATGTAGTATTAAAAGACCTGTATCTTACGTTCTATGCATGGTAGGAACAAAATTTAAACAGATTTGGAAAGATAAGAAATCGGGCTTTCATATTATATCAAATTTGGAAAATCGCAATTTCCGCCGAAAATCGCGTTTTAAAGGTAGTCGGATACCTTAAAGAGTAATCATCTATGATTCCATCACTATCACAAATTGTTACATAACCTTTATTGAGTATCATTGTAAGGCCAAATATGAATGCTGAGATCCCATGAAAATAAGAACAGAAAATGCTCTTCTCTGGATGAGTTCCATTGCTTGAAATGAGACATAGACCTTGATTATAATCAATATATACTGCTTGAAACTTGAAAGCCTCATCTACTTATGGATTTTTATAGCGGGGAAATAACTGATGATTTACAGAGGAAGCCAATTACAGACTCGTTTTGGGGTTGGGGTAGGCATCACTTCTTTCATTACCCTCACTGCCTTACCGAGTTGTTGAGGTATAGCAAATTTATTTTTTACAAAGGAACTGGGGAAGTTAATTTCCTTAAGTGCATCTTTAAACTGTTCTTGTCCATTCACGTACTTATCCATCTTTCTTTTTCGCACTAAACGGTCTATCAGGTCAACAATATTAGAACTTTTCACTATTTTACCTTTATACACAAATTCTCCATTAGGCATCCAAGAAACAACCTCTTTATTGCGTTTTAAATAAAGAATAATATTTGTAGTTAATCCAATTAAGTTTTTGGGAACGGTCTTGAGCACCATCTCCTCCACATTTAACGTTCTTTCTTTCTCATTCGCAATATCTGTTTCCTTCTCTGGATTATCTGACAGTTCTGAATTAATTGATACAGATGGTGGATTCAATACATTCACGTTAATCCTCCTCTGCAATACTTGATTGTATAACTTAATTTTTTCATCATCATCCATTTTATTAACTAAAATACTTTTCATCTCACAATCTAATTCACTCAGCAGTTCGTCTGAAGGTATATGTCTTGATAATCTCTCCTCTGGAACTAAAATCATTTTCCTTGCATATTGCATGTTTTTACTTGTTAAGTAGAGTAGTCAAGACAGTGAGTGCTGCGGGTATTAAGATATTTAAAAACCCTCCTTTTTGAATAATAATTTTTCGCTTTTTAGTGAGGGTTACTTTTTTATCTGCTAGGTCTCTAAGCGTATGCTTATGACGAGAAAGTTTTTTCTTCTGTTCATCTGTTAAAGGAACATTCCCTTTTAAAGTGTTCAAACAACATTCAGCTATGCAATGGATGCTAGATTTCGGAAGATTTTTTAAAAAGGCTTTCCGACATTTTGTGGGGCATACAGTTAAAAGTCTCATCCGTTGCACGTCTCCTTCTGTTAAAGGCATGATGAACAATGAATTATTTGCAAGTTGGGAGTTTATTTATTTTAACTGATAAACACAAGTTTCTTCTCGTGGAAGGATTTTTTGTACGCAGTCGCATACTCTCTTCTGTTTCAGATTTCAAATCTACAAGTAAATAGCTGAAAGGCTTTTTCGTGGCGTCCTCAAACACTTCAAGAAAAAAATGTAAATTTCGAGGGTAGAGTTGTCGACCGAGGTGTATAATTTGACTTACATCACGTCGCGATTTAAATAAAAACATGTAATGACAGTTTAATGAAATTTCTCTGATTTCTTTTCCTTTATGAAACAAATTTTGCGTTACAGTCATCACAGATAAATTCATATGATGAGATCCTTTTGTATACAAGTTTGTTATTCTTTTATCACTGCCACATTCAGAAATTAAATCGTCATATATAAAAAGTGTATTATATCCTAAATATTGCTTAAAGTTTTCGGGTATTCCTTCTACAAAGATGATGTTCGGCATCTCATCGTATAACTTTTGATAGATTCCATAAAACCACACTATTTTATCAAGGGTAGGATGAATTATATCTGTGTGGCTGTTTATCAATTTTTTCAAAAAATGCGACTTGCCTGATGATGTAGGTCCACAGACAAGAGCAGTGAAAGGATGCTTTAAAGCGAATGAATTCATGGTTACAAATGACAGAAGTAAAGACTAGGGCGATTACTTATATTTTTTTTATTGAAATAAAGGTACATGTATATTCGAAATTTTTTTCACAAAGTTATACACACGTATATCATTATTTGTAGACTGTCTATCAAATAATTTAACAGTAAATTCCATAGATCTACTTCTAGATCTTTGATACAAAAAGTATACACAATATTGTCCACAAACAGCAGTTTTAACACTTTGAAGAGGTATGTCGTTGTAGACCACATGCGGAACTTTTTTGAAGTAGTCATGTATGTAGCCCAAAAAATACGAAGGTGGTTGACCGAACGAATCGAAAAACTCTACACTTGTTGGTGATTTCATATAAACAGCTAACCAATGAGTCCCTGGTTTGTGATGAGGATCGGTGTTTAAAATAAATGCAGCCGGAAAACTCTTAAAATTCTTGGGAATTCGATCACTTGGGAAAACTCCAACAAAATATAAACGTGTGTATGCATCACTTCGTAAAATGTTATTCAATTGTACCACATTCATATCGAAAAATCACACAAAATATTTCTAGACTTCGTAATTTCGATCACGTTTTGAAATTCTGCATATACCAGCACTGAAACAGTTTTCGGTAAAGCGTTTACAAACTTTATTTCAATGCGAAGATTTCCTTGATGAATTAAATTTAAATGGTTGCCATCACCCAAGTCTGGTGTTAAGTCAAAGGCATATAGCGTGTACCCTTCGGAAAACTCATCTCTGTTAATATAGATACCTTTATTGGATGAGAGTTTTTCACTTCCTAGGAGCAAACTATTGTAAGCACGAATAAATTGGCCGTCGGCATAATTAGGATCCAAGGGTTTGTAGCTGATAGGATTTCCATCTACGTAAACGCCTATGAAATTTACATGGTTATGCTTGAGGTAAAATGGGTTTGTTGGGTAAGTGCCACTAAATGAATCATGATCGACACATGTTACAACTATCCGTTTCGGGAGTTGCCCAGAAAATATGTTATCCTGTGAAAATGAGAAAGAACCTTTCGATACTGAATATAGCTTACACAAAACTCGATCCATTGGATATTTTGCAGATGATTTTTCTAAGGCTTTGGCATGTCCAATTAAAACACCTGGACTGACTTTCACTTTCCGGATGAAAAGGGATGCATGTTCAATAACAACGTCATAATTTGCTTTTTGAGGAGCAATGAGACAAAACTCCGGTTTGCTGCGTATTAACTTTAACTTTAAGTCTACCAAGTTGAGTAATAGACGATCTTGATAAAACAAGTCGCAATGTAAATTTCCAATCATATCTAAAACTTTACTCTTTTCAATCATAGAAGCCCGTTTCTTCAACCCTGCATTTTCACTTGAAGGATCGGTTTCATCAAAGTGTCCTGCTGTATCTTTGTAGAAGCATTCTGAAGCTAGGAAGCTTTTCTTATAATCAGAGCCGTAATTGAGCAAAGTCTCAATGTAAGCTCGGTAAGGGTAAGTGTTACTGGATGATAAAATTAGACGCTCATTCAAACTCACATCGACTTGGGAAAATAACGAGTGAAGAAATAAGTTACATGGAGCAACTTTTTCATTTTCTGGTAAAACTGCATTGTCCTTTACAACTTTAACTTTTACATAGAGTTGGGTTGCTGATAAATCGATGTATTCCTCACCACTACCAGATATGTTGAATTCGATAGGTCCACCATCACGAATATTAGCTATGGGATAAAATTCAGACCACTGCCCTTTTTCAATAGCTGTTTGAGTCGGTGGCATAAGAAATAAGTCCAGTTCAGATTTCACAGAGGGTAGGGAATCATTTCGTATTAAGGCCATGCTAAAGATTATGAGAATATGTCAGGTGCACACAGCTTGCGATACTTCTTTCGAATGATGCGTTTCTTATTTGTGCGTTTCCTTTTATTTCCTCCAACCATTGATTTCACTCGAGTGGATACTTTATCGGTTAAAGTTTTCGTTGCTTCTTTAGCTCGGTCTTTGATAGCTGACTTTACATCTTTACCTTGCAAGTAATCATTTGCAATATCCACCCCAGATCGAAGTGCTTGCTTTCCCAATGCTTTCGCACCTGATTTAAATAAAGGAAAAACCATCCTAAACATGCTTCGAAAAATTCCACCCAAGCCACTTCCTTTCTGCAGAGAGATGCCTTTGTAATATGACAAGCCATTACCTGCTTGCTGAGTATAATAGTCTTCAAATGTTTTGGTGCAACAACGATAAGGTTGATACATTTTGTTCTAGATATTACAAATGTCTCAAGCGAAAATGTAGTTTCACTATCAACTTCCCGCGTTCAAATGAGACGTAACGACCAGTGTGTGTCCTTATAACGATTTCAATCGAGTCAAAATTTTTTCTGGAAACTGATAAATAATGAGGTCTCTCAAATTGTTCTTGAATCATGTCACCATCTCTTCCCTTCACTGTCAGAGTTCGTAAAAGAGGAGCTAAGACCCCACCAACAAATTCAGGCTGAATGATATCGGTGTAAACGTACAGCAAATGTAAATCAACATTAGGATCCGCAACAAAAGGACTCTCAGTGATTACTGTATCTATGCCTCCATTTCCTGGAATAATATTTTCTCCAATCACTTTATTAGGTTCAAAACCTAAGTTTTCAGCTAATCCCTTGGATAATCGCAGCTTTGCTCCGTTAGTGAGCTGCAACACCACCTTTTTTGTGTGTTTGTTATATTTCATTTGAATTTTTATGTGCTTCGGAAATGCATTTAAAATGTCAATCGGAGAATCATAAAATCCGCACGCTATTTTTCCATTCGTTTTTACTCCGTTTCCTAAATCATATTCGAAAGAATTTTCACCATCAATAATGTTATTCCACATTCTGGGATAAATTATTTCAACTAATCCAACTTCCCATTCACCTGAGAGTTCTAGACGTTTGGGGAGTTTCGTGTAGAAGTGAGACATTGTGTTGCCAGGATAAAACTCGATAGAGCTGTCGCTGGGCAGTGTGACGTAGAAACTCATTGTGGGTTATGGAAGCGAAACAAATTTAATGAGCAGACTCAATTTATCGAAAATAAGTCTTTGGAATGAATCCAGGCGTTAAATTTGCGAGGATAACCTCTAAACTTGACAAAGTATTCCAAACGTTTCTTAACTACTCTCTTCTTTAAAATTTTCTCAACATGAAAAGAATGCGATTTTTTAACTTTCTGCAGTTCTTCTGAGTAAAATGTACCAGTGATTATTTCTCCCATTAAATCTTTTATCTTATATACTGGTAGCTTTCTACGTATACAACGCTGAATCGTAAATATTTCCTCGGACCAATTATTTTCATATCCTTTCTCAAATGTTAATTTAGTCTTTGCAACCCTAACGAAGTCTCCAACCTGAAATTTGAATGGAATCTCCTTAACATTAGTTTTATTTACATCTCCATATAAGGTATTCCACACTTGTTTTTGATTTCCAACTGTTACATTAATAGGTTCTTTTTTATGCTGCGATGGAGTGTATGATTATAACTGTGTACGAGTTGGTCTAAGACATCTATCAATCGATAGGTGTTTTTATTGGTAAAGTATTTCCACATTTTCGTTTTCAAAGTACGATTGAATCTTTCAACAACACTAGCTTTGGTTTCATTATTTGTCGTGAAAAACTTTACTTGGACAGATTTTAAATAAGATTGAAATGATTTATTTGTAAATTCAGTTCCTTGATCTGTTTGTAATTTTTTCGGTTTTCTTTCCTTGAAAATTGACTTAAATGCATTTACAATGCTAGATCCATTTTTCCGTTTCAAAGGTATGACCCATGCATATTTAGAAAAAATATCTATACATGTTAACAGATATCGATAACCATCGTTGTATTTTACAACACTTAACATGTCTACTAAATCCGATTGCCATTGAAAATCGATTCCCCCAACAATAACTCTGTTTCGCAGAAAGTTGCGACGAACGCTTTTATGTAGGGTGTATGCATTCTGACTCTCCAACCATTCTTTGATAGTCTTTTTTTGGAACTTTCCCTTTCATTGCTTGATACAAGGCATTTATTCCACCAAAGCTCCCTGGTAAGCTAGGGTCTTCATAATACTGAGCTAACTCGTCTTTACCCATTCAGTCCAGTTACAGAGATGCAACTTCTGTTACTTTACTGATATTTCTACTAGAAATAGTAAAAAACTCAAACTATACTTCCTTAATTTCATCTACTTTCTATCAAAAAATATATATAAATCTTGTCCAATGGTAGATTATATATATACATGCTTTCAAAATAGTGGTAGAGAAATCAGTTTTCTAATGCAATAACTTTTTCATAACAAATTGCAGATTGTAACCATAACATGAGAAAAATACTTGTTTGTAAGTTTAAATAAAGAGGGAAACATTTTTTTTAAAGAAAAAAAAATCGTTTATTAAATAATCATAATCAGAGCATGTATGTAAACAATAATGTACCCCTCAATAGTAAACTGACCCATATGGCCAAGTCATTAATACTTCTTTTTTCTTTTTTTTTTATAAGCATAATTCCATGTTCCTTGACAAAACACAATGAATTTCTGGGGTAAAGTTAGGGAAAATATTTTTAACATCTAGTATAGTAACACATAGAATTTATATATATATATATATAATACATCTCATATTAATTTTTTAAAATCAAATACAAAAGCAATCAGTACAGCAAAATACGAAAGCATTCAGTACAGCAAAATACGAAAGCGTTCAGTATAGCACAATACGAAAGAATTTAGAGCAAATATACATATATACATTACATCAGACAAGCGAGTAATGCCCCCAAGGTAGCGTATGAATACCATCATCGAGAACGTATCGTTTGGAATCAGTGGAGGAGAGGGCAAGTTTATTTTGTGTTATTGAATACAAAGTATGATGCTTGGATTTGATTATATTCATCTTTGCATGCTTATTTCGTTTATGTAATAGGCATTTTAGATAGTCATCAAAGTTAATGCTTTGTTCAATTGACTGTTTTTTGATGCCTTTCAGTTTCTTAACTACCTTCCTACCTTCGACTTTGTACGAGTACATTTTTGACCTTAACCCTACGAATTCGGTCATAATACTACCACTATTCTCGTCCTTCATTTTACCTACTATTTTCTTATTTAATTTGGGAATATCATATTTATTGTTTTCTGGGAAATCTGAAGTGTCATAAAGGTCCAAATTTTTTTTAATATCTTCGAAAAAATCATTTGTGCGAATATGATAAATAAAAGAGTCCGTATCAGTATATAATAGTTTTGCTTTTACGTCATATTCATTTTTTATCACATTATAGTGAAAATCAGTCATTAAAGTTTTGGATATGTCCAGTATTGACATACCAATACAGATGGGTTTGTTAAAAATTAGTTTAGTTTTTTGCATATGAATGGCTACTAAATTTTCTGAAAAAATTGTCCTGCGATTAAAATTAGGTTTAGCTATCAATTTTGAAGCGGACTTTTCGTTTGAGCATAACCGAATGTCAACTCTTCGTCGAATATTTTCGATGGTTTTTCCAAATATAGAGTTGTTCATGAGTTTAAAAAAATCTTTTTCAAAAGAGTTTTTAGCTATTGCTCTCATATTTGTATTCAGTTCTATATAAGTTTTTAACCAATCTGTTTCTATAAATTTTATAACTCTGTTAATTTTTTTTAATTTTAGACCTAAATCCAAATAATGCAAAAGAGATTTATGATGAATAACATACCTCTCCTTGTGAGTGAGCGTTAGTAGTAAGCGATTTTCCTTATACCCAGGAGGAACGGCATTTAGGGCAGCTAATGGATAATCACTATGTAGATCATGGAGTTCCTGTGGATACTCCAAGTCCACATCTAAAATGTATCCATTTTGGTCATCATTACGCAGTGTATCTATATCAATAATGTTGCACCACTCAAATCCTTTGAGAGGTAGTTTCTGGGACATCGCCCAACCATACAAATTATTGGCGTCTAGGTAGAGAAGGTAGCTGGAGGGCTGAGAATCATCATAATTAGACATATATTTATTATTTGCTTTAGCATGTCGATGAGAACATTGAGAAACTCCTCCCCTGATTCCTTGTTCGACAAACATAAGCATGTCATAATCTGTTAAAAGTTCTATTTTCACTCCGGTACTCTTCAACATGGCATCCCAAGATAGTCCTGGAGCGGTATAATACCATGCAGGATCTAGCTTGTAGGATGCCATGCATAGTTTTCGAAAATTTTCGAAAACGTCGCAGAGCAGTAAAACATCAGTTTTAACATATAAGTCCGAATATTCTCCGAGGGTTTTAATGTTGAAAGATTTCCACACATTTTTTGCATGAGCGTAATCACTATCCGTAGTTGCTGTTTTATTTAACACATTATAAAATTTTTCTTGAGATGGAAGTTGTGTTTCGGAAAATTTATCCATGGAATCCATGTAATCATACGGGTACACACCCTTTCTTATCATAAGTTTCCAATTTGAAGGAAAATGATTCTTCGTATGGTGAAATTCATGTTGTAGGAGATTATTCGCGAGGGTATCTAAACTACTGGCCATGAATTTCATTGTGTCCAAAAACCTCAAATTAAATTTATTCCCGGTTTTTTTGCTAATCGAGATGTATCTTTCTTCTGTATTCGGAATCACGGTTATGTTTTTAGAGTCCTCCGCTAATTCCCGAATAAAAAGATGCGAGTCATAACCTGCGAGGTTATGGAGAAAAACCGGGATAAAATTTGGCCTCCATCTGAAGGCATTCTATGAATTTCCGCGAAGCATCTTCTCCTCTATAAACTACCGGAGGTTTGGTTTCTCCTCGACCGACTACGTAATAGCAGAAGCTTACAGGCTTGTGCTTTTCGTACACGTTAGTGTATGAGCAATCATCATCAAAAGGAGCACAGGTGGATACTTTTTCAGTCAATGTTTCAAAATCAGCATAAATAACGTAAGGCACGTATTGAGAATGCTTGAAATTATTAAAAAAAACCCACTTCTTCTCTTCAGAAGGCATCTCTATTTTGCAAGGAACATTCATTTTGCAAAGCTCAGAGTGTAAAGTTAAACTATCGTTTGAACTAAAAAAGCTTAAACATCGTCTACAAATGAAATGTCTTCGCTTTCCTTTGGTTAATTGACTTGAAACAAGACGTGAAAGACTAGTAATTGTACAATAATGAGATTTTTCTTTCTCTTTAATAAATAAAAGATCAACGTGTTTATTTTTAATTTTGGGTGTGACTACTAATGGAAAAATCATCATATCTTTACAAAAAGAGTAAACGTTAATAGAAATATCATTATTGTTTTTTTCAAATATTTTTATTTCTTCTGGTTTTGTAGGGAAACTTATCCCAGAAAAGTTAAGAGCATCCTTAAAGTTGACATAGTTTGAAACTCTGGATGTATTTTGATCTGCTGGAAATAATGCAGCTAAAATGGCCCAACGAAAACATTCATTGTCTGAATTTCTAACATTTACAACCGCACGTTTTAATTTTATTTCATTTGGTAACTCTATAAAACTAGTTCCTCGTAAAGGTAAATATTTATTACATCGTATTTCCAATTTAACAATAGATTTAAGGGCCCAACCTGAATCCTTCATTTCAAATTCTTCGCTTTCTTTTAAAATTTTTTCTGAAGCATTACTGAAAGCGTAGTCAATTTCATTTATAGATAATAATGCAACATTTTTAGTTTTAAAAGAACACTCTTTGAAAAGTGAGCCTTCCGAGAAACGTTCATAGATACATATAAGTAGAAAATTTACCTTTACTGCATTCTGCTGATGAACAATTTCTGTAATTAGTTCCACAGCTGCGCTCCTCTTTGCCTCCATAAACTCGGAGACATCTAGTATGCCTTGCGGGTTCGAAAGAGTCCAAGTAGAGAGACGATTTCCAAACGCACTCTCTTTCCGTCGCACAGTTCGAGAAGAAGCTCCACTCGTTGATGTCGATGCTTCAGGATTCACTCCACCCGCTGATGTTGATGGTCCAGGATTCACTCCACCCGTTGATGGTCCAGGATTCACATTATTACCCCCTTGAAAGTTTTCACTGCGTCTGGGCCGCTTGCTTTTCTCAGGGTTAGCCTCGCCGGGTTTTTTTCTTTTTGGAGGTTGTTGATGGAGGCTTTTTTTATGTCGCGTAAGTGCGTCAAGTCTTGAAAATGCCTTATTGCACACATCACAACGGAATTCATTGTTTTCGTGTACACTGGCTACGTGTCGCTGAAGGGTTGATTTTCTATTAAAGTTTCGCTCACATAATATGCACGGAAATGACTCCTCGTTATGCACGGAAGAAACATGACGTTCCAAATTAAACTTGGAGCTGTAGGTGTTGCTGCAAAGTCCACAAACGTGTGTATTCATTACATATGGTATACTGGCTTGCAAAGTCCTATGAGAAAAATGAGAATGCGTCCCTCTCTCACACACAGGTTAAGTATAAGAGGCAGGAAAATGAGAAAGCGCTACACACGCTCACAGGATAGAACGAGAATGCGAAACGACTACACGTACTATCTTGAAATACAGGTAGGGGCCAATCCCTTGGAATGCAGGACAAGTACGTACAATGCTTTGGAATGCAGGAGGGTAGATAACAAAAGGCTAGTTTCTGACATGAAAGAGGGGTGTACTCAATGCCTTGGAGTTCAGAAGGGTAGATGACAAAAGGACTGGTTTCAGGACGAATCGGCCTCAGAAAGCATATCCACTTTTTTATCTGTAAAGGGTAAAGTATATCCGAAAGGAAATGCTCGCTTCATGTTTTCCTCTCAAAGCACTAAGGAACAGGAATGAACACGTTTGAAGATACAAGTGATATCACTTCCAAGATTTCAGGGCAGCGACACGTCCTCCTCTGGGATATTTTGCAGTCAAAAGAATCTTACTGGTCAGACCTGTTAGAATGGGTCCAGGTGTTGCCATTCTGCGAGTCCACAAATAACCTTATTACATACCATTGCCAGATTCGGTACTAAAACTTTTCTTCTCCACATTCACGTTTTCATGTCAGAAACGCGGAGGTAAACTTACTACTCAACTCTACTCTACTCTCGAGTGACTTCATTGCCTACCACATGTGTTTGATTTCACGTTTGAACACGTTAGATTGACGTCATTCTCCACCACATGTTTGATTCCACGTTTGAACACGTTAGAATGACGTCATTCTCCACCACGTGTTTGATTCCACGTTTGAACACGTTGGAATGACGTCATTCTCCACCACATTCACCTTTCTATGTCAGAAACGCAGATAAAAACTGATCGAACTTATTGATGTGGTGGAGCAATCTATACTATTTTAACAGCCAATTACGCACTTAATGTATTCAGATTTAAATTGATTATATTTCGGTAAGTAACCAGGTATTCGTGGCCGAATGGTTATATTCTCATCCAACTAACACTCGACTACGAGTACTTTTTGGTAGTCAGTTCGATCCCAGCAAAAAAAATATCACATCTTTTAGTTTTAAAAATATGTTTTAAAGATTTTATTATTTTTTTACTCAAAAAGTACTAATAGATGGCGCTACGAGTTAAAGAAAAATCAGCTCTTAAATCCAACCCCTCTGAAATTCGCCTTAAATCCAATCCCTCTGAAATTCGCAAGTCCAAAACGTAAACACGTGTTATTCGACGAAATCCGAGAAACCGAAACTAACAACTCAACTCCACTCGAAGCAGGAAGAAAACAACTAAACTAAACTCAAAATTGAAAACGAAACTAACAACTCAACTCCACTAGGTATGATGTCACTTCCGGTACAACTCCACTTCCGGTTATGACGTCACTTCCGGTACAACTCAACTCCACTTCCGGTCATGACGTCACTTCCGGTCGTGACGTCGCTTCCTGTACAACTCAACTCCACTCGATTCCTCCACCTTCTCCACCACTGATTCAGAACCCGCATTTTCTATCTACTGTCGTAACCCAATAATCAAACGAACAAAATTCTAAGAATGCATACTTTAAGAATGAGATGACTTGATTAGTAGCTGAGTTTTATGTTTTCTCTCATCTGACCATTTTAGCCCCTTGGTTTTTTAGAATGGAAGTTATCACAAATTTATAACAATAGAAGAAACTATAATGCACTTCTCATTTTGAGTGACGCTCACTTGACCGTCGCTTTCAACGCGGAATTTGACTCAAGTACATGTTCACTTGTATTGTTATGTAAAATTTAATTCCAAGACATGTTTTGTACCTACGCATATAAAATAGTAACTGAAAAGAAAAATTGTGTAAAGAATGACTTTTAAATTGAATTACGAGCTATAAATGCTAATTTTGCGATTTATTAGTGAGGGTTGGGTAATAGTAGTAAAGTGTGAATTTTATTTCTAATAAATAAAGGTTATCACACTTAAAGGTTTGCGTATCTCTGTTTTAAGGAAAAGCGCATATTTTTAAGTCCCGCAAACGAATAAAACGTCCATTTCAGGGACATAACTGTGGCGTAATTCTTGCATATTTTATTGCAAGATGCTTTTGGTCTACAATTTTAAAAGAAACCATTATCAAAAAAATCACGCTGCTTTTAAGATCATATTTATAAGGAAGAATTATTGAAAAATAACCACTTTTATCACTTTGTATTATATTTTCGAAAACCTTTTTTAAACATCAATTTCAAAGCAAAAGAAATATTATTAATTTGAAAATAATCACGAATTTTTGATACATTGTTTTAAAAATAAGATAAGAAATTACAAATTAATTGCCGATAACACAACAGAAAAAATATACCTTGTATATTCCTGTTGCAAGAGATTTGAAGTAAAAGAGATCAGAGGGAAATAAAGAAATTAAATTGCCTTTTTAAAACATTTAATGAAAAATATGTACTTAAAATTAAACGTAACCTAATGTGTTTGTTCTAAAATTAAAAAATATTTTCCTTGTTTTATAAGTAAGCGCAATTGCTTTACTTTTGCGCTATATTTCATTAAAAGAAAATTGTTCTTTCTACCAGTTTGACAATTTTCTATCCGTGTTTTCTTTTTGTGAGTTTAAAAATGCTATGTAATGGACGCTGAACATCAGCATACACGACATGTCTATATATATAATTCTAAGATCGACTTATAAGTTGAAAAGAGCACTTTCCATACAACCCCCCATTAAAACCAGTGCGGTTTTCGGTCCCAGTGTAGAGTCCCCCGATTAGGTGTAAAATAAGTTGCAAACGAGGGGGGAAGAAATATTGGTGATTGAACTAATGCTACTCGGGCGTTTTGGGTTTCTGAGGACATGATGTTTAGATGCGTACGGATGTCAGAGAGTTAAAGTTTTAAAAACAATTGACACATGATTAAAATCAAATTTCTTCTACTTACATTGAATCATCTATTACAGGCCCATACAATAAGTCCTCTATTCCAGCTGCAGTTTCATAAACTTCGATTATATATATATATATATATATATATATATATATATATATATATATATATATATATATATATATATATATGTGTGTGTGGAATCCATCTCCATGCCGCCACCAGAGGTCGCATCCAGCGCGCTGAGTAGAACTGTAACTGTAACTTTATTTCCCTAACTCAGTTCGAGTTGAGCTGGACTTGTGACTGTGAACGCTTCCACGAGCAGGTGGAGCGCCGTTTATACAATTCGTGCATGTGCCAGCGTGTAGGCTGTGCCGGCATCCATGTAACCTTTCATGTATATAGTAGTTCGTAGAATAATTAAATGTTGTATTTGTCCTAATCTCTGTGGTCATCCAGCTTCACTTCATCACACCCTAAACACCGTACTACAAGTGGGAGCTGCGGCCGTGATTTGTACCTTCATCAGGGCATAGGTTTGGAAATTTGGAGGTAGGACTATTTAATTATAATCATGAGAGCATGTTCAATAAGTGCAGAAAGGAGGACTTAATCCTCATTGCTGAAGAGATTGGCGAAACTGTACTTTCCGGTGCTAAAGTTATTGATTTGAAAGTGTTAATTGAAAACAGTGAAATTTACAAGAGTGACCTCGATTTCGTTCGTTCTCTAACAGACTCTATCGTTGAGGATAGAAAGTCTAAAGATCGTGCCGAACAAACGAAACTTGAGCTAGAAAAAATAAAACTTGCGCAGTTGGAAAAGGAGTTCGAAATCGAAACTTTAAGAGGACAATCTCCTCACAATATTACCCATCGTTCGGAAAGTGAGTTACCATCCCGTAATCTAGAGAATTTGATAGAGTATCAAAACTTTAACTATTCCCGTACCATCTAAGCCAGAAACTTTCAATTTGTTTTTTCAATCTTTGGAGAAGGCGTTTAGTATTAAAAAGGTTCCAGACGATTTGAAAACTGAAATTTTGATTAACATTCTTGGGGAAAAAGCTAACAATGTTTTGATTTACGTGACTGAACAAGATGTGTGTGATTACGAGGAACTTAAATCATTAGTATTGAAAGAGTATCAACCAACCCCGCAAGAATGTCTTAATAACTTTAAAATAGGGAAAAGAATTGAAAACGAATCGCATGTACAGTTTGCATCGCGATTGGCAGCTACATTCGAGTATTATTGTAAGTTAAGGAATGTGAATGATTACCCATCATTGTGTGAATTAATGGTATCAGATAAATTGTTTCAATCACTCGATAACGAAACTAAAGCTCACATAGGCATACGACAGGGTGAAAATTGGTTTAAACCACATGAACTGGGCAGGGAATGTGATGTTTTCTTTTCATCGAAAGGCGAAGCGCTAAACGAAACTAATCCGATGCGAGCTCAGGCAAACGAAAGTAGGCGGTTTCCGATGAAAGAAACTAAGTGGGGTAAACATTTACTGTACGGTCACCCTTGGCGACTTTTTCAAAATATCGCCAAAAGTCGCCAAAATGGCGACTTCTTGCACGAGCGAGATCTAAAGAAAACAGCGTAGTGAAAAATGGGTAAAGATGTAGAATCCGAGACATGTTTGTAGCCAAGCAATTTTTGTCGCTATCAAGATTGCGTCCAAAGCCAGGATGTTCTTAAAAAAACCGCGGACTTTCCTACGCGAACAACCTTTTGTATAGGGCAATAATAAACAAGGAATGCACAAATAAGCAATAAGTAAAAAAATTAAAATAACGGTCTAATTAATCCTGTGGATATTCTTTAAAAAAAAACGCGGATTTTCCTACGCGAACAACCTTTTGTATAGGGCAATAATAAATGAGGAATACACAAATAAGCAATAATAAGTAAAAATAAATAAAACTTACGGTCTAATTAATCCTGTGGATGTTCTTAAAAAAAACCGCGGACTTTCCTACGCGAACAACCTTTTGAATAGGGCAATAATAAATCAATCACCTTCAAGCTCTCCGGTTTTGCTAATATATTCTATTGCGACCCGGTGATATATTCCGTTGCGACCCGGTTAAGCGGTAACCAATTACAATCCTTCTAAAAAGCTAAGACATCAACTAACACAAAAAGAATTCAAATTTTAAAACGGTAACCAATCATAGAACGCAAAACATCGATATTTTGTTAAAAAAATGCGTTCGTTAAAAGAAAAAAGAAGCGCTCTTTCCTTCCGAAAAACCAACCTTTTCCAAGGTCCAATAGGGTTGCTGCAATTCCTTGTCGGGTAGGATGGGGGTTGCCATATAAAAAATTTATCGCCAATGTGGAAAAAATCGCGCCAAGGGTGACCGTACAGTAAATCTGATCCCTAAGTGGTTTCCAAATAAACCGAATAGAAAACCTAATGAATATTTTGTGGAAATTCTCATTTAAAAAATACGCCAAATACCTCTTGTTATGTATGTGGAGATTTACACTGGGCAAAAAATTGTCCGAAACGGTTTGGAAAAACTCCAGAACACTCTAACAAAGAAAGAAGTAACGCGAATGAAAAACGAAATTTAGTTTCTAGTGTTGAGATAAACAACAGGCCATTCAACGAGTTACAATGCGTCGAACTTTTCATCGATGGCAAAACAATTATTGCAGTTTCTGATTCTGGAAGTCAAACAATTTGCATAAACAAAAAACTCTTCCCGAATAAATCCACTGTTGGGAAAGTTGTTTTAACAGGTGCTTTTTGCAATACAGTAGAGGCTGACTTGGCATCGTTCTTATTTTCATTGGGTGAAGCCAGTGAATCATTACAATTTGCAAGTGCAATTTGCGAGAAATTAGCGGTCGATTGCATCATCCCGCCCGAATGTATCCGCGCACTTTCAGATCAAATATCTCGCAAAATGAGTCATGCTGTCATCGCTAAAGCGCAGTCAGGAACTGAAACTCAAAATGTTTCTTGGTCTGAAAGAAAAAACAAAAATGCAACTGATTCTGTTTTATTTCCCAAACTGAACTCCGACCTTGAACAGTCGAATTCTTGTTTTTCCGCTGGGATAAAAAATGATAATGAGGTGGATTCTTTCTTGTTTCACGTAGCTTGCATTTTGGAACAAGTAGGGATAGGAAATACTGTTCTTTTCGGTGAACAGTTCTTTGATGTTCCGTTCTTTTTAAAAGAACTGTTCTTTAACCTGTTCTTCTGTTCCCAAATATCTCTACTCGAAATGTGCAAGCCCTGTTCCTCCTCGTAGACTATGTGGCGCCAGCAGTTTTCGCCATAGACAGGGACCGAATTTTGTTGACGTCATCTTTGTTAGTACTTTGTATAGGCGTGCATATATAAAAAAATACAAATGACTCGGAGTCTTCTTATTATTATCGGTTGATTGATTTTTATGGGGCAAGTCTATTCAAGCTGCGCCAAACTATCAGTAATTGAGAAAAGAAAATCAGAATTTTTCCGTAAATTGGAAAACGTTCTTGCAAATCGAAACGATTAAATTCTCTCCCCAGTGGCAACTAATAATGTCCCAAATCTGAACCATCTCAAGTAGTTTCCCAAACATATGAGGTTCCTAGGACAAAACAAATACGCAAGTGAAAGTAATAATTTTTTTAGATTGTAATGTCATTTTTAAGTCAACAAAATGGTCATTTAAGTCAATAAAACGACGGTCCGTGATCCATCCCGAAGAGAAAGATCCGAGGACAACACCAGGTAATTTTGAATCACGTTATGCAATAGGGAGTTGCCCTTTATAAAAGATTATAAACAAAAAACGCATACCGGGATTACCACTTGGAAAGTAAAATTGGTTTGAAAACAGGTTAATATTATATAATCTATCTAAATACGTTTAAAACATTAAAAATACAAGTCAAAAAATCACTTTAGCTTTTCAACACATTAGTTTTAAGGTGGGATTCTTATTTCCGAGATGTCTTTAAAATCGTTAATACCTGACTTAATGAGATCCCTTTTCAACTTATAGAGAGCATGACATCCGATCCGAATTTCCTTCTCACAGTGAAATATGTCCACACATTTGAAATTTTGCTTTCCATTTTGTAAAATTTGGTTTTAAAATAAAGTTAAAAGCATTGCAAATCGTAAGAACGAGTAGAGGCGACACCACCAGAGAGAAAGCTGGACAGCAAATTCTTGATCAGCAATATTTAAAAAAATTTAATTTGTTTAAAATTAAAATTCATCATTATGTCATTACCTAACAATTATAAAATTTCACAATTATTACGCTAATCTCCTCACAAATTCATCAGACGTCGGGGCTTGGTTCAGTCGAGAACAGTTCCTGGAGCAGTCATCCAGATCAGCTCCGCGAACCGTTCATCGAGAACGGAGATCAGCTCAGAGATCAGAGAACTGCTATGAGAACGGAGAACAGGGTCGAAACAATTTGAGAG
The DNA here is from genome assembly GCA_933210815.1 of Meta bourneti. Classification (NCBI taxonomy): domain Eukaryota; kingdom Metazoa; phylum Arthropoda; class Arachnida; order Araneae; family Tetragnathidae; genus Meta; species Meta bourneti. The sequence goes on along the minus strand of OW119932.1, from coordinate 59,419,096 downwards.
CAGGAATCATTTTCCGAACAGGAAGTAAAACAGCTTCGAGAACGGAGAACAGGGTCGGATCAGTTTGAGAGCAGGAATCGATTCCTTCGGTAAATTTGATTCCTGCTCTCAAACAGGAAGTAGTCTCAGATCAGGGAGTAGGTTTATGGACAGAGAACGGATGAATGAATCAACAGGAAACAGTGAGTCACAAACTGTAGGATGAACAGCTGTGTTTCGGACTTACCATAATTTAGAATATACGAAGATTTTTGCGAACTTAGAAAATTCGAGAAAAGAGAACTTTGCAAATTTTCCACCTGTTTAAAATCGAAGTATAAAAAGATTGCAATGTTTCTTTTTACAAAAAGAACCGAGAACAGGTTTTTGTGAAAAGTGGGAACAGGCTGTTCCCGTTCTTTTTGAAGAACAGGTGAAAAAGAACAGTTCGCTCTTTTTTCCCCATCCCTAGGAACAAGAGAAAGCTTTGGATTTGAGTCACATCATTGACAGAAGATTGCGTAAGGAGATTTCCGATTTGATAGAAGCCTATAAACCCCGAAAAACTGAGAGTACTAATTTAAAAATGACCATAGTTTTAACCGACGATATTCTGGTCTGCCAAAGACCTCGTAGATTGTCATTTCCTGAGAAATTGGCAGTCGAACAGCAAATAAAAGGGGGGGGAGGGGGGGAATTTCAATTAACGTCACACTGGAGCAACACAATGGGCTAACAAATAAAAGAATGGCTTCAGACAGGTATTATTCAACGCTCTTGCTCCGACTACGCATCCCCTGTGGTGATTTGTCGCAAAAAGGATGGCTCAATCAGACTCTGTGTAGATCAGGAAATTAAATAAATCAGGAAATTAAATAAAAAAAATGGTTAAAGATAGGTACCACTAATTTCTGATGTACTCGACAAGTTGCAACCACCAGCCCAGGTTTTCAGTTGTATTGATTTAAAAAATGGTTTCTTCCACGTAGATGTCGATAAGGATAGTACCAGATTGACCTCGTTTATTACACATGAAGGTCAGTACGAATTTCTCAAAGTTCCCTTCGGCTTGTCAAACAGCCCCAACGTTTTTCAGAGATACATTCACCACGTATTTCGTGACCTTATCAATGATGGTATTGTAGCTCTGTATCTTGATGATTTAATTATCCCATCCGTTGATGAAAAGGAAGGGGTAAAACATCTAAAACGTGTATTAGAGACTGCTTCAAAATTTGGACTTGAACTAAACTTTAAAAAGTGTCAATTCTTAAAGAGAAAAATTGAATTCTTTGGACATATCGAAAATGGTACGATTCGACCTTCGCCAACAAAAACCGCTGCTGTTCGTAACTTCCCAGATCCTAAAACGCCCAAACAAGTTCAGTTTTATTGGACTCACTGGTTACTTTCGGAAGTATATTCCTGGTTATTCGGTTGTCGCTAAGCCACTAAGTGATTTGCTGCGCGGGTCAACAACATTTTGTTTCGGTCCAGAGCAGAGAGCAGCTTTCGAAACTCTCAAAAATGCACTGTCCGCTAATCCGGTTCTACATATCTTTAGACAAGGTGCTAAGTTAGAACTTCACACAGACGCTAGTAAACATGGTTACGGAGCAATTTTACTTCAACATGATGACGAAGATAAAACTCATCCTATCTATTACTTTAGTAAGAAAACGACGGTGCAAGAAGAAAAATATTCTAGTTACGAGTTGGAAGTATTAGCTATTATAGAGGCATTAAAAAAGTTTAGGAACTACTTATTGGGATCTAGATTTCAAATCTACACCGACTGTTCTGCGTTTCAGAAAACCATGGATAAAAGGGATTTGACTCCCAAAATCGCTAGATGGGCCCTCTTCCTCCAGGATTTTGACTATGAGATAAAACATCGCCCGGGTAGTCAAATGAAACACGTTGATGCACTTAGTAGGAATCCCATTATGTTGGTTGTACGTGATGACGTAACTCAAAAAATTGCCGCATTACAGTTGAAAGATGAATACGTCTCCGCAATCAAAAAACTGTTGGAAGACGGTAAAGAAAGTGAGTTTGTCTTAAAAAACGGTGTTTTGTACAAAATTGTTAATGACAAGGATGCACTCGTGGTCCCACATTCCATGCAAACCGAGGTAGTTAGAGAAGCACATCTTCGTGGTCATTTTGCAGTTGCAAAGACTGAAAATATCGTGAGACAAGATTTTTATTTCCCTAACATTAGGAAGTGTGTAGAAAATATTGTATCCAACTCTGTTGAGTGCATACTAGTGAACAAAAAGCAAGGAAAAGCAGAAGGACTCTTGAATCCAATACCAAAGGAAAATACCCCTTTGAGTACTTTTCACATTGATTTTATTGGTCCATTTCCTTCTACGAACAAACTCTACAATCACATTTTCACGGTTGTTGATGCTTTTTCAAAATTTGTGTGGCTGTACCCTGTAAAATCAACATCCGCTCAGGACGCATTACAGAAGTTGAAACAACAACAAGCTACATTTGAAAATCCTTTGAGAATAATTTCCGATAGAGGTGCTGCATTCACTTCAAAGGAATTCGAGGAGTATTGCAGGAAAGAAGATATAGATCACGTCAGAATAACCACCGGAATTCCAAGAGGAAATGGTCAGGTTCAGAGAATGCATAGGACACTGATCCCTGTATTGGCAAAGCTGTCCATTGACGACCCAACGAAGTGGTACAAGCATGTAGATGCTGTCCAGCGAGCAATCAACAGCACTATAAGCAGAAGCACCAAATGGTCTCCATTCGAGTTGCTTACATGTGTGAAGATGAAGAGTCCGGACGACTCAAGAATTTTGCAAGTGCTCGAAGAAGAATACATCACCTCAATGATGGAGAATCGTGAAAAACTTCGAGATGAGGCAAAGCGAAATATCCTGAAAATACAAGAAGAGAATCGCAAGAGTTTCAACCGGAAAAGAAAAAAAGTTAATTGTTACAATATAGGTGACCTGGTAGCCATCCAAAGAACCCAGTTTGGATCTGGTCTGAAGCTACGTCCAAAGTTCTTCGGCCCCTATCGTGTGAAAGCAGGCAGAGCGAATGATCGGTACGATGTGGTGAAAGTTGGCCATCATGAAGGACCAGGTCTCACGAACACTGCTGCCAATCACATGAAGCCTTGGACTATTGCAATGAGCTAGAGAGATCCAGACTTCAGCACACTACGAAATTTTCTTTTATTGTTTACTTTTAATTTCCTTTTTTTTTTTTTGAATTTTTTAGATATGCAGTTCTGGTGAGATTCCGAGGACGGAATGGGGTTTCAGGAATGGCCGAGTTGTGGAATCCATCTCCATGCCGCCACCAGAGGTCGCATCCAGCGCGCTGAGTAGAACTGTAACTGTAACTTTATTTCCCTAACTCAGTTCGAGTTGAGCTGGACTTGTGACTGTGAACGCTTCCACGAGCAGTTGGAGCGCCGTTTATACAATTCGTGCATGTGCCAGCGTGTAGGCTGTGCCGGCATCCATGTAACCTTTCATGTATATAGTAGTTCGTAGAATAATTAAATGTTGTATTTGTCCTAATCTCCGTGGTCATCCAGCTTCACTTCACCACACCCTAGACACCGTACTATATATATATATGTGGGGGTGCTGGTTTGTGGGCGATTGGCAACATTACGAAAGTTTTAAAGAATAACTAAATTTAATGAGATTTATGAATATTTACAATGAATTTGGTTTAGACAATTAAAGTTAAGTGCACAGCACAGACATCATAAACTCCATCGGCGCTCATCGCCCGTCAACATTGCACAGTCTAACGCTACGTCCGTCTTGTAGCTTCGTCGTCTTCCTTCTGTGTCGCTTTTGACTGCGTTCCTCCAATGCGCGGAATGGCTGCGCAGTGGTCGGAGATGACATCAGCGCGGAGGTGCCCTCTAGTGGCAGTCTGGGCACCACAGATCGGCCATCCTGGGTTCGACTGGTCCACCAGGCGTTTCTGAAAATATACAAAAAAAGGCAAAAGCAGAAGCAAAGTTCCAAAATCTGTCAGTCTCTGTAAAGCAAATGTATCTAGGTTATAGAGCTCTGAATCGTCCTTCAGCTCTGGAAATGATTAAATGAGCCAAATCGTCTTCTGGCTTCATTTGTCGTCTTTAAACGTCGTTTCTAGTCTTTCTTTAAACGTCTTACGTCTTCTTCAAACTTCTTTCGTCTTTAACTTCTTTCAACGTCTTCAAATTTCTTTCGTCTTTAACGTCTTTCTTCTTTCAACGTCTTCAAATTTCTTCCGTCTTTAACGTCTTTCTTCTTCGTCTTTAACTTCTTTCTTCTTCGTCTTTAACTTCTTTCAACGTCTTAGCAAACCCTTAAATCCAATTCCACGGTTTAAGAAATTCAGCGCATGTTGTAGTGAGGTTGGGTCCTTCATGACATCCCTCTTTTACAACGTCGTATGTATTTCCTCCTTTAATTCTGGTGATTCTATAGGGTCCAAGGTACTTTGGTTTTAGCTTCAAGTGCGGACCAAACTGAGTTCTCTTGATGGCAACAAAATCATTAACTGCATAAGATTTTGGTTCCTTTCTTCTTAAATTGTACGTCTTCTTATTTTCTTGAATTTTAAAAATTTGTTGATTTGCATGCTTCCTGAGTTGTTCTCTTTGCGTTTCAAAACTTGCTTGAAATTCAACTTCGATAATTTCTTTGAATTTGTTCAGACTCTTTATTTTCACTTTTTTTAATCTTCTATAGTCTATGCACACACACGTGGGATTCCATCCTTTTTCTTTACAATTACAACGGGGCTACAATATTTTGAAGAACTTGGTTCTACTATCCCTTGATCTAACCATTCAGTAACTTGAGTCTCGACAATCTTTTTCTCTGAAAATGGTAACCTACGTGGCTGATGAGATACGGGTTCATTACTTTTTACCAAAATATTTAATTCAACATTTGTTGTTTTTGTTTTGTGTGGTACATAATTCAAAACTAACTGTTGTACCTTATCCTTTAAGATATTTGGAACGTCAGGTTCAATATTTACATCAACATCGTCTCCAGTTGACAAATCAATTGGTAATATAGACAAAGTATTTATTTCCTCAACACACTGGGATTTATTTTTCAGAGTAATTCCGTTTTCATTAATTAGTGTTTCACCCAACATTAACACATTTAGTCCTATAATAGTATATATAAGTTATAACATCGTTTCCTACTACGCATATATCTGAATCTCCCTCAAAATTATCTATTTGAATGTTTCCTTTAAAATAGCCTAACGGTTTTACACGGCATTTTCCAAAACCAGTCAAAGTAGAATTCAACGGGCATAGTTCCTTAACATTTAATTTGTCAAAAACAGATTTACGAATCAAAGTAGCTTGACTTCCAGTATCTATCAATGAATTAACACTTAAACCATTAATCATTACCATTTTCCTTACTTTCGATTCTACACCAACATCAAAAATGGCTACTTCTGGTTTCGAACTCATTCCGCATTCCGAAGCCTTGTGACCAAACGTGCCACATCGAAAGCATTTAAGTCCCTTATCTTTATGAATACAAAATCTAGAAATATGATCTTTTGATCCACAATTAAAACAAATCTTATTGTTACGATTTTCTGGACCATTGTATTTCATTCTATCAAACTTGACTCTATCTCTATTTACAGTTTCGTTTTTAGAATTAAATCTATTACTGTACTCATTTTTTGTTCTATCAAAAGAGTTAATTCTACCGTGATAATCATGTTTGGTTTTCATTCTATCAAAATTTTTATTATCATAATTAATCCTATCGAAATTCCTTCTATCGAAATTTTTTCTGTCGAAAGCACTTTTACCATATGCAGAATCAGCTTTCATTATTTCATATACTTTTAGTTTTTCCTTAAACTCAAACACATTTTTACAACCGTACAGAATAGTTTTGTTTTCCTGTTTGTCATTTATTCCTTTAATCACATAGTGCATCAAAGCAGCGTCATCGATTTTTCCGCAACTGCACAATTCTTTCATCTTAAAAAAATATTCCTGAGTGGATTCAGAATCCCTCATTTTCCTTTTACTCAAAAGTTCATGTAAATTAGCAGAGTTTATCTCAAAAGAGAATTCGTCGATCAAGGCCTGTTTCAATTTTGACCATGAATTTATTTCTGGTTCTGTTCTAACAAACAAAGCAGCGTTACCACTAAGCGATCTCTTGCCAAAAATAAATTTTTGTAAATCTGACAAACAAAACAACTGAGAAATATTCTCGAAATGTTCGATCCAATGAAAAACATTTTCGTGCGGTTCTGCATTGAACTTAGTAAGGGTACTTTCGATATCAGAGTAATTTATACTGACATTTTGAATAGCATAATTACTATTATTCTTATTTCTACTTGTATATACATCATCACACTGAGAAACATGAGTATTACTTTTAAAATCATATTCACCACATTGCATAGAAAAATCATTACCATCAATCTTATTTCTACTACTATGCATATAATCACACTGAGAGTTATGAGTAACACTTTCAACATCACATTCATTGCACTGCATTGAAAAATCGTTTGTTTTGCGTATGTCTTCTGATTCGGATTCAGACAGATCGGCGCGTTCGTTCTCGACGAAGCTTTCAAGGTTACATAACATAGATAGAATTCTTTTTGCTAGTTCCGTTTTCGTGCCTTCGAAAGAAATGCTTAGCAAACAAGATATTGCAATCAATTCGTTTAGAGAAAAGCTATCTTCTTTATTTTTTAATTTCTCGTCAAATTCTTCACTATCCGTTCCGAAATTAAAGCCAGAAAAATTTTTAACGTGACTTCTATTCGATCGATTGCCGTCATTTTCGAAAATGAATCTATGCAAAATTTTTATTTTGTCTGTCTTGCAATTTTTCAATGCAACGCTGACTTCTTTAATATCATTCAATATCATCTTGTATTATGGAATGTTCACGTACCTTTAAGATGCTTGGCAACAAGGAGCAGCTTGGAGACTGGAGAACATAGTTCGGTTTTTTTTTTTAAATATCCTTTCGAAAATACTGTCTGGAATCTTACTAGGCGTCTATCCCACTTCTGAGATGTGGGGGTGCTGGTTTGTGGGCGATTGGCAACATTACGAAAGTTTTAAAGAATAACTAAATTTAATGAGATTTATGAATACTTACAATGAATTTGGTTTAGACAATTAAAGTTAAGTGCACAGCACAGACATCATAAACTCCATCGGCGCTCATCGCCCGTCAACATTGCACAGTCTAACGCTACGTCCGTCTTGTAGCTTCGTCGTCTTCCTTCTGTGTCGCTTTTGACTGCGTTCCTCCAATGCGCGGAATGGCTGCGCAGTGGTCGGAGATGACATCAGCGCGGAGGTGCCCTCTAGTGGCAGTCTGGGCACCACATATATATATATATATATATATATATATATATATATATATATATATATATGCAGGGACAGATTAGTAAACCCGACCAGACCTCGATGGACGAGATAACTCGTCGAAACCACTTGGAGGGTTGAAGGCAGGACAGAAAATCAAAATATGATTAGCACTAAAAGGAGTTGAGCATGAGTGTATGAGTACGATTGGGAGCGCTCTCTCCAAGTAAAAGATGACGGTGAGTGAATCGCGTATGACCAGTGCGAAGATGGGTGGCTCAGGTGTCAGTCCTTTGCACGAACTTAACTCTTCTGGTGGTTGTCTCGACGACGTGTCACGGCATTAGCAAAACTGAGCCAGATCTCTATAGATGAGATATCTCGTCATTAAATGAAAACTGACCAGATCTTTATCTCGTCATCAAAATATCGGCAATGTCTTAATGACGAGATACCTCGTCATTAGCAAAATTGGTCAGATCTTGATGGACGAAATATCTCATCGATGCATTCTCCAAACTTCCACAAAGTGAGGGCATGTGAGGCCACCAAAGAATCACTTTGGACTCTCAGGCACTTGAATGATGAGACTGATGCAATCAAAGGATGATAAAATTTATAATCTTTTGGAAACGCTATCGTAATGAATTCGTTCGCTAATTCCATGATGATACCCATTGTCTCTTCTACTATCTACTTGAAGCAACTGAATTAGTATAGTGGTCATAGCGCTTGTCTACCACCCAGTAGGTCCCGGGTTGGAATCTCGGTTTTGTAAGGACATGGATGTTGGTTGCTTGAATCTTGTTCTTTGACTCAAGGGCCATATTTGGCCATGCTGCACAAATACGAGAGAAACAACATCAAGTAGTGGACACACACAATGAAAGTCACAGAAGAGAGAAATACACCCAGAGAAGAATCGAACCTGACAGAAATACAACTTGCAGGTTGTTAACGCAGTGGGCATATCCACTGAGCCGCGATGGTCCCGTATGGGGAGGTAGTCGCACTGGAGGAACACAACGGTCGATTGTCGGCAGTCAAGGATCCATTCCGATTGGAAAAATCCGAGGACAACAACTTGTCATTTCGAGCCACGGTCAGATGACGAGGTCAACACCTGAGCTGGTACCCCACTCTCTTAACTTCCACGCCAAATTGAGGACATTTGAAACCATGACAGATTTTCCAGTGTTGCATTCGAAGATGTCGTTTTCATCTTCTCCAGGAGATTTAACGTGCACGAGCCCCCGCATGCACGACTTCCCCCTATCAATGTGGATAATTGTCCCTTATAGGAGTAGCGGTGGCTCATTCACTGGTTGCTCCTTCACAACTAGCAGTCGGTTCGTCCCAAGTGCCGAAGAAGTCAGAGATCAGGCATTATTTTTTAAATAAATCTTCTTGGGGACACAAATGTCCTATAAAATTCAAAAAGCGGCTGTATGGGGGTGATTCCATACATGCTGGGAACTGCGAAAACCTTTTATCACAAAAGTTTACAAATAGAACTAGTACTATGGCCAGTCAATTGAATACATGGACTATTGTTCACCCAGGATGATCATGTTCAGCAAGTTTGAATAACAAATTGAACGGAAGACCGAACGCAACTGACTCGAATTTTAGCAAAATAAAGTAACCCCACGGTCATGCACCAATTTTGGCGGGTTATCGCATGAGTGGAGCGTTAAATAACCATCAATATCAATAGAGCCTCTGAAATAAGCTGATGATAAAGTAAAACCTCTTAATCACAGAGGGAAATATAAAAGTAGGATAAGCAATGGTAACCTTTTTATATGCCCACGATGATGTGACCAAAACTAGTAGTAACGTGACCTTTAGACTACTTTCGAGTGGAAACGAACATTCATCCTCTGATTGGTCCGCGCGACATAGTGGTAGACTTCGGCGATTTCACCACCTTTATCAACACTCTAGAAATACGCATTCACACACCTACCCTGTCATTAAGATTTTATATCGCCAAACGAGGCGATAAAATGCCAAATCGGTAAACCAAATCAATTTTTCATCAGAGCAGTTACGTGACGACAAGTCGAAAATGGTCACACTTTTTGAAGCTCCTTTGAATAACAATGCTTCACGTTTATGCTCACAACCAGTTTGGCCCGGCTTGGCCAGATCGGACCCATAAAACCAAAAAGGCTCTCAATCAGACTTGCAAAACTTCTGAAAATTGGAGAGCGCCAGTGTACTTAACAAGAAACAAAGGAAGTTACGGAAGATATTCCTGAGATATCCGTAGATAATAACGTCTCACTGGAGCAACTCAACGGGCTATTGGCGAGGTTCCGGGATCAACCACGAAGGAAAAGATCCGAGGACACCTCACAATTTTGAATCACGCTCAGATGGCGAGGTCAACACCTGATCTGGCAGTTCACACTCCAAACTTTCAAACCACGCCGACGTGAGGACGTTTGAGGCCTGGAGAGATTTAAAGTACACCAGCCCCCACGTACACGACGGTCTTTGATTGGATCGAGTTTTGAACTCGCAACCCTCCGGTTTCCAATCCGCAACTCTTCCAACCGGGTTACCGCGGCCTTGCATTTAAAGGACAAATGTCGCTAGTAAACACTGGCTTGGTCAGGAGAGTTACATTGTCCTGTAATATCAGCTGCATCGAGCAAGCAATTGTGGAAAGTGAGAGCAAAAAATGATCTATAAACTATTTTCTGTCAAGCTAAATGTAGGTGGCTGGTTGTTTGGTGAGTTGGTTGGTTGGGGGTTTTATGGCGCAAGGGCCAAATGTAGGTTGCGGCAGCGTTTCTGCTGAAATACATGTTTCCTGTACCTATTCCAACCATGATGTCAGTTGTCTTATTTTTCGAGTACAATTTCATCACGTCGATAATCAAAATTCCAAATTTGATTGGTCGAAACCAATCAGATTAAACGCCAAACGTTGCAGAAACGACGATGAACTAAGGTAACCCCAATCACGCGAAAATATTTGGACAGCAGAAATAAAATATTTGCTGACCGTCTGGTTTGTTTTCGTACACTGACTATCCCAAACTATTGCATTTCGTCTCAGACAAACCAGTACAGCTGTATATCCGATTTCCCTATCAACTGGTAGGATTTTCCTTCTTGGAGCATCCCTAAGTAAACACGGGCATCACAAACCCGACGTACCCGAGTGATGTTTTCTCCTATCCATCTTTACTCTCGTCACTTCATATGCTTTCTTTATTCCTCCCTCATTGTGGTTGCCTCTTCGGAGGTGACGGCTCCCCTTGAGAAGCTTTACGCCCCTTTGCTGTTATCAGCTCCTCTTGGGGATTATACCAACCACGTGTTTGCCGTGCGTGGGGACCCGTGTCCCTGGTAAGGGGGATCCTGGCAGTTGAGGGGCGACACACTGACCCAACACACTGCTTCGGCCCTCGCTTCAGGTAAACGGGATGTGTGCATTAGTCCCGTGTGCATCAATCGGCTGGTGGGTATCTACCTGCTTGGATCGAGGACTCACCCAATCACTGGCACCTCCTTGAGGCTGACACAGGAGTGACGCGGGTCCGTACAGTCACCGGCTAACACTGGTGCAGGCCATCTGTATCCCCTGGTTGGGCTCCGTGGTGGGCGGTATCGCCGGGGACGGAGTCTTCCAATCAACGTCATTGATTCTCTTACAACACAACGCAGGGTGAGCATAACGTGCGTCGAACCGCATGTGTTCGTTAAAGGAACCTACGTCAACATCCGCGATATCATAGAAAACGTAACCAGTAACGTGGATGTGGAAGAGGGCATTAGGAATTTCATCAACCCTGGAAGATTCAAATACGTGAATGCTTTTTCTTTCAATACGGTTTTCTTCGATCGCGATGTACCGAGGAATGGGAAACTGGTGATGATCGTTATAACCCTTAGGTGGGAAGTTGCTGGTGCAGTTAGGATAGATCTGAACGGCGACGACGAAGCGTCGAGTTATCCTCATGGGCCGTCCCTTCAAACCCAAAAGAGGTCCAGATCGGGGGACGCAGATGGCCGCGTGAGAAGGGAGGGAAGACGGTGTGCATGGGAGACCAGGTGACCTCAGGAGAACCTTCTTCGGGATCGGTGGGGAGTTCGTGAACGGGGTCGGTCTGACGATTACCGCCGAGGGTGGCTCTGGCGGTTGGGGTCAAGACGGAGGGAACGGACTGCAAGGAAGGGACGGCAGAAGCGCCGTGGTCCCGGGGAACGACACGTCCTCCGGGACACAAGTGTGTTTTTCAAGAATTCTATGCGATGGCAACAAGCTCATCCGCTGCGGGTCAAATGGTTTCCGCTGCGGGTTGGGTGATAGTAGCTCCTGGGGGTACAAGAGCCACGCGTCTTTTGAAATCTTCGGTGGAAGGGGAGGAGCGGGAGGGGATGGTTGTGACGGTGGCAGGGGAGGAGAAGGAGGCGCACCGGGGATTATTCTGTCACTCGAATTTGGCAACAACTCGGGGATCTGGCAACGCAGCAGCGCAGGGAACGACGGGAAGGGAGGGAGAGGCGGGGCAGGGGGTAGAGGAGGAGAAAATGGCAACGACGTAATTGCGCGTTGTACTTTTACCGTGTCGGAGCAGTCCTACCGTTGGGAACTTACCAGCAGGTGGTACTTGGTGGAGACAAGACACAAGGGCAAATCCCTGTCGGGAAGAAGTGGTAAGAACGGAGCCATCGATCGAGGTGTGAAACGTAGAAACCATCAGATGTCGAACTCGAACCATCCATTGTTGTAAATAAGTACAAGAGCTATTTGAGAGAAAATTTGATCGATTGTTCCCAAGCAACACCAGATGGACAGTCTCAAAAACGTTTACGATACTTTGGGATTGTCTGATGAACTGCAGGGCATAGAAAAGCAGTTTTACAGTCTAAGTAAAGATGTCGACTTCCTTTCATTTGATCAGTCTCTGTCGAAAGAATATCCGATTACGCAGAGTCCCAAAACGGGTGAAACTTCCAGAGAGCATAAAAAGCTATTTATATACAGCTACTTTGAGCAGGGTCTATAACCTGAGGGAGGACTTTGATTGCGACTTGGTAATACTTGTAACTAAGCACCTGGATTCAATAACAAATATATCGATTCTTTGAAAGATTCACAAAGAGCAAAGAACAAGGCGGATATAATAAGCAAGCATAGAAAATAATACAAGAGTAGTATCGATGAGAAAATTAAAGAAGCCAAGAATTTGATCGAAAACCTGATAACACCTGAAATAGACAATATCAGTTCGAAGATAGATGATAACATCGATTTATTGATGGATGAAACAGTTGCGCTACAGGAACAGACTAAAGTAGAGAAGCAGGAGTTGGACGAGAAAAAAGGGAATTGGAAAACGCATTAACTCTTAGAGGTTTGTTCGGTGCTTTTAAAATCGCTAGTGTGGTTATAAGTTTCTGGTTCCTGGGTCCCGTTGGAACTGCTGTTAGTTTGGCCACTGGAACTGCAAGTACGATCGCGGAATCTTTGGTTTTAGACGATCAGAGCGGTCAACAGTAAATGTTGCAGTTACCGCAAAGCGTAATGTCCGATCTTCAATCTCTGGAAAGCCGAGTCAAGACTGTTAGAGACCAACGAGTGATTCGTCTCAATAATCTGCTAAATGAGATACTCGAAGAATCAAACCAATATCCTGGACACTTGAGCGATACATCGGCAAAAGTAGCTGACATCAAACAAAGGTTAAACGAAATTGATGCGAATAAGTTTGAACTGGATGAAATCCAAATTTTCTAGAACGAGTTAAAGCAAGAGCTGAAAGGAAAGGAGGGAGAATTAATCGCTCAGGAAGCTGCCAACCGATCAACGAGCTGCAAGAGCAATAGCAGCTGTGGAAAAATTTAAACAACCTTTTCGACCCAGCGCATTAGCGTTTGAAATGTATACCAAATACAAAAATGACAAATCAAGACTCGATTCCCTTACTGATGCTATCGAACAAGCAAAATATTAATTCGAGATGCTCAAACAATACGAAGAAAGAATCTATGTTACCATAGCTCCAATGTTACAAAATATGAAAGACGATCTTAATGACGTAGCAAGTAAACTGGACACAAAATCTCGAGTGTCCCTTGATGTCACCAAGTGGCAGATACAAGGGGCTTTAAGAGACACGAAATTGTGAATGCAACTGCTAACTCAGGGTTTTGGGGTGAAAGACAACTTCTTACGCTGCATCCAACAGCTAGAAGAAACCATGACCACTCTGATTGGCATATATGATCATATTCAAAATTACCAAGAGCAACAGAAGTTGGCCAATCTTATTGCAGACATTGGCTCAACTGCTACGAATGGCATACACATCACTGATCCAGAGCTCAGTAGTGCAGTGGACGCCCTAAGGATAATAATAAAGTCCAATCATATATTACAGAAGTATAAAACAGCTATGGACACCTTCAAGCAGTTCGTGTTTCCGTACGCTCATCTTTACTTGGAGGAGTTTGCGATTCTGTCACATCTAAGACTAGAGAATAATACAGGACTTGATCTACAAAACTGCAACCCAAATCGAAAACATCAAATCGAAATTAGACAAGTACGAAGAATCCGTTTTGAAACAGATTCGATACAAGGGCAGAGTTCAGTAGTCGTTACATTTCTTCGAGGCCATTTTTTGTATGGAAAAATGCGCAACACAAAGACATGATATCGAGAGCCTATTATCCGGACAAGAAGTGCTCGTAAAAGCCGACATAAGGAACTCTGCGTCTAATAAGGACGCTGTTAAGTTTAAGGTCATAACACTTGGTTTTAAATCGAAAAACGAAACTCCGCAGTCCGAAATAAATGACACGCTGAAGGATTTGAGGTATGGGCTATCCATCTGGGTAATTCTTACTACAGATATAACAACAAAATTCATCTGATAGCAACGAACAGACATATTTTGAGTATTATCTTAAGAGAAAAGATGACGGAAGCCCTGTTCACACAGAATAGGTTTACGTTAAGATTAAGGACGGCGATTTCATGCTCAGCCCATACGCGTTTCGGAAAATACAGTTGTTTAATCTTACAGATTGCATTTTTTTTAATGATTTACAAATTTACAAAGACGAAATACGTAGACTTAGAGTTAACAAGGGAAGATTACTACGTAAAGAACAGAGAAATAAATGCTCTAAACCTAACTGTAGATAAGTACTACAAAGCAACAGGTACATATGATTAGATAGACCTAGATGTCAAATTAAAGGAAGTTGATGATGCATCTTCATTACAGGATAACAACTACAAAAAAAAAACCTCGAAATTGATAAATTAGAAAACACAACTGATCAAGAAAATAGTGAATATGAAAATGTCGATAGTAAGTCAAGTTGTTGATTTTCGTGGATGAGACCACGAAGGTTTAATATTTTACCTGGAGCTGATGCGTCTTTTGTAGAGGAGGAAAATTTAATAAATAGCAGAGAACTTGTAAATTTTAATCTAATAGAAGCCGTTGATCCTATCATGGATAAATCAGTGGAACGAAAATATTGCGTTGAAGGTCAAATAGTCATTTTTCAGAGAACAGTATTCAAAGACAGTATTCAATATTAGAAGAGCAGTAACTTGAAAATTGTGAAAAGAAAGAACATGAAGCGCTTCTAGATTAAATAGCTGCACCATTTATAAAATGCATTAAATCACTAAAAGATGTAGTGTCATCAAATACATCAAGGACGGTGAATACTGCAAATAGTGATTCATCAGAGAACATATTAATTAATTATACAGATTTTAGTCAGACACTTCGAATTCATCCTATAGGATGGCATTTGAATTTGGTGGTGGCAAGAGTAATAGGGTAGGGTTGGGTATTTCAATTAACGTCACACTGGAGCAACACAATGGGCTATTGGTGACGGTCCGGGATCAATCCCAAAGGGAAAGATCCGAGGACAACACCACGTAATTTTGAACCACGGTCAGATGACGAGGCAACACCTGAGCTGGCACCCCACTCTCCAAACTTCCACACCACGCCAACGTGAGGACATTTGAGGCCACGACAGATTTAACGTGCACCAGCCCCCTTTGTACACGACGGTGTTTGGCTGGATTCGAACTCGCAACCCTTCGGTTGCTAGTTCGTTACTCTTCCAACCGGGCCACCGCGGCCCGCCAAGAGTAATAGGAACTTGGAATTAGTATCTGGTTCAACTGACATAAACGGCAATCGTACTCTTGGACAGATCCTTATTCATAAGATGTGTGGCAGCACTCCGAAGTGTGGACTATGTACCCCTTGTCAAGAACATACTATGAGAGTAAATAAACTTACAGCAGAAATTTTACCAATTTTAGAGAACGATTGCTTGCACACTGGGGATGATTTTGATGGCAATTATGATAATCAGCCTCAATGGTACCTAGACTTGTGCATAGATGATATACTCCATAACTAGCATCAGAGTAGTTTAATCGTTCAAACTGTAAATTAATTGTTGAATGTTCACAATAAAAATCGCTTAAACTTCTTATGTCTCCTTTATTCAATCCGCAATCCAACAACAAGCCGAGTATTCATTACGGGGCCTGTTGGAGAAATTTGGCTATTGTGCTCGACCGAATACCAATTTTTTGTCTCACTCTGGTTATTTATTGTTTAATAAGGTTAATTAGACGTAACAGAGAGCTTATGTTTGAGAAAATTAAGATAGAAGCTTTCTGTTACGTCTAATTAACCTTTTTAAAGCAATAAATAACCAGAGTGAGGCAAAAAAACAATTTGTCTCCAATAGAACTTTGTGTTGCTCCAGAGCGACGTTAATTCAACTACCTACCATATCTTATATTAATAGGTAGGTATTTTAATTAACGTCACACTGTTGCAACACAATACCGTATATTAAGAATTACTATTGCTATTTTTAACAATCTATTTGAACGTAATTTTTCGCATTGGTAGATGTCTCTAAAGTATCATTGTAAGAAATTTCTATAAACTTAGTATCTTATTACCGAAGCTCTATATTTATGTTAAAACTTGTAATGACCTAAAACATAGTTTTAAAGACCTAAAACATGAGTGGTAAACCTAATTTTAGATTCTTAGCAGCTAAAACCCGAGGCCCACTGATTACACTGGCTAACCATTTAAAACTTTTTGATAACATGGATGAAATAAAGCTTTTCTAGCTAATTTTTAAGAGTGAAATTCAAGTGTGACTAAAATATCTCCATTACGTATAGATGTTTCTAGGTGGTACCAGTTGCTATATTCTATGTTTGTATATATAGTATATGTATACATAAAAATATACGTATATATACAAACTTTCAGGGGTGCTAGAACACACCTAAAACGACTTTCCTGATTGGATGCATGGTCACAAGTAAAGCGGTTACTCGCTAGAGGGCGCTTTCCATTTCTCCACACACACGCAGTCTCACGTAACGTAAGAACAGGACTGGCACGAAATATCAAAATAGAGCTTTATTTAAGACAAAACGTCAGTCACTGCTTGAGATGACGAAATGGAATCAAAATTGCAGGCATTGAATAAATGCACAAATTAAATCACATGTACAAACATTAATCAGTAAATACTGCAATGAATTATATTTACAAAAGGTGCTCGAAAGTGCAACCCCTACTTCTGATACACGCTTTGCATCGTCGTCGTAAACCTTCCCTTATGGAAGAGTCCAGGCATTTCGCGGGCGGCTGCGGCAGCAACGGGAAGTCTGGCAACTAGTTTCTCATTGGAAGCAATGGGAGTGTCGTACATAAGAGACATCAGATGTCCCCATCAAAAGAAATCCAGAGCGGACAGATCTGGTGAGCATGGGGGCATGTGATGGGTCCTTCTCGGCCAATCCATTTGCCCAGAAATGCCGCATGCAGGTATGCGCACACCAGTGCGCTGAAATGAGCTAGCGCGTCATCGTGCTGCAATTCCATTTTATGGCGGATGGCTGCAGGTACATGCTCCAACATTTCAGGCAAAACTTTTTGCATGAATACCCTCCCATTCAGACGTTCCGATAACAGATATGGGATAATAAAGTAGTCATCCTCTAGCGCTTGAATAAAGTAGTCATCCTATCCGCTTCACTTGCGACCATGCATTTTATAGTGGGTATTTACCCAATGGGCTATTGGCAACGGTTCGGGATCCTTCCCGATGGGAAAGATCCAAGGACAACGCCTCGTAATTTTGAACCTCTGTCAGATGACGAGGTCAGACCTGAGCTGGCAACCCACTCTTCAAACTTCCACATCACGCCAACGTGAGGACATGTCAGGCCAAGACAGATTTAACGGGCAGCAGTCCGCTCTATTCGACGGTCTTTGGCGGACAGTTTCGAACTCGCAACCCTCCGATGGCATGCCATGTAGTATGAAAAGTGTTTGTTTCACTGTGTTCTATCAACAATAAAAGGTTGTTGCATTAGTTTTGAATTTGGGAGAGGGAGAGAGAGAGAGAATAATGATCCTTTATATCTAAATTCTTTGTAAAGTAACCAGGGTATGAAAAACTCAGGATTTAAAAAAATCATAAAAGTCAGATTTATTTGATTTAAATCAGTTTTTTATTTAAATCAAATGTTACATTATATATTTATAATATGAATAAAGTGTAGCGAATTTCTGTAGTTATTTTTACATAAATTAATTAATCTGTTAAATACTTGTTTTAACAGATTAATTAATTTATGTATATATTATATTATATAAATTAATTCCAATATAATTTATGTATATAATTATATTGGAATGCTTTTGTGATACTGGAGAAAACTTTTTCATTGTGTTTAAGTGTATTTTTTTCATAAACAGACGACAACTTATTTTATGTATTTAGTTCTTAACTTTGAATCAAAAATAACATATGCATCTTGTTCCAATGTCAGATCATCATGCTTTAAATTTTATTTCAAAATTTGAAAGGTACATAAGATTCCAATTAAACTTTTTTTTCTTGTTAGGGTAAAGCTTTGGTTAAAATTTTTGAACCTAGAAACTTTATTAGTTTCAGGAGAAAGGTTTGTGAAAAACAAGCTACGAGTTAGCAAGAAACACTTTCAAGACGGCATTTTCGGATTGGAGAAAAATACGTTTAATAACGGATGCCCTTCCGAATAAAGAGAATTCGGAATGCTCGGTCGTTGAAAATGCGAGGTGTGGCTATTAAATAACCGGACTGATCGTCCTGTAGACAATCGGTGAGCAGATTAAAATTTTTTAATGTTTGGCAGACCTAAGAAATTTTTCCAGTTACAGTTATTAATGCAATTGCGACTGCCTCGAATTTCAGTGGAAAAAACTGCGCGATTAAATTGACCGGATCTCTGTCTAGTGTCTTAACTTGCTTGATGACATGGAATACACACATTTGGTTCAGTGCTCTAAAGGCCTTTTTGGACTTTTCTGTGAAAATGAAATGACTCTCAATATGTGAAACATAAGCAGTGCTCGCCAACATCACTGCTGACGTCATGTTCACCATGATGGAATCGTAATACTTGAGTAGCCCCGAAGTCTTTAGCCACTCTCTTTTTACCCCTTTCTTGTGTTCCTGCTTCCCTGCCAGGCTGGCAGCGGATGGACTGTTCTGTTTGTTTAGAGATTATTTTGAATGTACGCTGTCCATTTCTGACCGACCTGACCTGCATTACTGGAACTGCTTTGTGAATAAATTGTGGTATTTTTAAAGTGTCTTTTACTCTTTGCTGCACACCTGCGGGTGCCACAAACACTGGAAATTTGCTCTTGTTCCTCTCCTACAGCGAAGTGCCAGACGGTATCAAGTTAGAATTTATGTTCTATACTACTCACCTTCCTAGTGTCCTGATTAGATACAGATATGAATACTTCATTTCTGTTCCTTTTTCTAATTGTATGATTTGTTCGAAAAAGAATTTCTAATGTATTTTTTCCTTCAAGTAATGTTTCAAACTATCAACAGATCAACAATTTAAATACATCGAAAGGGCTTGTTTTGGAATATTTTCGCATATTTAAAAAGCATTCACTTAAGAAAGAATCAACTGAAATTAAAGAAACAAGTTCTCACATCAGTAAGATTTTATAATTCACAAATGGCTTTCATAAATTAAGTTTTTTTTCTAAGTTCAGAAGACATTAAAAAATTGCTAATTTGAAGCATTTATGCAAAAATATATAAATACTTAGCTTTTAATAAGAAATACAAGGCAAAAGTGAAAATGGTTTTTAAAATCGTAGAGAATAAAACAGCCAGAGTAAATACAGTTACGGATGGGGACTTAATAAAGAATCTGCTTTATCGTATACACATCGTGTATTTGAAGCTTGTGCTACAGCAGTCCTGAATATTCCACAATTAAAACAAATCTCGACATCATTTGAATAAACAACTCCACTCACTTAAGCCAGCCCCACTAGCATAAACTTAAATGTACATCTATAAAATAGGATGTGTGTGTGTATGTATGTGTGTATATTTTCTTTACAAATCTACACCGTTTGACCAATCCACACCAAATTTGGTACACTTATACTTTAGAACACTGCGGTCAGCATAGGCTAACTCTTAACCCCCGTTCTATTGGCCCTGGGGGCTAAAAACTATTCGAAATCGCAATAGAAATTACATTGAGTATAGATTGATTGCTTTAGGCAGCATTGGTTGCTTTACCAGTGTTGATCGAAAAACAATTTTTTCCGAAACAAATTAAATTATAATATTTATGTTTGAACTGACTTTTTAGTTCTTCCCATGATGTAAATAAATTATAGATATTTTACTGATGAAGAAAGAATGTTTTAAAATATTTATTTTTGCAAGGAAAGGTTTTCAGGAGTTCAAGGATTATTTTCAAGGAAAGTTGGTGTATATTTCGACCAACTTTCCTTAAATAATTTATTGAATACGTAATGATTTGTAGAATTCTGTTTCACAAGGCTTTTTAGGTAAAGCGTGTAACTTATTTTAAAATGTCCTGAATAGATACATGTGAATCCTCCTTTGAAAGCAGTGATTTTTCTTTCTGAAAAATTCTGTAAAATCGACCTTCTGCTTTTTGAAAAATTTTTATCTATTCAGTTTAATTTGTCTACACCGATTACATTTATTTTTAACCCAAGTACCGTTATTCCGAAAAGCATAAACGAAAAACTCATTGATCATAAATGCGCAATTTTGCTACTCGGTATCTGGCAGCACCAGAATTAATGTTTACTTTTTTTTATAAAACTTTGTAGAACTTTCTAGAAAGTTGGGGAAACGGAAACTTCCTTGGACTCATGGTGGAGATCATTCCAGCACCGACTCGATTCTTAGCTGGTCGTATTTAAAGGAAGCTAACTCGATAAGTCTTCCAGTTTATCATCTTTCAGTGAATCTGTGAGTTTTATTTCGCTCTTTTGATTGTATAAGTGTTTCCTACTTTATACGACAGTGATAGTGTACATTTTGGATTTATATTTCTAAACTGATGTAAGTACTACATAATTTTATATTCGGTTTTTTTTCGTTAATTTTAGCTTTTTATTGTATTCTATAATAGATTTCATTGTTCAGTGAGAGTGTGCCTTTTGCTTCATTTATGAAATACCTTTTTATATTCTTTTACAGATTTCTTTGCTGTAGCAATGCCTCCAAGGAAGCGGTAGGCGATCGGCCAAGTACAGTCAACGGATAAGATGATGAAAGATAAGGGTAGTCAAGAAACTTCCGAGGAGAGGAATAGAAGACTTGTGATTGCGAGAGAGAGAGCTACTACATTTAGAGCAACAGAGATGGTGTAGCGGCATTTCCCAAAAGTGAAAGTATCTTTATTTGTTGATTGATTGTTGTGTTGTTGGACTGCCAGCTATTTAGTTTTTATCGTTTGGCAACAACCTATTAGTTTTATCGTTTGGCAACAACCTATTTGTTTTAGTTTTGAGTTGTGATTCTGAAGAATACGTTTTTTAACGGAGTAAGAAAATGAAAAATAAAAGAATCTTTTAACGGAGTCAGATCATAATTATTTTAAAAGAAAACATTCATCGGTATATTTATACACGCAACGAACATTCAGAACTTTAGAGGAAGAACACGAAGTAGTTCAAGGAAAAGATTTAATCCCCAAGGAAAGTACTGTTTTTGTCATTTTCGCTTCGGAACAAAGTGCTATCCTGAAAAGTGTACACAGCCTTGCAGTTTGGCTAATGATAATAATTCGAGTCCAGGAAACGCGAGTATGCAGTAGAGAATGCGGCAAGCTCTACTGCTGACTACAATTTTGGGGATTGTCGCAAATTTCGCTTATTTATAAAAGATAAAAAATCGAAAGTGCGTTTCTTAGTGGACAGCGGAGCAGATGTCAGCATCATTCCTGCGACATCTCAAGACAAACAATTCAGTGATTATAAGCTATATGCTGCAAACGGTACAGAAATAGAAGCATTTGGTATTAAAATGCTAACTCTGGATCTAGGACTTCGACGTGAGTTCCAATGGCCTTTTATTGTTGCAAAAATTAATAAAGGTATCCTGGGATCCGATTTCCTTAACATATTCAATTTATTGATTGATTTGCATAAAAAGAAGTTGCTGGATGAAGTAACCCAACTAAGTGTAACTGGTGATGTTGCTTCCATCAGTGAGGACAATGATGTCAGTTTTCTGAACAAAGCTTCAAAATTTTCCAAGTTATTGGAACAGTATCCTGATATTTCCAAACCAAATTTATTTATTTCAAATTTAAAGCATCATGTTAAACATCATATCATTACTAACAGTCAACCTGTTTATTCCAAAGCGAGACAGCTCGACCCGAAAAGGCTCAACACAGCAAAGCAAGAATTTAAGTTTATACTGGATAACAACATCATAAGACTTTCCAGTAGTCAATGGTCAAGCCCTCTCCATTTGGTTACGAAGAAAGATGGTTCTCTTCGTCCTTGTGGAGATTACAGGCAGCTCAACGCCAGGACAGTGCCTGATAGATACCCCATTCCCAGAATTGAGGATTTTCATCACATTTTAAAAGGTACTACCATATATTCCAAGATAGATTTATTTAAAGCTTATTTCCAAGTCCCCATTGCAGAAGAAGACAAATGCAAAACAGCCATTGTCACACCATTTGGACTCTACGAATTTAACGTAATGAGTTTTGGTTTAAAGAATGCTCCAGCAACATTTCAAAGATTCATAAATGAAGTATTCTCGGGATTGGATTTTGTTTTTCCCTACCTGGATGATATTCTCATTGCATCTACTAGTGAAGAACAACATGAAAATCACCTCAAATTAGTTTTTGAAAGACTCAATAATTATGGTCTTCGCATCAATATCTCTAAATCTGTCTTTGGAGTGAAAGAAATCGAATTTTTGGGATACTTAGTAACACCTCAAGGCTCACTTCCTTTACCTGACAAAGTTCGAGGCATCATTGATTACAAACTTCCAACAACTATTCACGAACTTCGAACATTTCTCGGTATAATTAACTTCTATCGACGTTACCTGAAAGATGCAGCTAAGAACCAATCTCTTCTACATGACTACCTTAAAGGAGCGAGAAAAAGGGATAGAAGAAAAATTGGGTGGACCGAAGAGGCTAAAGACCAGTTTAATAAATGCAAAGAAGATCTGGTTAACACTGCACTACTATCATTTCCAAGATCTGACGTACCTCTGTCACTTAATACAGATGCTTCAGATACGGCAATAGGAGCAGTGATCCAACAGTATGAATCTGATGGATGGAAACCTGTCGCATTTTATTCCAAAAAGTTGAATAATGCACAAAAGAACTATAACACATACGATAGAGAATTACTTGGTATTTATCTCTCCATCAAACATTTCAAACACCTATTCGAAGGAAGAAGATTCACCATATTTACGGACCACAAGCCAATCACATTTGCATTTCAACAGAATCCTGAAAAGGCATCTCCTCGTCAACTTCGTCATCTGCAATACATTTCTCAATTTTCAACCGACATTCGACATATCAAAGGTCAAGATAACATCATAGCAGACACCTTATTTAGAATCGAGGAAATTTCCTTAATAGATTATGATGAAATTGCTGACGAACAAAATCAAGATGAAGAATTAAAGAGTTTAAAGACATCCACAACTTCCCTGAATTTCAAGCAATACCCGCTACCTTCTGGAAAGTTTTTGTGGTGTGAAACATCAACCAGCAACATCCGATCTTACATTCCCAAATCGCACCGAATGAAGATATTTCAACAAATTCATGGAGCATTCCATCCTGGAATAAAAGCATCAGTTAAACTGCTGAGTTCAAAATTCTTCTGGACAAACATTCGGAAAGATGTTCGACTATGGACTCAATCCTGCATTCCTTGTCAAAAGAGCAAGATAAATCGTCATACAAAATCCAGTTATGGTGAATTTCAACTGCCATCAGAAAGATTCAGTGACGTTCATATAGACCTGATCGGTCCTTTATCACCATCCAACGGTAACATATACTGCTTCACTTGCATAGACCGTTACACCAACTGGATGGAAGTGGTTCCTCTACAAAACATATTGGCAGATACAGTTGCAAAAGCTTTTTACAGCAATTGGATTGCACGATTTGGTACACCATGCCGACTGGTAACGGACCGTGGTTCGCAGTTCGGATCAGAGGTGTTCAACATCCTGTCCAGAATCTGCGGCATAAAATTGCAACACACAACGGCCTACCATCCCCAAGCCAATGGAAAAATAGAGCGACTCCATAGGTCTTTAAAAGCAGCTATCATGGCACATGGTAACCCAGCCTGGAGTGAAACACTTCCAACTGTTCTATTGGGTCTACGCACTGCAATTCAAGAAGATTCCAACCATACCATTGCCCAAATGGTCTACGGACAAAACATCCGATTACCCGGAGAATTTTTTGAAGAACCCCAAATTCACACAACACCCGAGACCTACGTAAACCAACTACAGGAAACGATGAAATACATCAGACCTAGAACCGTCTCAAAGAAGTATATCCAAAAAATATTTGTTTCACAGCAGCGTGAGGTCCGACTACAGGATCAGAGAGATAGAGTCAAACGATCACGGACTGCGCACCATTTTAGCTTAGCATTGGAAGGATTTCACTACGATTTACATAAAGACACTCGCTGCATGCAAGTGTTACTATTGAGTCTACCTGGTATTTGCTTCAAAAATGGAAAAATTAATCTCTGCCAACTGGAACCACCACAACAAGAACTTTTGACTTACACATCAGGAGATACGTCATAGTCGAAGCATTTTCTTAGTAACATCAGAAAATACAACTCATGTTTCCAAATGACATCATTCGGCGCCACATCAGTTGTTGGAGAGTCCGGATTTCCGTCGACTTCAAGGTGCAAGGGCAGATTTACCACACAGCGGGATCGTTTATCACCTTCACCTGCAATCCGACTTGGACGGAGACCAAGGAGGTTCTTACCAATGGTCAATTTCCCAGTGAGCGCCACGACTTGATTGCGAGAGTATTTAAACTGAAGCAGTTGAAACTGATTGACGTTATAACAGAAGGCCATGTATTTGGTGTACCGAGATGCTGGATGTGTGTGTGTGTGTATACGATTGAATTATTATTTTATTTCTATGATGAGTTTTATATTTTTACATGAATATTATGAATATTTGATTGATAAAAAAAGGATATTTCAAATATTTCATTATTCATAATTTACATTTTGTAATGGAACACGAAAAACTTCAACTCATTAATCATAAAAGCGTAATATTGTTATTTTAGATTTGGCAAACCAGAATTAATGTTTTATTATTTTATAAATTTGATTTAGAATCCCGAGTTTGTTTGAGTTAACACAGCTAAATATTGCAGTCGTATTTGAGCATTACTAAATTTCATAAATCATTATCGTCTTTATCAATATTTTCAATTGTCTTTTTGAATTGCTCTATTTCAGAATAAACTCAAGCAGTCGAAATTCGACACTGCGCATCATTTGTTTTTTAGAATTCTGCATTTTTTCGTCGGAATTTCGTTTCTGTTCGTATTTATGTCTTAATCTTTTACATATTGCAATATATTCAGGAATTAAATGCATATATTTGCGTCCTAAGTATATTGTAGAAGCTATGAAAAGTTAAAACGTATTAACATAAAACAACTTAAATGATTGCATTTTTCTGTGAAAGAAAAGTGATTATTCTAATTCACTTTTCAAGCAACATTTATCCATTTCAACCCGAGCAACGGCGGGTAATTCAGCTAGTACAAAATAAACAAACATCAAAACAATAAATAAACAAATCACCTAGTTCGGTTGTTAAGGAAACGAAGCTAAATCGGTTTCCATGGTGTTGGTGCTGGACTCCCGCCGATGGCGCGCCTGTCGATGCGATTTCCCATGTTATTTATTATACCATTGCGTCCTATGGTAGTGATCCCTCTGTACGCGTAGCTATTTACTCTGTGATCAACACTATAAGCTGTGGGTTGAAATTTCTTGTAATTGTTGCTCGCATTTTGAATTTGATTTCGCCCGAGAAAGTTTGAATTTCTTGCTTGTGAGTATTGAATTTCGTTTCTTTATTTTTCACATTGTTTATCCTCCAGTGTGACGTTAATTGAAAATACCAATACCACATTGTTTATCAGTTAGTATCATAGGATATAATTTCGGAATGGCAGTCTTGGTCATGAAGCGAAGAATAAGGCAATTTTTCTTGTTTCGTCTCATTCAACACATACATGTTCTGTTCGTGTGCTATACAAACGGATTGAATTTGGGCTTTTGTTTCCAGATTTTTTCTACTTATGGGTTTAACAAAATATTAATTAACAAACTGCAGCATTTTTGTAAAATCAGGAACATTTGGATGGGGCTGTCTTAATATGTCTTTGGTTAACATTTATGCGTAGCTACAAGTTTCAGGTGAAATTATAAATTTTACATAGAAATAGACTCAGGTATACTTCTTACGTATTAACCGCATGCCATTGACGAATATCAACTAAGTTTTGTTTAGGGCAGAAAATGTTTAGCAATTGCCCTGAGGATGGCATCAAACATATTATCATTTGATGCTTTTTTTCTCCACATAAACTCCTCGTGGTAGGATTCGGGTTATGGCAAGATGTTTTTATTTCGCCATTTTGCACTTCCCCAGATGCGTTCTATATTCTGTGTGTGCAGTTTCAGAATCAATGAAATTGTATTTGTGGTTCACTTGGCCAGTGAATATAACCAGATTGTTCCAGTTCTTTCGTCTTATACCCCTTCCAACAGATTTGGAGATTAATTACTGGCATGCGGTAAATACTTACCGGTGGCATGTGGTTAATATGTAAATACTGCCCATTGTGTTGCTAGAGTGTGACGTTAATTGAAATACCTACCTGATTGGCAGTAAATTTGCACTTAAAAACTCAGCTATTTTATGTGGTTTTGTGGCACAACCAAGTCAAGTAACTCTCCTGTCTGTCTTGTTTGGCCAAGCTGTGCAAAACAGAAGATAAGGCAAGTAATGGGCATACACACCCAAGGAAACCTGTCAGGAATCGAACCTGTGCCGCCTATAACTCGCAGATGGCTAAGCCCAGTGGACAAACCCAATAAACCACGACAGCCCAAGTACATTTTTATGGATAAAATATCTATCAGAGCCAAAGCACTGAATCTTGCAATACAAACTGAACCATATCAGTAATGTTTAGGAAATTAGCAAAAATTTAGCCTGGGAATGGTCACACAGGGTATGTCTTATCTCGATCCTCCATTAAAAAAGGAAATTCTATGAATGTTTAATTTAAGAAAAATAAAATCAAATGTGTGTGTTGTAAAACACTAACTATAAGTTTTCAGCAGAGCTTATATATATTGTGAATGATATATAAAATAAGTGCACTTTCTTGAAAAATGAGGTTTTGGTACAGCTGTATGTAGTACCTCGTCCAGTGGTAACAGCCCTTTCCACGTTTCTTGGTGCACTTTTTAGTAGCAGGTGAAGGTGAGCCATCTTATATGTTTTGTAAGCTTTCTTTCCTTGGCGACATAAAAAGTGCCCAAAAAAACGTACACGAGGTGCTACATACAGCTGTACCAAGCTGATATAAATTTCTGAGAACTCGTATTCTATGAAAAACCCTAGGGTTTGGAAATGGTTATAAGTTTAAAAGGGAGATAAATATCAACTACTTGTGCCATCACAAGTCCCACTTGTTGTAAGGATTCCTAGAATTTCATTCCATTCGAGTCCAAGTATGACTTGAAAAGGCATGGCTACCTATTACCACTTAGTTAGAAATCCATGAGAACTACCATTCTAAAAGACTTGAGATGGGAGAACATGAAAAAACAATTCAAAGGGAGAACACGAAAGTCAGCTACTAGAGATCATCCCATTCTTACAGATTAAACATTCGTAGATTTTCTTTTAATGGGAGGATAAAAGATAATGCATACCACGTTTGACCATTCCCAAGTTAATTTTTTGCTTATTTCCTAAACATTACTGGTATGGTTCAGTTTGTATTGCAAGATTCAGTGTTTTGGCTCTTATAGATATTTTATCCATAAAAGTGTGCTGCCGCTGTCGTAGTTTAGTGGGTTTGCCCACTTAGCCACCTTCAAGTGATAGGCGGCACAGGTTCGAGTCCTATCAGGTTTCCTCGGGTGTGTATGGCGATTACTTGACTTAGTCATGTTTTTCACAGCTTGGTCAAACAAGACAGACAGGAGTTACTTGACTTGGTTGTGTCATAAAACCAACCATAAAATTTCTTAGAAGAGACTTGATAAGGGCAAATTTACTGCCAATCAGGTAGGTATTTCAATTAATGTTGCACTCTTGCAGCACCATGGGCTATTGGCGACGGTCTGGGATCAACCCCGAAGGGAAAGATCCGATGCTACCAATCATTGTACAACTATTATTTGTTGTGCTAGTGCTGATGCTATGACATTTCCTGTATACAGTGCTTTTCTACAAAGAAAATACAGTTTATATGGCTGATTTAAATAAAAAAAACTGTCTAAAGAAGCCAGGATTAAGAAAAAAGTGCAAAAACAGAAACTGATTTTAAACAATTTAATTTTAACCACTCGAAAAGGAAATCAAAGAGTTAGCTTTAATAATTACTGAGAAAATGTCCTGTGCTGTCAAAAATCAACGGTGAGTGATAATGCAACTGCTCGGATTAAATTGTAATTAATATCAATATTTGACTTATCTACAAAAAATATTAAACTTTATAGTAAAATTGCTTCAATTCACTTCCTGAGATGTTTTATCTACCCTTCAATTCTTGGACTTTACCTATTTTAAAAGAGCTGCAGTGAAAGCATTTCAGATTTCGCGTTCAAGGGACTTAAAATATGAATTTGTTTTCTGGTTTCTTACTCACAACTTTGATCCTACAATATATTTGATTTTAGTATTTTGCTGTACTTCATTCAAGAACTAGATAGATCTGTATATCTGAACTAATTTCTAAATTCCATTAAAGATTTCTAATTGTTTCAAGTATATTAATGGGGCCCTCTTTAACCGAAAATAAGTGTTAAGATGTCATGCTCTTAAAATTATTTTTACAGAAACAAAGTTTTCATTAAATTTTAAAATTTGAATCATGTTATTAATGTGTCTTAATATCAAAATGTTTAAAAAATTCTCCCAATCTATGTAATATTTTAAATTAATGTTAAGATGTTCATAAATAGATCAGCTTCATTTAAATCATGTGATTTTTATTAAAAAAATCATTGATTTGAGTAAAAAAAATATTTTTATTTTCCTTTCTGTATTAAGTTCATACAAATTGGAAATGAAATAACTGAACAAGGATGCATGTTATTTTATTCGAATAAGTTAACTTTTTTTGCACACGGTCCTCCTCAAAATTATACTGAAATAATCTTCCCTTTGAAGACAGTAAATAACAGTATTTGTTGATTGGAATCATAATTACCAGTCAAGTATGTATTTCTCTTGAGCCATGTGCACAAGCCTGTTCACTAGCATAGGTTGTTTTAAACATTCCATGTGACTATAAATGGCATATGGCCAATTTTGAACTGTCCTTCTTGTGATGGGTAAAGATGCTCGAAATATACCCACTCAAATTATTAAAAGTGTGGCAACTTGCATTCTTTTAAGGATGTTCTAGTTATTTATTTAGTGTAGTAGTTTGTGTTCATGAAAAATATAGACACTTTGTCCTGATGAAAGTTTTCTGCATTATCACAAAAGTATTCCAATTTTGTATATGAATCTTTAATTTGGCTATTTTATTTTGTGTAATATATTGGTTAATTTTTATTTCACTTTAATTGCGAAACTTTATGCATTGATACCTAGGAATACCTTACACTGTAATATGTTTATGGGACATAAGTTAATTTGCCTATCTGATAATTGTGTGAGTATGGAAACAAAATGGATTATGGATTGAAGTAGAAAGCTATTTTACTGATTATGATGATTGCAGTGATGAATTTGTTATTGCAAGCTCAAAATTCCACTCATTTAGCATGTACTGGGGGAATGAATGCTATTACCCATTCTATACTGTTCATAGAGAAAAAAAAGCTTAATTTTCTTGTTTGTTATGCATAAACCCTTTTTGTGTGCTGGGAATATAATTTTGAAATACTCAAGAAAATTAAAAAATAGGCATGATTGATTTCAATGTCGCCTCATTTTTTGCACAAATAAGTAGTTTTTGCAAGCAAAATTTTAATGAGATGTAGGAAATTTTTCATGAATTTTGGTGCTAGTTCCTATTTTATATTTTTATGACGATTTTTTTTCTCAAAAACAAGTCTAAACAATTAATTACTTCATATAAAATAACTAAAGAAATTCTCTACATTTTATTCATATGATAAATATATAATACAAAACAATTCTGAAATTTGTCTGATTTTTTTATCAATTTCACACAAGCATTTATAATATGTGTTAGTGGGATTCTGCAACTTTATTTATCTAGATCCAAAAAATTTCATGTCACTGGTTTTAAATTGCTCGAGAACTACATGGGAAAACATTGCTTGTGTATCGCATTTGTTATGCTGTTCTAACTTTATCGTGTGATTAACTTTTTTCTTTCAAAAATGTACCCTCTATATTTCTATTACATTAATGTCCATCATAAATTTTTATGTTTAACATAAATTAAAACTATCTAGAAACTACACGGTAATTTACGTATTTCAAGTTCAGCAAGTTTAAACTTGCACGGGCTAGGGATTAATTAAAATCTTAAAAATCCGATTTTTATAATTTTTTCATACCCTGTAAATAGATTTAAAATAAATATATTAGAGACAGATTATAGTACTATAAAAATTGTAACAAACTTACGAATATTTTTCGTAATGTATTTGAATGTATAAGTACACATTTCTTTACATTATATATGTAGAGTAATTATAATATATGGCATTACAAATTTTTTAATGCAGTGTTTCACATTTTATCACATGAAGTTATTTCTGTTGTCACTTGAATGATTGAAATGTTATTTACTTGTGTTTTTTAGTATATGATCATTTGTTGGTTTTTTTGTTTGTAAGACATTGTTTTCTGATTTCAGTTTTCTGGTAGCACTATTTTCCTTTTAAAGAAAAGCAACAATAATGCATCTGGAAACCTTTACTGTAAAGACGATTGAAGTGTGATATTTACACATTTCTAAGAATAGAACTCAATAAGACAAACTCAGTACAACTATCCTTGAAATGAATCCCAAGGACTTACAAGACAATACAAAATCAGATTGCTCCAATAAAGTACCAGGGGTTCTGAAGCTGAGAAAAGTTTCAGTGGAAAATGGTTACGATGCCGACCAATGTGGGAAACATTCTATGCAAAAACGGTATCATGGCACTCAAGGGAAACAAGTCCAATGTACTATATGCTGCAAAGTGTTGGCAAATAAATACACATTGAAAACTCATATGCGAGTGCACAGCAGTGGAAAACCTGAATGTGATGTGTGCAAAATGACATTTGCACTGAAAAGTAGTTTAATAGCACACAGACTAATCCACTCAGGGGAGAAGCCTTATGAGTGCGAAGTGTGCTTGAAAACATATTTGTCTAAGTATTATTTAGAAAGACATAGGCGTATCCATACAGATGAAAAGCCATTTAGCTGTGAAATGTGTGATAAAAGGTTTCTTGATTGTGAGCGCTTAAAATTACATAGACGTGTTCACACTGGAGAGAAGCCATATGAATGTGACATATGCATGAAATGCTTTACAACAAGCTCAAACTTGCATTCACATAGACGTGTCCACACTGGAGAGAAGCCACATGAATGTGACATATGCATGAAACGCTTTACAACAAGCTCACACTTGCATGCACATACACGTGTCCACACAGGAGAGAAACCTTACGAGTGTGAAGTGTGCTCAAAAACATTTTCAGCTCATGGTTCTTTAGCAAAACACAGACTTCTCCATACAGGAGAGAAGCTGTTTAAGTGTGAATTCTGTGATAAAGAATTTTTCGATAATGGTTCTTTATTAAAACATAGAAATGTCCACACAAGAGAGACACAGTTTGAGTGTGAATGGTGCAAGAGATCATTTTCGCAAAAGGACAAATTAAGAAAACATATGCGTATCCACACAGGAGAGAAGCCCTATGAATGTGAAGTGTGCAAGAAAGCATTTTCGCTAAAGCAATATTTAGATAATCATATAGTTGTCCACACAAGAGAGAAGCCATATGAATGTGAATTGTGCAAGAAAGCATTTTCGTGGAAACAGAGTTTAAAGGAGCATAGTGTGAAGTGCAAGAAAACATTTTCGCTAAAGGGTAATTTAAAAAAGCTTAAGCGTGTCCATATAGATGAATAGCCTTTTCACTGCGAAATGTGTAACAAAAGGTTCATTGAAACATTTCTTTTGCATTGTGTATACAGAAACATGGTTGAACACTGATTCAATGTTACATTCTTTCACTCTATACTTGCTTTTTATATCGTGCTTCTTTGAAACATCACTATTAACTACAAATGACGTTGCCTACTTTCGAAGCATAATCATTCTCATCTCATAATGAACATTAAGTGTGGAAGATACAAAAGCCTTGTGTATCTATCCCCTTGGCACATAATGTACAGGGTTCGAGAACCATGTATATATGCCAGTGGCTCCCTCTATTTTGCACGAAATGGGACTGCAAACTGTAGGGAGTCCTGTTGTGGAGTTGGAAATGGCATGTTTATTATAAAATAATGTTTATCTCTAAATTGTTAAGAAACTAGCTTAATGCATACCCACAAAAATACATTGCATTTGAATAGTTTAAAACACATTGGCAGTCATTAAGTTTTTAGTGTTTCTTGGCAATTGTGTTACTTTATTGAATAGAAATAAATATTCTTTTGCATAGTTCTATTGAAAATGGAGACCTATTGCTGTCATCTTTGTGTTGGTAGATACGGTTCTTTGAGTGTTTAAAAATTCAAATTCTGAATGAATGAAAAAATAAATGTATTCAGAGTTCAAAATAAGAATGGGGCCTCGGTCCATCAACTCGAGTTTCAGTGGGAGCCCTTCTCCAACATTCTGAATTTCATTGGGCTCTTTCCAATATCCACAGCTTCAGTGGGACTTTCCAATATCCAGAGCTTTAGCGAGGGCAAAATATTTTGTTATATGTAACTGAAAAGAAAACATCTTAATACAGGATAGCCAGTAGTTTTTGTCAAAGCAGTGAGGGATGTAATCGATAAAAGGTAGACATTTTACTTAGCACAAAATCACAAGGCTCTTTTCTCACCGTGTGCCTAAATGCACTAGGGATTAAATCAATAGTTATCAAAATAATGAAATGTGAGTGCAAGATAATGTGTTGGAGGTTACACACCCTTTTGAAAAACTTTGTGGGGAAATAATTATTTTTCTGTATTAAAAATGAAATTTTTCCTCTAAATACTTATACTTTTTTTATTTTGTAAATGTTTCCATTTTTCTTAGTCACATTCTTGGTTATCTACCTTTTCACAAAAATATTTTTCTTAACTTGAGATAATTTCATTTTTTGTCATCTTGAATTGAAGTTAAATACAGACTTTAAGAATTATGTTCTTTAAGAAAAGATGATTGTTCCTTGTATTAAGATGAAATTTTAAACTGAAAACTAATTAAAATGGCATGAGTTGTGTTTCCATTTTTATGTAAATGTATAATAAAAGTTCATTTTTGTTTATATACGTACATTTGGTTGCTTTTTTCTACACAAAACATACATTCGTACTCAAAAGTTCAGATATTGGATGAATTCTCACCATTTCTTAGAAATACTGGATCTGCCCTAATATTATCCATGTTTTATGTACAATAAAGAACAAGTTTCATTCTATGGGAAAACTGATCCCAACTATAGGCCCCGCCCTACGATTGAGGAGAGCTCTTTAAGTCGATTGGTCGAGACCAAAGCTCCCCAAAGGGTAGAAATTCCGACTCCCCCAGTCGGGAAACGGAACGGACGTATCAGATGACTGCTAACCTCCACATCATAATTAATAGAAAGTTTACTGATTGTAAAGTTGCAATAAGAGGAGAATGTTAAAGGGAGTGTCAATGCACTTGAAAAAGGTGAATATTTTCAGATAGATAGATTTTAGTAATTGATACAATTAGGAGTCCAATTCACTTTCCAAAAGAGAAAGATCAATACAAATCAGTGACCGAAAAGAGGCTGGTAAGCAACGCATGGGCTGTGGTGGTAGTTAAGGGATGGTAATAATTTGGGGGAGAGAGGAGAAAAATAAAGAGTGTCAATTTGGTGTGTTCATAGGAGTCCCTGAACTCACCACATCGACATTTGGGTCGTTGGGGGAAGGTATGGTAATCTCTGTCAAGATGAGAGCGAGGGCGTTTTTTGGATTTGATTAGAAGTATCGTAAGGCGGTATGCTTTGGAGAAGGTATTGGGAACTTGCGGAATTTTATAGAAGAATTTAGTGGAAAGAGTTTTAATGAATTCGGCAATAGGTTCAATTTTGTGGTCATTGTGAATAATTTCACGTCGGACATAGTAGGGCCCGTTAACCATATGAAGAAGGGTGGTGTTTTGGAAGGCTTGAAGAAATTTAATATTAGAGATGCAAGTAGAGCCCCATATAGGAGGGTGGGTCTAATAATAGTTTTATAAAGGAGGACTTTGTTGTTGAGCGAGAGATGGCTGTAACGTCCAATAAGAGATGCGAGGGTAGATTTAATAGCAAGTGCTTTCTTTCGGATAATTTTGATATGAGGGGTGAAAGAAAGTTTGGGGTCGAGAGTGAGACCGAGATATTTGTAAGTACTGACAAATGGAATTTGTTCATTTTGAAAAATAATTGGCTGTAGTTGAGTGGGGATTTTATTGGAAAACATAAGGACAGCACATTTGGAGGTATTGATTTTAATTTTCCAGTTGGTGAGCCAGAGTTGGAGAATATTGGTATAATTTTGAATATGTTGCATGATGAAAGTACGGTCTTTGTGTTGATACATAATGGCTGTATCGTCGGCGTAAATGGCAAGTGCTGTGCGGGGAGCATTTGGGATATCGTTGATGTAAATATTAAAGAGAGTGGGAGAAAGGAGTGAACCTTGTGGAACACCTGCTTTGATGGGGCGTTGAGAAGAAAGAACAGGATTAACTTTAATTTGAAAAGTGCGGTGCATAAGGAAATTTTGAAAAATTTTGATGAGCTGTGGGGGGACATTAAGAAGGATAAGTTTGTGGATAAGGCCATCGTGCCAGACACGATCGAAAGCCTTTGCAATATCCAGAAACAGGATACCAGTATGAATAGTTTGTGAGTCTCTGATGAACGAATTCAGTGACTTTTAAAAGTTGGTGAACAGTACTATGTTTGCGTCTGAAACCGAATTGTTCAGGAATAATGATATTGTGAATTTCGAGGTGATTATTGAGTCTTAAGAAGAATGAATTCGTAAACTTTTCTGAGAGCGCTAAGTAACGAAATGGGACGGTAGTTTTGGGGTTCAGATAGATTAGAATTTGGTTTGTGAATTGGAACGACAACGGCATTTTTCCAAAAGGGAAATGTCTTTGCTTAAGAAGGTGGTTAATAATAATGGTAATGAAGAATAAAATTTTGGGAGGGATGTTTTTGAGCATTTTATTAGAAATAAGGTCGTTACCAGGTGCTTTTTTAGGTTTGAGATTTTTGATGAAGTTTGCAATCTCGAATGCTTTGGCAGGTTCAATGGAATTTTCATGAGATGTACTATTAAAATTTTGTAAGTTTTGGATAAAAACTTGGGTGTGCTGGGGGTTATCAATATTTTGATTTAGTTGAAATTGCGCTTCAAGGCTGTCAGCAATAGCTTCAGCCTTTTGATCTTTAGAAAGGGCAAGTCCATTAGGAGTTTTAAAGGGGGGATATTATGGACATTATTTTGGAACATTCTCCATATGGAGCCATCCTCCGTAGAGAGGGATTCAATATGGTCTTTGAATTTAGAATCTGAGTGGGTTCGGATCATATTTCTGATTTTAGAACACAGAGTGCGGTATTTGTTTTTATACTGTGGATCTCTATTTTGTTGCCAAAGTCGGCGAAAGTAGTTCCTAAGTTTAATTTGAGATTTGATATCATTAGTAAGGAAAGTGGGAGTGGGTTTAAATTTCATTTTAGAAGCTTCGATGAAGGCTTCGTTAATATTTTTCGTAAGTAAAATAATTTTATTATCCGCGTCATTGGGATTTGTAATATTGAGGGGAGGGAGGGGCTTATTTTTGAGAAGGTCATTAAAATTATTCCAATTTGTAGAAAAACAATCGGAGGAATTTCTATTACTGTTATTGAGATCTAACTGCATAAGAGCAGGAAGGTGATCTGAGTTTAGATCAGTGATAGTATCAATTTTGTATGGAAAGGGAATATTTTTAAAAAGAGCGAAATCAATAATGGAGCCATGAGAGTTGGGATTACGGGTTGGATGCGTGGGGAGATTTGGAGCAATAATTTTAATATTTTTGGTATTTTTAATGTATTCAAGGAGTTTCACACCTTTTCTGTTGTTTTTAAGGTTGTTCCAAGCTGAATGAGTGGCGTTAAAATCACCAGCCAGAATGACGTTGTTTTTAGTGTTGAAAAGATTTTGGAGGTCAATCGTGGGAAAATTGTATCGCGGCCATTGTCATCCTTATGACGAACATAAATAGATGCAATGTTGAAAGAGGGGTAATTATCATCAGGTTTGATTTCAATGATAGTGTTTTCAATTTGGGAGTTATTAATCGAAGGGATTTGATGATGGGTAATGTTATTTTTAACATAAATGCATGTACCACCGTAAATATGATTATTGGAAGAAGTACGGGTGGTATGATAAAATTGATAATTTGGAATAAGGACTTTTTGATTATTAAGAAGGCGTGTTTCCTGGACTAGGAAAATATCAATATTGTGTTGAGAAACAAAATCGCGAAGTTCCTGTGCTTTTGATCTAAGGCCGTTGGCGTTCCAAAACCAATAGAGAGTTTTAAAATTTGAGTTTGGAGAATTGAATTTTAAGCAGTAAGAAATATTGATTATTGTGGTGGGATTTCACCAGAAGAAATGCAATAGTGTTTGAAAATGATGAAAGCTCTGTCAACGCCAGTAGTGGCGTTTCGAAGTTCGGGGAGAGCATTTTCAAAGGCATTGATCATTATGGGAGTACTGAAGTTATTTTCACGAGTAAGATTAAGGACAGCCATAAGGGTGTCTGTACAAGAGTTGTCATTATTTTGACTGATTTGGCTAAAATTAGGAGCAGTAGTGGTGCGTTTTTCAGAAACAGCCCGTGCGTAACTGATTTGAGTTGGAGGAGGAGGGTCTCCGGAAAGGGCCATTTTCATTGGCGGAACGATTATGTTGGAGGGGGAGTGGTAGAAGAACCGGAATTTTGAGAGTGCGATTGTGGAAATTTTGGACATTTGCGGTAATTTGCAGTGTGATCTCCACCACAATTGCTGCATATGAGAGGGTCAGATTTTGGGCGAGGGCATTCTTTCGCTGTGTGGCAGCCGGAGCATCGTACACATTTACGGGGGAGGGTACAGTTTTCCGAAGAATGGAAGAAACCCTGGCATCTCCAGCATTGAGTTGGGCCTTTACGGCCTCGATAAGCTTCAATTTTGATAGCAGTTCCAAGAATTTCTTGGATATCATAGATTTGTTCGATATTTTTGGATTGCCTTAATTGAAGGTAGAAAAGAGGCATCGGTGATTTAGATTTGAATTTTGTGAGTTGAGTAATTTTGAGTACATCGAAATTGAGGGCAGTAATTTCTGCTTTAATAATGTCGGTATTAGTATCAGAGGGGAGACCTCTAATGACTATTTTGACAGGTTTTTCGGAGTTTAGCTGGTAACCTTTGAAACGAACTCCTTGCTGGAGAAGCCAGCGTGAAACTTCTTGGTATTCTTCTTCAGTGTCTACCTGTAGCTTGAGGAAATCACCGGAGAGGGAAGAATTTATTGAAGGAGCAACTCTTCTTAAGGAGAGAAGATGCGGCCAGTCGTTTTGTGGAGTAATAAAGAAGGGCGGTGGTCGCTTTTTGCGAGGTTGTGGTGGAGAGACCCTTTTCCTCAATAGTGGAAGTATGCTTTTCAACAGAAAGTGTGACATTGTCATGAATGCTCCAATCTGTGATATCGGAGTCGCTGTCAGATTGGATGATTTTACGTTGTGCTCTTTGATGCTTAGATTTTGAAGGGTAGACAAATCCTTCATTATCATTATGACGTTTTTTATATGGAGTGTGGGTGAGATCTTTATGGGTTTTTCGCTTGCGAGGAGTACGGGACGTGGAAGTGTCTTTTGAAGTGGAAGCTTTCGCAACAGATTGTATTTTAGGTTTAACAGCAGCATTTTCAGTAGCTTGTGCCTCATGATTTTAAAGTCCTCAACAATTTTAAGCATTGCAGGGATAGAGTCAGGGATGGCAAAAAGGGGAATACCCAGTTTGTTGGAATGAGCAAAAAGAGATTTTCTCACCGATTCCAGGCCTTTCTCGGTTTCGGTGGTTTCATCTTCGGGTTTGCAGGATCGTAGTTTCTTTTCAAATTCCAGATGGGCGGATTTGAGTGCGATGAGGCTGACAAGGTGGCATTGATTGGCGTGAATCCATTTTTCCGAGAGCTTCTGCGGTGACAGTGGATTGAAGGCGCCGTTTGGGAAAGGAGAGCCAATTGGTTCGGGAAGAGTTTCTGCGAGATCTTCAAAAATAATTTTTTGAAAAAGTTCCTGAGTGTGTGCATCAGGTAAATCAGATGAGTCGTCAGAGACTGCGGTTGGTAAGTCCGGTGAGATTTGATGATTTGGAGACAAATCCATGATCAGGATTGGGTGTCAGAAAATAACACTGGGAGTAACGATAAAACACGTCTGTTCCAGATCACATTTCTGAGCAGAATCCTCAGGTTATGGAATGGGATCCCCATTCAGATGGTCAAAAACGTTGTTCCACGAGTAACTTCACGTTTTACTAAGCCTAAGGTTAAACCAGATTTGGCTTCATATCGCCATGTAATGTAAACAATCTTGGCGATACCTTCCTCTGCGTAATGTAAACATATAGGGCTTTCACCTTTTTGAATAAAATAAACACAAGAATAAACGAATTGTACCTGTTTTGTTACAAATACGGCCTTCGAGATTAAACAGATAATTTCGACTTAAAGTATTTGATGTACGATTTTGAATCATTATTTCATAAAAGAGTAAAGTACAAAATAACGAAAGATTTTTAAACAACAGTGATGCATAGTAAAAAATTCAGTCTGAGATAATGATTTTAGATATCTTTTTTTTTAATTATTAAATGTTTTGATTTTAAAACTTGTAATTCGTAGCTCCCATGAAAGTCACCAGAAAGAGAACTTAATTAGATTTCGAAAAGGATTGTTTTTCAAATATATTTTCACTGTGAATAAATTTTACGACCTTTGGACAAGGCGTTTTGTCAATATATGTATATACAGGGAGACCATTAATTTTTTAAAAATGACTCAGATAAATGACTTAAAATTAACAAAAATATTCTATACACTAACAGAAACACCTAATTTTTATTTGCACAGATTTATACAAGAGCAATTCCATGAAATATGGAACATTCAAGAGAAAATGGTTCAGAAAATTTGATCTCGGCGCAAAGACTTTTCCCATTCCTTTCTTCTTTTTCCCCACGTGAATAACTAAGAAGTTAAATATAAAGAAGATAGAAGAAAAATATAAAGGTCATATTTATATATAAAGTTTAACAATTCAATTTTAAAAAATTACATTTCCCAAAATGGATGCATAAGAAGTATACTGCTCTACTCATTTATCGTGCTCATTTCTTCATTTTATATTGTTACTAAAACACATTTAAAAATGTAAATACACTATTTAAAGTGCATTTCTAGGAAATGTAATTAATTTAAGTTTTGATCTTAATCTATTTGCTAAATCTATATTTACTATACAGGGTGTCCCAAAAAGGTTGTTCCGCAATTTATCTTTTTACCATTTGGAGATAGGTAGGCAATGTAAATTGCAAAAGTACACCAAATAAGGCAGGTAATTAAGATATGTGAATAAAATTATCACGTGATAACAATTTAAGCGGATTCAGTTTTAATTTGTTTACAACCCCTCAAGATATGTGAATAAAATTATCACGTGATAACAATTTAAGCGGATTCAGTTTTTAATTTGTTTACAACCCCTCTAGATAAAAATCCGAGATATCAAAAATGTTCCTTACCTGCATCCCTATCATTAGCAGAAAACTGCATTTTTGTAGGTTGAACAGTAACGGAGGTATAATGACGCAAAAAAGTTGACTTATACCGATTGTGCACAGCTGTTCAAGCAGTCAGATTAGGGACCGTATACACTATGCTAAAAAGCATTTTTTTCGGTCAGAAAGTGCAACATTGTGCAAAGTAATGTAGTATTGCAACTGCAGATGAAAATCGCACTGAATAATAGTAGACAATGTAATCTTCAATAAAAATATTGTAGAAAAAATGGTTTAAATAAAAATAAAAGGAAATTTACAACGCATGTTCAAAATTTTTTCCATCTGCAGCAATGCAGAACTTCGCTCTTCATTTTTGGCCATCGTTCTAAATTAGATACGGCCCCCTTCAAATGGAAACTCTTGTATCTCCGTTACTATTCAACCTACAGAAATATGGTTTTTTACTAACGATAGGGATACAGGTAAGGAACATTTTTGCTATCTCGGATTTTTATCTAGAGGGGTTGTATACAAATTAAAAACTGTATCCGCTTAAATTGTTATCACGTGATAATTTTATTCACATATCTTAATTACTTACCTTATTTGGTGCACTTTTGCGATTTACATTGCCTACCTATCTCCAAATGGTAAAAAGATAAATTGCGGAACAACCTTTTTGGGACACCCTGTTATAGTATGTAATATTGTAAGTAGTAAAAATTAATTTTTGATTTCGATGCCCCAGAAAATATATTTTTGCAAGTGTGGGCCTTGCGAAAGTAATGAGTACAATTCTAAGCATGTTTTCTATTAATGTAACGCAAATTTTAATTAGATTAAACGACTAATTTAAATTAAACAAATACTCGTACTTCACACAATCATTGAAGCAAAATTAATGACATTTCTAAAGTTATTCATCAGTTCTATTCTAAAAAACTGATGCACTCGAAAAACCATCTGCGTTATTTAAAAAATAAACAGTTCCTTAAAAAATAGTTGTTACGTTTTTAAATTTAACGCAAAAGTACATAAGTTTGCAATTAAAATGAAACAATCTCTGCAAATCAAAATTCAAATAAACAGCTATCAGGAGCGATCACTCACTTGTAATATATTAATATTATTAATCTTAAACGAACTGCACAATCTGCATACAAGAAAGTACTAACAACTTTATAAACAAGTGATATTTGTTTACTCTAGTGCAGCGTTTCTCAAACTGTGCTCCGCAAAACAATTCCCAGTGCTCCGCGAAAAGGTAGGACATGTTTAAAATTAAAAATATTTTTATTAAACATATTTTAAAGTTTAAAATTAAAAATATCTTTTACGAAAAAAAATGGGACAAAAATATTTGAATATTATAGTGTAATATTTGAATTATTAGATGAATTTTATTAGGAGAATAGCATCCTATGGGATAACTGTGTTGATGTTTGCACAGATGGAGCGAAAGCTATGACTGGTAAGGTGTCTGGTGCAATCGCAAAAATAAAAGAAAAGGCCAAGGTGTGCAGCAGTAGCCACTGCATACTTCACCGAGATGCTCTTACATTGAAGAAAATGCCACCTTTTATAAAAGAAGTGCTGGATGAAACTGTTAAAATAATAAATTTTATAAAATCACGACCTAAGAATACCAGGTTGTTCAAAATCTTATGTGATGACATGGGGAGTCTGCATATGTCTTTACTTTTTCACTCAGAAATAAAGTGGCTCTCCCGTGGTAAAAGTTTAATGCGCCTCTTTAAACTAAGGAATGAAGTCAGATTCTTCATGAGCGACAATGATTTTGCTTTGGGAGAGAAGTTGTGTGATGATCGATGACTAATGAAATTGCCGTATTTGGCAGATATTTTTGCAAAAGTTAATGATTTATGTCTCACTTAAAGGAAAAGCAGTAACTGTTTTTGATGCTACTGATAAAGTGGAAGGATTTAAAAAGAAACTGAAGTATTGGGTAGAGTCAATCAAAAATGGAAGCCTGGATTGTTTTCCACTAAGAAAAGGATTTGGAGAACTCGAATCAGACATTCCTGCGGATATCTTAAACGAGTTTGAAGTTCATCTCTTGCTTTTGATTGATACTTTGAACTCTTATTTTCCAAAAGGATTGTATGAAAACGTTTGGGTTGTAACACCATACTCTATATCCAAAAACCATCCTCTCTGACATCACAGGAATATGAATG
The DNA here is from genome assembly GCA_933210815.1 of Meta bourneti. Taxonomy (NCBI): domain Eukaryota; kingdom Metazoa; phylum Arthropoda; class Arachnida; order Araneae; family Tetragnathidae; genus Meta; species Meta bourneti. The sequence continues at coordinate 59,376,845 of OW119932.1, read as the reverse complement.
CTTGCTTGATTTGACATCAGATACAGCGATAAGATCAAAGTTTGAAACTGAGAAATCAATGTCAGATTTTTGGTGTATGCTAAAAGATGAATTTAAAATCCTATCAGATAAAGCGAAACTTATTCTCCTACCCTTCGCAACCACTTTTTTATGCGAAACAGGATTCTCCGCATACGCCGCTACTAAACCAAAATATAGATCACGTCTCAATGCAGAGCAAGATATTCAGTTGCAACTATCCGAAATTCAGCCAGATATAATCTCATTGTGCAAATCAAAACAGCCTCATCCTTCTCATTAAATTTCTGTTTCACGAAACCAAGTAAAAATTTGTAACAAATGTAATAATGCCAAATTAATAAAATAACAAATTGTGGATCTGCAATATTTTCCCTGAATTTATTTTCAAATGTTTTCTTTCATGTGTGTGTTTTCCGTTTGCAATGGGAAATTAGTGCAGAAAAAAATTAAACGGTGAAATCTAATGTTCTGCAAGCTTAAATGACGGAACTACCTTGTATCGTCAATGCTATTTTGTCTTTCTATTTACTAAATACATTATATAGCTGCGAGATAAAATTTAATGCTCCGGGTTGAATTTCCAATTTCAAAGGTGCTCTGTGACTGAAAAGGTTTGAGAACCTCTGCTCTAGTGGAAGGCGCCAAAATTCGCCAACCTGCAGTTTTGCGTATAACCGTAAAACATTCGAATTTTTCTCAAAATGCATAATTTTTCTCAAAATGCATAAATTTAATGGCTCCAAAACATTTTCTATCAGGTTACAGATATTCAAATTGTTCTCGCGAAATCAAATAATGCAATAAAGTATTCACAATAACGAATAAACATTGATTATACTATGATGTGATGCAACGCTGCTCTTTAAAATGCTTTAAATACTAATAAAAGCAGATAAGTAAATAATAACATACCTGTGAAATGAGTAGGGTAATCCCTTTGTTCCTCTCACCTTGCAATTGTATGCACAACAATATGCAACATTTATCCCCCCTAAAATTGCTACCTTCAACGCTTCAAGTTGCAATCGCTATGCTAAATCCCATAGAGAACTTTCTCCAAGTCGAAGAACCGACCGCACGTCAGCTGATTTTACTCGTAGAACAGGTTTGCAACCCCTATGCGCTCTGTTTACATTTTTAGTTCAAATTCTAAACACGAATTCAAAATGCAAAACAAAAGCACACCAGTGTCATCTCAGTTTACCGTTTCCCCTCACTTTTGAAGACATTTTAATTAGAACGGACTCCCAGACAAGTAAATAAACAATCATAACTTGTGGATAGCTGAGACTGAGTTCTTGAAGCAAGTTACGAAAGAATCGAACAGAAGAATCGATTCACTTTTCACCGAGTCTACCCACCTAAATAGAATCGTTCAAGAGCATGCGATGGCTGTGCCGGAAAGACACTAGTTGCGCTCTTTATCCTTATCTCTCCTCTATGCTTTGTACAGCGTGGTGGGGGAAATGAATCACATTTTGGGCATACGCTGGCCTGAAATTGCTGTAACTTCAGTTCCAATCGACGGGTCGTGGCGAGTGCGTGTTTAAATTGAAGAGTACGACGAGTTCTAAGGTTCCATTTGACTAGTCGACAGTTTAAACCATTTGTGTGAAAATTGTGTGCAATGGAAAGTGACGATTTATCGAAGAATTCACTATGAAGCCAAACTATCACACTAAATTTCAATTGCGGCATAGAAAACGTAGACAGGTTGAAAGAGCAGTTCGAGACGAACAGAATGATATCAAGAAGTTTAAACCTATGACAAGTGTGGAGAGATCTAGAGCTTACCGAAGACGCAAGAAGGAGCAGGCGCTGCGACGTCGGTGGCCCATCTAACGAGCTGCCACCACGCTTAGAAACATCAACATCCACCTTACCTTTGTCAGGAACATCAGCATAGACTCCATACCGTTTGTCTCATACTTTAGCTATCACAGACCCATCATCCATAAGGTCGCCATTGAATACTAAGCATTGCCCACACTCTAACCCTGTTGTTATGTATCCACCAAAACTGGCTAAATAAATAAATGTCGAACAAATACCCGCCGTCGTAATTTCACCACTTACCAGGTATTCCGCTCAAAAGTATTCACAAACCAAACCTTACGGTACTGTGAGAACTGTGCCTACCCGCTGTTTGCCATGGAATATTTTAAACTTAAAAAAATGATCAGTGAAGTAATCTTAAACTAAAAATTAATGCAACATTTTAAATAAAATACATGAACACAAGTATAAAAATGTGTAATTGGGAATTATACTTAAATGTCTCGTAGCATTATTACGATGAAACTGCTACCCTTATATTTTTACACCTTAGAAAAATTCTGATAAGCAAAAAATTCATCGGTAGGTAGGTATTTTAATTAACGTCGCACTGGAGCAACACACGGGCTATTGGCGACGGTCCGGGATCAAACCCAAAGAGAAAGATCCGAGGACAACACCACGTAATTTTGAACCACGGTCAGATGACGTGGTAACAACCGAACTGGTGCCCCTCTCTCCAAACTTCCACACCACGCCAACGTGAAGACATTTGAGGACACGACAGATTTAAAGTGCACCAGCTCTCTTTGTACACTATGGCCTTTGGTTGGATTCGAACTTGTAACCCTCCGGTTACTAATCCGTTACTCTTCCAACCGGGCTACCGCAGCCCTTGTGGTACCATCGGAAGCCATGGTTCTATGTTTACAGAGTAATACGATGCGGACATGCAGAGAAAAGTTTAATGAGCTCACCAGGTTAAGTCGGTTCTGTGGGCCGGCGTCGGATAGTGGACTCCGAAGAGGACGTGGGGCCGACGTGGCTCAGTGGGTATGTCCACTGCGCTAGCAACTTTCTAGTTGAAAGCGGTGCAGGTTCGATTCCTGTCTGGTACATTCCTCCCTGGGTGTATTTCCCTCTTCTCTTTGTAAAACTTTCATTCTGTGTTTATGTCTATTACTTGACATCGTATGTCTTGCGTCTGGCGCAGCAGGGCCAAATATGATCCTTGCGCTATAAAACGCCATAACAACCTACAAACCGGACGTTATTCACTGTTCGTTAGATGTTCGAGTTACCACTGTTACTTACCTTGTCGGTACCAACATAAAAACACCACTAGTAACATTTATGACGGATATATTTACACGACTACAGCAGAAAGCGTACAGCATTAGGAACAAGATGGCGTGTTAGCTCCCCTCAAAGTTTGGGGAGAGGGTCAAGAAGAGTTCGCGCATGCGCAGATGTGAGGTGCAAAAGTTTCAGTTCGCACTTTGCGTGACGAAAGAGGTTTTGATTTGCAGTATGGCTAACGAAGGAGGTCGCCACAAAAATCTCTAAATTCAAGTCTAAAGAGTCTGTTATAAGAGATTCAAATATAAAAGTTGAACAAATGTAAATTCCATATAATAGCATTAAATGAAAGTCAGGTGAAAATACTGTGAGAGAAAAACATAAAGCGTACATTTTTATGGCACTGAGTCATCTTGGGACATTGTGCAAACTAAGACACTAAATCAAAAACAACTTCTCAAAAATACTACTCGATAAAATTAAAAAATTCCTCAATGCATAAATTCATGTCTTGTTTAAGAGATTCAAATATAAAAGCTCAACAAATGTAATCCAATATAATAAAATCAGTTGATAAGAACGTACCATATTCTTAACAAATTCAGTAAAGAAATGTTATATTAGTAATCTAAAAAATTTCCACTAAAAATCCATTTTTATTCTATAACTGGTAACTTTGTTTCAAAAAGTAACAGAACTTAACGATTACGGCAAAGGGTGACAAAGGTACCGACGCTTGATGAATGTCTCTTAAACCATTTTAAAACGTCTAGTTTCAAAACGAAATTAGTATCTTGGACGTTACACAGACAAAGATGGTTATAGAACAATGAAAACAATCATCTTCAAAATTAAATAGGCCATTTGAAAGTTTATGCGTTTCTTCGGCAAATTTATATATCTTTTGAGTTGAGTTTTAAGAAATTCTGTCAAAAGTAATTAACTAGTCACTGTCGAGTATACTATATACGCTCACCTGAGCCCATTTACGTCTGAGATGATTCTGCAATAGACACAAGCAACTGCTCTTTTTCGAAAATTCTTAACAGTCGCTCTAGTTCCTTCAAGATGAATCCAGCGATGCTGTTGGTTGTATTTTGCCTCATAGGAAGTGTAAGTAACTTTTCAGTGTTACCCTTCAGCCTGATTTTGTTAGTAATTAATTAAGTTTTACTAGATTCTATTTCAGTTTTATTAAAGATATTTGTTTCATGTTCGTTGTTCAATGATATGAGTCATGCTCAGCACGTCTCAACCTGTGGAATGGTGAGATCTCTCTAAAAATCTCGCAATCCCATCCAATAATATATCGTGGAATGGGATTCAGTTATTGCTACCAAGTCCTGTTATATGATAAAAGTAAGGTAACTTTAATAAATACCGAATACTTTATTTGGGATATTTGTGTACTTTATTTCGATTAGATTATTGGTGGCCATTTGCATTCATTAGCTTCTTTTTTGTTAAATGGCATTTCTCTGTATTGAGGCATTTTTCATGGTTATACATGCATATATATATATATATATATATATATATATATATATATATATATATATATATACAGGGTGTCCCATAAATTCCGAAATAGTTTAAAAATTCATAAAAGTTGAAGGAATTGGTATATTTGAATGCGGTTTGCGTTAACGTTATTCTCATGAAGGGGGATTTTTTTTGGTAGAGAAAAAAAAAATTAGTTCAATCTTTTGTCAATAGAGGGCGCTGCACGCAACCAATCACAGGAAATATGCAAATCAGAGTCCTACAAAATGATGGGTGTATGATTTAAAGCTCATTTCTGAATTTTCCTGTGATTGAAACGTATTCCTGTGATTTCATTGTGATGTTGACATTGGTGGATAAAGCACTATTGGTTAAGTTGTTTTACCTCAGTTTAATCGAACAAATAGTACTCTAGTGCTGTGGTGTGCTTGTAAACATTTGCCTGCATGGAAATAAACGTCGTTTTCCACGGAATTCTGTGATTGGTTGGGTGCAGCGCCCTCTATTGACAAAAGATTGAACTAGTTTTTTTTCTCTACCAAAAAAAATCCCCTTTCATGAGAATAACGTTTCGCAAACCGCATTCAAATATACCAATTCCTTCAATTTTTATGAATTTTTAAATTATTTCGGAACTTATGGGACACCCTATATATATATATATATATATATATATATATATATATATATATATATATATATATATATATATATATATATATATATATAACTCATACATGTGCCAGGGTGTAGGCTGTGCCATGTGCCATGATGCATGTATAACCTCTTCTGTGTGTGTGTATATATATACATAATTTTAGAATAATTAAATGTTGTGGTAGTCCTCATCTCCGTGTCATCCAGCTTTAAATCTTTATCACACCCTAGACGACACCGTTCTACAAGTAGGGCTCAGCCGGTATTTATACCGTCATCAGGGCAAAGTTTTGGAAAATTGGAGGTAGGACTATTTAATTACAATTATGAGCATGCTGAATAAATGCAGAAAGAAAGACTTAATCCTCACCGCAGAAGAGATTGATGAAACTGTGTCTTCGGGTGTTAAAGTTATTGATTTAGAATTGTTAATTTAAAGTAGAAATTTATAAGAGTGACCCCCGATTTCACTCGTTCTCTTAGTCTATCGTTGAGGGAAGAAAGAAACTTAACTAGAAAAAATAAAACTCGAGCAGTTGGAAAAGAAGTTCGAATTCGAAACTTTAAGGGAATAATCTCCGCAAAGTATTTCCCAACGTTCGGAAAGTGAGTTGCCGTCCCATAATCTTGATAATTTGATGAAGAGTATCAGAACTCTATTCCTGTGCCATCAAAGCCAGAAACTTTCAATTTGTTTTATTAATTTTTGGAGAAGGCGTTTAATATTAAAAACATTCTAGCCGATTTGAAAACGGGAATTTTAATTAACATTCTCGGGGAGAAAGCTAACAATGTTTTAATTTATGTGACTGAACAAGATATGTGTGATTACGAGAAACGTAAATCATTAGCGTTATAGGAGTATCAACACCAACTCCAACGAGACTGTCCTAATAACTTTCAAAATGCGCAAAGAATTGAAAACGAATCGCATGTACAATTTATATCGCGATTGGCAGCAATTGGCTCTTTCGATCACATCCCAGTTATGATACACGGGGTTCATGTCTTGCGATCCAGGTGGCCAAATGTGGTGGCGGAATTGCCCAAAATTCTCCTCTAACCAATCGCGAACAAATTGGGCCTCGGTTATTTCTCGTCGGGTAGCCATTATCACGTTATTATACGTTTTACAACACATTCAAGAGTCCAAAATAACAGTACGGATAACCATCTGACAATGACCATAATCCAGTAAATGAAGAGATGAATTAAAATTAAGAGAAATTTTATATAAGCTAAATCGACTATTTACAAATGAGATGAATTGACAGGGTTTTGGGCCGTCTTATGCCCGAACAATTAAAGTTCACATCTAAGCAGCCATCTGCTGCAACGTCTTTCTTCTTTCTGCCGATTTTGGCGGGAAACTCTGCTATTGCTCGGTGGGCCATGCGTGGGTGTTTCGAACGCGCATGGCGTCTCTACGTACCGAACAACTCCGTACACGGGCGACGAAGGATTTCCGGTATCCCTAATATATATAGTTTGAGAATTGGTAAATGGCAATAAGCAGTATAAAATCAACCGCTAAAGGATTCCTTCACCAATTTTTCTGGGGCCGCGGTAGCCCGGTTGGAAGAACAACGGATTAGCAACCGGAGGGTTGCGAGTTCGAACGTCGGTCCAGCCAAAAGACCGTCGCGTTCATGGGGGCTGGTGCACGTTAAATCAAATATCCTCACGTTGGCGTAGTGTAGAAGTTTGGAGGGTGGGGGTGCCTGCCCACGTGTTGTTCTCGTCATCTGACCGTAGTTCAAATTTACTAGGCGTTGTACTTGGATCTTTCCCATCGGGATTGATCCCGGACCGATCAACTTTAACAATTATCTTAAATCAACTTTAAAAATTTAAATTATAACGATAAATCTGTCGAGATGGGAGGAAAGAAAAAAGCTCATGAAAAGATAAGAGTAAAACTGAAGGGAGGACAGATGAGTAGGGTACCTCGGGGTTGTGATGCGTGTTGTTTAGTTGAAGAAAGTAATGCCCCTGAAGGGTACACTCATTCTGGAACTCTGCTCAAGACAGTTTCGTGCAGTTCTGGAAAAGGAATCACCACTGCCCACTTGAAACTTTAATTTATTTATGGGAATGAGAACAAGTATTTACTTCCTTTTTCTTTTCTTCTGAGACCTTCAATTATTTTCACAAATTTTTCAAAAGTACAATTCTAAATTTATGTGGTTTTATTGAGGAAAATCCCTATTTATATTTATGTGCTATTGTTTTTTTCAATCTTATCTAAGTTTTCTTATCTCTAAAGAATTTTAACATTCTTATGCATATAAATTAAATTTGTCTCATTCAATTCTTATGTGTAAAATGTTTCATTTTTAGCCTTTATCTTTACGAATCTTGCGTCTGGCGCATCTTGTCCGTTTTCGGACTTTGCGCCATAAAACCCCAAATTCAATCCAATCTGGGACAGCGGTAGCCATTTGGAAGAGCAACGGATTAGCAACCGGAGGCTGTGAGTTAAAAATCGATCCAACCAAAGACCGTCGTGTACGTGGGGACTGATGCACGTTAAATCTGACGTGGCCTCAAATGTCCTCACGTTGGCGGGGTGTGGAAATTTGGAGAGTGGGATGCCAGCTCATGTGCTGACTTCGTCATCGGAGGTTGAAAAGTACTAGATGTCCTCGGATCCCTTCGAGATTGACCCCGTCGCCAATAGCCCATTCTTCTACTCCAGTGCGCCGTTAATTCAGCTACCTACATACCTAAATTGGTAACGTTGTGTGCGCGATCAACCCTATGAAATATTTTACCTCTTTTATCGCGGTAGTTTTTCCACTATATATTTATTTAACACACTATACTGCTATACATTTATTTGTTACATTTTTCTTGCAAAAAGTAATTGAGAGAGAACTGAAAATTTGCAGTCATAAGTAGAGGTAATTGAATTAATTAATTGATATATAGGGAATACCACCCCTATAAATTCATACGATATCAGCTACATCTTCCTATCAATTTCATATAGGAACACATCGGGCTACTGGCGGTGGTCTAGAATCTATCCCGATAAGAAAGATCCGAGGACAACAGCTCATAATTTTGAACCTCGGTCAGATTACGATGACTCCCTAAGGTGCTGATTTTGCAAATAATGAAGTTTGTGCCATTTGATAAGACAACTCCGCATGCAAAATTGATAGGTTGGTTGGGTTTTATGGCGCAAGAGCTATATTTGGCCAAGCTGTGCCCAAGTAACTTAAAATAATAGCCATACACACACAATGGAAAGTTTTGCTGACAGAAAAGAGAAATAAACCCAGGGTATGTTACACGAATCGAAACCTGGGCCTCCTATACCATGAGGAAGTGGGATAAGCATAAGGGCAGGTGAAGGTTAAACTAAGAGGCCATATCACCAGGGTACCTTAGGGTTGAAATTATGTAGATGTAGTTGATATCATGAATTTATAGGCGTGCTATTCCCTATATATCAAATGGTGCCTTTGAATTTGCAGTACTATAAGCTATGTCCGAACAACAAGGATAGTTTGCTTTCTCCCTTTCAATAGCAGTACGTAGCTCGAATCTCTGTCACAGGTGTTCTTTGGAACGGAGGGATTCCATAGAATTCCATGTAATCGTTCCACAATCTAGTAGGCCGCCATATTGTAGTTACTATGAATTTTGTTAATGATATCTCTTTTGTTTTCAGCTCACTTTGTCAGATGCGGCGTGCCCGAAAACTCCATGCAAGGCGAATGAGTATTGCGTTGAAATGGGTTTCTTACATATGTGTAAACGTGCTGCAAAAGAAGGTAGTACATTTCTATTTCACTAAAGTACAGAAATTGGCATTATTTCATTATTTATATATTAGCGCATAACAACGAATGTTTAAAAACAAATAAAAATCAACCGCAGAGATTCAGTATGAAATTTAAAACCTTCCAAATAACGCAATTTTTCAATAAGCCTAAACTTTTTTAATAGTATGAGGATTAGTTAAAAAAGTGAGATTTGATTGGTTGTTTTGACGTTTTATTTCGCAAGGACCATATTTGGTCGCAACACAAGACAATGTCATGTAAAAAATGCCGTGATAGGGGAAAAAGACGCATTAGGAACAGAGTAGTGGGAAGAAAGCTGAAAAAGATTGCTTATGCATCCCGGGAGCGCGACTCCAGTGTTTACTAAAGACGATAAACCCTATGTATGTGTAAAGAATGAATAACTAAAATTAATTCAATTCGTTGGCAACTTGCAGATTCCATGTGTGGACATTCCATAGTATAATCGCAAAAACGTGACATTGTGAACATTTTGTCACATATCTACACTGCTGGCCACCCAAATTGCAACACCAAGAAAGACAAGAGATATCACAACAAAATTTATTTTGTAGATAACATGTTGACCAAATATCAAATGATTAAATTTATAGACTTCTGTGAAGTGTGGTTCCTGCCAAAATCAGTAGCCAGAGTAGCCGCCATTGTTGGAGATCACCGCTGCCACACGCCTCGGCATTGATTCAAAGAGACTTTGGATGTGTTCTTGGGGTACAGAAGACCAAGCAGCTTCCACACGTTGCCAAAGTTGATCTGGTGTGGCAGCTGGGGATGTATTCTGGGTCAATCGTTGAGCAACCATGGACCACATGTTTTCTATCGGCGAAAAATCCGGAGAGCGAGCTGGCCAGGGAAGCAATTCAATCTGGCGATTGACGAAGAACCCTTGGACAATGCGTGCCACGTGTGGTCGCGCATTATCCTGTTGAAATATGGCTGTGGGCAAGCCCTGAAGGTAAGGAAGGACAACTGGCTCCAACACCTCGGAGATGTAGCGCTGGCTGTTTAAAGTACCGGAAATGCGTACTAGAGGAGTGCGAGAGTGATATCCAATACCGCCCCATACCATAATACCCGGTGCAGGACCAGTGTGGCGGTGCATAACGCAGCTGTTCAGCATCCTCTCTCCACGGTGTCTCCAGACTCGAATCCGACCATCGTGGTGATGCAGACAGAAGCGTGACTCGTCAGTAAAGACAATTTCATTCCATTCTGCCGTCCACATCCTTCTTTCATCGCACCATTGGCGGCGGAAACGTCTGTGGTTCTGCGTCAAGGGTAGACGAAGCAATGGACGTCTTGCGGACAGACCACTCTGCTGTAAACGGCGTCGAATGGTACGCGCAGACACTGGATGATGTGGTACAGACTGAATGTGCTGTGCTATGGTTCGTGATGTGGCTGAGCGATCCGTCACTGCCATACGCACAATATGCCTGTCATCACGTGAAGTGGTGCACTGAGGTGGATGCGATCGAACACGTCGGTCCGTCGTACCCTCCTGCATCCAACGATCACATATCCGCATTACAGTTGTTTGGTTTCGTCCAACACGACTACCGATTTCCCTGAAAGATAATCCACAATCTCGGTAGGCCACTATCCTTCCTCTGTCGAACTCGGATACTTGATCAAAAGATGATCGCTGTTTTCTACGAGGCATAATTGATCGTTTTTTTTGAAAAAACCACAAGAAAAACACAATTGCCGTACTTGAAATCGTCGAAATCTCCAAGCCTTAAATAGCGCTTTGAAGTGGCGCCACAGGCGCGCGTGATGTGCGTCTGCGCTGAAATTCTAATCATTTGCATATCTCACCTCCGCTAATGCATGTTGTAAATTTCATATTATTTGCATGCTTCCTTCAGGGTGTTACATTTACGGTGGCCAGCAGTGTATATAAATAAGAATGGAGTGTTTGTTTTTACATTGAATATTTTTGACGCTTCTGATGCAAAATCCATCTCTTGCATGTTTGGTGTCTGTCTGTATGTGTGCCCGTACTACGTCCAAACGGTTGAATATGTTTTCATGAAACTTTATATACTGTGAGTACTTACATTCATTTAGTGACTGAACTTGGTTGCGAAAGTCTGTCCGTCTTCCGGTTCTATGTTTGATTTTTGTTTGTACAAGTATCACGTAAGATTTTTTTCAACTATTTAAATTTAATGCTTTATATTTGATACACCACATTTTAGTTTAGTGAATGGATTATTTGAAATTTCTTTGCTTAAATATTTAGGGAAGTTACACGTTAAGACATCTGAGTAACTATATTTAAATCAATCATAATTTGGTAGTTTCGGAGTAGCTGTGAGGTATATTGAGCATTGCAATTACTCGGATTGTTTTATCAGTGCTACTGAAATATCAATTATTTTCAAAACTATTTTTACGGAATTTAAATTCTAATAGTTTATTTATTTCGAGCCTTATTTTTCTTTACGAAATATAAAAAAATTCTGAATATTTGATACAGACGATAGAGAGAATAAAACTATACAGAACAAAACATTTTAAAATAGGACTGGAAGCTAATATAGCAAACTTGGTATTTTTTTAATCGTTTGCTTTTTTAAATTTGTGTCCTTTATATTCTAAGAATCTATTTTGTAGTGAAAAACAGATACATTCATTACTTTTCGTTCGATTTTTAAAAAATCTGTTTTGAGACGTATTTCTGGATTTTGAATTCGATGTTTTTCGTTCAATAACTGTAATGAAGGTAAATAACGGTTTAACCCTCTGCATACGCCGGGGCATAATATAGTTTCCTTCTTTGGTTACGGCAGCCGGTTCAACAGCTTTACATGTAACTTACTGAAACCGGCCGAAACGGCCTTTACAATGCTTTCCCCCAGGAGGAGAGGGAAAATGTGGCGTCCCATTATCACCTAATGTGCTGGTTCCTATTGTCAGGTCGTGGGGACAGATTCTTCCTGGGTAAACTGAAAGGGCGACGTGACTTTTTAAGTGTATCTCTTTTCATTTACTCAACCTCTCATAGACTAGATGCTCGAGGATAAACAATTTGCGAGGCTCCCCGTCGATAACCCTGACATCTTTTTCAACGGGGAGATAAGGCTATTCACGCGCGGGTCTCTTTGTATCACATAAAAGAGGGATGGAAATTGTAATTGGCTGCGGCGATTCTTCAGGAGTCTGAGGTCTGAAAGAATCCGAGCCTTTCGTATCGAGGGGACTCGAAACTTTCGACCGGTTCGGCCGGTCCCCGTATCCAGAAGGTTAATTAGTTTTAAAAACATTTTTGTATGATAATTTTGGGAAACTCTTTTGTTTTTAAATGATACAAAAGGAGGCGTTTATATGCATACTCTAAACTATTCTATGCATTCAAGGTAACATTGGCACTCTAGAGACTTTCCTTTCTTACTAAAAATTTAAATTCTACAAAAAAGTAAAACGTTAAAATGACATTTATTCACATTGTGAAATTGGATATTTAACAATTGTGTACCTATATAATAGTGTGGTAATTGTTATATGGGATGAATAGGGGGAATTACAATTTATAAACTAAAACGGAAATTAGTTAACCAATTCAACCCGAGTAATATATATATATATTACTCGAATATAAAAAGAATGATATAAAAAATGTCTTGAATATAAAAAGAAAATTATGCAATACTTGAACTGATGAAAAGGTATGGAAGGGATGAAATTCAAATTCAAAATGGAGCATGCCAATCAACGACATGAAGTTAAAACTATAGCGCAAAACAAATAAGAAATAATGATTTAAGACATGTTGGTCAACAACACGATGATATATCTTCCTTATTCGGTTTGCTTGCTTATGTACTTATATGTATCAAATAAGATTATTTAGATATGCATGTTTGTTTTTTAGGGCGACCTTGCAGTCAAGGGATTGATTCAAACTCAAATATGTACAAGGGTCACCCACCTTGTGAGAGTGGTTACAAGTGTGATAATAGAGTAGAGGTAAGGCATGAGTTCCATCACTCGACACGATACATTGCATTTAATAGCTATTACTTTCGAAATTTAGGATTTGTTTTAAACCATTCCTATTAGGATGGGTCAATATTTTTACATTAAAAAATCGAAATCGCGTGTGGTGGAAAAGTTATGTACTGGTATCAAACAAATTAATTTGATTAAATTAATTTTTTAATTAAATCAGATTTAAACAGAAAGGAATAACTGACTTTTATACGGAGAAAAGGGTCAGTGGACATTCAAAACAAACTTTTGAAGTTATTGCCCAATTATTATAAAAGTTTCACTCACTATGTGTGTATTACGAAAGGGCATGTGTGTAAAGTCTGGTCTAAATATATTAAGTTTTGTGGAAGTCTTTAAATAATACTTAATCGAAACTTTTGATAAATTAGCAAAAATTGATAGGTCCGATGAGCATTGATTTTCTATTTACAATAGACTCTCGACTATCCGGCCTAATGTGGTAGAAGGGCAGGCTGGATAACAAAAAAGCCGGATAGACCGAAGTTCTATAAATACTCAGTTCCTGCCCCACCCATACCATTTAAAACACCCTTTTTATACCAAACCCGCTCTTATTCATATCTTCTGACATCTTAGTACAGGCCAGTACTTTATAAATGCTTCTTATGTACTGTAATGTACGTTTTCAAAATTTATTACAGAAAAAGGAAGTCCAAAAATAAAAAATATTGTACACATTTTAAGATAAATTTTATAATGTCTAACTTCATTGCAGTAAACACAAAATCATGTACACCGTACAGTATGAATACTCACACATTTAAAATGAACAAAACATTAACGTAAAACGTAAGCTTAATTCTTTCAAAAATTATTTTAACTTATTTTACTGTTCATTGATAAATGATTACACAAATGGAAAAAGCTAGGCCTAAGACGAAAGAGTCAAAACTGAGTTTTTAGTTTTTGAAAAAGTCCTTGATAGATGACTGCTTCACCCTTTTAGCCCTCTCTCGCGACGCAATCTCCCTCCACTTTAAGCAAGCAGATTATGGAGCAAAGTCCAATAACCGACAAACTGCGCCGGGCCTGTTTTTGTATAGATCTGCACTTCTCTCTTTAACTTTGCACACTTGCGGATTCATCACCGAAGATGTTTACAGCTTTTAAATTTAGAAAGCAGAGTGAACGTGACCGCGCAGAAATTTTCCGAATTTTTCTGAGGGGCCTCGACCCCCCGGATCATGGTACCAACAACCCCAATTGGACGCTGATGCCGCAGGCAGACCAACATACTATACCAGAGTGGACTTAACAAAAGAAATGTCCACTTGCGTAATTCGATATCCCATGAGTCTGGGTTATGCAGCACTTTATTGACTACAGCTTGGACATGTACGGCGCCTTACACTATTAGACCTAATCTAACCAACTATTGACTGTAATTTACTTAATTTTTCAGCTATTGTATTGGGGTTGGAGCAGTGTTCTTGGAATTGACATTGATACCGCATAGAATGTGAGAGGCTGCTTTTTTACATTTTTTCCAATGCACCAAATGTAAAAAATAGCCATCCTCTCCACAAAAGTCAACAGGCAAGAAATCTTTTCCAACCCCTCTACAATAGCTGAAAAATTAATTTCGTACAACCTCCGTTATCTTGGTGTAGAACTTACCTAATTGTGATACGTTCTACTCCTATCTTCTTGATTTGAGCTATGGATCTGCCTTGTATTACTTAAACCACACGGAAGAGCTAGTAAAATTCTTCAACAAGTCTGCTGACTGATAGCAATAAGAAATCTGCATTATAGAAATTAGCTCAGAATGGAAAGTATGAGAGAAAACAGGTCTATCTTCAAAAAATGCCGAATCGCATTTGAGGTAGGTAGGTATTTTAATTAACGTCGCATTGGAACAACACAACGGGCTATTGGCGACGGTTCGGGATCAGTCCCGAAGTGAAAATTCCCAGGACAATACCACGTAATTTTGGACCGCGGTCATATGACAAGGTCACACCTGAGCTGGCACCCTACTCTCCAAACTTCCACGCCAACCGAATCGCACTTGAATGGAATAAAATTAATGTTTAGAACCTAATTGGTGGTTACATGACTGAGATGTGCTTTTTGTCATGCATTTTATTGGAAATAAGAAGAAACAATATTAAAAGTAAACGAAATGTTTATACATTTTTGGATAATTTTATTTTAAAGTACGAAATCCACAAAGAAAAGTTTAATGTAGATACAATGCGCATGGGTCTGCTAGTTTATTATTGAAAAAATTCTTTAGCCAGATAGTGTGTGTGTGTATTTATATATATCATTCTCTTTTGATTATAGCCTGTATGCGTCAAGTCTTGAGCCTACGAAGGTAAGACGCCTTATCTGTTGGGTCACTCGGACATCACAATAAGCAGTTTCTGAATCCGCTGCACTAAAGTTCCTGGAATCACCATAAGCTTTAAATCTGTAAAATATTAATTATATTGAATAAAAGTCTTAGCATCTGAATTTCTTTTTTTATTGTTGCTACATGAGTTTTTCAGAGAAAACAAAACAAGTTACCGGAAAGGAAGACAAAAAAATTTCAGAGTTAATTTGGTTGGTAGGTAAGTATTTATTAACGTCGCACTGGAGCAACACAGCAGGCTATTGGCAACGGTCCGGGGTCCATCCCGAAGGAAAGATCTGAGGACAGCACCTCGTAATTTTGAACCCCGGTCGGATGACGAGGTTAACACTTGAGCCGTCACCTCACTCTCCAAACATCCACACCACGCCAATGTGAGAACATTTCAGGCAACGACAGATTTAACGTATCAACCCCCACGTACACAATGGTATTTGGTTGCATCGAGTTTCGAACTCGCAACCCACTGGTTGCTCATCCTCTACTCTAACTACTGGTGGTACGCAATCTCTATAAGACATTTCTTAGCTTTATAATCAATGGATATCCGAAATGTTTTCAACAAGAAATTATTCGGGTTGTGTTTGATTTTATGTATTGCGTCGATAAAGGCTTGAAAAAATAATGAATCGAACTTTAAAAAAATTGTGTTGAATTGTTTTCGGTCATGGGAATGATTTTTTACGCCAACTCTGATTATTGCCTAATATGTTACACGATAAATGTTATAAATGATAAAACAAACTTAAATATGTATTTTGAATTTAGTTTTTGTTGAACAAAAATATTAAGAAACAACCCATCTGTAGAAGAATGAGAATTGCGAAAAAAAATAAAAGAGGACGTTTGAAAAGCATCCTACATTTCGTTTAAATTGAAATGCCGAAAAAACTGGCAAAGACGAGCCTAAATAAAATACACAGCAACGTCAAATATGCACATTATTGATTGCTTCTGCCAGTTCATATATAAAGCTATAGTCATTAGTGGTAGCATCAAGAGTTATTTAAACTTAAAAAATTATCACTGGAATCATTTTAAATTAAACATTAATACCCCCAAATAAAATACATGAACACAAGTATAAAATACAATCCAGAAATATAACAGTTATTTAAATATCTCAACTTTATTACGATGAAAATAGCCTTACATTTTTCTACATTAAAAAATTTATGATCGACTCATCAAAAATTCATCGGTTCATCTAGAATCGGAAATCGAAACATTATACACTGCTCTAAATCATTTAAGCTTTACTAAGGACAGGTAGGTAGTTGAATTAGCTGCACGCTCAAGTAACATAACTGTTGGCGACAACTTAACTGATTGATTGGCCTGGGGGGTTACATTTTTATGGCACTGAGTCATCGTGGGAAATTGTGCTAAACTAAGACACTAAATCAAAAACAACTTCTCGAAAATACTATTCGATAAAATTAAAAAATTCCTCAATGCATAAATTCAAGTTTCAAATGTCTTGTATAAGAGGTTCAAATATAAAAGCTCAAACACACAAATGTAATTCAATATAATAAAATCAAATGAAAATCAGTTGATAAGAACGTACCATATTCTTAACAAATTCTGCAAAATATTTTACTTTACATTAGTAAACAAATGTTATAGTAATTTATGAAAAGTATTTACTAAAAGTCCACTTTTATTCTAAAAACTCGCAACTGCTTTAAAAAGTAGCATATCTTAAAGATTACGACAAAGGGTGACAAAGATACCGACGCTTGATGAATGTCTCTTTTTCAACCGTTTTAAAAACGCCGAGTTTCTAAACTAAATTAGTCTCTTGGACGTCACACAGACAAGACCGCTTATAGAACAATGAAAACAACCATCTTCAAAATTGAGTAGGCCATTTGAAATTTTATGCTTTTCTCGGCAAGTTTAAGTATCTTTTGAGTTGAGTTTTAAGAACTTCTATCAATAGTAATTAGCGAGTCGCTGTTGCGTATATATACTCTCACCTTAGCCCATGCATATCTGGGATGGTTCTGTAATAGACACAAGCAATTTCCCTCTTTCGAAAATCTTAACAATCGCTCTAGTTCCTTCAAGATGAATCCAGCGATGCTGTTGGTGGTGTTTTGCCTCATAGGAAGTGTAAGTAAATTTTTAGTGTTATCTTCAGCTGAACTTGCTAATCATCAATGAAGTTTTATTCAATTCTATTTCAGTTTTATTAAAAATATTTGTTTTACATTCGGTGTTCGATGGACTCGCACTCAACAAGTCTCAACGTGTGGAATTGTGAGATCTCTAAAGAAATCTCACAATTACATCCCACGATATATCGTGGTATGGGATTCAATGATTGCTACTTTGTCATGTTATATAATAAAAGTAAGGTATCTTTAATAAATGCCGGATACTTTATAATTAGTTTATTTAGATACTTTCTTTAGATTAAATTATTGATGTTCATTTGTACTCATTCTCCCCCTTTTTTTTTTCTTAAATGGCATTTCTCTGAGGCATTTTTTATGGTTTGGAGAATCTATATATATTTCACTAACGTATGTGGCTCAGAAATCAACGTTATTTGAAAATTGGGGAATGGCAACAAATTATATAAAGTGAACTACACTCATTCGACTATTTTGTCGCGTGATTTAAATGTGCTTGATTTGAGCTGAAGAGGAATTATTGCTAACCCTACAAGGGAAAGGATGGCCGACTTAATAAAATTCTTTAACCGTCTGATTAGAGAGGGCAATGGGATACCTGATAGACGTCAGCTCAGAAACGAAAATGTGGGCGAACGTGAAAATAGGTTTTGACATTAAAAATACCGAATCACCTTTGTGTTGTAATTGAAGTAGACACTCAGAGGATAATTATGGTAACTTGACTGAGGTATGAACTTTTTGCCAAGCATTTTAATAGAAATAATTTCTAACAGTAAGAACACAAAATACTGTTTCTTATTTTTGAGAAATGTTTCATTTGGAAGTTTGAAATGTGTATATATCGATGCTTATATTATGAATTACTCAACACTCATTTATTCTTGTTGGTTGATTAAATTTAATGGCACAAAGGCCAAGCTGCGCCAAACACGGGATGAACTAAATCTGCCTTAAAAATTTAAAGTTTAACGAGGGTGGAGAAAAGAAAGCTCATGAAAAAGTGAGGTTAATATTGAAGGGAGGACAGAAATTATGGTACCTCTGGGTTCTTATGCCCGTGTTTAGTTGAAGGAAGTAAAACCTCTGAGGGTTTTGAGAAGGAATCACCACTGCCCACTTCAAAACATTAATTTATTTGTGGGAATGGGTAAGTAATTACGGGTGAAATGCATTCAAATTCAGGCAATAAAAAATAAAATGTTCGCTTCACCACTTTCTTTTTTAAATTTAGTATATGGTGACCAATGGCGTATGTTAAAGTATGCCACGTTTATTTTTTGCGAAATAATTTTTTTTCATGGAAATAGGACCCTCCAAAGGGCGGTCAAAAATATTCAATTTTACTTTTCAAGAATATTGCTTAACAGTGAAAATTTTTTCTACGATTAAACTATTAGAGAAAAACTTGTTTGTTTTTTGCTTGTGATACTTAAATGTACTGTTCGTAATAATAAGTAAAATATCTTTTAAAATTATATTAGTTTTTAGCAATTTGGCATGGGAACTTCCTGAAGTTTGATTAAGATTTAATAAAATAAGCCTTCCTTAAAATTTTCGAAATTTTTTGTGTACGTTCATTAAAATGTTATTAATGTAGTACCCTGTATAGCTAATACAGTTTCTCAAAGATTGATTTTTAAGAGCATTCAACGTAAGATATCATCGAAATCTCAACCGCTAACGCGCGCTCAACGAGTGGGGCCAACGGTATTCCTCCACTAGTAAGTAAACGCTCAAATCTCCGCAACCAGCAGTTCAAAGCACCTTTTTCGATGCGATATTTTAACATGATTCATTATTTCTATACATATATCAATAATGTGTATGCAACTAAGATTTTTGATGATCCTATAATTCTACTGTTATAATTTATAAAAGAAATCAGCCAAAAACTACTTCTAATTATTTACCGGGGAAATATTTGGGCTGCATATTGCTTCAGGGCTTTGTTTGCATTGAAATCTTCAATGGTAATAATATAGCCCCTGCTGCAACAAATTATAAAAGAAAGTTACAAGGTATACTATTGTGAGGGCTCTAGGAGTGTTGATAATTTATGTTCTACAAACAGCTGCTTTTTTATCCACCCAGCTGCTCACATGGGGAATATTATATAGTGAAAAAGTAACTTTTTAATGTACCAATCATAATTACCTTTGTCGGATTAAAGCTTATTCGTATGTATTTTAAATCGTTTAGTATATAATACTCATTTATTCTTAATACATTCTTGGATTCAGGTATAATTCATTCTGGGATTTTGCGAAATTAATCTCTCAAAAACAAATCTATATATAGTAAGTAAAAAGCTATTTCATGGATTCAGAAGAGAAATAAATTTAATTATGACTTTTTATGGAGGAAAGCACATGAAAAATAACTAATTTTAAATAACTAACAAGCTCACTCTTGAAAGTTTTACAATGGTGCGTTCATATGACAAAGTCGGCCTCTTGTCATACACAAATATCCAATCTCCTAGTATTATGACAGGAGAGTGCAACTTTTCAAGAATCGAAGATGATTGAAAGTAAGTTTATTTATTTATAAAGTTGTATTTAGCTATGAATTGGCATTCGTGAACTTCAACATTGAAATAGTCATTTATTGAAGTATCCGGTGAATGCTTTCTTGGAGTTTTTTGATCAGAAAGGACAGATTAAACACTTTCGCCTCTCTCAATTTATTTCAATTACTATTTTATCTAACGTAACAAATATTCAAATTATCTACTTTTCTTATGGTTTTAAATAAATAAAAATTGATTTAATTATATTTTATCTCTGCGATGTTAAATATTATTGAGCTTCCACATTTTTCTTATCTATGCAGTTTTAGAACTGTTTTATGAGGATTTAAAGGGTACTGTGTCTTGTTCCACAAGTTTCAATATTATTCAACTGTTTAAATACAGTTATAGGAATTTATTAATATTTTAGATATGTAGTTTATATTACTATGCCCCTTTTTATCAAAACATTTACAGTGTATTTTTAAAAATTTGGTTTTATAGTGAGATGAACAGCAAAATATTATGTCTATGAAATTCTGTGTACATGTTTAATATATAATTTTGTGATAGATAATTTATTCAAATTAAGTAAATGCAGAAAATTGTTATTCATATTGTTCGGTTGACGTTGAGTAAAATAATTTTTTTAAGCAAATACAGATGGTTGAAAGGGAACCCGATTTAATTTAAGGGAAAGGGAATTCGACGGTATTTCATTATGTTCTGATCTCGTCGTATTTTCCTATCAGGTTCATTACACAAAATATAATTTATTTAAGCTTAAATATTCAAAAAGTACTCACACACCCTGATAGAATATTTATATAGGAGCTTAGAAAAAATAATCAGATTTTTAAAAGATGGCTTTTTTGAGAAAAATGAATTTTAAATTGATCAAACTGAAAAATTCATATTTCCAATACTACATATTTACGTACTACTAGTGAAATCAGTATCAATAGTTGCTCTAAAGTCTTACATTTTTTAAAAAAATTGGATCATCTTAAATAATTTAGGAGATATACGATTTTTAACTAGGTGGTGTACACTAAGAAAAATATTTTTTTGTGACGTCACTTTCACAACCCTGTATCTAGAAGTTCAAAGTTGCCCAAAATGTACCTGTATGCAAAATATCATTCGATTAGAAGGTGGTGAGGTGAATAGCCTTACCTGGATTTGAATGGATTCACCCTTACTTGCTTTTACTTTCCTTCTGAGTTCTTCAGTCCATTCAATTATTGTCTCAAATTTTTCAAAAGTACAAATCTAAATTTACAAGGTTTTATTGAGGAAAATCCCTATTCTTTTTTTTTGCATATTTATGTGCTTTTGTTTTCTTAATCTTATCTAAGTTTTTAGTAAAAAATTTAACAATTCTTATGCATATAAATTAAATTCTTATGTGTAAAATGTTTCGTTTTTAGCATTTAGCTTTAGGAATCTTGGATTTGGCGCATCTTGTCCGTTTTCGGACCTTGCACCATAAAGTCCAATCCAATATGGGCCCGCGGTAGCCCGGTTGGAAGAATAGTGGATTGGCAACCGGAGGGTTGCGAGTTCGAAACTCAATCCAACCAAAGACCATGGTATTGTTCTCGGATCTTTCCCTTGGGGACAGATCCCGAACTGCCACCAATAGCTGGTTGTGTTGCTCTAGTGCGACGTTAATTAAGTACCCACCTACCAACCAAAGACCGTCGTGTACGTGGGGGCTAGTGAGCGTTAAATTTGTCGGGTTTCAAATGTCCTCTCGTTGGCGTGAGTGGAAGTTTGAAAAGTGGGATGCCAACTCAGATGTTGACCTCGTCATCTTACCGTGGTTCAAAATTACGCGATGTTACGCCTCGGAACCCTTCCAGATTGATTCCAGGCCGTCTAAAATAGCCCGTTGTGTTGCTCCAATGCGATGTCCAGTACGAAATGACGTAGATCATTGTATGGAATACGAATATTAAAAGAAGTCACTGCATTTCTCACTGCATCATCGGCCAGTTCATTGCCGATAATTCCGACGTGACCCTGTAGCCAGCAAAAAATGATTCCGAGCCAAGTCAGATGAGCTTGTTATGAAGTTTAAACATATCATGACCCAAAGAGTGTCTTGGGGAATCCCAATTCAATGACTCCAAGACACTTTCACAGTCAGTGTAAAATATAAAAATACCAGTGTTGAGTTTGGAAACATATTTTAGTACTTTGTACAAAGGCTAAAAATTCAGCGGTTGAAACAGAAATAAAAGATGGTAATGAGAAGTTAAAAGTGACGGATCTACAAACAAAAGCACAACTTACATAATCTAGATTTTCAACCATCAGTGTATACTGCTGTGTGATTTCTAAAATTATGACGCTGAGCAAAAAAAGTTGTTGGTAAATGTTTGTGTGTTAGTATTAGACCTTTATTAGCCTGGAAATAGATTTAAGAATGATAATATATGATATTTCCAGGGTGAGATGGGGAAAAGAGGTCGTTTAACTACATCAAATGAATAAATGAGCGTATTTCTCAGGGCATTCCTAATGCGAAGTCCGAAAGTTGCTGCACAGGAAGGTCGATTTAAAAATAGGCGATCAAGATATTGTTCGCGAATTTTGCGTAGGATGAGTCTGGATGTTCTAAGATTCAGTAGTATTGTAACGACAACAAAAGACGTGTGGAAGCCAAAGATGGTTCGTGGCAAACCACATACTAGCTTTTGACGGGTGAAGTACGAAATGCACCGGAACAGATCCTCAGTGTGGTGTTACACAGCATCGAGTCTTCGTACTGGTGAGCAGAGCCATTAAGCTGAAACACTAGTCTAGCCTGGAATGAATTAAAGCCCGATAGATATTCATCAGGGAGGATAGTTCTGCTTCCCAAGATGTTTTCGAGAGCAAGAAAAATCCGAAGACAGCACCTCGTAATTTTGAACCGCGGTCAGATGACTACGACCTTCTTAGGTGTTGATAATGATAATGAAGTTTGTGTGCCATTTGATATGAAGACAACTCTTCATGCACCTGAGAGGAATCGAACCTTTGCCGCCTACAAGTCACAGGTTCCTAGCGCATTGGGCATACCCACTGAGCCACGACGCCCACTTTACACCATGAGGAAGGGGTTAATCAAACCACTATACCATGAGGAAGGGTTAAACTGAGAGAAGGACAGGGTACCACGGGGTTCAAATTGATATGAAGATTTAGTTGATATATGAATTTATAGGAAGACGGTATTCCCCGTATCAAATGGTACCTTTGAATTTGCAATACTATGAGTGATGTCTGAATGAAGAGGGGTAGTTTGTTTCTTCCTTTCTGCAGCAGTACGTAGCTTGAGTCTGCTTCAGAGGTGTCCGTTGGAATGGTGGGATTCCAAAGAATTCCATGTAATCGTTCCACAATCTAGTAGGCCGCCATATTGTACTTACTATGAATTTGTTATTGATATCTGTTTTATTTTCAGCTCACTTTGTCAGATGCAGCGTGCCCCAAAACTTCGTGCAAGGCGGATGAGTACTGCGTTGTAATGAGTTTCTTACATATGTGTAAACATGCTGCAAAAGAAGGTAGTACATGTCTCTATATATATCAGTAAAGTGTATTATTTATATATACTGGTGCATCATAACAACAAATAAAATCAACCGCATTGAAATTCCGTAAGAAATTCAAAACCCTCAATCATATTTTTTTTACTAAGCCCAAGCTTTTTTAACCCTCCTAGTGGTTATTTCGGTAACTTATCTCGTCATTAGAATATGAATGAGATATCTTGTCATTAGAAGAAAACTGACCTGGACCTGCTCTCGTCATCATAAAAAAAATCGGCACTATCTTGATGACGAGATCTCTCGTAATTAGCACGATTGGTCAGATCTTGATGGACGAGATATCTCGTCGAAACCACGGAGTAAGTCGCTTTAACTAGTCAAAGGCTTAGCTAAAAAAGTGGGATTTGGTTGGCTGTCTCGGCGTTTTAAGGCGCAAGGACCATATTTGGCTGGACCATATTTAGTCCAGCTGCGCCAAACACGAGACAACGTCAAGTAAAAAATGTCGCGAAAGGAAAAAAAGAGACATTGGGGAACATAGTGGGATAAAAGCAAAAAGGATCGCTTGGATATCCCGGTAGCGCGACCCCAGTGTTTACTTAAGACAGTAAACCCCATGTGAAAAGAAAAGATCACTAGAGTACCTCGAGTTCGTGATGCCCGTACACACCAAAAGATATGCCCCTGAGTACAAGGCAGTATTGTATATAGGTAGTATTTGGAAACACTACTCTCGAACAACATAAACTCGCACTTTCTTTAAGTGACTTCTTTCTGTCCTAATGATGGTGGACGTCTTGCTCCACTGAAATGGCCATTGACGATCTTTTAGAAGTTTTTAATTTTTATAAGTCGTTGTTTTTTAAAATACTAATTTGATCGAAGTTTTCATGTTTTTCTATTACGAGTCATTTTCAGTTTGCCCCTTCGACTAACCCTCCTGGTGGTTTGTCTTGAAGAGGTATCTCGTCATTAGAAAAAAAAACTGACCAGATCTCGATCTCGTCATCATAAAAAAGCGGCAATATCTTGATGACGAGCTATCCCGCCATCAGCCAAATTGGTCAAATCTTGATACTAACACCAACACACACCCCCTTGCCTAGTGTCGTGAGACACTGTACACCACGTAATTTTGAACCACGGTCAGATGATGAGGCGACACCTGAGCTGGCACCCCACTCTCCAAACTTCCACACCGCGCAACGTGAGGACATTTGAAGCCACGACACATTTAACGTGCACCAGTCAAATTAGCAAAAATATGTATTTAAGACATGTCGATCAACAGTAAAAGGGTATTTTGGGATGTGAAAGACATGAAGGGGTAAAAATATATAATAGTTAAGAAAACCAATGGAATGTAAAAATGCAAAACTATTAGGATGAGTTTTTCCAATCAAATCTTCCAAGTTTAAAATTGTGCTTCCAAAAAATTTTTGATGATGGGTAAAATCAGGGCAAACAATCGTAATGTGATGAACAGTAAAAGGTGCACCACATGATCCGCATAGAAGAGCCTGTTCCCCTTCCAAAAGATGACGATGGGTGAAACCGTTACCACCGAGATAACAAGGCCAGACCGCTCTGACGTTTCAATCAGTTGACTCGCTTACTCGTAGTCATAACAAACATCGCCGCATGGCAGGCTACTAATGGATTGCCTTTAATGTAGCGTAGGAAATTAGGTTTTTTTATACTATTTTAATCGGGGGGGGGGGGAAGTAAGTGCAGCTGCAGTTAAATATTGTTACATAACATTTCTGGAACATTACAGTGTCAAGGTGTTAAAGGCTTTCGTCGAACAACACGTTTAACGTGTGTCCAGACCAATTTCTTTAGGCTTAACCACGAGGCTATCCAAAATGCCCTTTAGATGCTGTGTACATTCTTGCTCTGGAAATTATGGATATGGTGATGCACCAAAAGTGGCGGTTTTCTCCTTTCCAGAGGATGAAAATATTAGAAAAAGATGGCTCAGGGCGATTCCACGAGCCGACTTTACACCATCAAAACGCAGCAAAGTCTGCGAACTTCATTTTCAATACGATGATGTCGTCCGGAATGTATCGTCCGAAAGCCTTTAACACCTTGACACTGTAATGTTCCACAAATGTTATATAACAATATTTAACTGCAACTGCACTTACTTTCCGGTAAAATAGTATAAAAAGAACCTAATTTCTTACGCTACATTAAAGGCAATTCATTAGTAGCCGGCCATGCGGCCAGAGACGTAACTAGGCTAGTTTCCACCCGGGGTAAGAACTCGCCTTGGCGCCTCCACCCCCACCGACCAACCAAACCAAAATCCTCCCCGACATCACCTGATATCGCCACCACACATTAATTCCACTAGTCCAAATTTTTGTATTAAACTTAGATGGTAAATGCTTGATTTTAAAGGTAAATATATTAATTTGCAGCAATTTCATTTTTAGTACAAGATAACATATTTAATTCTAAGATATTTCATTGACAAATAATCTAAGGGTAACATGTTTGGTATATTATTTCATACTTATAATCGCTGCAAATGAAATGAAAAGGTTTTATCAAATGATATCGGGATATGTGTGGGCCACATCAAAATCAACAGACTGTTGCTTTAGAATAAGATATTTAATTATGATAAATGCAGAGGCTGTTCGGACATTTTTTGAGTGATTTTGATGAGCTGTAAAAAAATTGTATGCTACGAAATAATTTTATTTTCGCAGCAGTTAAGTAGTTAAAGTATAACTTATCGTCTGCCAACGCAGGGTTTTGTTTACTTTCAAAATGGCGCTTTTAAATAAGCAATGGATGGAAGGCTATGTTTCCGCTCTTTCCGAGAGAATTATGCTATTCAATTATTCAAAAACGCTGTAAAAGTCTTTTTTTTTCTATATCTAAATGTACGATAAGCAATATTATTTATGAGAAAGGAATAAACGCGTAAAAGTGGAAAAATAATTCAAAATACGTATCCTAAAGAGAAAAGAATTTCTGAGAATATTTTGTAAGGTAAGATCTCTTTAATTTTAAAAGAAAATCCGCCAAGTCCTTTGACTTGGCGGATTGACCACGGCATATTGCAGAAAGCAGAATTCTGTATGAGAAGCATTTAGCTGGAGAAACATGGAAAAATGTTGTGACAATAGACGAGGCGTGGGTGTATTTAAAAGATTGCAATAAAAAAGAACAATTTATTATCATAAAAGAGGAGAAAAATCTTAAAACGTGGTTCAACTTTGTAACTTTAACGTGAGAACTTTCTCTAAGAGATTTATGATTGTTGCCGGTTTTGCATATAATGGAAAATTAAAAGTAAAAAGAGGGGGGAAATGTAAAAATCAACTCCCACATATTATCAAGACCATATTTTATCCCCAATATTAAAAAAAGAAATACTATATCTTTACCCAAAGTGCCAACTATCAGTAGAACTGCATCAGGATAAAGCAAGCAGCCACACATCTAAATCCACTATTAAATTCGTGGAATAAATACCCTTTACTGATATTCCTGCTAAATCTCTAGATGTCTCACCCATGGACTTTTGTGCTTTTGGACTTTTAAAAAGAGAATTATCGAAACGTCGACCGAAAACCATTCAAGGATTTTGGAAAACTGTGGAACAAGAATTAATAATAACAGATTTTACTCAAGTTATTATCTTGATTATTATACTTAGACATTTTTCACAATCTCTTAATCTATTGACAAAATGTGAAACAAAAATTTAAACACAGAAAGCTTGAACTAAAACTTAACTTTACGGGCTTTTTCGGCTGCAAACATTTTTACAATGTCCTCAAAAGATAGCTTTGAAGCTAACTTGTGCTCTATTGATATGATGCTTGGGTTGGTTAGTCACTGTTGTCCTGTTAAGTTTCTGAGGTAATTTTTTATGTTCTTTAGTTTGCTAAAACTCCTTTCATTTGAGGCGACTGAGACTGGTATTGTGAAGAAAATTATCAACGCTGTCGTTATGTTGGTGGACGCGTCTTCAAGTCCGTTCTTGTATATTAACGTCAGAAGATCTGATGGTGTAGCCGTTTTCATATTAGGGCTTAAATCCAAGGCATGATACTTAAAACTCTCCATTTCTATCGGCAGCTAGTCCTTGTCTAAGTCTTCTATATATGTGGTAGCTAACTCAAGTGTCTGGTTCTTCAATTCTTCTCCATTCATTGTTTCAAACCGAGCTCCATTGAGGAAACCAAATAAACTATTCATGTTTTGAATGACCATGAAACCTTTGCCTCAGTTCATTCAGAATCTGATCTATTATTTCTATAATCAATAATCTGAACTTTTCTCTTCTGAGAATTCACAGCTTTCAACTTCGCCCTTCTCATCAAACTTCCGCTTCTTCCTCCTCCGTACTTCTTTAAAAAGAGGATCTAGGTTAAGCTTTCCTGCTATTTCTTCACACATTCTGCATTTAGCTCCTTTTATAGTTTTTGGTTTTTGTAGTCTACTAAGTTTTTCCTCTTCACTTTTTATCATACGTAAATATCTATAGTAAAAAAAATATTCGGCCAATTTAGCCCCCTCCCCAATCCGGCGCCCGGGGCAGATGCCCCGTCTGCCCCCCCTCTAGTTACGTCTCTGCATGCGGCGATGTTTGTTATGACTACTAATTAGCGAGTCACGTGATTGAAACGTCAGAGCGGTCTGGCCTTGTTATCTCGGTGGTAACGGTGAAACGCGTGTGACCAATCCAATGCGGGACAATTTGACCACTGGCCACTGATGAATGATTTAAATGAATGCAATTTGTTGGAGACTTGAAGATTCAACTTTTATCGGAGTATAATTGCAAATACATGACTTAGTGAACATTTTGTCATATTTCATAAATAAAACATGAATTAATCTCGATTAAAAAAAGCAAAATGCTGTTTTCTATTTTATTATGTATTTCATAAATTTTAGTTCACCAGGAGATTTGAAATAGCAAATGAAATCATACTTAAATCCATTATAAATTGTTAGATGTTTAGAATATGGTTTGTAATCACCTGCCTATATGGGAAGATTAAAATTTTTAGTTACTATTTTTTGGCTTGGTGCATGTTTTGTCATTTCTTATAATGACGAATACAATTGTATCAGTCAGCTTAATGTTAGTATTTGTCTTCAAATTATGAAAATTGTTCCGTAATTATTTAAAAGCTTTAAATTTTTTAATAACATAATATAAACAAAATGATAACAAATATAATCATAAGAGTTTGAGTTCCATTGCTTTTTTGACTAAATACAAAACTTATAAGAGGTGAATACTCTGAACATTGTCAATAGAGTTATAAGCAATATACCTATCAGCTCTACTCATATCAACAAGTTAATTTGAAATATTGCATTGCAAAAACCTTATGTTTATGCTTTCTGATATATCTTCTTTGATTCGGTTTCCTTGTTCGTGTAGTACTTATCCGTATCAAATAAGATTATTTAGATATGCATCTGTTTGTTTATTTAGGGCGACCTTGCAGTCATGGAATTGATCCAGACACAAATGCGTACAACCATCACCCACCTTGTGAGAGTGGTTACAAGTGTAATAATGCAGTAGAGGTAAGGCATGAGTTCCATCACTCGACACGATGCATTGCATTTAATAGCTATTTCGAAATTTAGGATTTGTTTTAAACCATTTCTATTATTATGGGTTGACCTTTTTACATTAAAAAAAATTCGAAATCGCCTGTGGTGGGAAAGTTGTGTACTGCTATTAAACAAATTCATTTGATAATTATTTTTTTAAATTAAATCAGATATAAACTGAAAGAACCGACTTTTAAACGGAGAAACTGGTTAGTGGACATTCAAAACAAACTTTTGAAGTTATTACCCGATTATTATAAAATTTTTACTCATGATTTGTGTTTTACTAAAGAGCAAACATATAAAGTCTGGTCTAAATATATTTAATTTTGCGGAAATTATTAAACACAATACTTGATCAAAACTTTTAATAAATTAGCAAAAATTGATAGATCCTATGAATATTGATTTTCCATTTATTATCAATATTTTAATTCACATAATTTGATTTATTGGCAAAGTATTAACTCCATTTTGTAAGTGTATCACTTAATTGTATAGCCAAAATGTATTAAAACACCTAAAATTGTGCAATAAAAGCATAGGTTAAGATAACTTTTTAACCAAAATATGGAAGCATGATTAATTTTTCTTTACACTTAGATATATATGCAACAAATTGCAAGTATTGTCCCAAAAGATGTCAAGGGAATCAAGAAAATCCTGATGCTCAGGGAACGGTTAGAAATCAAGAGAAAATCAAAAAATATCAATAGGAGAAAAAAATACGTCTCTAAAGTAAAGACTTACTAAACTAATCTACATGTTTCACGAAACACTCCATCAAAAGTTATTGTACATGAAATTTTTTTTATACTATCTACAAAGTTTAACATAAATTATTTTTAACGCTAAAATTTTAAAAAGAAATCGATTTTGATTATTTTAAAGTATGTTGTCCCCTTACAGCTGGAGTGCATGGAAGCATTCAGTTCGAACGTACCACACTGGAAAATATTTGTGATAATAGCAAAATTGGGCTGAAAACATTTTCCCAAGATAAACCGTAAAACTTTTAAATAAATATTTCTGAAAAGCGTTCCTTCATACATCGGCTTTAGGGGCTACAGCTCCTGCTGACTCTTCTATACGCTATGCCTTTGTATGTTGGCGTTGTTCGGGTTGAATTGAAGGTAATATTACTCAAGATTATTCCTATGGGAATTTCTAATTGTTTTGAGCCCCTCCACAGACCCAGGACGAATCGAACGGAGTTTAATACATGCCCATGTTTCCTGCAGGATTTTAAAACATAAGTGTACCAAATTGTGAATTCGTCAAACAGTGGAAGGAGATTGGAGTTTTTTATGGCGCAAGGCCCAGAAGTGGCTAATCTGCTCCAAGCGTAAGATAAAAAAATAAAATCAATGTAAGTATAAAAATATTAAGAAAACGTGTATTTAATTAAGCGCTAAAAATTCATACTGATAAAAGTTTAATTTTATAAAGAAGTTGGGTCGTGAATAAATATTTCAAAAACATGTTGATCAGTAGCATTGAAAAAAAAATGCACAAAACTGTGAATTTAATGAGTTTATGACCCAAGAAATACCGATCAATAGTATAATGTTGAAGTATTAAAGGTGTGTGAATGACTTATCGAATTTAAACATGGTCAACATGAAAAAAATAGTTAAACAATTAAATTACTTTAAATGAATATAAATTTATACTTGAAAACATGATGACCAGCAACATGATGTAAAACCTAAAATGTATGAGTGATGAATAGAAAAGTCGGCTTAAATTACTAAATGAGGTAAAAAAACAATGCCATGTAAAAGTTTTGGATGGGAGCTTTCCCCAAGCAAATCGTACAAGCTTAAAATTGTGCTTGTAAAAAAATTCAATCGGTGATGGTTAAAAGCAGGAGTCTACTAAAAGAGTTGAACATGAATTATGTAAAGGGGAATCTTTCCCAACAAAAGATGGCGATGGGTGAAACTGGCATGCCCATTACGAGCTCAGTGATCGTAATGATACTCAATGTTATTTCTATAGTGATTTCTAATTGTTTTTAGTCCCCTCTGCCGACCCAGGTCAAATCCTCGAACGGGGTTAATATATAGCCAGTCTCCCTTGGGGATTCTAAAGAATGAGTGTGCCAAATTTGGTGTGGTTTATAGGTGTAAATTTTTAAAAGCGGTGTAGATTTTTAGACAGAAGTCGATTCTGCTTTGTATATATAGATTTCCATTTTTTTAAACTTTGTACGCTTGCATAGATTTATCACTGAAGATGCTTACAGCTTTTAAATTTAAAAAACACAGTGCACGTGACTGCATAGAAACATTCCGAATTTTTCTGAGGGATCCCGCTGTCCCCAGGACCATCGTACCCTCACAGGCAGACTTCGATGTACACTAGAGTGGACTAGTATCCTAGAGAGCCAGCTTCTCCACATCACATCCTATACTGTATCACTGTCAACAGCCAAGATATCTTTTCCTCTCCCACTACAATAGCTGAAAAATCACAGCCTCCATGCTTTGGTGTAGAACTTACCTAATTGTGATAAGTTCTACTTCCACGCTCCGATTGATTTGAGATACGGAGCTCCATTATATTACTAAAACTAGACGCAAAAGCTCGACACTAATAGAATTCTTCAGCAGTCTGATTAGATAGCAATGATAAATCTGGATGATAGAAATTAGCTCAGAAAGGAAAATGTGCGAGAAAACAGGTTTATCGTCAAAAAAACCGAATCACATTTGAATGGGATAAAATTAATGTTCAGAATCTAATTGGTGGTTACATGACGGAGGTGTGCTTTTTACCATGTATTTTATTGGAAATAAGAATTAAAACCATTAAAAGTAAACGAAATGTTACATATTTTTGGATATTATTTCATTCAAGGGTATGAAATCCACGAAGAAAAGTAAGTTTAACATAATGCTATGCATAGGTCAGCTAGTTTATTATAAAAAAATTCTATAGCAGTGTATTTGTATGCATCATTTTCTTTTGATTATAGCCTGTATGCGTCAAGTCTTGATCCTACGAAGGTAAGACGCCTTATCTGTTGGGCCACGCGGACATCATAAGAAGTTTCCGTATCCGCTGCACTGAAGTTTCTGGAATAACTATAAGCTTTAAACCTGTAATTTACCAATTATATTAAATAAAAGGCTTGCATCTGAATGGCTCTTTTTATTATTGTTGATACAAATGAGTTTTTCAGTGTAAACGTAAACATGCTACCGAAAGGTAAGACAAAAATACTTCAGAGTTAATTAGGTTGGATGGTAGGTATTTAATTAATGTCGCACTGGAGCAACACAACGGTCTATTGGCGACGGTCCAGGATCCATCCAAAGGAAAGATCCGAGGACAACACCTCGTAATTTTGAATCAGGATCAGATGACGAGGTCAACACTTGAGCTGGCACCCCACTCTCCAAACATCCACACCACACCAACGTGAGAACATTTGAGGCCACGACAGATTTAACGCATCAGCCACCACGTACACATTCGTCTTTGGTTGGATCGAGTTTCGAATGCAACCCTCCGATTGCTGATCCTCTGCTCTACCAACTGAGCTACCGCGTCCCCTATAAGATATTTCTTAGCTTTATACTCAATGGATATCTGATATGTTTAAAACAGAAATAAGTAATTCGGGTGGTGTTTGCTTTTATAAGCTGCCTCGATAAAGGCTTGAAATATACAGTGTTAGTCTAAATTGTTTTTACAAAATAAGAGGGGGTGATAGTACCCATCCAGACGAGCAATAATTACCATGGAACATAGGGTCACATTCCACTCTGAGAGGCAGAAAAGAGTAAAGTCGAAACGCGTCGAGCATGAACAAATCATCGTCTCTGACGTCGCACACTTTTCCAGCACGGTCCGGCACTTCTTGAATGCCACATATCCCGCACGATGGATCGAACGTGGCGGACCTGTGGCTTGGCCTCCTCGCTCACCGAACCTCAACCCACTGAACTTTTTCTTCTGGAGGCACATGAAATCTTTAGTGTACCAGACGCCTGTGGACTCGGCTGAAGATCTCGTAGCGAGAATCGGTGTTGCCGCAGACAAAATTAACATAACACCAGGAATCTTCGAGAGGGTCATTCCTTCGCCGGTGTGAACTGTGCAACGACACGCGTGGCCGCCACTTTGAGCACTTGCTGTGAGTTTTTCTCTGATCAATAAATCAGATTGTGCAACTTTTGGTATCGTTCATTCGCTTTCCCAACACTGCTGTAAGTTCATGTTGAAATTCTAATTTTACTCTTTTCTGCCTCTCAGAGTCTAATGCGACCCTATGTTTCGTGGTAATTATTGCTCGTCTGGATGGGTACTATCACCCCTCTTATTTTGTAAAAACAATTTAGACTCACCCTGTATAATAATGAATCGAACTTTAAAATTTTTTGTTGAATTCTTTTCGGTCTTGGCGATGATTTTTTTTACTCCAATTCGGATTATTTTGTCTAGTATGTTGCACGATAAATGTTATAAATGATAAAACAAACTTAAATAGGTATTTTTTTTGCTGAACAAAAATGTTGAGAAACAACCCATCAGTAGAAGAATGAGAATTGCAAAAAAAATTTCAAGATGAAGTTTGAAACTGTATTATGTGTAATCTGAAATAGATTTGTCAAAATATCGTAAAAGCATCGCCTAAGCAAAATACACAGCAACTTCACCTATGACCATCATTGATTGCTTCTGCCGGTTCCTGTACAAAAGCAAGTCATTTGTGGTGGCATCTAGAGTTATTTCCGCCGTAAGGAGCCAGAAAGCCAGAGAAGATTTTAAACTTAAAAAAATTATCCCTGAAATCATTTTAAACTAAACCATTAATACCACTTAAATAAAATACATAAACACAAGTATAAAAATGTACAATCCAAAAATACAATAATTATTTAAATGTCTTAACTTTATTACGATGAAAACAGTCTTACATTTTTCTACCTTAAAAAATTCTGATCAGCTCATCAAAAATTCATCGGGTAATCAAGGATCGGAAATCCAAACATTCTACACTGCTCTAAATCATTTAAATTTTACTGAGGGCAGGTAGGTAGTTGAATTAACTTCGCGCTGGAGCAACATAACCGTTAGCGACAACTTAACTGAGGGATTGGATTGGGGGTGGGGTTCATTTTAAGGGCACTAAGTCATCTTGGGATATATTGTGTGAAACTAAAGACACTTAAAACAACTTCTCGACAATACTATTCAATAAAATTAAACCCCTCAATAATTATTACCCCTATTCATTTTATATAGCTCAATCGAGTCTTCTTAAAGATTACGACAAAGGGTGACAAATATATCGACGTTTGATGAATGTCTCTTTTTAAACCGTTTTAAAAACATCGAGTCTTAAAACGAATTGAAGTCTGAAAAGTCTGTTGTATAAGAGATTCAAATATAAAATCTCAACAAACGTAATCCAATATAATAGAACAAATGAAAGTCAGGTGATATTAATGAGGGAGAAAAACATGAAGCGTACCATGCTCTTAATAATTCAGTGCAATATTTTATATTAGTAAACAAATGTTATATTTTAGTGATAAAAATAAATATCCACTAAAAATCAATTTTTATACTAGAACTCGTAACTTTGTTTCAAAAAGTAACATAGCTTCTTAAAGATTACGACCAAGGGTGACAAAGATACCGACGTTTGATGAATGTCTCTTTTTAAACCGTTTTAAAAACATCGAGTCTTAAAACGAAATTAGTCTCTTGGACGTCACACAGAGAAGGATGGTTATAGAACAATGAAAACAGCCATCTCCAAGATTGAGTAGGTCATTTCAAATTTTATGCGTTTTTTCGGTATGGTTAAGCACCTTAAGAATTTTAAGAACTGTAAAAAGTAATTAGCGAGTCGCTATCGAGTATACGAGGTTTGTCTAAAAAGTATCCGACCTTGAATTTTCCTGCTTACGGTAATGATGCTAGAGCGGCGCCACTGTGCACAATGGAAGAAGACAACTTAATGCGTATGCTTGAATTTTTTCTCCGTGTTCGAGTGTGTCAGTCGCTGCCTGCTGGCCGCTGAGTAAGGTGCTGTTATAAGTGTTCGTCGGATTTTTGATTTCTCTCAAAATGAATGAACGAGTTGAGCAAAGATACTGCATCAAATTTTGTCAAAAGCTTGGTGATTCTCAAAACGAAACAATTCGTAAGATTCAGCAAGTTTTTGGAGACGATGCTATGGGGGTAACACAAGTGAAGGAATGGTTTAACCGATTCAAAAATGGCCGCACATCGGTGGCGAGTGATCAGCGTCCTGGGAGGCCTCAAACCGCTCGGAATGCAGCCGTTGTTGAGAGGGTGGAAAATCTGGTAAAGGGAGATCGTCGTTTGACCGTACGAGAGATTGCCGAAGAGGTTGGGATCAGTAAAGATTCCGCACATGCAATTTTTCGTGATGATTTGAACATGCGCAGAGTGGCTGCAAAATTTGTGCCCAAGCTGCTGTCGGCACAACAAAAAGAACTCCGTATTGAGATTGCACAGGACCTTCTGGACACTACCAACACTGATCCTCAGTTTCTGAACACTGTGATTACTGGGGATGAGTCATGGGTATACGGGTACGACCCAGAAACAAAAGCACAGTCGTCGCAATGGAAGCATCCCTAGTCTCCAAGGCCGAGAAAAGCGCGACAGGTGCGAAGCAAAATCAAGGTGATGCTAACTGTGTTCTTTGATATCTGTGCAATTGTGCATCACGAATACGCACCGGAAGGACAAACAGTGACAAAAGAGTACTATCAACAAGTTCTACGCCGACTCAGAGATGCTGTTCGGCGCAAAAGACCACACCTCTGGACGACGAAAAACTGGCAGTTGCATCATGACAATGCTCCGGCTCATTTGTCACACCTGATCCAGACTTTCTTGGCGAAACACGGAATTCCAGTCGTCTCCCAACCTCCCTACTCTCCAGATATGGCTCCTTGCGACTTCTGGTTGTTTCCGAAATTGAAGATGCCGTTGAAAGGATCCCGTTTTGAGTAGATAATGCAGAACGCGACAACGGAGATGAACACCATTCCAAAAGAAGCCTTCCAGGAGTGTTTTCGGCAGTGGAAGGATCGGTGGGCTAAGTGTGTGAAGGCGCAAGGGGCCTACTTTGAAGGGGATTAGGGTCCCAATTTCCTCACTTAAGTAATATATTTTTCCTGGCCAAAGGTCGGATACTTTTTAGACAGCCCTCGTATATAAGCTCACCTTAGCTCATGCACGTCTGAGATGGTTCTACAAAAGACACAAGCAATTGCCCTCTTTCGAAAATCTTAATCGCTCTAGTTCAAGATGAATCCAGCGACGCTTTTGGTGGTGTTTTGCCTCATAGGAAGCGTAAGTAAATTTTCGGTATTTCCTTCCGTGATTTTATTGATTATCCATTTCAGTTTTATTAAATTCTATTCCAGTTTATTACAAATATTTGTTTCTATTCGTTGTTCCATGACGTCACTCATGCTCAGCACCTCGCAACCTGATCAACCAAGATCTCTAGAATCTCGCAATCACATCCCGCAATAGCATACCACGATATATCGTGATATAGGAATGGAATGGAATTTGGGGTTTTATGGTGCAATTTTCAGAGACGGGAAGCTGCGCTAAGCGCAAGATATAAAAAGTTAGTATAAAAACATTAAGAAAACGGGGATATAATTAAGCATTAATGGTATTTCTAAGTTTTGAGGTATTTTTTTATGGTTTGGGGAATCTATATATATTTTACTAACGTATGTGACTCAGAAATCGACGTCATTTGAAAACTGGCGATTGGCAACAAACTTTATAAAATCAACCACACTCATTCGCCAATTTTGTCACGTGATTTAAATGTGCTTGATTTGAGCTGAAGAGTTGAATTATTGCTAACCCTACACGGGAAAGGATCGCCAACTTAAAATTCTTTAGCAGTCTGATTAGAGATGGCTATGGGATATACCTAAGATAGAAGTCAACTCAGAAAAGGAAATGGCCGAACGTGAAAATAAGTTTTGACGTCAAAAATACCGAATCACCTTTGTGTTGTAATTGAAGTACACTATCATAGGATAATTACAGTAACTTGACTGAGGTATGAACTTTTGCCAAGCATTTTAATAGAAATAATTTCTAACACCAGTAAGAACACAAAATGTTGTTTCGTATTTTTGAGAAATGTTTCATTTGGAAAAGTTTGGAAGATGCATATCGATGCTTATATTCATTATGGATTCAAATATGGTATGAAATGTAACGATAATGCCATCAATGGGTATAAGCAATTCATGAACTTTCGAGGAGATGCTATAGTCATATCTGCTAGTTCTTTTATACTTTTTATACTGAAGTTTTTTGTATTAGATTACTGTTCCCTATCATTTTTAAATGAAAAGTTCATTATTCATTTGGATTATGCTTTCAAATAGAGCCAATCAAAACCATTATAGGTAAGTGACCAATTAAAACGCTCTCATACTCATTCATTATGTTTGGTTGATTATATTTTAATGGCGCATGGGTCAGGCTGCTCCAAACACAGAATGGAATAAATCTACTTTAAAAATTTATAGTACGAGAGTGGAGAAAAAGAAGAAAGTTCATGAAAATTAAGGGTAAAACTGAAGGGAGGGCAGAACATTAGGGTACCTCTGGGTTCTGATGCCCATGTTTAGTTGACGAAAGTAAAACCCCTGAGGGGAACACTCATTCTGGAACTTTGCTCAAGACACTGTTTCGTGTAGTTCAGGTTTGGAGAAGGAACCACCACTGCTCACTTCAAACATTAATAAAGAAAAGGAAAAGCAAGCATTTTCTTTTCTTCTAAGGTCTTCGGTCCTTTCAATTGTCTCAAATTTTTAAAAATATAATTCTAAACTTAATATAAAATTTTATTGAGGAAATTTATGTACTATTGGTTTTTAATATTATCTATAGTTTTTATTTCTCAAAAAAATTGAAATCCTCATGCATATAAATTAAATTTGTGTCTGATTCAATTCTTATGTATAATATATTTCATCTTTAGCCTTAGTTATCTTGCGTCTGGCGCAGCTTGTACGTTTTCGGAACTTGCACCATAATTTCTTAAATCCTATCCAATCTGGGGCGTTGGCGTGGTGTGGAAGTTTGGAGAGTGGGGTGCCAGCTCAGGTGTTGCCTCGTCATCTGACCGTGGTTCAAAATTACGTGGTGTTGTCCTCGGATCTTTCCCTTTGGGATTTATCCCGGACCGTCACCAATAGCCCGTTGTGTTGCTCCAGTGTGACGTTAATTGAAATCCCCCCCAATCTGGGGCCACGGTAGCCCGTTTGGAAGAGTAGCGGATTGACTACTGTAAGGTTGCGAGTTCGAAACTCGATCCAACCAAAGACTGTTGTGTATTTAGGGGGGGGGATTTCAATTAACGTCACACTGGAGCAACACAATGGGCTATTGGTGACGGTCCGGGATCAATCCCAAAGAGAAAGATCCGAGGACAACACCACGTAATTTTGAACCACGGTCAGATGACGAGGCAACACCTGAGCTGTTGTGTATTTAGGAATGATACACGTTAAAACTATCGTGGCCTCAAGTGTCCACATGTTGGCGTAGTGGGGAAGTTTGGAAAGGTAGGATGACAAGTGTTGGTCTCATCTGACCGTAATTCAATATTACGATGTGTTATCCTAGGATTTTCTCCTTTCGGGATTGATCTCGAACCGTCGCCAATAGCCCGTTGGGTTGCTCTAGTGCGACGTAAATTGAACTACCCTACTTACTCGTGAGAAGGCGGCCGACTTTGTGTCAGTTGATTTTAGTTTTATGACGCAATGGCTATATTTGGCCAAGCTGCGCCAATGGTAATAGACATACCACAAGGCAAAGTTTTCCTGACAGAAGAGATTGGATGTTGGGGTTTATGGCGCAAGGTCCAAAAATTGGACAAGCTGCGCCAAACACAAGACAGAATATAACCCAATAAAAGTACAAAACATGTAAAAATCAAGTCCAAAACAAATATAAAAGGTAGCATTAAAACATGTAAAATGTATAAAAGATAATAAAAATATTCAAATAGTTGATAAAAACCAGACCATTTTCTGCAGCATAACTAATGAATTTAATTTACGTATGCATAAAATTAGGTGTGAAATTTAAAAGATTGAATTATTAAAGAATTTGGATAAAATAGATTGATGGAGTCATTTTGAATTTGGAAAAAATTAGATGAAATTTAAGACACCAACTGCACGTAAAAACACGAAAAGATTTGAATGGGGATTTTCCCCAATCAAATCTCGTAGATTTAAAATTGTAGTTTTAAAATATCTGATACGATGATTAAAAACAGGACAGACAATTAAAATGTGAAAAACAGAAAATGGAGTAGAGCATGAGTTGAAAAAGGGTGTGCTCTCTCCTAATAGAAGATGACGATGGGTGAAACGTGTGTCCAATGCGAAGGGGGGTTAGTTGACATCCATTCGGATGTCAAACTGACCACCTCCGGCCAGTGTCTCCGCATTGGAGACACTGGCCACTAATGAATGATGGGTTTTAAAGAATGCAATTTATTGGTAATTTGCAGATTCCATGCCTTTTGCCACAAGGAGTTGGTTGAGAAGAGAGAAATACATCGGGGTATGTTAAAAGAATCGAACATGCGGCACCTATACCATGAGGAAGTGGGGTAAGTACAAAAGGGAAGGAGAGGGTTAAGCCGAAGGAAGGACAAATCCCCTCGGGGTTGAAATTGATAGGAAGAGGATGTACTTGATATCATATAAATTTATAGGGAAGACGGTATTCCCTAAATCAAATGGTACCTTTGAATTTGCAATACTATGAGCGATGTCCGAATAAAGAGAGATGGTTTTTTCTCCTTTCTATAGCAATACGTAACTTGGGTCAGGTATTGGGTCAGGTATCCATTGGAACAGAGGGATTCCAAAGATTTCCATTTAATCGTTCCACAATCTAATCGCCATATTGAACGAGTAGTTACTTTGAATTGTGTTATTGATATCCGTTTTATTTTCAGCTCACTTTGTCAGATGCGGTGTGCCCGAAAACTCCATGCAAGGCCAATGATTATTGCGTTCAATACGGTATCTTACGCTTGTGTAGACATGCTGCAAAAGAAGGTAGTACATCTCTATATCTTTCAATAACCCTTCAGGCGGCCACCCCGAGATATCTCGTAAACCAAAATGCACGTTTAAGTGTCAACCCCGAGATATCTCGTAAACCAAAATGTAAGCTTAAGTGTCAACCCCGAGAATATTTGAACGGTCACTTTTCCTTCCCCTCGACCACCCGTGTCCTCTAATGGGAGGGCGTGGCTGGAGACTCTTTGTGCGAGGGGTCTTGATGGGAACGGACGATGCCGAAAAGTACTTCCTCACTATGTATTGTCAATGGATTGCCTTTGGCGTGTTACAAAGTGTATAACAGGGTATTCCTGTCTTCTTAAACTACACTTTGGAAGCGTCTACCTTCGGGTTCTTCGGGAAAATGATGTCGAATTGAAAATTTGGAATCACAATCTTGAGTTTCAAAACATTTCAAATTGTTTCATCTGAAGTACTATTAAAAGTTTACAAAACAAAAATGTAAACTTAAAGCAATTAACAACACGAAGTGCCACGAATTCAGAGAAAAAGGTTGGAAATTAAAAAATTAAAGGTTATAATTTTTACTGCAGTCAAAACTACATGATATACTTTTTAATCTATGCACAATTGTTTAATTTAATATATTAGTACGTAATGAACGCTTAACGAAGTACGATAATTGGAAGAGTTCGAATAGGTTTGGTGAAATGGGCGACCTGGGGGCCACCGATGCGATAAATAATTTGAAAATTTCAAAAGAGAAACAGCAACCCTCTGGTCTCTAAACCGTTACTCATCCAACCGGGCTACCGCGGATGAGTAACGTCTAACTTCGTCCTTTCACTCAAATATTAATTATCGGATAATCAACCCTTTGAAATCATGCTAAATAAATTTTGCAAAAAAAGAAACTGGATAAAAACCTTTCTCCTCGTATGAATGGTAATTTGCAAAAAAACAAAATTTAGTTTTTTAAGGGGTGATGCGCACTTGTATGTCTCTTCTAGAGCACCTCCTAGATATTACACTATCAAATTGTAGAATATATAGTCTTAATATGCCTAGAACATCAATAGACCAAGCTTTTACCATTTGAAGGTGATACGTCCCCCCGCACTAAAATTACTAATCTTTACCAACATTTGTACAAAATACATATAGAAATTACTTTTAATTTATTTTTAAGAAAGAAAATGTTTCATTAACTCACATTCTTGAATGTCTTAAAGAGCAATTTAATCAAGATAGGTAGGTATTTAATTAACGTCGCACTGGAGCAGAACAACGGGTTATTGGCGGCGGTCCGGGATCAAACCCAAATGGAAAGATCCAAGGACAATTTGTAATTTTGAACCATGGTCAAATGACGAGGTCAACACCTGAGCTGGCAAACCACTCTCCATACTTCCACACTCGCCAACGTGGGGACATTTGAGGCCACGACAGATTTAAAGCTCACCAGCCCCCTCTATACACAACGGTGTTTTTTTGGATTTGAACTCGCAACCCTCTGGTCTCTAAACCGTTACTCATCCAACCGGGCTACCGCGGCACGAATTTATTCAAGGAATACATGTATGGGCAGTCAAAACTGAATTCGGTAGATGGGATACTGAATGACATATTAAGAATCCAATACAACCTTCACTCGCAGAACGTATTTTATTTGTCTTATTTTAAGCGTTTATTTGTCTTATATAAAGCGTATCATTATAACAGTAAAGATGAATCATTGGTGTGGTAGCCAACCTTTTCGCTGACGTTTTGTAAATTCAACAGTTAGACATACGATTTATAATTTTCTCTTAATATTCAATCCTTAATTGAATTAAATAACTCTGAATAGCCTATTCACACTGTTACTGTAATATGCTAAGTTTCATAAAAATACGTTTGCACGTTTTGTGTGACAAACATTTATATAGACACGAAACGTGTAACTATTAATTTTGAAATAAAATGATTTTTCAATGAATAAGTCCATTTCAATGAAAAATGAATTGGACAAATATATTTCTGTTCAATTTTCTTACTACATAGAAGATGTAGATTATAACTTACATTATTTAAATATATAACTTGCAAAATAATAAAGGGCTAATCTTTTGGATCTAATCAACGTTTGTTTGTGGAAGCGGGAATATGTACTAGTTAATTTCTGTATTAGTTTGCAAACATTGAATTTCACGATCAACCAACTGCTTCAATTTTGAAAAGAAAGGGTAATGGAGCATTGTAGATAGCTTTGCTGGACATTATTCGAGATAAGTATCGTCTTTTA
Organism: Meta bourneti; assembly: GCA_933210815.1. Classification (NCBI taxonomy): domain Eukaryota; kingdom Metazoa; phylum Arthropoda; class Arachnida; order Araneae; family Tetragnathidae; genus Meta; species Meta bourneti. The sequence goes on along the minus strand of OW119932.1, from coordinate 59,334,237 downwards.
TTTACTTAGACTTCTTGTACATTTTTCTCCAACCTCTATCTAAGTTTCAATTATGCTAATGAAGATATACCGTGGCTCCCAAAAGTGTTCGTACACTTTAAAAATTTGTAGAAAAAGTGCTGTAGTCTAGAATTGAATTCGAATATAAAGTTCAATATTTTTTCATATCATCTCCATGTGATTCTGAATAAAACCCAACATTCTTTAAAAAAATATTGACTCATTTTCTTTTTATAAAAATGGAGATGCAAGGAGGCAGACACGTCACAAAAGTGATCGTACACCGAAACATTTTCGGATAAATTCATAGATAAAATTATCGTTTATCGCTTTTTTTTATTTTTGCATTGTGGTGACATTTAAAAAATCGTTTGGCTTTAAACTTTGCTTGCTTACTTCGTAATATTCTATTTATTATTTTAAAATGGCTCGTAGTCGTAAGGAAACAACGAACAGCATTCGAAAAGTGATTAATTTTCATCATAGTGGTAAATCAGTTCGGAATATCTCTAAAATTAGTAAATTTATCCCATTCTACGGTGCAGTATGTGATAAAACGCTTTAAAGAAGAAAATCGGATCGAAAACAAGGTAAGGAAAGGTCGTCCGGCAAAGTTAACTCGACGTGATCAGAGATTTATAGTAAGAAAATTTGTGGCGAAATCCACGTTTGAGTGCTGTACAAATTTCTACAGAATTTACTGAAAAATTTTCTACTTCAATTTCATCTGAAACTGTCCGACGAGTGCTCAGATCAGCTGGATTAAATGGGCGTTCTGCCCGAAGAAAATGTTTTGTAAGTGCGAAAAATAGAAAGCTTAGGCTTTCCTTCGCAAAATCAATGATAAATAAGCCCGAAACGTATTGGAATCATGTCTTATTTGCAGATGAAAACAAATTTAACATGTTTGGTTCCGATGGGCATATAATTGTATGGAGAAGAAAAAATGAGGAACTTTATCCCAAGAACTTAGCTGGAACGGTAAAGCATGGCGGTGGAGGTGTCCTTGTGTGGGGGTGCATGTCAGCATCAGGACTAGGTAATTTGGTATTTATTGATGACATAATGAATCATGCTCTTTATTTAAATATTTTTAAAGACAATTTAAAATTATCAGCCCGAAATTTGGGTATTGGAAACAACTTTGTTTTTTATCAAGATAACGATCCTAAGCACACGGCTCTCAAAGTTTGCCTCTGGTGTCTATAATTGTCCACAAGTTCTGAAAACACCACCTCAGTCACCGGATTTAAACCCAATAGAGCAAATTTGGAGGGAACTGAAGGTTAGAGTACGAAGACACGACATTAAAATGAAAAGCGAACTAAAAACAGTAATGATTGAAGAATGGAGGAACATTGATGCAGAAATTACAAAAAAACTAGTGAACTCTCCCAGACGTTTAAAAGCTGTTGTGGATGCCATAGAATATCCTACTAAGTATTAATTTACCGAAATATTACAATATTTACTAATATGTAGATATTTTTTTTAAAGTGTACGAAGACTTTTGTGAGATAATTTTTTTTTGTTATTTTTTTATTATTGATTTTCCAAAAAAAAAAAGTTTTACTATGTTTTAAAAATATTTTATGTAGTTTTGTTAAGAACAAGTTATAGATGTTATTAAAAAATTCCCATTCTGAAATATTAATTTTTATTAATGGATAGAGCAGTATTTCATTGAAATTCGTAAGTATACGAACACTTTAGGGAGCTACTGTATATTCTAAATACAAAGCGGTGTGCATAAGAGAGAAAAATAACCTATTATTGGTTATGAATGGATACGAGTAAATGTATCGCAAGCACATACATGTTTGTGAGGAGGCAAAATAAAATTAATCTACGTATAAGAAGTTTTGTGAAACAGATACAACAAAAAGTGAATCTAATAGAAAGAGTGTTTCCGGATATATGTCATAGTATCAAATTGTAGGTTCTCTTCCATTCAAATTGTTGCTTGATTGTAACCATGTGTGCCTATATTTAATTATAACTTAATTTACCACCTTTTCAATTAGAAATTTTCTGTCTTTAACAAAAGGAAAAGCTAAATTCAGTAAGGTAGGTAGATTGTTGAATTTACGTCACACTGAAGCAATGTCAACTTGCTATTAAATTTAGTGAGAAACATTTTGTTGAAATTTCTAGTTGATTGTTAAAAACAAAAAAGCTCTATTTCTTTTTCCCACAAAATTAGAAGCATTTTTTAAGTCTTGGAAAACCAATTTAAAATCCTAAATTTGTTTCTAAACTTGAATGTCTTTAAAACTTAAAAGAGGCCAGGAAGCCAAAGACTTTCTGACCTCTCTTTTGATATAAAACTGATACTCTTGTAACTCTTGACATAAAACTGTTACTCTATGTAATAAATTCATTGACATGAAAATTCAAGAATATTCTCAAGACATCTTATCCACATCTCTGGTGATCGCTTCCAACGAGCAAGCCATAAAAGCGGAAAAATCTCCACTCTTTGCTTGGAGCACTCTTTTCTATCCCTAATCAAAGTGAGAAACCACCCAAATCTAGCAACTGCTCATATAAAATTGTCACAGCCCCCACAAAAAGGATTACCTAAAACGCCATAATCTTTCCTTTTGTTGTGTTACATTATGATTAAATGACATTAGAATTCCGAATTGATTTTGAAAATTATTAATTATTGAATACAGAATATGTACACAGAAATTGTTTATTATCAAATTTTGCAAACGTTATTCTTAAGTATTCAAATGAAATAAATTATAAATTTCATTTCAGATTGCATTTACGAGCTTTTTTTATGAATTATTTCAAAAGGCAAAACTTATTTTCTGTATAATTAAGAAATAAGTTTGTAACTTTAACGATATATGTAAGTAATATTTACGATATTTTTAAAATAAGGAACTGAATGAATATTTATAAATTATTGTTAGCCAGTAAGCAAAAACATGAATATTGCGTACATGAACATCTGTTTCTGAACATTTGTAACTATTTTAATAAAAAGTAAGTGGAAATTTTAAAAAAATGGTTAATGGATTAATGTACTCAAAATGGATAATGTACAAAATGTACGAAACTAATATAGTAAACTTTTTATATCGTAAAGATTAAAACTGAGATTTTCAAATAGTTCAAAAAATTAAACAGCTTAATGATTAAACAATATTAAATTTAGTAAGTTACGTAATCGAATATTCTTTTTCTAAATGTTGTAAGAAACACATCAACAATCCTTAACGACAACATCTCGTGAAATCACCTCCACTCCAGTAGAAATTCTACAAAAATATCAACTAAATAATCTCATTTCAAATGTAGGTCTTTTCTGCAATTTTACTTTTAAAAATTAACACTAAAGTAATACATAAAATGAAGGGTTTAATATGAAAAGATTGAGAAATTTAAAAAATAGTAAAAACAAATACAACGCTGATGTTAAACACACTTCACATATAAGTAAATATTGTTGAAACTTTATAAATATGACACAGCAATGATCTTGAATATAACTATTAACAATAATTGAATGGGTTCTAATAGGATTTTTCTAAAAATTCGGAGAACACGATGTAAAGTGACGATGGCTTATCCCCCGACTTCGCAGTCACGTAATGATGCAGTAAAAAGTGTCAGAATTCGTTTACTGTGTGATACTTCTCGAAACAAGGTACGATACATAATGCGACTTTACATAGCTTACATTCAAATCTTGATTCTCTTCGCACACGTCGACCCTTTTCATCAAACTTTTTGCTGCAAATAATACATATCCGAGTGGGGTTTTTCTTTTTTTGTGTGGGTTCAATATAGGAAGCAAAGTGGCTCCCAGTGAGGCCGTCAGCTGCGGTATATTGAACGGAGTTTCCCTTCTCACCATACGTTTTGACTAGGCTTTCCACTAGTTCCATTCTAAAATTCAACTGCGTCATACAACCCCCACTCTTTTTATAAAGTACAAAAGAGTTCCATACGCATTGGTTCAAAATCTGCCTAAAAATCTTTTTGTAATACTTTTTTTGTTGATTTCGAACCGTTGGATAGTATGACAAGCACTGATCCGCCATGTCCACTCCTCCCATTGTATAGTTGTAGTCAATTATGGCTTTGGGCTTTTTAGTAATAATATTTTCAATATCTCCATTACTTTTCTTTTTCTTTTTGTGTTGTTCTACAGTATCGATTGTGTGTGAATGAACTGTACTGAGCATACAAATCGGTTTTTTATCCATGAATTTAAAAACGCACATCTTTCCTTTTTGAAACCCCATGATTTCTCCTTTTTCAAGGGTTCCACTTTTAATTTCATGGGGAATTCCAAGGCGATTCGAACGTAAAGTCCCATAAACATCTGTCCGCTTGGACAATAGGATCTCAGCTAGCTCTGTGGACGTGTAGAAATTGTCCAAAGTTAAACAATAGCCTTGGCAAAGAAGACCTTCCATAAGAGTCATAACAATGTTTGTTGTTGACCGATATTTCGAAGCTTCTTTCCATTGGGGCATGTCCTTTCCTGTATAAATTAAACTATTCCATATATATCCGCTGCGAGATTCGCAGAGCTCATAAAATTTCACTCCAAACCTTGCTTTTTTCATGGGGATATATTGCTTAAAGGTCAATCGGCCTTTGTACAACAACAACGATTCGTCGACTGATATATTACATTCGGGTATATAAGTCGATTTAAATTTTCGATTGATGGCCTCATAAACTTCGTAAATTTTTTTTAAGCCAGGTTGAGGATGATTTCTCAGATCTATGGTTTCATTGTTCGTGAAGTGAAGAAACTTCATGATCATGGCGAATCTTCTCTCAGACATTATTTGTCCCAAGTACGGCGTACATAATAACGGTTTTTGCGACCAATACCATTTTTGCAGTGGTTTGTGAATTATCCCCTGCAAAATTATTATTGCAAAAAAGACACGGATTTCACTCGCATCTGTGTATTTCCACTTCTGAACCCTTGAGGTGGGTGTCAATTCATTATTTTCAATAAAATCTTCTGCGAAACGATTTGTTTCGCACGCTATATAACTGATAATGTCGTCGTCGAAAAAAATTCCAAATAATTCCAACGGTGAAGAATTATGCAAAACTTCCTTTATTCCTGGATCTCCAGTGAATGGAAACCTCGGGGGAGGAGGTCCAAGATTATCTTGATCTAGTCTGCACCAGTCTCTTGCATCATCCAATGACTCAACGTCGTCAACATCACTCTCAGAAGTATCTGAATTCGAGGAATCCGAATCGGAATACTCTTCAGAATCCATTTCACGATTGGAAGTAGATAAGAGATAAAATTTAAATTTATAAACTTTGGGCTTGTCCTAGAATGAACAAGTACAAGTGCAGATGCAACCGTTAAAAATTAAATTATCAAAAGAAATTTAGCCTTGAAGACTTTTTTTGACTAATCTATCGACCTAGCTTCCTACCTAGCTATCTAGGTACTCCACAGGGTTGCTCGATAGAATTATAACTACTATTTTTCACAAATATAGGAACAACAGTTCTGATGCTATGCACGCTATCGACAATCGATTCACACACTAACCGTCCCACACTGCAACTATGTTATGAAGCGCCTCGATATATCCCTTGGCTAATAGCTCTTTTTTACTTGTTCACCAATGTATTTTCGCAAAATTCGTACACTATTGTTTGATTCTTTGAAATACTTCCCTCAGGAACGTGTGATATTCCATAGAGAACCTAACAATTTAGTGAAGTTATGGGATGAGTTTTATGGATTCATTGGAACTCCGAAAGGAAGAATGAAAACTGCAAGGGGCCTCTATTCAAAGCGACTTCTCACGGCTAAGGGGAAAAATCGGGGCTTTCTTGGTTTGTTGTCTCCATTTCACATGGTTTACAAAAAATAGACAAAACATAAAGGTTGCCTCTATAGTAAAGACCAGTGCTCACAGTCGACAGAAGGAAGAGCGGTTCAACTGATCTTCAGGTGACAAAACCTTTTTCACCTGACCTTTTCCTTTTCAGGTGTACCTCATACAAAAGACCCTGTGTCGCTGATAGGGTAAGTTGGCAAAGGAAGAATGGTGGAGTCGAAACATGACTACACGCTAGGTGATTCTTGAATGAAAGATTGACTTCGATTATACACGGGTCAGCTGTACCCAATACATTTATCCACTAGTAGCCTAAAGCATTTAGTGTTTCTGTGAGAACAGAAAATTATGGGAGTGCCCATGTCCCTTATAAAAGCTCAACTGAATTGATAAAAAATAATTTGTTTGAAGAGTAAAGATAGGGTTTTTTTCAAAAAAGGGGATGATATGGAATACAGGTTTTTAAAACTTTTTCCGTGCTAATATTATTTTAAAATGTTTGACCTCTGATTTTGTGGTCAACTAACGCAGCGTTGCCTATTTACAATAAACCCCATAATGAAGTGCATAGTTGTCACTATTTCTATTAGAACCGTTGTCAGACGAATTCACACCACATTTAGTACATTCAATCACACCACATTATTCATTCAATTTTTGGAAGCCTGCTGGAAACATAGGCTATATATTAATCCCGTTCTATGTGTCCTAGGTCGGGAGAAAGGGCTAAAAACAATTCGAAATCCCAATAGGTAGGTATTTAATTAATGTCCCCCTGGAGCCAACACAATGGGCTATTGGGGGATGGTCCGGGATCAATCTTGAAGTGAAAGATCCCAGGACAACGCCTCATAATTTTGAACCACGGTCAAGAACACCTGAGCAGGCATCCCACTCCAAACTTCCACACTTCGCCAACGTGAGGACACTTGAGGCCACGACAGATTTAACGTGCACCAGCCCCCGTCTATCCGACGGTCTGTGGCTGGACCGAGTTCGAACTTGCAACCCTCTGTTTTCTAATCCGTTGCTCTTCGAACTGGGCTATCGCTGCCCTCGAAATCCCCATAGAAATGACATTGATTATCCTTACTATCACAGTTTGATCAACTCATATCGAATTTGCTACACTCATTCTTTAAAACCCTGAGAGAAACATAGTCTAGATATTAACTCCATTCGATTTGTCCTGTGTCTTTAGAGAGATCTCAAAACAATTCGAAATCCCCATAGGACTACTATTGAGTATTATGATGAGTTACAAACAATTCGAGCAACGCCGGGTAATTCAAGTAGTGTTTTATAAGAGAGCCAGGTTTCAACAAATTTACTCGTAAAAACCTTTAAAATTCTTTTAAAGTGCATGCATTAAAAAAACAATTATTAATTATGTCATGATTATAATTAAATGTAGGAGGAAATTAGCTATCAATCACTGGACTAATGAAATCTTGTAGTGCGTTGTAATTTTTTCAGGCCAAAATTAAGATAATTTGCGCTGATTTTCATATCTCATTCTGATCACCAAATATTTATATTTGTTGGGCTATAAACACCTTCCATACGAGACTTCTGTACACCAAAGTTAAACGAAATCCCTTGTCTCTTCTTATTCATATTAAAATTTTAATCTTTAGGGCTTATTACTTTTAAAAAAAATCACGTCACTCGATTTTCGAAACGAGAACTTACACTGCAAGGAGAACTCGTGAAGAAACAGTATTTAGTTTTATCAGATTTGAGACCCCGATAGACTCTGTAGTGATTCTCTGAGTAGCGTGGTAGATTCAAATCTACAGAGAACAGTCTAGCTTAAATAACAAACGATAATTTTATTTAAAACAATGTCTTGACTATATTAGAATCTATTTACACGACACTTTCACGCCTCTGCTAACTGGATGCGACAGGGTGTCGAAATCTCAGGACGTACGAAAGTCTCTGAGTTGGAGAAAGGTATCTCAACAGTCTCTAGATGAAACTCTACTCGTCGGGTGACGATTTCACCAGATCAGCACTGGATCCTCACTGGACGACAGGACAAGGCAGGTTCACTGCCGGACGAGAAGTCGGTACCGAACTCTCCGCAGGTCGTCGGCTCGGCACAATCAGGGATCGGCTCCACTGGGGTCGTCGGGTCAGTACAAGACAGCACGGCTCCGCTGGGGTCGTCGGATCGGCACAAGACAGGCACGGCTCCGCTGGGGTCGCTGGTTCAAGTCTCGAACGAGAAATAAGCAGGAACTCGAGATAGGCAGCCTACGCCAGGCTACAAGAACGCGTCCTCTCAGGGTGAGAGAACCGTCTTCCAAATTAGTAAGAGCTCCTTAATGGGGTTGACCGCTCAAAGGGTCACTGAGCTAAGACGTTAGCTCGGGAAACAAACAAGACTCGAGATGGGTAGCCTACGCCGGCTACAAGAACGCGTCCTCTCAGGTTGAGAGAACCGTCTTCAAAAAATATATTTTCTCCCTAAGGAGTGACCGCTCGAAGGGTCGCTGAGTTAAGCCTCTCGAACGAGATCACAGGCAAGAACTGACGATTCGACTCCCTACTTTTCCTTTTGAAACCTCCCAGCCTTTGTTCGCTGGTGGTTCCCGATTCGTTCGTTCTTGATTGGTTCTTACTTTTAATTGGTTCGTTTTTACTTTGCTCATTTTTGAGGTTGCTGATTCGGTAGAGACTCTCTGACGTAAAATGGGATCAGCTACTTAGCGCAGGTGGCTTGATTACCTAGCAGGTGGACTTAATCACCTGGCAGGTGCACTCCTAAACACCTGGGCTCTTTTACGGAACGAATCTCCTTTTGTCCTCTTCGATCCAAGTCCCGACCGTCTGGCGCCAGAGAGATGGAAATGTATTGTCCGGCTTTTTTACGACCTGTCGGCGGGTTTGCCTTTGGGAGGGATAATTGAGGGTCTGTCAATGAATCCTCACAACCCCTCCCCCCTAAGAAAGATTTTGTGGTATGGCAAAATCTATAAGGCAAGGGTTAGACATGGCAACTCGACACATCATTAGAGGCAACAATTTTAAGAATTTATATACAAAATTTTAACATGATTTCAACACTTAAATTTCAAGTTACATCTACTATTTACAATACTCTTACATCCTACTCTTGTGATACAATTATATTTTATCACATAAGTTCAATCAAATACTGGGGTTTATGTACAATTTAAATCGGTACTTTTGGTATTATTTAATTTTCCGACAGCATTCTGCTCAGACAATCTGCATGTTGGTTGTCCTTCCCAGCCCTATGGATGATCTGGTAATTGAAGGGCTGTAAAGCCAACGCCCACCTCATCAATCTCGGATTATTCCCGGAGTTATTCTTTAAAAATACTAACGGATTGTGGTCCGTTTCAATAGTGAAGCGTTGTCCGTCCAAGTAATGCCGCAGCTTTTTAATTGCGTAAATAATGCCTGCGCATTCTTTTTCGGTAGTGCAGAATTTCTTTTCTGTGTCGGTAAACTTCCGGCTTAAATATAATATCGGGTGATCAACTTTATCTGGCCCTTTTTGTGCCATGATTACCCCGATTCCTTGGTTGGAAGCGTCAGTTTGGAGGATAAATTCCTTTGAGAAGTCTGGGGCGTACAACACCGGCTTCTCAGTGAGTTTCGTTTTCAGCTCTCGGAAAGCTGAGTCGCATTCCGTGGACCACTCTACCTCCTCCCTTCTATTCTTTCCTTTTAATGCCCTCGTTAATGGCTCGGCTATTATGGCATAATTTTGGATATACCGGGCGTAATATCCACTCAAACCTAAAAATTGTCTGATCTGTGTTTTATTCCTGGGTGTGGGGAAATCAACTACCGCTTGGATTTTCGCCTCAGTCGGAGTTCTACATCCACTCCCTACCATATGTCCCAAATATTTGACACTGCTCTGTGCGAACTTGCATTTGGCAGGTTTAATTGTTAATTTCGCATACGTGATTTTCTTAAGAACCACATCGAGATGTTTGATGTGTTCCTCCCAAGTTTGCGAAAATATAGCTACATCGTCTAAGTAGGGTACACAAAATTCATCTAACCCTTGTAAGAGTTGAGCCATGAATTTTGAGAAGCAATATGGCGCGTTTACTAGTCCGAACGGAAGAACTAGTGGTCTATATGACCCGAATGGAGTCACGAAAGCGGCCAATCTTTGTGCCTTAAGACTCAAGGGTATCTGCCAATATCCCTTGGTCAGATCTATGACCGTTATATATTTTGCGGCTGCCACTTGTTCGATTCGCTCGTCCATATTAGGCAGTGGATAATATTCCGTCCTAATGATGGAATTTAATCGACGATAATCGACACAAGGGCGAGGGTCACGTCCTGGACTCTCTACTAAAATCATAGGGGAAGTGTAATCGGACTCCCCGATCTCAATGATTTTTAAATCCAACATCCTCTTAATTTCTGACTTGAGGATTTCCGTTTGTCTAGGAGAGGTGCGGTAGGGTTTCGATCTAATGGGTTTGTCACTAATTAAATCGATATCATGTTCGATAAGATTCGTCCTACCGGGATCATTTGAAAATAATTGCCTATGGGATTTTAACAATTTCCCAAGTTCATTGATTTGATCCTGCGTGCATCGCTCTTCCAATTTACTGTTTTTCACTACCTCTCCGAAATCAAAAATATTCGGATCTGCGATAGGATACTGAATATCCAAATCAGATTCTACGGTGTCGTGAGAGAATACTTCGCTCATCAAAACATTTACGCTTTCCATCCGCTGGTGGTATGGCTTTAATAAGTTAATGTGGTACACTCGTACCTTCTCTACCTTCCCTGGCATCTTAACAACGTAATTGGTCTCCGAAAGCTGTTTCTCTATAGTTCCCGGACCAACCCATTTTACGGCGAATTTTGTTTGTTGGCAAGATGACAATACTAAGACGCGATCGCCTACTTTAAACTCGCGCTTCACCGATCCTTTGTCGTAGTACGACTTCCTTTTAACTTTTGCGTCCGTTTCGGTTGCGGTGGCTACCTGTTGACACCGTCGCAATCGATTTATCAACTGGAATACGTACTCCGTGACAATGTCTTCACATGGGGGACTTTGGCACCATTTGTCAAATAAAATGGATTCGGGCATTCTCAAATTCTTCCCGTAAATTAGCTCTGCGGGGCTAAAACCGGTTGACGCATGGGTTACGTTCCGCAAAGCCAAGAGAGCCGATGGAAGTACGTCCTCCCAATTTTCTTTTAGCTCCAGGCACATCGCTTTCAAAAGTCTCTTTAGGGTCCGGTGGAACCGTTCCACCGGGTTCGTTTGCGGATGATAGATCGAACTACGCACCACCTTAATCCCAAACCTCTCAAAGAAGGTAGTTGTGAGGTTGCTAGTGAAATACGTAGCATTGTCCAGTTGTAGTTCTTTGGGGAAACCTATTCTACTAAAGATAGCAAGCAAGGCATCAGTGACGGTTTCTGAGTTCACTGCTGATAAAGGAATAGCTTCCGGGTATTTGGAAGCAAGGCAAATAGCCGTCAGGAGATATTTGTTCCCTTTCGGTGATATTGGCAAGGGACCCACAATGTCTATATTCATCTTCGCGAACACTTCGGTGATCACGGGCACTAACTTAAGGAGCGCTCTCTTTTGTTCCGAGGATTTCCCGACTTTCTGACAAGCATCGCACGATTTCACATATTCCTCGATCTCCTTAATACACTGGGGCCAGAAATAATAGCGCAACAGCTTATCTTTAGTTTTCGTATTGCCCATGTGGGATCCGAACCCATCATGACAAAGGCTTAAAATTTTATTTTTATATATAGCGGGTATTAATAGCTGCCTCCGCTCTTCGCCTCGATGATCCTTAGACTGCCTAAAGAGTAGCTCTTTTTCAATCACGAACTCACTCGTTTTATTTTGCCTGACCTTATCCCAAATAGATTTGAGTTCGGGACAATTCTGCTGTTCCTTGGCAAAAGTTTCAGCGTGAATGCCTACTAATTCGATTTCCGAATTTTCCTGTAAGGGTGGTAACTCTATCCCCAAATTTTCGTCCTCTAGTTCATTTTCAGGTTCCGTTACCTCAAGTGGATCTATTTCTGTCTGGTTTTCCTCAACTACAGTCTGTTCAGGGCTCAGACGTTTGGTTTGACTCCTAGTCATAATCGCGTTTACCAGTTCTGGTTTTACTCTCTGCGATTCAATTAATTCCTGGGTGGAATTTCCTAAGAGGTAATGTCGCATTTCGACGGATTTACCTACAATTGCTGCCTTAGTTCTAATTACGCCGAGTTCTGGACTTTCGATTTTAATTCTTGCCAAAGGTAGGCACTTGAAGTGGTTGTCCAGAGGTTGCTTAACCCAAATGTGCTCGCCTGTAAAATCCTCAGGTTTCACCAAGTCTAGGGGTCCCAGGTCAATGGTTGTTCCTGAATCACGCAGCAATACCATGTCAACATCATTTATTTTGGCCTTGCTTAAATAAGGCTCAAATGAGGGAGCAAAATTTGCGCTCGTAGCAAGATTATTTAAGGGTTCCGCTACTTTCTTTAACTCGGGGCATTGAGGGCGTATATGACCAGGTAAGTTACAATTAAAACAAACGGGGCCACTACGTTTCTCAAATTCCCTTGTCCGCCATTCTGTGTTGGTTCCCTTACTTCCCGATCTCCAGTCCTTTCCGTGATTTTTCTCCCCCCCGAATTTCTTTCCCTGATTCGGCTTTTCAATAGGTTTTGGGCGGTCGAGAGCCCTTTTCTCCGGTAGTTTGGAGAACACCTGTTTCTTGACTCGACGGGTTGACTCGTACGCGTCTAGCTTCTCAGCCAATGCGCTCGGTTCGGTCAACTCGCCCCATTGATCAATAAAGTGGTCCTTTATGTCGGCCGGTACCCTTCTTTTCATTTGATCAGCGATCATCAGATTCTTAAGAGAATCAAAATCCTCAACTTGGATTCCGCTAAGCCACCCTTCTAGATAGCTTCTTAGTTCGAAGATCATGTCCTTCCATAAAGAGCCATTTTGTCTCTGATGCGTTTGAAATTTGCATCTAAAGGATTCTGCGCTAAGCTTGAATCTAGCGAGAAGTACGGACTTTACATGATCATAATCATCACTCAATTCCTCGGGTTCACGAATAATAATCTCCGCGATTTCAATCGGCAACAGACTAAGCAGCTGTGAGACCAATTCGTCATACTCGATTTTTAATTTTCTACTCTGGCGTTCAAAAAGAGTTAAGAACAAGGCCATATCTATTTTGTCAGCATCAAACTTTTGCATGACTGATTTAATGTTTTTAGACGGTTTCCCGCTATCATGGCTAGACGAACTTAAACTATTTACTTCTCCCGATTGTTGTAATCTTAGCTTCTCTAGTTCGAAAGCCCTTTCCGCAGCTAATTTTTCCTCTTCCTTAGCTAATTTTTCCTCTTCCTTAGCCAATTCCCTCTCTTCTCTAGCCTCGGCCAATTTCCTCTCTTCTCTAGCCTCGGCCAATTTCCTCTCTTCTATGATATTAACTATCATATCTTTAGCGCTCTCCTCGCTAAAATCATTGCATCCCTGTATTTTCCTTGCTAGATCGATGATTCGATCGTCGGAACCAAACTCAACATTAAACTCGTATGCTAATTTCTGCAAGTCTACCTTTTTCTGCTTAGTTAAAAACGCCATGGTTCTACACTAAATTTTCCCAGTGACACAATTACAAAATTCAATCACCAACTATTCTGAACTTCAATTTTCAAATAACAATACACACATAAAATAATAATACACAATGCAGTCAATTTCCTAAGCCTTAACTATTTTCCAGACTCATGCAATATTAAAATATTTTTACTTAAAATAATACACAATAATAATCTCTACTACAAGTTCACTAAATTTCATTCAACTTGACTAGGTAGTTCACAATTGCGTAGATACTTCACAATCTAAGTTAATTTAACTATGTGCTAAAGGTACCAGATCATCCACAGCCCTGGAACTTATTCGAGCAATTGCTAAACTGACAATTTCCAAATCTTCACTACAAATTTACTGCAATTATTAAATCCTAACGTTTCCGCGACTTTGCATACACTAGTAATCAGAATTTCTTTAGAATGGATTCCACAATTAAATCAATTTAAAAATTTAAACACTCTTCACAACAGTTTTTTTTCTCAACAATTTAAAACAATAATCTATTAAATTGCCTCTAAAGAAATGCCAAGCTTACCTTGTCTGACGACTGGCTCTGCTTTTGCGACAGGTCTCTGCTCTGCCTCTGTTGGGATGTCAGACGGGCGTTCGTTTTTTTTTCTTTCACTGGCACACTAACACTTTTTTCAACACTGGACAGGATGTCCTTCACGTTGTAGCAGTTCTGGATGGTTCTGCTTTTTCTCACTTCACAACTCTTCTTGAGTTTGCCTCTGGACTGGATGTCCTCACGTAATAAATCCTGGGTGGGCTTACTACGCAAAAGGTGTGGTTGCCAATTTTTTATTTAATGGCTAACAATCCCACCGCTGCCACCAATAATTTAAGTAGACTGTAGTGATTCTCTGAGTAGCGTGGTAGATTCAAATCTACAGAGAACAGTCTAGCTTAAATAACAAACGATAATTTTATTTAAAACAATGTCTTGACTATATTAGAATCTATTTACACGACACTTTCACGCCTCTGCTAACTGGATGCGACAGGGTGTCGAAATCTCAGGACGTACGAAAGTCTCTGAGTTGGAGAAAGGTATCTCAACAGTCTCTAGATGAAACTCTACTCGTCGGGTGACGATTTCACCAGATCAGCACTGGATCCTCACTGGACGACAGGACAAGGCAGGTTCACTGCCGGACGAGAAGTCGGTACCGAACTCTCCGCAGGTCGTCGGCTCGGCACAATCAGGGATCGGCTCCACTGGGGTCGTCGGGTCAGTACAAGACAGCACGGCTCCGCTGGGGTCGTCGGATCGGCACAAGACAGGCACGGCTCCGCTGGGGTCGCTGGTTCAAGTCTCGAACGAGAAATAAGCAGGAACTCGAGATAGGCAGCCTACGCCAGGCTACAAGAACGCGTCCTCTCAGGGTGAGAGAACCGTCTTCCAAATTAGTAAGAGCTCCTTAATGGGGTTGACCGCTCAAAGGGTCACTGAGCTAAGACGTTAGCTCGGGAAACAAACAAGACTCGAGATGGGTAGCCTACGCCGGCTACAAGAACGCGTCCTCTCAGGTTGAGAGAACCGTCTTCAAAAAATATATTTTCTCCCTAAGGAGTGACCGCTCGAAGGGTCGCTGAGTTAAGCCTCTCGAACGAGATCACAGGCAAGAACTGACGATTCGACTCCCTACTTTTCCTTTTGAAACCTCCCAGCCTTTGTTCGCTGGTGGTTCCCGATTCGTTCGTTCTTGATTGGTTCTTACTTTTAATTGGTTCGTTTTTACTTTGCTCATTTTTGAGGTTGCTGATTCGGTAGAGACTCTCTGACGTAAAATGGGATCAGCTACTTAGCGCAGGTGGCTTGATTACCTAGCAGGTGGACTTAATCACCTGGCAGGTGCACTCCTAAACACCTGGGCTCTTTTACGGAACGAATCTCCTTTTGTCCTCTTCGATCCAAGTCCCGACCGTCTGGCGCCAGAGAGATGGAAATGTATTGTCCGGCTTTTTTACGACCTGTCGGCGGGTTTGCCTTTGGGAGGGATAATTGAGGGTCTGTCAATGAATCCTCACAACTCCTTTGATCTTCATTTTCAGTGGAAAAATTTTCTTTACAGTTACTTGGTCAGTGATGTTTGCTATACAGATATTATTAAAGATTTCTGAGTCTGAATAATTTCGTCTGAATATTATTCTCAGAATATTACCACTATAAAATATTTCATCATATAAATCCTTAGATATCAAAAATGACAAATCCCAGGATAACCTCTTACTACCCGATATAACTAATGCTAGGGCAAGGTAATTGGCTGCGACCCAGCGGTTGAGAAACACTTCATTTTCAATAGATAGGTATTTAATTAACGTCGCACTGGAGCAACACAACGGCTATTAGCGACAGTCCGGGATCAAACCCAAAGGGAGAGATCCAAGGACAACACACGTAATTTTGAAACACGGTCAGATGACGAGATCACACCTGAGCTAGCATCCCACTCTCCAAACTTCCACACCTCGCCAACGTGAGGATATTTCAGGTCACCGACAGAATTCACTTGCACCAGCCCCCCTTTTATGCGACGGTCTTTGGTTGGATTCGGACTCGCAACCCTCCAGTTGCTAATCCGTTACTCTTCCAACTAGGCTACTCATTTTCAATGGAAGACAAAATAAATGACAGACCTTCGAATAAGCTGGTTGAAATTTAGGTTTTATTATGTAAAACTGTTTGGGGCTACGTCAAACCATTATCACTCAAATCATTTGTATGGTTTTATGAAATTATTTTCAACCATTTATATCAAACAAATCACAAATGTTTCGGGATTTACTTAATTCCTCCATTTTTGTATTCTGTATCTTGCGCCTATGAATCTTTAATTATCCGGATGCCATTTTACTCTATTGGGGTTCTCAGAGGATTGCGTCATCTGACCGTGGTTCAAAATTACGTGGTGTTGTCCTCGGATCTTTCCCTTTGGGATTGATCCCGGACCGTCACCAATAGCCCATTGTGTTGCTCCAGTGTGACGTTAATTGAAATACCCCCCTCAGAGGATTGTCGAAATAACTAGACCATTAAAATTTAATAAAAATAATCCTTCAAAATCGTGTTCGAGAAGATTCCAAACGTCCCTTACGTCCTTTCTTTAAAAAGTTATTGGTGCAAAATAACTCAGTTTACCATATGTGTACGGTTTTGTTTCTACTAATTTCTTCACGGATATGTGAACACCTAAAATCTGGAACCTTTGGGATAACATCCGTTGTGGTTACACTTGAGGATATTTTACATTAACAAAGCAAGTATTGGATATTTTTTGTTTAGCTTTGCTTGAAGTCTCATGTCTAAACTGCGATAAATAATTTCATCGCCTGATTTATACAAAAATCAGGCTGTAAATCTGTGTAATGGAGGCAAACTTTTGTGGGGAAGAAAATTAATGCTAGAATTTGACTTATTTACAATTAGTAGAAAATTACTCATTAAAAGAAAAATATATAAATTTATAATTTCAAAGTTTCCCATTGTTACAGTAAATATTTGTTTTTTTCAACACGTGTAAGAATATTTCTATGGATCAGCCCCTGAATTACTTCACTATTTGAAAATCATATGTTCATACATACAAGAAGCACGCTTGAGAAGTTCTAGGTATAATTAGGCTTTTCTGGGACCTGGGTAGTAGCCCTTGGCCTTGCTATCTATCACTGTCATCGCTCTCCTTTGATGGTCCGGTCTGAATAGACTACTGCTGAGAGCGATTGACTGAAGAAGGGGGAGAGCACTCCCTTTGTCCAAACCCTGACACTTTTAAAGAGAACTCGCTTTTTCGGGGTGACGTTTTCGGGAACACAACTTTGAGATTCCTCGCCGCCAGGAGGGATAAAGTATAGAAATCGTTAATATTTATAAATTGGTGCATAACAAATGTTTATAAACAAATGAAATAAACGCAGCTAAATTCAGTAAGAAATTCAAAACAATGCATTTTTCACTAAACGCAAGCTTTTTTTTAATTAGTGTAAGGTTTAGTTAAAAAGTGAGATTTGATTGGTTGTTTCGGCGTTTTATTTCACAAGGACCATATTTGGTCACAAGACAACGTCAAGTAAAAAATGTCGTGAAAGGTAAAAAGAGGCATTGGGAACAGAGTAGTGGGAAGAAAGCTGAAATAGATTACTTGGGTATCCCGAGAGCGCGACCCCAGTGTTTACAAAAGACAGCAAACCCCATGTCAAAGGAATGAATGACTTAAATTAATTCAATTTGTTTACGACTTGCGGATTCCACGAGTGGACATTCCGGAGTATGATTGTAAAAACATGATTTAGAGGGAGAGAGAGAAGAGTGAACATTTTGTCATATTTTATAAACAAAATATGAATTAAACTCGATTAAAACACAAAATGCTGTTTTCTATTTTTTTATTAATTTTATTTCACCAGGAAGTATGGTTGGTTGATTTGGATTTCATGGCCCAAGGTCTGATAGCGGATAAGCTGCGCCAAATGTAAGATTATATAATATTTAATAGCAACTGGAACAGTAAAAATAATTAAAAAAGCCTAAAATTATGCAAGTACGCGTACAAGAAATACAAAAACTGTCAAAACTAAAGCTTAAATGCGTTTAATTTTGAGACAATTAAAATGTGATGTATTACATATGCCATAAAAATCCAGAATGGATGTACAAAGTGATGAATGGAGTGGCTGATGCAACAAATTGGATAAAATAGGTGTGTTAAAAAAGTTGCTGAAAATCGTCTAAGAGGAGAACAAGATGTTAAAATGTGACTAATGGAAAGAGGTTGTTGGCAATGATGACACGATGGTGCGGTTTCGCCGACCAATAAAAATCTATGTGAATCTAGAATGGCCGATGCGAAGACGAGTTAGAAAAACGTCGAACCGTCGAGATAGGGGTGACGGTTGAGTGAGATGGTCGGGTGGATGTTAAAAAGTTTGTTGATTTGCTCATTCCAGTCGCGCCATTCTTTCCATACAATATCCCATACAATAAAGCGGAGATCGTGGTATGGAATGCGAATGATGAATGGAGTCACGGCATTTTTCGAGTGGCATCTGTCAATTCATTGCAATTAATTTCGATGTCCCGGTATCCAACAAAGAGTGATACCGAAGCCAAGTCGGGTGAGCTTTTTATGAAGCTTGAAAACATCATATGCCAAAGGATAACTTGGAGAATCTGAATTTAATATCTTCAAGACACTTTTGGAGTCTATGTATAAGATAAAATTCCGAGTTCTAAGGATGGAAACATTCCAAAGTTTTGTAAATGGCTAAAAACTAGGTAGTAAAAATAGAGATAAAAGATGGTAATAAACAGTTAAAAGTGACAAACCCACAAATACGAATCAGTATAAATGGATGCATGATTTTTGAAATGATGACGGTGAGATAAGTTGACGGTAAATGATTGCGCTTGTGCTGGACCTCTCATAGCCCGGAAATAGATTTTAAAATGCTAATTTATATGATTTCCAGGTTGATATGGTGAAAAGAGGTCGTTCAGCAACTTCGAATGAATGAAGGGGAGTTCCTCAGGGCATTCTTCATGCGAAGCCCGAAAGTTGCAACACAGGAGGTGCGATTTAAAAACAGGCGATCAAGAGAACTGTCCAGGAGTAAATTTTGCAGTGGATGGTCAGAATGTTCTAAGACTCGGTAATACTGTTGTAACGACAACAAATGACGTGTGGAAGTCAAAGATTGTTCGTGGCATACCACATACAGGTTTTGACAGGTGGAAGTGTGCAATGCTCCGGACAGATCCTCAGTGTAGTGTGATGTACAGAAAAAGCAGAAGGGTAGGGCAGGGTAAAAATGAGAGAGAACAGATCACTCAGGTACCCCAGAGTTTTAAAGCCCGTACAAACCTAAAGAAGGTATATCCCTGAGGGTCACCAGGAAGTGTGAAACGTCAAATAAAATCATACTTGAATCCATACATACATATAGTATATATACCAAGATAATTTCGAAAAAAAAATGAAATGTTGGTGGATCAGGCCATCATCAGGGAGGAGCCTGACCAGTCAACATATGGTGTTTTCTGCGTATGGGCGGCAGTTCGCCCACTGTGATGTATGGTATGACTTTTGCATACTTGACTCTTGCATGCTTGATTGTGATGCATAGTATAACTTTTATGGGAGTTTGCTGGTTGTCATCCTGAGTTGCGG
This sequence comes from Meta bourneti, assembly GCA_933210815.1. NCBI lineage: Eukaryota > Metazoa > Arthropoda > Arachnida > Araneae > Tetragnathidae > Meta > Meta bourneti. The sequence goes on along the minus strand of OW119932.1, from coordinate 59,314,561 downwards.
CGGGTTGTTATTTTGGGGTTTGTTAAAGTGGGTAAGTTTGTTTATCTTCTATATTTTTGTGTGATTTTTTATTGTGCTTGTCTTTGGTGTCTTTGGATGTTCTGTGTTGCCTGGACTTCTCTTCCTGTTTGACCTTTTGCCTGTTTTGCTTTTCTATTTTTGCCTTTCTACTTGTGGTGTTTGGAGGGGTGTGTGGACTACTTTTGGCAAACTGCCGCCCACACGCAGAAAACACCTTATTATGTTGACTGAGTCAGGCTCCTCCCTGATGACGCCTTGATCCACCAATACTTCATTTTTCTTCGAAATTTTCTTGACACTCTTTAATTTAAATTCCTAAATTTCTCCTTGTTTTGAATTATTGAATTATATTACTAGCAATGTCTGCAGCTTCAGCGCGCATGCATGGAAAGTTAAGTTTACTGACTTCTGTTTGAGTATGTTTACACCCCGATATTTTGGTTTCTTAGCCTTTTGCTTGTCTGCATTTTTGGCCTTCTGGCTTTTTGCTGGTCTCTGCATTTCTGGTACTATACGTTTTAATATTTTGTATGTTTGATATATATATATATATATATATATATATATATATATATATATATATATATATATATACACGGAAGGGATGTAACTGAAATTTCAAATAGAGCACGACATTCAACGACATAAAGAAACAATGATTTGACATTTTGATCAATAACACGATGTCTAATATTTAAAATGAGTTATGTATTTGGAAGTCTCTCTCCTAATAGTAAAATATTGACTTGTTAAAGGAAAATGGGTTGTAATCGCCAGTCTAAATGTGTAGATAAAATTTTATCCTCTTTTGGCTTGGTGCATGGTTTGTCGTTTCTAAAATCGACGAATCCAATTGTATCGGTCAGTTTAATGTCAGTATTTTGTCTTCGAATTATGAAAAAATTTTCCGTGATTTAAAAGACATTAAGCATACACAATTGGTTTTAAAGTTTTAATAACATAATACAAACAAAGCGATAACAACATAGTCATAAGAGTATATACATAGTTGTCAAATATTTCATATATCCATTTCATATATACTTCTACCGAGATGAATTGTGCTGAACACTCGTCAATAAATACAAGCAATAGACCTTTCAGACATTAGACGTTATACACACATCAACTTATTCATTTGAATTATTGAATTGCAAAAATCTTTTATTTTCTTTAGCTTTCTGATATATCTTCTTTGGTTAGGTTTGCTTGTTTATGTACTTATCTGTATTAAATAAAAGTATTTAGATATGCATCGGTTTGTTTCTGTAGAGCGTCCTTGCAGCCGTGGGATTGATTCAAACTCAAATACGTACAAGAATCATCCACCTTGTGAGAGTGGTTACAAGTGTAATAATGCAGTAGAGGTAAGGCATGAGTTCCATCACTCGGCACGATACATTGCATTTAATATCTATTACTTTCGAAATTTAGGATTTGTTTTAAACCATTCCTATTATTATGGGTTGACATTTTTACATTAAAAAAATTCGAAATCGCCTGTGGTGGGAAAGTTGTGTACTGCTATCAAACAAATTATTTGATAATTATTTTTTTAATTAAATCAGATGTAAACTGAAAGAACTGACTTTTAAACGAAGAAACTGGTTAGTGGACATTCAAAACAAACTTTTGAAGTTATTACCCGTTTATTATAAAATTTTCACTCACTATTTGTGTTTTACTAAAGAGCATGCGAATAAAGTCTGGTCCGAAGTCTGGCGTTTCTCGGATTGAATTGATCACAATATTACTCAAGATTATTCCTATGGAATTTCGAATTGTTTGATGCCCCCTCTGCAGACCCAGAACGATTCGAACCGAGGTTAATATATAACCTATGCTTCCAGCAGGATTCTAAAATGTAAGTGTACCAAATTGTGAATTGGTCAAATATGAAAGAATTTTGAGTTTTTATGGCGCAAGGTCCAGAAATGAACAAGCTGCGCCAGCGCAAGATAAGAAAATAGAAATGTAAATATAAAAACATTTAGAGAACGTGGATATAATCAAATGTTATAATTTCAGAGATGAAAGTAGTTTAATCTTAAAAAAAAGTTAGGTCGTGAATAAATATTTCAAAAACATGTTGATCTGTAACATTGAAAAAACGAAATGCACAAACCCGTGAATTCAATGAGTTGATGTCCCAAGAAATATCGATCAACATAATGTTAAAGTATTAAAAGGTGTGTGAATGACTTATTGAATTTAAACATGCTGGTCAACATGAAAAAGTAATTAAATAATTAAATTGCTTGAAATGAATATAAATTTATGATTCAAAACATGATGACCAGCAACATGATGTAAAGCCTAAAATGTTGAGGGATGAATAGAAAAATCATGGCTTAAAATACTAAATGAGATTAAAAACCAATAGCACGTAAAAATGGAAAAAGGTTTGGAAGGGTTGGTTGGGTTTTATGGCGCAAGGTACAATAACGGACAAGCAACGCCTAACGCAAGATAAAATAAAATTATGTAGATATAAAAACAAAAAGCAGAGATAACAAATCAAAGCGCCAGATATGAAATTCAAAATAATATATTTTTGTTGGTGAATATAAAATCCAAAAAGTAGACTACAAATTAATATCTTATTTGTTGAGGATTTAAAAACATGCTAGTCAACAATATGAAAGGTGTATAACTTGTTAAAGGAGGGATTAATGAATATAAATTAATGGCTAAACGACATATTGATTAACATGATATACAGTATAAAAATGTGTGAAGAATGTTGGATGGTATAAGTCATGTTGGATAAAACTTTATGAGGTTTAAAAATCAATGGCATTCAAAAAGGGAAAAGTTTTCTGTGGGGATTCTCCCAATCAAATCTTGCAGGCTCAAAATTGATTTTTTAAAATTTTCAAACGATGTTTAAAAACTGGACATGCAATTCAAATATGGTGAACAGAAAAAGGAGTTGAACATGAGTTACAATTGGGTGCGCTCTCACCAAGTAAAAGATGACGATGAGTGAATTGTGTCCAATGCGAAGGCGAGTCAGTTTGAAATCCGAAAAATGCGAGAATTTAGAATGTTCTTAATGAAGAGAAGTAGATTATCTCTGAACTCAGGATTTAACATCATAGTTCAGAAGATACCGAAGCCCCACGCACGAGCTTATGGCTTCTCTATATCTGAAAAGATTGAAACTAAATTATTTCTCCGCACAAACGCATTGCGAATTTGTTTCCAGGTAAAAAATATTATCAAGAATGGATCTTCCTTTGCAGAAACGGTTTTTATGGGAGCTTTCCCGAAGCAAATAGTGCAAGCTTAGAATTCTACTTTTAGAAAATTTCAATCGGTGATGGTTAAAAGCAGGACAGTCTATTAAGGCATGGACACTAAAGGAACATGAATGATATAAACAAGAATCTCTCCCAACAAATGATGATGAGTGAAACTGGTATGCCCAATGCCAGCTCAGTGATCGTAATGATACTCCATGTTATTTCTAATTGTTTTTCGCCCCCTCAGACGACACAGGACAAATCGAACGGGGTTAATATATAGCCTATGTTCCTTCAGAATTCTAGAGTATGCCAAATTTGGGGGTGGGGGTGGTGTTTGATCAAGCTGTGTACATTTTTAGAGTTCAGACGCCAACTCTTTATACGAGTATATAGATTTACACTTCTTTAACTTGCAGATTAATATCTGAAGATATTTGAATCTTCTAAAGATCTTAAATATAGAAAGGTGCACGTGACTGAGCAGAAACAAAGAATTTTTCTGAGGGACACCTCGCCCCCCCCCCCCCCCCCGGGACCATGGTACCCCAAAAACCCGTGTGGACACTGCCGCTAGAGGCAGACCGATATATCTTAGAGGGGACTTAACAAATGTCCGCCTGCGGAATTCGGTACCCAATGAGTGGGCTATGCAGCACTATATTGACTACAGCTTGGACATGTATGGCCCTTACACTATTAAACCTAATCCAACCAACTATTGACTATGATTTACTTAATTTTTCAGCTATTGTACTGGGGTTGGAGCAGTGCTCTTGGATATTGACATTGATACCATGCAGAATGCGAACGGCTGGTTCCTTTTTACATTTTTTTCCGTGTACCAAATATAAAAAAGAGCCAGCTTTTCCACATAACATCCTATACTGTATCACTGTCAACAGCCAAGATATCTTTTCCACTCCCACACTAGAGGAAAAATTAATTTTGCACAACCTCCATGTCTTGGTGTAGAACTTACCTAATTGAGATAAGTTCTACTTACATCTTCTGCTTGATTCGAGCCTATGGAGCTGCGTTATATTATTAAAGCTATATCAAAGAGCTCGACACTCTAATAAAAATTTTCAGTAGTCTGATTAGATAGTCATGAGAAAGAGCTGGATGATAGAAATTAGCTCAGAAAATAGGTTTAACCTCAAAAACTCCTCAATTGCATTTGAATGGGATAAAATTGATGTTCAGAATATAACACGACTGATGTATGCTTTTTGTCATGCATTTTATTGGAAATAAGAATTAACACCATTAAAAGTAAATGAAATGTCGTTACACATTTTTTGATAATTTTATTTCATTTTAAGGTATGAAATCCACAAAGAAAAGTAAGTTTTACGTAGATGCTATACGTAGGTCCGCTATTGTGTGTGCGTGTTATAAAAAAATTCTATAGTAGTGTAATTATATGCATCATTTTCTTCTGATTATAGCCTGTATGCGTCAAGTCTTGATCCTACGAAGGTAAGACTCCTTATCCGTTGGGCCACGTGGACATCATAAGAAATTTCCTTATCCGCTGCACTGAAGTTTCTGGAATAACTATAAGCTTTAAATCTGTAAAATACCAATTATATTAAATAAAAGGCTTGCATCTGAATAGCTCTTTTTATTATTGTTGATACAAATGAGTTTTCAGTGTAAAAATAAACAAGCTACCGAAAGATAAGACAAAATACTTCAGTGTTAATTTGGTTGGTTTGTGAGTAGTTAATTAGCGTCACACTGGAGCAACTGAACGGGATATTGTCGAAGGTCAGGAATCAAACCCGAATCTATTGGCGACTATCCGGGGTTAATCCCGAAGAAAAGATCCGGGACAACTCGTAATTTTGAATCACGATCAGATTATGAGGTCGACACTTGAACTGGCACCCCTCTCTCCGAACTTCCACACCGCCAACGTGACATATGAGGCCACGACAGATTTAACGCATCAGCCCCACTTAACCAATGGTATTTGGATGGATTGAATTTCGAACTCGCAACCTTCCGATTGCTAATCCGCTACTCTTCCAACTGGGCAACAGTGGGCCCCTATAAGACATTTCTTAACTTTATAATCAATGGATATCCGAAATGTTTAAAACATTATTCGGATTGTATTTGATTTTGTTGCTGCGTCAATAAAGGCTTGAAGTAATGAATCGAACTTTAAAAAATTGTGTTTGAATTGTTTTCGGTCTTGGCGATGATTTTTTTTCGCCAACTCTGATTATCGTCTAGTATGTTACGCGATAAATGTTATAAATGATCAAACAGACTTAAATATGTATTTCGAATTTGAATTTTTTTGCAGAACAAAAATGTTACGAAACAACCCATCTGTAGAAGAATGAGGATTGCGAAAAAAATTAAAAGATGACGTTTGAAACTGTATTACGTGTAATCTGAAATTGATTTCTTAAAATATCGTAAAAGCATCCCGCATTCCTTTTACACTGAAATGCGCAAAAAATTGGTAAAGACGAGAATAATTAAAATACATAGCAACGTCAAATATGCACATCATTAATTGCTTCTGCCAGTGCATATCGCAGTGAGAATTTCAGGTTACCACGATTTAAGCGATTTTCAATGCGGTAAAATAGTTGAAGCTTGTGAGATGGATCAGCATTTGTGGAGGTAGAGAAGTATGTAGTCTTGTATTCCCGTACCGTCGCCATTACCGTATGGATTCCAGACAAAATTCTCGTATTTCAAGTGTGATATACGAGAATTCTGGCAAAACCTGTAACTTACAACAGTATGGCCGTAAGACTGGGTAAAGGTGACCAGCGTCGGCTGGTAAGAATAATTTCAAACGATAGGCGTTCAACACTTGCCTCAAATAACATCGGAATTCAATGCTGGCTCCTCTATAAACATCAGCGTGCGGACTGTGCAACCTTCCCTCAAAGATATGGGCTTTAGGATTGGGTTGGATGTTTGGGTTTTAGGCGCAAGGTCCAAACACGGACAACCTGCGCCAAGAACAAGATAAAATAAAAAATTATGTAAATATAAAAGTTTGAAAAGGAAGTGTGGGAAAAATCAAGTGCAAAATTTTTTATTAGAATAAAAGTTTGTCAAAAACATGTTATGGACTTCAGGTTGGTTGGGGTTTTAGGCGCAATGTCCAAAAACGGACAAGCTGCGCCAGACATGACTCAAACCAGTAAAAATAAATAAAAGGTTAAAATAGTCGGATCAACAAAAAAGTGTACTATATATATACTTTTAATTATACATGTTGTATAGATATGTAGTTTTGATGATATAAAAGGTGCACGATAAAAGATGTAATGTATATTGGCCACCATTGATAAGAACAAAGTATGAAGACTAAAAATAAAAATGGAGAAATGTGTAATAAGATGGGGTACCCTATCTTATCACAAATATAACCGACTAAGATGGGGTACCCCATCTTAGTCGGTTATTAAAATCCTAATGAAATGCAGTTACAAAAATAATGATGAATTATAACAGCGGTAAAATGCCTCAGCGATGTAAGAAAGCAAATAGCGATGCATGAGGAGGGTGACCCAATAGGTTTGATAACATTGGTGAAATATAAAAAAAAGTAGATAAAATGTCTAAGACCTATACATGAAGTTAAAATGATTTATAGAGGTTCTTGTAACACTGACACGATGAATCAGTTTCCTCGACCATTATGGGCTTTAGGAGCCGAAGTACTTTAAACAGCTATACGGTGTTTGCGAATACCCTTGAACAGCTGTCGCGGTGTTCGCGAGCCTAGTCGCGAACACCGCCACTGGACATTTGATGACTGGAAATAAGTAGTATGTTCTGACCAGTCGCGTTTCTAACTGTTTCAGGCAGATGAAAGTATCCGTGTGGAGAAAACCCCGTGAAACCATGGATTCCACATGTCAATATTGGATTGTACAGGCTGGTGGGGCTCCATAATATGTAGTTTGTCTAGCTGGTACTCAATGGGTTGGATGGTTGGTTTTGGGGTTTTATGGCGCAAGGGCCATGTTTAGCCAGGTATTCAATGGGTCAACTGGTACGTCTACAAACCTCTGACAGGCTAACGCTATTGTGCATCCTTTCTGATGAGTTACACCCTTTCATGTAGTTTCATTCTGATGCTTTTTTTTGCTTTTGAATTTCATGGCGCAAGGGCCATATTTGGCCAATTCATCCTGATGGGTTTGACCTCCTTCAACGGGACAATTCACCATCACACAAGACAATGCACATAAATTATGGTTAGAGGAACACTGGTTGAGTTTGGTGTCATTCCTAAGTCACCAGATATCAACGTTATTGAATACATTTGAGATGACATCAAACGCGCTGTGAAACAAATCATACACCGCGGAGTGAATTGTGAACCGTTCTGCTGGAATTATGATGTTCAATGCTACAGAATACTTTCCCGAGCTCGTGGAGCCCACGCCCGTCATATTTCTTTAATTCTACGCTCCCGTGGGAGGCTTATCAAGTATTAGTCTGGTGTGTGTTTTTCTGGCATTTGTGTTTTTGTGAAACATTTATATGCACTTTAGATCACCTTTGCGATGTTTTAAAAAATACGTAAAATCTTGTTTTAATTATACAGAACTATTGTGTTTGTGTCGAACTTCTTTTCTTATGAGATAACTTCCTACTGAAATTTTTCAATGCAGTTCTCGCATGTTCTCGTATTGCCAAGCTTTTATAAGTTTTTTCTTTTACATAAAACTTAGCTAGTGTCCAACGAAATGATAAAACACAACATACCTTATTATAGAAACAGCATAAAAATAGAGTACGAAATTTTACTATCGACCTAATTCTAAATATTATGGACACATACAAAGGTTACCATTTCGCTCACTATACTTTTATATTTCCTCTATTTCTCACATCGGTACTGACATAAGATGATTACTAGTTACCTGATTACTAGTCGACTTGTTTGCGACTCTTTTGGAGTTCCTTCTCAACAGAAATGCGAGTCTACTTTTATTACAAGTCTTATTTGATAAGATATGCCCTAGAAGCTTCTGATTTCCCATTCAAGTAAAACGCTGTAACATCATGCACAGAGTACTAATCATGCAAAACCACTAATGTGAAATTGCGTCATTTTAAAAATCGTTTTACAATCAAGTTAAAAGAATTACGCTAATATTTTAAATCTCAATTGTTTGATAGAATAAAAAACGAAATCGTTTTATTTAGTGTTAAGACATTCGCCCAAGATTATTGATTTTTATTAGCAATCTTTCAAAGTGTTAATTTGTGCATTTTTTATTTAAAATCGATCGTAATTGAACTTACGAAAAATGTGGTATTCAGAATTCTGTACATTGTACTGTTTAATATATTTTATTTTGTGCTATTCGTTTTGATTTTATTTACATACTGTTTTTATGTAATAATTAAAATTGATCTTTTTCTGAATTATAACCTATTTTATAAATACAATTATAAAGATTTATGTGCAAAATTGTATGCTTTATACATACTTTCACGGAGTATTTGTAGTTAAGAACCTTGCTAAGAAACTGAATTTTTTCTTCTAAGAACTGGAATTACATTTTTCTCAAGCCATCAAGAACATAAAATGGCTGCACAGATGTATTTTGTGCTAGCATTTGGTCCTATGATGGTCAAACATAAAGTAAAAATATTTAATGCATTACACATTAGAAGATAAGAAATCTAAAAAATTAAAAATTTTATTGCACATTTAATTTATATAGGTACATTTGTATTTTTTATGTTTATGTCAAGATCTAATAAACTTTTCCCTTTTGTGATGCTATTGTATAATTTGTTATCTGATGCAGGGAACAGTATGTTCGAGGGTGCCAGATGCTCGAGCCTTGTTGACAGGATGCATTGATGTCGTCGTAATGTGTCGTGTTCTCTTCCTACATCGAAGTGCCAGACATTTGCATGCTGGAGTTTATGTTCCGTAATACCCTTCCCAGTGGCCTGTGTTGTATTGAGCAACTCACCGGTTTCTCAAGGTTCGAATAAAAGAATTTATTGACATTAAAACATTAATATACTTACAAGTTAGCTGGAGACTACAAAAAATGAGCAGGCAATTTCATTGCACTATGTATTGCTCACTGCCCTTATTAGGCCCCGTTCACATGAGGCGTTTTCTAACGCGTGCTTTACGTCAAAACAAAACGCTGGTAGCTAAAGTAGAGTTCTACTGGAGTGTTCACAGCAGAAATTGCGAGAATCCACGCGCTAGATAGCTTCGGCTCTTCAACAATCTCCGGTCGTTCTAGCGATTAGAAAGCGTTTGGAGATATATAGGAATGAACTGCACAGTAAACATGACACGCGTTTTGACGCCCACTAGGGCTTTTTTATTCCCCTACTTCGTTTCTATCTTCGCGATCGTTAAAGATAGAGTGAAAATTTTAACGGATTTGAAATCTGCGGAAAATTTTACACTAGGTTGATACTTAAAATGTGATTTTCTTTAAATAAATAATTTTTCAACTGTAACTTTAATATTTCCGCGATACGCATTTGACGAATATATTTGTCGTGACAAGGTAAAATATAAATAATGTAATTATTCAACAGTGGATAGATGGCAACAGTTTGTTATGTTTTTTTTTTTGTACTTAAGCCTCGCCGCTAGCGTCCTAATGATGAGCTTAGCTGTTTACTGCGAAATGTCCTAATAAACATAAGGATTTGTTTCGGAGGTTTTCTTTTATTGTTACTGTAGTGAAAGTGAAGAATTCACGGAACCTGATAATCTAAACAACATCGAACATATTCATTACCAACACAAAAGTGAGTATTCCTCTCATTTTTATAGAAAAGATATAACTTGATTGGAGTATTTTATCTGAATCCACTGCTTTACATTTATGGCCATTAAAAATAGCATGAGAAAATTTAATCGTATTCGATTTATTGAAAAAATTTACCCTGCTTTCTCACAAAACTTGTAAAAATGTGGTAGTTTACAATTAAAGGGGATAGTGGGCAATTTTATTTCTGAGAATAACTATACCGACAACTGTCCGCTCTAGTTTTCATGTGCGGCAAACGTCTTTAAAATAAAGCCAAAATTAAATATTCAATTTAAAAGCTAAACTTTAAAGTTATTTTTTTATTTGTCCTCAACGTCAAATGCGTAAGATAAGTTTCAATTTTTATTCATTTTTCACATCCTCGTGTTACATTGAATTCGATATCACTTTTTAAAATGAACTTCTGATTTACTGAACTTAATTTACTGTGAGCTTATATTTCATAGAATTTATATTTTAATCTTGCAGTTAGTGTTATTACTACTTAAATCCAAATTTTTATATATGTACGTGAGACGCAAATTCTATTAGCAAATTAGCAATCTCCTGGTTTTCGACATGTACTGTTTTTTTGGTTTTTATTTGAGGTTTTCTTAGTTTTAACATAATTTGCTCGTTTCATCGTGGGTTTTAACCAAATTTTAGTTGAAATATTTCCCAGTCGTTATTCCATTTGTGCTACAAAACTCCTGAAAGAGGGTAGGTTGGAGGGTTAGTTTTCGTTTCGGATAGTCGGATCTCAGGGAAAATTGTGTTTTAAAATTAAAAACTAATTATTGATGTATGTGTGTTATTTGTGCCGATACATTAAAATGTTTAGAGATAGGTTTTAAAAAATAGAGCTTTATTTGAAGGAAAATTAAATATAAGTTAGCTATAGATCGTAGGAAACACTATAAAACCTGCAAAAAAAAACATAAAAGAAGAAAGGTTATCACCAGTGCCGGGTTTTGCTTGCGCGTGTCATCTTTTTGATAGTACTTCGTAAACAATGCCATATAAACAGAAATTCCGTTTCCAATTTTATGGTTCTAGAAATGTAGTTTTATAGGGGATATATTTTTACTTTACACACTGTCAATTTTAAAATTGTAAGGAAATTGTTTGGTCATTTTCCCGTTAGTTTCGTTTTAATCAAAGTTTTATAGAAATATTCCAATTTTTCATACGCAGTTTCGCTTTTACTTAAGCTTAAACACATTACAAATGACTTATCTGCTAGCTTCTTGAGTCCAAAAAATCCATGATCACCCCTTAACACAAAACAAATCCTTCTTACTATTTTTTATTGGTGGGTGAATCAACGACACTGGAGTGACGGTTATAGGGTTTTTCTCTAGTCTTGATAGTAAAAAACGAATACTTTAGGATTTTAGAGTTAATGAAAATGTTTAATGCCACAATTTGAACTACATAAAGCACTTGTTGTGAAATGCAGTAATCGTGAAATGTAACTGGCCAATGAGCGGTGCTGTAAAAAGTGACTTCAGCTTCCGAGCTGAATTTTGTAAGTTAGAATAAGTTTGATCTCGGCGGTGTACGGTATGTATGTTTCTGCGTCTGATAATTTTGTAAATAAAATTATGTATGTTGTGTAAAAAGACTTTTTGGCTTATTTCCAAATGCACCCAGCATCGGGTAGATGCAGCCCGTGAAGACTTTCTGAATTTATTGTTAAGAACTTGTTTTCTAACATAGTGGTACCCTCGGCGGGACTGGGTGCTTTGGCCTTTTTAGAACTTTTGAACCTAGATTGAAAATTAATTTAAATGTTTTAAAACCATAACGAAAGGGCCGATAACTGCTTTTTCTCTGTTTAAAGAAAATAGAAACGGCATTATCGAAAGAAGTATGTAATTTGAAATCGCTTTCGATTTTGAGAATTCAACTTAGTGATAAGTTTCAGAGACTTGATGTCTGTCAAACTGCTATTTCAGAACAGTTTTTACAGAGTGAAGATGGCTAACATTTATTTAATGAAGATTTAGAAGAATCTGAAACTTACAGAGACCGGTACTTAGAGCTCAGATAGATTTGCAATTGCAAGAAGTCACTCTGCCGAATGAAAGGAGACGAGAAAATTTAAATTGCCGAAGATAGAGCTGAAAAAGTTCAATGGCGAAACGAAAGAATACCTGACTTTTGGAGTCAGTTTCAGAAGATACACGACGACAAAAGTATTGCCGATGAGGATATGATGCAATATTTATTGCAATCTATGGAATCCAAATCGAAAGCAGAACGTTTAGTTCTTAGTTTCCCAGCTACGGCGGCTAATTATCCTAAGGCAATTGAAAGAGCGTTTCGGACGAGATTTGCTTGTGCAGATCTATGTTAGAGATTTGTTAAGCTTAGTTACAAAGAACTTTTGTTTGTAGTTTTGAAGCTCTTTCTGAAAAAAGGATTTGTGGTTTTATTCCTAAGATTAAGGATAACGGGATTTTGAATGAATTAAAAGAAAAGATAGATTTTACTTATTCTTTCCGAAAAGAAACTGAAATTAATCTTTTGATTGGTGCAGATGTAGGAAAATTGTTGACAGGAAATTCTGTTGAATTAGTCTGGCTAACGGTACGGCCAGGTAATTAGTACGGCCTGGTGACGGCCGTAGAAACGAAACTTGGATGGACTGTAATTAGAAAACAAAATTCATGTGAGAAAGATAATATTTTGACGACATTATCAATGCATGTAATGAAAGTACCTGTAAATAAATTATGGGAACTTGAAATTTTAGGAATATCTGATTCAACCCAGATTGAAAGGGAGAAATGTGATCTTAATTTAAGTGATTTTAATGATAGAATTAAAATTCTTCCCGCTGGAAGATATGAAGTAGAACTTCCATGGAAGTGCAATTCTGCAAATTTACCTAATAATAAAGAATTAGTCTGGAAGAGACATGAAAAAATGATCAATAGATTTCTGGTCAACAAGTCGATTATATTGCATTTATTTATGTATAAAAATTTAAGTTAAGAAACACTTTATTCACAGACAATTAGGGAACGGATGTTTTACAAATCGAAAGAATATCAAATTTTTACTTTATTTTCAATATTTTTTTAGATTATTTTAGGCATTTTATTGGTCATTTTTATACATTTCTAAGTAAATCAAATCCAGGTCTTGTGAACACAGGGAAATCAATTTTAGGTTGGGAAAGAAGGATTATCATCCTATTTTTAATGGCTGTAAAATTAAAACTGTGGATAAGGGGCAGCAAAATATCTTATTAGAGTGACATTCCCTTTAAAAACATGGAAATGGCTTACGCTTAGTATAAAAGAATATCTACAAAGATTAGTGCGACAATTGACAAAAAATATATATTTTTTTAAAGTAAATCATGTTTTGGTATAGATCTGTCCTAAAATTTTAGGCTGATTTGAAATCCGTTGAAATTTTGACTCTTCCTTTAGCCATTCAAAAGATAGAAACTTAGATCAGGGGAATAAAAAACACAATTTAATGCATAACGGAAACTGACCTCGAAAACACCCAAGTGGTGTTCACATGGTAAGGCTCGAAAATCCTTATCAACCGCGCTTTGGAAAAAGTCCATGTGAACGGGTTTACATAAGAGAAGGTTTACCATAAGAGTTGTGTTTACATAAGAGAAGGAAATCTCGTTCGCGCGAAGGAACTGTGGCCCCTCGCAGCGGAAAAGAGTAATTTATTACCTACTTTTTCTTTATACTCAACTGCGAACGATATTCAACATTCTTATTAGTTCCGGATATAAATTCTTCATTTCTGCTCCTTTTTCAAATTGTATAATTTGTTCAAAAATGGATGATGTACCTGATCAGACTAAATACCTGATTATGTGTGAATAAAAAAAAATTCTAATGTTCTTTTTTGTTCAAATAATTTTTCAGACTAGAGATCAAGTCTTCTAAATAAATAGAAAGGGTTTGTTCTGGAATATTTTCGTATTTTTAAGGAGCCATTCACTTAAAAAAGAATCAACTAAAATTAAAGAAACAAGTTGACACATTAGTAAAATTTTATAATTCACAAATTGCTTTCATGAATTAAGGTTCTTTTGAAGTTCAGAAGACATTAAAAAATTGCCAATTTAAAACATTCATGCTAAATATATATAAATACTTAGCTTTTAATTTGAAATACAAAGCAAAAATGCCAATGACCTTTCAAATCGTAGAGAATGAAACAGTTAACGGATGGGGATGTACTTAAATCACAAATCTTTGTGCTTTATCGTATATTTGAAGCTTGTGCTACAGCAGTCCTGACCCCATCTATTCCATAATTAAAACGGGCCGCTGTGGCCCGGTTGGAAGAGTAACGAACTAGCAACCGAAGGGTTGCGAGTTCGAATCCAGCCAAACACCGTCGTGTACAAAGGGGGCTGGTGCACATTAAATGTGTCGTGGCCTCAAATGTCCTCACGTTGGCGTGGTGTGGAAGTTTGGAGAGTGGGGTGCCAGCTCAGGTGTTGCCTCGTCATCTGACCGTGGTTCAAAATTACGTGGTGTTGTGCTCGGATCTTTCCCTTTGGGATTGATCCCGGACCGTCACCAATAGCCCATTGTGTTGCTCCAGTGTGACGTTAATTGAAATACCCCCCCCCCATAATTAAAAGAGACAAATCTGTCGACATCGTCTGAACAAACCCCACCACTGTAGCATAAACTTAAAATGTACATACGAAACAAATAAACACCAAAACAATAAATAAACGAACCTCAACGAGTTCGGTTATGGAAACGAAGTTGTATCGGTTGCCATGGTAGTATTGAGACACTCCCACCAAGGGCGCGATGGGGCCGCGGTGGCCCGGTTGGAAGAGTAACGGACTAGCAACCGAAGGGTTGCGAGTTCGAATCCAGCCAAACACCGTCGTGTACAAAGGGGGCTGGTGCACGTTAAATCTGTCGTGGCCTCAAATGTCCTCACGTTGGCGTGGTGTGGAAGTTTGGAGAGTGGGGTGCCAGCTCAGGTGTTGCCTCGTCATCTGACCATGGTTCAAAATTACGTGGTGTCCTCGGATCTTTCCCTTTGGGATTGATCCCGGACCGTCACCAATAGCCCATTGTGTTGCTCCTGTGTGACGTTAATTGAAACACCCCCCCCCCACCAAGGGCGCCACCGTCTAAGCGATTTCCTGTATTATTATGACTTCCTATGATTTATCTGTATGCATTGTATGACATGTTACGAAAGTGGTTACCCTCTCACCTCATCTAAACTCAACTCAACTCAACTCAAACATTATGCGTGTATTTTGTTTATCGTCAAATACAGAATGTAACGGAAAACGAACGATTGCGAATCTAATTTCCTCTAATTTTTTTGATATATTTGTTTATAGCCGTTCTAACGTAGTTTCTTTGTTTGGAATCAGAATGCTTCTTCAAAATAGGACCATTGACTTCCCGTGATGTGCGACTTTTCTGACGTTTGTGTGCAATGTATTGTGGTTCGACATTCGAATAATTAAAGAAAAACTCGCGTGATGTCAGCGATTTCACTTATGTTGATTGAAAAATGTATTGAAGGAATTCCTTGTTTTCCCTTTTACTTGCCTGTGTTAAAATGGAAGTTTTCCGAAAGAATGGCTACTAAGCATGATTTTGATTCTTGAACGAAACTTGATTGAAATGTAGTAGAATGCTACATGATTGATTGGTTTACTCTTCCAGGACACTTGTCTGGATGAAAAAAATGCGTTTACAAAAGTTGTTTGAAATAAATATTTCAAGAACATTGACATTTTAAGAGCTGTGGATAATGTATTTTTAGAGACGAAAAATTATTTTGAAAAACAAATGTGATACCATGAACCTTGTAATTTATTTGAATGATAATGATGATAGTGAATGTAATGGAAATCTTGTATGGACACGATGGTCAATGACTCCTGATCCTTCATACCATCTGTATGGAGCCAATGATAAAATCAAGCACACTATTATACTAATTTTTGAATCATGGACATCACTTTTATCCAATAGTCAAGACAAGATGTGGTGGAGATGTCGAATCCGGGGCACTGGCGATTTCTCGCCAAACATGGTTGCCTTACTTTCCACTGCACTATCAGTGAGACATGCTCTCATCTAGTGTCCAGCTTTTAAACATTTTAATGCATGCTTTTTAAACCCGACAGACTTAACAGCTTTTTAATATTTTTTTTATAAGTTTTATTTTCCAATTGACTGTTTTATTTGATGGTATTTTACTTCCAATTTTTGTCTTATAAATTCTGTTCCACCAGCTTGCTAAAGTCGATCTACAAAGGTTGATCTACTACTCATTAGGAAGTTTCAATGTATATTAACCGAACTTGATATTAACCAAAGTTATGGTATAGATCTCAGACCATAAATAGTTAGGGAGGCTTCGTGCAGTGAAGCTATCTCGGTACAGCTGTAGTCTCTGCCGCGCGCGATGGCAACGCGTTTTGGCGCGGCTTTTGGCGTAGTTATAAGCGACTCATGCAGGCTGATGGTAACCCATTTTTTTCTCGAATTTTCTCCTGGTTAGGGTTAACCTATTTTTATGGCAACCTTGCCGGCGTCCAGTTCTCATTTACAGTGAAATCTGTTAAAATATTAGAATAACTTATATTCTACTAATGTACATTTTTTTTATTCATTTCATTCATATGTGGAGAATGATATCGATTCACTGTTGGAAATCCGAGAACAAATGGGTTACCCTCACCGGCATGAGTCGCTTATAACTACGCCAAAATTCCATACATTTCATCCATATTTGCAGTGTTTTTTTATTCAAATGTTGTTTCATTCAGATTTACATATTTCATCCATACGTATGCAGTATATATTCGATGTTGGAAGATTTCCATGGCGACATAAAAAGTGCGCGAAAAAAAACGCGTTGCCACCGCGCGCGGCAGAGACTACAGCTGTACCGCTATCTCACTCAGTTGAAAGTTTTCGACCTTGGCCAGAGTTCTCCGATATTTCAACATACATGTCCAGTATGTTTTCAAGGTTTTTGAAGAAAAACACCATTGTGGTATTGCAACCCCTTTTGCAGAGGAGGTTGCCCACTAAAACTAATTTTACAAGGTTTTCAGTAACCAAAAAGAAAAAACAATATAGCTTATATATGAAGATTGAATTACTGCTGCCATTTAAGGATTCCCTGAGTCTGGAAGATAATGACATTCAATTTGTCATTGCTTGGAGTGTTCCCGTTGATTGTGTTAGTCATCTCCCCAGTAAGAATTCTGGTTTCTCAGGGTGTTAGATAGGCATGTATTGTAGTTGGTGTTATAAGGGGCTCCTGGCTTGCTGTAAAGTCTCAAGGATATTTTTCAGAATGTTTGATTCTGTTTACACTGCTTCACTATAAAATTGTAAGTGGTTTGGTTTTGTCAAATGTATTCAGAAATGTGTTTCCAAAGGGGGACGATAGTGAGTAGAACCCATGTAGACTTTGTAATCTTGATTCTTATGACATACATTGCCCTCTTTTATAGTTTTTTAGCATCTTGGAAGGGGGTTCGTTGCCCTTTTTGGAATCTCCTGAATGCAGACTTGGCACCTCCAATGATGACTTTTAAGTTTTCTTGCAGGAAGTCTGATGATGACCAATCAGGATTTCAGTAGTCATGTTCAATTCGATTGACACATTTTCATTGAGGTGTTGTAATTGTCGTGTGAACTTCACAAAGATTTTCTTAATTTTATTGTGGCTTCCATGGATGGTTTTGAACCGAACTGCATCCAAGGAGGATCTTCTATCCAATAATTTAATTATAGCCTGTAGCAGCACTTAATCTTAAGGCAGTACCACCTCATGTTTAATCTTAGTCTTTCTGAAAGGCAGAAGTCTGCTTACTGTATTCAACTAACCAGTTTGTATCATATCTTCCTTTACTTAGTGGGAGTTCCTTGAAGGTAATTGCAGATCACAAAACACAAACTATCTTGGTCAATGCCTCAGGCTGCAATTTCATCTCATCCCATCCTTGGAGATCCTCTCATTTTACTTTAGATAAGAACTAAAATCATAGCAATAGCATCATTTTCAAAAATTTAAAGTTGGAATCCTTGGAAGCAAAATTTTAGTTCAGGGTTTTAGATCATCCTTTACAGAAAATCAATACCAAACAAAATTATTAAATCATTACCAGAGTAATATATATATTGGCGTGGTGTGGAAGTTTGGAGAGTGGGGTGCCAGCTCAGGTGTTGCCTCGTCATCTGACCGTGGTTCAAAATTACGTGGTGTTGTCCTCGGATCTTTCCCTTTGGGATTGATCCCGGACCGTCACCAATAGTCCGTTGTGTTGCTCCAGTGTGACGTTAATTGAAATACCCCCCCCCAGAGTAATATATCAAATCAAGTAATTTATTAATGTATTACTCACACAATACTCAAAGTATTATAAACAACTTGTATTTAAGACAAAATGTATTTTCAGACCATAAACTTTAAGTTAAAATCAGAAAGCATATTAAATCCTTAACAAGTACTGAAAAATATGTCATCTAAAAATATAGTTTATTTTTCAAGTATATATATGAATGATTTCAAGGCACAAAAGTAATTACTACACTTATGCATGCAGGAATTAAGCATATGAAATAACTGCGAAGTGAGGCCTTCCCATTTGTTCTTGTTCTGCTCTTGCTATCAAGTTCCACTTTTGTCACTCACTACCATCAGTCTTAAAGGTTGGCCTTTTGGTACTCATGAATTCTGCTACCTCATTAGGGGAATACGATTCAATTTTGATATCTCAGTGCCAAACATTTCTTTAATATTGTAGATGACATCAGTATTTTTAGTTTGAATAATTTGAAGATGAAAGCTGCATTGGGTGGTGGTTGATTTGATTTTATGGCACAAGATCCAGAAAAAGAAGGGCATTGGAGTTTTACTTTTAAATTTAGTGAGTTGAGTGATTTTGTGGATTTTTAAAGTCTTGGTTTTAATGGTATGAAGTTCAGTAAAGAGGGAAGCCTGATTACATGATGGTTTTTCTTTATTGAGTTGGTATCCTTTGAATTCTACTCCTTGTTGAAGGAGCTAGCAGGAGGCATTTTGATATTCCTTTTCGGTGTTGACTCTTAAGTCAAAGAAAGTGGAGAGTAGATTTTACAGAGCTGGCAACTCTTCTGAGGGATGAGGGCAGTCTTTCCTTGGGGTAATAAAAGGAGGGGATTGTTTTTCATTAGGAAGTGGTGGAGTAGGACTCTTATCCTGGGATGTGAATTTCAATTTCATCAGTTGGGGTAGTTTCGTCATGCATGCTCCAGTCTGTAATGTCATAATCACAATCTGAGGCTGGAACTTTTGGCCAATTGTCTGCTGGATAGGGTTATGAAATGATCAGTGTGAGGTTTCTTGATTCGAGTGGGTATCTTGTTAAGGTCAGCGTTCTTCGGTTGAGGATTGCTTTTTCCCTAAGGCACTTTACCATCTGCTCCTCCAATCACTCACCTTGAATCTCCAAACGTCACCCTCCTCCAATGTTGCGCACCACTGTCACACGGTTCTTTTTTATCATGTAGGAGAGTGGTAATGAATGGGCCACTTTTTGTTTTTTTAATTTTTCGTACTCATTTTTGTGGGCTCAAAATTACATGTTTGCCTTAATTACACTCGTGCAAAATTAAAAGAATTTCACATTATGTCGAATTTCTGAAAAATCAATGGACAGATTTTAATAAAATTTGGTGCGAATACAGTTATAGCAGAGAAAGAGATGTACCTTACAAAAGTCATGGTATGCACGCATGATTGTCAGTAAAGCTCATCAGTGCAGGGATGTCCAAAATCCACGTTACGAGATCGAAACTTAATTGAGTCTAATATGGGGTATGGTCTCCTCTTAGACAGGTCGCACAGTGCGATGGCATACTGGACTGGACACGACACGAGGCAGTTGAGGAGTCCCTGTGGCTGTCGGTCCCACTCCTGCAGCAACAGTTTTCAGCTCCAGGATGGTTCTCGGAGAGGGATGGCCAGATGTAATAGCCCTCCCAAGAGCATCCCGGACATGTTCTGTAGGGTTTAGGTCAGGAGATCTGGCTGGCCAATCCATACGCCAAATATTCTCACTTTCCAGATAAACGTTGACCAGGTGAGCTCGATGTGGACAAGCGTTGTCGTCCATGAACAGGAACCGAGGGCCAACTGCGCCACTGAAGTCGAACATAGGAATCTAAGATCTCTATACCTCATAGCAGTCAGTGATCCTCTGTCAAACACATGGAAGGTCCAACATGCCTGTCCAGACCATGATACCTCCACCACCATAGTGGTCCATTTCTCTGATGTGGGAAGGATGGTATCGGATCCCAGGCTCTCTCCAAATGAGGGTACATGAAGAATTAATGTCCAGGCTGAATCTTGACTCATCTGTGAAGAGCACGGTGCTCCCACTGAAGTCTGGTCCAAGGCTGATGTTGTCTGCACCATTCTAAACACGCTCTCTTGTGTGCTGCAGTAAGCGGGACGCAAACAGCGGGTCTTCTGGCATAAAGCCCTCTCTCATGAAACCTTCGGGCAACAGTACACCGTGAAACTCAGGTTCCAGTGGTAGCATGCAGCTCACGTAAGAGCTGTGAAGCTGTAGCAGTCCTGTGGCGCCGCGCTGAAAGTGCCAAATTACAATCCTCGTTGATAGTCGTGGCTCTTCGACGACTTTGTTGAGGTCTTGATATGGATCCAGTGTCCTAAAACAGTTTCCACACATTTGAAACGACACTGGGCATTACATCGACTTCTGTAGCCACCTGCACTTGTGATTGCCCTGCCTCCAATCTTCCGACGATTCTCCATCTCATTCCGTCATCCATACGTTCGTGGCTACTCATTTTACCTGATAGCTTATAAAATTTACCCAACTCTTGTGAGAAACACAGCAAATGTCGCTGAGGAGTACAAGCAAATGAATCGTGGAAAACGCCTCGTGCGCTTATCCCCTCTGCGGTCACAGCTCTTCCCAAACGCACGTGTACGCTTACACATTCAACACTGAATATTTGCATTCTTCAGCGACATTAATTAGCACCTTTGGTTCAGTACTTTTTATGAAAATAGGCAATGTGCAAATTCTCTTAATTTTGCACATGAGTGTATTTGGTTATATAAAACAAAAGTAACAATTTGAATAGAAATTGTTTACAGTGAGTGATAATGAAAAAACTGAAAGAATAATTTTAACCCATGAACCTCACCCATGGAGTTGAATGAGCCATTGAAGGTAATGAATGGGTCACTAAATGAAATTCAAGAACAATTTAAAAATTAACCTTTTTTATTAACACAAGACAGTAGTAAAAAACTGTAAAATAATGAAAAACGAATAGCTCACAATAGGGAAAAACAATGATTATTCCACAAAGTTTTTAAATGAAATGCTAAAGCTTGACACGATCATTTTGAAAATACATCTTTGGTTGAGGAAGGATCTTCTCCACCTGATGTTCATCTATTTCTGCAATGTCATCAGTAGTAGGCCACTTGTAACGATCATTGTCTATTTTACGAGCAAATTTTATCCTAACTCCGTCAGAAGATTTCGATTGAACTTGACCTATAAAAACCTTTTTATGTGTTTCTTAGATTGACTCTTATAAGAAACAAGAATCCAACTGTTAATATTTAAGTCAGCTTCCGTAAAATCAAAATCTTCGCTTTCACTATTTCTTTCATCTGTTCCAGAATGTGAGATTATGTCTAACTTTTCTTTCTCATCACTACTAAATTTGTTTCTTTTTAATTGTTTAGTCTTGTGAAACTTCCTTTTAGCTGCTGCTTTCTCAGTTCTCTTTCCTTTCCTGTTTTGTTTTTAATTCTACACTGTTTTTCACTGGTGTAGCCGTCGGTACCCATGTTTGACCTTTCTTCCTACCACTCTGAATAGGCTTTTCTTGGTCCAGCTTTAGGGAATGGTTGAATATCTGGACAGTAGAGAATAAGTAATTTAGAAGTGCTTGATGTCTGAGCTATGGTTATTTTAGAACTGATGGTTGTAGTTTCATTATCAAGATCATATGAATTAATAGTTTGTGAAGTTTCTATAGTTGTCATTTCAATTTGGATGTTGGAGGTATTTGGAGCCAATGGAATAGTTGGATCATGGCAATCTGTTACATATGATGAAAGAAAGTCAGACTCTGCAAAAATATCGTTATTAAATTGTGATATGCCAGTCTTTTCAAAAGCGGATATAATATTGTCTCTTGTAAAAGCTTTATTGAATGCTTGTGAGGCTAGGAAAGGTAGGTCATATAGAGTGATGGTTTTGCCTGCATTTGATGTCATCCAATTGTTCTGGGCACTGTGAAGGCAAGTCTTGAAAGGTCCATATATCCCCACATCCAAAGCTTATAATTTATGACAATACGGTAGGAATGTTAATAAAATAACTACAATGTCTCGTGCATAGTTGATAATATTCATGGTAATGTGGGATTCATGATTATCCAATAATAATACTTTGCTCTTTTGTTGGCTTAACGAACTTCACAAAATGGTGAAGAGCTTTTAGGAAATTTTCCTGTTATCCAACCAGTCCTGTAGGCTAAATTTAAGCTCCCAGGTAGAGCATTATTCAACATATATTCCTTGAAATTAGCTCTTGGGGAAACAAATGAAATTTAACGTTGTAACTAATGATCCCCTCTCCGCAGATGTTACTCGTCCAACTTGTTTCGTTCCACAAGGCGCAATAACTTTGGGTGGCTTAACAACCGTCATCAGCCCTGTTTCATCGCACAATTGTACATTTGCTGTTCAGATATATTGCCTTTTTGCAACACATTTTCCAAATTATGGAAACCTTTTCAATGTTGTATTTATTAAATGCTGTGGCATGGGATAAACTCGTAGCTTCTGGCATTCTTAAAGATAGTGTTGGGTTTCTTTCCATGAAGCCTCTGAGTCTAACCCTGCACACGTTTCCCAAGTATCGAGAATACTTTAGTTTAGTTTCTTTGCATACTGATATCCAAGTTCTCGTGTTTGTGTTGATGACAAACCATAACACATTTTGGAAGTGGTTAATAGGTAATCACAAACATTTTTCTTCCTCTAGAGTAAAAATTCTCTGATTGCCAAAGTTTGGTTTAAATGTAAAAGCTTTCACCTACTTTTTTGCTTCTGTTACTTGCCTTTGAAGAGAAGACCTTGGAATTTTTAATTCCTTAGCAGTGTTTCTTGCAGATTTACCACTTAATACCTGCTTTACTGCATTCTCCATTACCTCAGAAGAGACTGACTATCTGTCTTTGGCTTAAATGTATGACTGATCTAAAAGGAAGAATTGGACATTCATTTTTTTGTTTGAAAAGCAATAAAATAATAACTGTTCTCAGGGCTATCAAAAGGGGGTTGAGGGTGCATTGCTCAGGGGCCCAGAACTTGCTCTTGACACGAAAGTAAAAAAACTGAAAAAACAAAAATTTATGCACAATGCAGCATTAATAGGGCATTGGGACATACCAGTGAGTTGCACAAAGACCTGAAATTCTGTTGGCGTCCTGACTTAAAACTTTAAATTCCCAGTCGCCACATGGCAATCAAGCATCAGTTAAAAAATTTAAAGAACTTTTGTAACTAACATAACGTGCTTTTGTAACTGACATAACAGTATCGATTTCTTATGGTGTCAGTTATATTTTTAGTGTTTTTTTTAAATTTCTTATTGTACCTATGAGTTATCATCATATAGGCCTATATAATCTAAAGATATACTAATAAACATGGACAGCCCTGTGTTGTGTATAGCTCAAAGTTTCATAAAACTGTCTTTTAACTTTATTTTTGGACAAAAAATGAGATTCTCTGAAATTTACCACCAATTATTTTATTATTTTCTATATAATTATAAATCTACAACAGCCAGTAAATAGTTTCATATCTTAAAGAAGGTAAAACCAGAAAAAGAAAGTAATCTAAATACACATCTTCATGGTAAGGGGAAAAAGGACCCATTCATTACCATGACATGTGACCCATTCAGCCCCACCCATGCTTTCCAAATATAACCATGTTTGTGACTGATTATGTTGAAACACATAATCCAAATACATCTTATTATTAGTAAATGAATAAACAAAATAATAAGTCATAGTTATCATGAAATAAATAATTTTTAAGTAGTAGCTACTTTAGAAAAAAGAAAACTTACTTTTCAAGCAGATTTTTGTGGACCCTGCTCTAGTGAGAAAGTGGCTAGTCACAAGCAACTGAAAATTTTATGTGTTTGTCAAGACAATGAGCTCCATCTGTTGACACCATCTAAAATAATTTAATGCAAGTACTTTTTCAGGTATTGCTAGTGGCCCATTCATTACCACTCCCCTATGGACGAGATGCTTCTTCGGGGTGCTTTTCAAATCTTTATTAATATTTCTGAATATTAGAAATTCTCTACAAATAGTTACATTTCAAATCTGACTTCAATGTACCTAAACACATGGACATGACCCTCACAGTGACTCTTCTCCATGTCTCTAGAATCCCCATTGTTCTCTTTTCGCCTCCTCATCTGGATAACTGTCCAAGGACACACTGATGTCTCTCGGGTATCAAATGGTTTCTTTCGACCAACATTCCTCAGTGTCTGACCTGAATCTCAAATGTATTGTAGGTTTCTATGTCTAATGGGAACACCGATTTTTAAATCATGTTTAGTTCTATGTGTCATTAAGGGAGTGTTATTGGATTCTTTTTAATGAGTGTGTAATTCTAGAAAATGAATTATTAGTTGTAGGTTTAGTATTTTCATTTGCAGTTTTTGAGTTTTGTCCTAACACTTGCATATGAATGGAAAAGTTTGGAGATATGGAAAATCAATACTGGAAGGGGATCTGTTTGAGTTTCTATTGTGTTAGAAGATTTGGCTGTTATTGTTACGTATAAAATACCTACTGTGAATTTCCCATCTCAACTGAGTGATTTTACGAACTTCGCACACATTTTCATCCTGTGAGTTTTCAAGGACCTCTTTATCCAGAGTATGGAGCAATTCTGGCTCAGATACATCTTGAAGTGTTCAAAGATCTGTGTAGGGAAATGAAAACTGAATGAGCGTATTGTTGACATTGCAAGAAGGTAAGCCTGAGTTTCTGAGGAAACTTCAATTAGTAGATCTCCAGAGCAGTTTCTTCAGTGATTAAGTGGTTTCCAAAG
This sequence comes from Meta bourneti, assembly GCA_933210815.1. Taxonomy (NCBI): domain Eukaryota; kingdom Metazoa; phylum Arthropoda; class Arachnida; order Araneae; family Tetragnathidae; genus Meta; species Meta bourneti. Next base: position 59,289,339 of record OW119932.1, on the reverse strand, counting down.
ATTGAAAAGTCTGCCATTAAAAATGGCAAAGCATGAGAAAAGGAAAGTTGCGTTTGCTTTCTATTGTAAATTATCAGTTCATTTTTAATTAAATAAAATATTGAACGTTTAATAATAAAATATTGAATGTTTGAGAAGCTTTGGTAATATGTTGCTCCATACTAGAGGGAATTTTAATAATTTATAAGTATAATTCAGATCCTGCAGCACCAACAAGTTCAACTAAGGGATGCAGATGCTAGAACATGCAGAAGTTCTAACAGGACCTTTATGTGTATGAATAATCTAGCAAACACCACCCTTAATGTGTAGCCAGCACATGACCGATCGCTTGATCCCAAGCCGACAATGAAGTTCAATCTATCAGCCTATTGATGCACACTGGACCAATATACACTTCCTGTTTACTTGAAGCAGGCCAAAGCAGTGTTTTGTCCGTATGTCGCCCCTCAACTGCCAGGATCCCCTTTTCCAGGGACACTGGTCTCACTCACGGAAACACGTTAGTGATATAATTCCTAGGAGGAGCTGATAACAGTAGCAAAAAGCTTTTCAAGGAGAGCTCTCACCTCCAAAGAGGAACCACAATGAAGGAGGAAAATACACCTAAAGATGTGTCTGAGGGGGCAAGAAGTGACAAAAATATGCTTTGGGCAGCTGGAATTGAGGCAGTGGATCTTTGATGCATCTTAAAGGTAATTAGATAACCACCAAAAGTGCCTCTAAGCTTGTCCTTTTGAGGGACTTTTAAAATAAAGAGTAAGTTATGGAGTGGGTTTGCAATCCCTTTAACCAGAAGGGCTTGCCCTCTGAAAGTAATTTTCTCATGATAAATTTTTAAGGAACTAAACAAAAGATGAAAGAAGAAACATGACAGCTCATTCAATTATCTTATTGAAATATTAAGCTAATTTCAAAATAGTAATAAAATACAAAGACTAAATGCACAAGTGAAAAGTAAATTTAAAAATTCACTTGAAAAATAAAGCACGATAAACGTGTCTGGGAGACAGAAAGACATAATTATGACTTAATATTGTTTGAATACATGAAAGAAAGGACACGTGACCTTCACTTGACAGTAGTTCAACTAGAAGGTATGCAAGATGAATTGTTGGTGTTACATGTTTTATGAAGTGAGATTTAACCCTCCAAGTGTTTTAACGAGATATCTCATCCCAGATCTGGTCAGTTCTGCTAAGGACGAGGTATCTCGTCAAGCGAAAACTGCCCAAGGGGTGATGAAGATCAAAGTAGGAAAAAGAATTTGCCTCTTGCCCAGAATTGGAGTTTGAAACAGGTTTTAGCACTAGAAGATGGCCACTTCAAGGCAGTTTTCGACGCGAAGACAAACCTCCAGGAGGATTAAGTATTCAATAAACAAGTCTTCGTTTTAAAAATCAGAAAGGTTTGCACCACATACATCTAGGTCGAGGCCCTTTCAACAAGTGAATTTTGAAATGTAGATATCAACACATTTCAGTCATAAATGCATTAAACTGGAAATTTCATTACTGGATCGCCTTTAATAATTATTCATTCAAGTGCAACTTTTAAGAGATATATATTTACCGTTAAAGAAATGTCTGACTTAACCCTGCTAGTTTCAATATCTACTAGCTCAGGAGACAGCACACAAGTCCTTTATGATGCAGGTTTAGACTGTTTATGACCATTATAGTTTGTTTGGGTTTTATGGCGCAAGGGCCAGCTCTGGCTCAGCTGCGCCAAACATCGCGTATGCTATTAGCCTTGCACAAAGCTCAAAGAAATGGGCAAACTAACCTGTGTGAGACTGGCGGGAAAACATCGCCAAAGGTAATTGGCGAGTTTTGTGAATGGAAAGATATTTTTTGATAACTAAGAATTCAGATGGTAATTTTCTGATTATAGGTGTGAAAAATCGCTTGCAAGCTTTCTGTAAATGACAAAATAGGACATGAAGTAGTGTTTCTGTGGTTCACAAAATAATACAATTTGCGGCAAACAAGTCAAAAACCCGTGCAAATATATATTAAAGATCGATTTTTCGTTTGTCGCTGTATGGCAGCGATTTTCAACATTTTCTTTTTATCTCAGCACACGTGAACAAATAACTGGAAGTGAGAATCACTACCTCCTAGCATATTCATTGTGTTCAAAGATTAAAATAAATCAGTAAGAAATGCAACCCTATTTCACCTAAACTCGTCACTCAGAAAATCAGTTAATTCGGATTGTTAAGCCTAGGAATTGATACCTATACTTTTAGAAATTTGAGGTGGAAAATAACTTGTCTTTCTAATCGTCAATATCCACGGTGATTCAAACGTTAATCCAAATATAGGCAATTCAAACCAGAACACGAACTAATCTTAAGTATATCTTCCTGTGTCGATGCACCATTTGGAAAATTATGTATTTTAAAAGTATGAGCTTCCGTAGTTTCGATTCAAGTGTCACTTTGTTTCCATTGTTTATCTATATCGTTTTAATATCTTATGTTTTAGTTGCTTGTTTGAGTATTAATGTGTTTATGTTATTATCTTGCGTTTGGTGGAGCTTGTCCATTTTTGAACCTGCACCATATACATACAGTGAGTGTAGAAAGTATTCGTACAGTGCGAATTTTAAAGTGAAAAACGCGGTTTTAACATTTAAACTCGATAAAAATCATTAAAATAATTATTACATGTTCGAAAAATCTTTTACAAAGTGTATTTTTATCCAATAACCAAAATATACTGAAAATTATTTTTTAAAACTTAACTGCAAAAAATAGAAATGGGTTTCTCACGCGTAAAAAGTATTCGTACACGCGAAAAATGCAAATTTATTTTCGCGTTTCGTGATTGGTTTCAGAAGTACAAGGTAGGTAAATGAATTGGAATGCTAGAGAGTATATATATTCAGTAAAAAGTTAACTTGAAATTTGTTTTCGAAGTATAAATTGTCGAAATGGGACGGAAAGGTACTGAGACCTCTATTTTTGAAAGAGAAAGAATTTTAAAGCTTCGTAAAGACGGTAAAACTTTAAATCAAATTTCGTATGTGATTGGGAGACCCCGTTCTACTATACAGTCTATAATTAAAAGATTTGGTGCCTCTTCAAGCTTTCTTAATCAGGCCCGCTCTGGTCGACCATCAATTCTCAACTCTTCGGACGGTCGATTCATCGTTCGGCTATTGAAGAAAGATCCGAGAATAAGTGCTAAAAAACTTGCAGTTGAGCTGAGAAATACCTGAGAAAACGCTTCGGTAAGTACTGTACGAAATGCATGCAGAAAAGCAGGATTTCACGGTCGAGTTGCTCGGAGAAAATTCTTCGTAAATGAGAAGAACCGTAAATTGCGCTTGGCATTTGCACAAAAACATCTGCAAGAAAGCCCAGAATTTTTGAAAAAAAGTTATATTCTCAGATGAGAGAGAATTTAACATTTTTGGGTCCGATGGTGCAAGAATGGTGTGGAGAAAAGCAAATGCAGAAATGGATCCAAAGACTCTTTTTCCAACAGTGAAGCATGGTGCTTGTTTGGGGATGTATGAGTGCGTCTGGTGTAGGAAATTTAGTAGTAATTGACGGAATCATGGACCATAAGATGTACATAGACATTTAAAAAAATAATTTGTAGTCCAGTGCCATGAAAATGGGACTTAATCGTGACTATGTTTTTATGCACGATAATGATCCGAAGCACACAGCCGTAAATACGCGGCTCTGGGTGCTGTATAACACACCAAAATTCATGAAATTTTCTCCCCAGTCACCCAATTGAGCACCTGTGGGATATTCTGGATAAAAAAGTACGACTAAGATCAATTTCCAACAAAGATGATCTTAAAAAAGCTCTTCAAGAAGAATGGCATTCCATATCCAGCTCTGTAACTTCAAAAATGGTCGAGTCTATGCAACGAAGGCTCCAAGCAGTTAAGGCAAAAGGATACCCAACAAGGTATTAAATACAAAATATTTGATGAAAAACTGCAAATTTTTTAAACTGTACGAATAGTTTTTGCACGACTAGACATGGAAGTTTATGTTTTTTTGTTATAAATATATGTATAATTGCCTTTTTTTAATGTAAAATCTTGTAGAATACTAAATAAATACGTGTATATATTATTCATTAATTATTTAGAAATTTAGTTGCATGGATTTTAAGTTACAGGCACTTTTTAAACATAGGCTAAGGGTGTACGAATACTTGCTACACTCACTGTATGTATATCCGCGATAATCTAAGCGTTAACCCAAATGTTAAGTCATTCAAACTTCAACTAATCTGTTCCGGTGCCAATGTACCACATGGAAAATAGCTATTCTAAAATTGTTTCCGCATAGTTTTACCTGTTAATGATTTTGGTTGCTTGTTTGAATTTTCAATCGTTGCATTTATAAAATCTTAAGTCTTCTGTTTGGCACATCGTGTTCATTCTTGGATCTTGCGCCGTAAAACCCAAATCAATCATCTAAAATTGGATAATTAGAATCCCGCTGAATCAAACAATCTAGTATCTCATCAATGAAAGTCTCATTTTTGGTTCAGCTGTAATATTTACTTTGGACAACAAAGAATACATTAACGAGTCCTTTGCCTCTAAATATTCAAATCTATAAATGCCTAGTCAGTTTAGTCGAATGGAATTAAACGAGTTTAGTGCAAAGTACGGACGCAAACAATCTACGCCAAACACAATATTGTAAATATGGGCCCCGACTTACAAAAATTATTGGTAGGGCCCAAACCGGGGGGTATGGAATACCCCCCCCGAAAATTTTGAAAAAAATAAGCCCTTCAAAACAGCATTTTAACGCACTCTTATAGACATGCATTCAAACTAAAATTATATAGCTTTCTAAACAATTTTGACAAAAGATAAAAATTTAAAAAGGTACCTATATTTTTTCATTTATTTTAAAAAACTGCTTTCACTAACTAAAAGCTAAAATAAAATGACAAAGGGAAAACAAAAACTTACTCAAAATTACCAATATTAAAACAGTTTATTATATCAAAATCAAAACTATAAACAAAGCAAAGGTGGATTTTCGGATTGTGTTTCTATTAATAAACTCATTCACAAGAGGTCTAAGGTCCAACTCATCCATCACTGTTTGATGGGTGTTAAGAATAGCCACGTGGTTCAGTCTTTGCCGTCGTCGATCGCAGGTAAGTCTTGAGGTATCGAAGTGCGCTGAATGACTTTTCTGCCGTGGCTGTCGTCACTGCAACGGTTCGTGGGAGTTAGATGCATTTTGTTACTTCAGGCAAGAGATCTTAGTTCTTTCAAGATAAATTTTCTTATTTCACGCATTGAAGTCGGGAAACTTTTCGCTGCCTAGCGATATCGTGGAGCATAGAAAGGTGCAAAGATACCGATCGGCATCCAAATCATTGCAGAAGAATTCTCGTAGATTTTTAAAGTCGTTAGTTCCAGGGATCACAGCTAAAACACTCTTCTACAGCAGTTACTTTCTTTAAAGCTGATGATTCAAACCTTTCTTTAAGGCAAAGTAACACTGTATCACAAACTTCTACATATATTTGTTTGAAGTAGTACTCTTTTGGGCTGGAAAACTTATAAGCTTCAGATCTACCAGGATTTTCAAACTTTTTTGGACTTTTGGTAGTTTGGGTTCACCAATGAAACTTAGTTTTTCATTCAGACACTTTCGCCAGAACTGCTCATAGTCACCACGTTTTTTCCCCTAAAACCTCAATAAGTAATTTAATCTTGATTTCTACTTCCGAAGCTCCAATATGTGAGGACTGTATTTGAGTGTTCACTTCTACCGGGCACACTATGAGACTAGAGACAGGAAGAAAAATGTCTTGAATTGAACCATTTGTTCAAGATATCCAGAGCACTTGGATGCTGCGTCAGTACCATCATTTTCCGAAAACATCTCAAGGAATTCTATGAGATTGGAATAGTTTTTCAAAATCTGGTTAATGCTAGAGGCTCTCATTGTCCACCTTGTGGGGCAAAGTGGCCGAAGTCCAGTTTTGGCAGATTTCTCACAAGCAACAATGTTTTTAAAAATTTCCATTCGTTTTGGTAACTCTCTTATAGTATTAATGTATAATGAATATGCCGCTCCGGCCTCTGCTATTCGGCAATAATTTGGGTTGCGATGCAATCCCACCCACCACAAGCGAAGCTCGCATTTACTGAATCATTTGTTTTTACAATTACTATTGTTTACGAAATTATAATTGGTGTAGGCCATATGCCTAACTTTCGTGCAGAGTTTACAATTTCCTTTTTTGTTTGTGCTCATGCTACAGGTTGAGGTTGTCATCAGTTCCAAAATCATGAATTTAGGTTTATACTATTTATTTGGTCAATCACCATAATCTGTTTTTCTTCAGGTTTTCTGTGTTCTTCCTTGTTTTTCCTGTTAATTCCTTGGCGGCTAATAGTTTGTTTCATTTGTAATGTCCTGCACCACTTTACCTTACCTTACCCTACCTTACCTTTTATTTTCAATATTTTTATTTGCGCTTGACCATCAGGTTTGATTAGGCCTTCAAGTCCGCATTTACAGTTCATTCTTATAGTATTAATTAAATCCTTTGTTAGATTCATAATATTTCATACTGGGAAGATGCCGTAAACTGTCTTCTACCGCCAAGTTCAAACTATGAGCGGCGCAATGCACGTCAAGTGCTTGTGTCTGCACATGTAACTAGTTTTTGTAAACCCTTAAATCTTCCTTGTATTTGAGCTGCACCATCGTAGCATTGACCCCTTAGATTTTGAAACGGCAACCCCAATCGAACGAAAATGTCTTAACAATTTCAGAGTTTTGGCCTCAATATTAGGAGCTGCATAAAAGCCTATAAAGTCCTCACAAATATCCAAATTTTCATTCACTGTTCGAATGCAAAAGGTGACTTGTTCTTGAACTGATATGTCACATGTATCGTCAACCATCATGTTCACCCAAAACTCATGTTTCTTTATTTCTTGGATCACTAACTGCAAAACAGATTGGCCCAATATTTCAGTAACCTCGAATTCTGGATAGCGTGTGAGAGCCATTTGTAACTGGAACGCCGCAACCACTCTTTCAGTTCTGGGCGATCTTCTTTTCGCAAGTTAAGCAATTGCCAAAAATTCGAGGATACATCCTCATGGCCTCGAATTGGTATGCCTTGTCGGCAAAGAAACTTTACTGTGGTAAAAATGCATAGCATAACTATCCGTACATTTTCATATCTTTGGCTAGCTGTTCGTCTAATAAAGTAGCAACGTTTTGAGACGATGCTATTTTCAACGCGCTTTCTTAACTCGTGAGTGTTTTCGTGCACTCTAAATCTCTCGATGGCATTTTTCAATTGGAAAAATCCCACTAACGTGAAAGCGTCTTCCTTCTTTCTGCTAAAGGTCAGAAGCCCCTGGCTACGGCTCTACATTTTTTTGCAAAATACCTTATCTAGGAATTCCACCCTACTAGTTATATTTTGAAAACCAAGATTTTTGAAATGCTCTTTTCTTACCTGTTTGCTTTTCGCCAGAAGGATAAAGCCGAGATGGAGGAGATGAGGTAGAGGTTGATGGCCCTGGAATTGATGAAAGATCTGCTCCTGGCTTCTCCCTGGTTGTTTCAATGCATGGTTTTTAAATAAAAACTTGTCCATTGTAGCAATTTTTCATCCAACAGTAGATTTAAAAACTTATTTAAACTTTACTAATAAACAATTACCAAATATTAACCAATATAATTGAGTTAAAACACAAGGAAAAGAAATACCAAATAACTCAGTTGACGGAACACACTGACTGAGACGGTGTGTCCGACTGCTATGGGGGTAGTAGGTACCTAGCCCTACCCTTCATTCATTCTAGTGAATACTCCTGTAGAACATTCTGTGTAGCTGCTCCGCAGAAACCTCAACGTAAAAACTGCTCCGCATATAACTTTATTTTGAACACTTTCAGTTCACTAGATTCGAACGCGCTGCTGCATAGTGTTTGTAATTCCGTTAACGTAAGTTACGTATTTATGTTATCTTTTCGTCAAATGTAAATGTTTATATGTATTAAATTTTGTTTGTTTCATGAACCGGTTGCCTAATTCTATTCTATTTCTATATTTAATATTCTAATTCAACTAATTTATCAGTGTATCGAGGCTCTGGACATATTGCTTTGTTTGGTCCTCCATGTACATGTCACATTCAATGTCCCATGCGTACCTCAGTCAACAAAGTTGGCTAATACAATGCCATTTATCTGCAGTATACAGGAGATGTGTTTTCACACCCTTTATAAAGACACAGCCTCGAGCCACATTGAAGCCATGGATTGATGAGGAAGCATTTTAACAAAACAAATAATTTATTTAGACTAATTTAAGATATAATTAAGTACAAAAAGAAAAGCAGGTTCATACAGCATCACATGAGTTTTGAACACTAGTCTAATAATAAAAACTTATATGATGTAACATCACAAGTTGAGTTGTAAGTATGCTTTAGCATCAGATAAAAATATCCAACAATTCCCCCTATTTTTTATCATTTCCAGTCCGTATTTATGTTATGCTTTTTAATTAGTTTGTTAACAGTCCAATTTCACAGTCCATTATGACTTGCATCCAATGGTAGGTGTTATTAGCCCTAATCCCAATCCAGTCGTATATTTGTTAAGACATCACTAGGAAGGTGTTTTGTCATCATATCTGCATCTTTCCTTCGTATTTTGATGTGAGAATTGAATTTCTCCACAATACTTGTCTTTAAGGGGGCACAGTACCTTTAAGCATACAAATCAGCAGGTAAAATAGACTTATTTCGGTAAACTGTATCACCAAAAGTTTTATGTGTATCATAATGAAATTTTTTGCAGGGTTTATACTTTATACTACAAAATGCAGAAAAATTGGTTTGATTTTTAAAAATTAAATAATATTTTACTAGAATTTACATAAGGTCTTTTTTTAACATACTTTTTTACATGCATAACTTGTGCGCAACATTCTGAGCCATCCTGTGCATTTTCTATAAAACTAATGGCTGATATAAGTAACACAATGCTTTTATTTTAAATTAGAACCAAAAAAATAGTTAAGTAACACATAAATATAACACAATCAATTAATATTCCACTTCATTAATTTTTTCCAAATTTTCGCTCATACTATATCAAAATTTTTTAATATATTTTTAGCGTTTGAGTAAAATTTTGGTTTAATTTTGAAGCCCTTTTGATAATATACTGTCATTCAAAATTTCAGGAGTCTACGTTCATTAGTCGCAGAGTTATAGTGCGTGCAAGCTTGAAAATTACCATTCTGAGATAAATGCAATTAAAGTTGAAATAGTTATTTTTAGCATGGAATTGAAATGAATATAAAATTAAAACCCCCAGAAGCATACAAAACTCCTTCTTTTTCCAGAGTTGTCTCAAAATTAGATTTTTTTTTGTTCTTCGTTTAGCTCCCCGAGCTTCTAACGTACTTTCGAGAGCTCGAATATTTGAAAACGCTTCATATCATTCGATGCTGCTTGCTCAGCATTTGCCCCAGGAATTATTTTAAGTTCTCTTAACATTTTTAAATGGGCATTTTGCCCCTCATTGTAAACACTTATGGCTTGATGAACAGCAATATTGACAATATTGCATCCTGCATTGGAAGTTTTAGGGCAAGACTTCCAAATCTGAGAGTTCAACGACTCATTCGTGTTATGAGTTTTACCCCCTAAACATCTCAATAATTCAGGCTGGGATAAATCTCTGAAGATATTTTTAACAGTCCATAACCGCAGGTGGCAAAGAATGTTCATGATGAAAGACATTTCCTTCTGCTCGAGCTTTTTGAAACTTGCACCATGATTCTAATCCTTCTGGGCAAAAGTCATGGGTTGCCTCAGCATCAGTAGAGCGTTTATGGTACCATATAGCCCATATGGCTTTCTGCATGGCCCTAACATTGTCAGAATTGCTTCTGATAGCATTACCATAATATGTGGTAAACGGATCAATAACTATCAGTGAGGCGGCCTTTTCCACTTAGTGGTTTTCTATCGGGCAATTCTTTTCCTCGAAGGTCCTGTTTTAATTTTCTTAACCTCGTCCCCATTCTTTTTTGGATGTGACCAACACACTCTATTTTTTGTAATGGTGTGTCACCATAGGTGCGCAATTGGTGATGGCAGTGAAAGTTTTACAGTCCCCATCACCAATATAATTGATGTATCGAACTGCATTTTTGGTGACAGAACGTTTGAAAATATCCCATGCCATTCACCTCCATCTTTGCAGCATACCCGCAATGGTCTTTTACACACACTTTACTGTGTTCTTTCTGCCACTGAAGGTAGCGAGGCCAAGTTTTAGAATTTTTCCATGAATCGCACCTTTTGCAGAAAGACGATAGAACTGCAGCATCTAAAACCCTCCGTTTCACTCCCAGTTACAGAACACACACCAACTAGAGTGGAATGTCCCCTAGTTTTCCAGGTGCCGTCACCGCTAACTGTCAAATAAGAAGAATTTGTCATTCGAACTTCTTCGTCCACAGCAGTCTTCATGCTGGTTTGGGCAACGAGCGATGCTACTGTATTGATGTTCCACAATTCTGCCATATGATTTTTGAATGACGAGGGTTGAAATCCATCAGGCCACTAAATGTTTTGCAGCCAGCAAGGCCTTGTCCTTATGCTGCGCATAGCATATACAAACCTTCTGTTCAATTCAGAAATGTTTTTCTTTTCTCCAACATACTTTGAATTTTTTTAGAAGAAATTTCTCCACAGTTACTGCACGAAACAACAATTTTTGATGACAGACCATAAACTATTTCACAGTTTATTTGCACTTTACTGTGGCAAGTAGTGCAGCACAAACATTCTGACAAAGCAGGAAATACTAAATCTGTATCAATTACTGTGTAACTTCTGAACTCATTGTCAGAATGGTAAACAATATCTTTCAACTTCCGAGCAGATGCAAATTCGTTGAGTGGTACAGATTCGTTGGACATTGAATTTCCCTGGTCTTTCACCTTTTTATACTGATTACCAAAAAACACATTTCTCTTCCTTTTCTTAGGCCTTTGTCCAGATAACCTCTTCTCCATTGCAGAATTTTGTATCAAGAACTTTTATGTAAATAAAAGCAAATAATTCCAAAGAATTCTTTGAAAAAGCAACAAGTTACCACAGCAAAGGTATTCACGTGCGTTCAAGTAAACAAAATAGATTTGTGGGTAAAGATGTAGAATCCGAGACATGTTTGTCGCCAAGCAATTTTTGTCGCCAAATCAAGATGGCGTCCAAAGCCAGGATGTTCTTAAAAAAAACCGCGGACTTTCCTACGCGAACAACCTTTTGTATAGGGCAATAATAAATGAGGAATGCACAAATAAGCAATAATAAGTAAAAAAAATAAAAATAACGGTGTAAATAATCCTGTGGATGTTCTTAAAAAAAACCGCGGACTTTCCTACGCGAATAACCTTTTGTATAGGGCAATAATAAATGAGGAATGCACAAATAAGCAATAATAAGTAAAAATAAATAAAACTTACGGTCTAATTAATCCTGTGGATGTTCTTAAAAAAATGCGGACTTTCCTACGCGAACAACGAATAGGGCAATAATAAATCAATCACCTTCAAGCTCTCCGGTTTTGCTAATATATTCCGTTGCGACCCGGTGATATATTCCGTTGCGACCCGGTTAAGCGGTAACCAATTACAATCATTCTAAAAAGCTAAGACATCAACTAGCACAAAAAGAATTCAAATTTTAAAACGGTAACCAATCATAGAACGCAAAACATCGATATTTTGTTAAAAAAAATGCGTTCGTTAAAAAAAAAAGAAGCGCTCTTTCCTTCCGAAAAGCCAACCTTTTCCATAGGGTTGCCATAAATTTGGAGCACAGTTGCAAGGTTACCATACTTGGCGATAAATCGCCACGGTCTCGGATTCGACATCTCACCTGATTTGTGAAATGAAAGAGTTGAGTAGTATATATTCTGCTTATATTTGTTACAGTAAAAATATTATTAAAACTTTAGAAAAAATAAATAGCATAATTCCAAAAATTAATAGCATAATTCCAAACCAAAACTAAGAAACGTAAACAAACGAACAGTTGAAAATAAAAATAGGTGTGTTCGAAAAATCCTTATTACGAACGAACGAATGCGAATTTTTCCATGCGGTTTTTTTACCAGAATCAGAACATTTCAAACTATCTAAATAGATCAAAATTGGAAATTGATTTTTTAAGGTTTTCAAGGTACTGTGCCCCTTAGTAAAGTGATATTTCCTATATTTATATGGCGTGTGCGATTACTTATTTTTTTATTATTAACCCAGTCCATTAATCCCTTGCTATCCCTTTTCGCATTAATGGGTTTGACTATAAGAGAATTCTCTTCTAATTCTTCAAGTAAATATTTTAGCCACTTCACTGCGGAAACACTATCACATGCTGCAATTAATTCGGATTCCATCGTTGATAATGCTACTAGCTTCTGTTTCCCACTTTTCCATCCAACGAGCGACTTCCCAATTTTCAATAAATATTCACTGTAGGATTTTCCATCTGCTGTTGTGCTCCAGCTTGCATCAGTACTTGCATTAAGTTTTCCATCTGCAGTTTTAAGTATTAGGCAAAAATCCATAGTCCCTTTCAGGTATCGAAAAACTCGTTTGACTGCAGTCCAATGTATCTGTCTAGAATCTTGATTGTATTGAGACAATTTACTTACAATACAAGCTATATCAGGTCGAGTTTCAGTTGCTAAATACATTATGGAGCCTATCGCTTCTTGATATTTTTGTGGTGAAAAATGTTCACCATCCTTTAAAATCATCCAATTCCTTATCCCCAGCTACACTTGGAGTTTTCATTGGATTACAAATCTAGTATTTTAAATTTTTATAAAAGTTTGATTATGTAATTCTTTTGAGATAAGGTTATTTCATTTCTTGCTTGATTTGTACTCCTAAAAACATATTTAAACCTGTTATTTCCTTAATTTCAATATTCTTTTCAATCCTTTCTATTACTTCATTGATAATTTCATTGAACTTGCCACAATTGAAAAAATCATCCACATAAATTCCAATGTGAATATATATTCTTCGCCTTTCCTCTTAGTGTACACAGATGGATCTGATTTTAATTTCTTCATGTCTGCTTGCTCTAATATTTCAGAAAATCTGTTGTACCAATATCTTCCTGACTGGTAATCCATAAATGCTGCGTTTGATCAAATATACTTTATCGTTTGGTAATTGATAACCTTTTGGAGGTTCCATGTATATTTCTTCATCTAATATTCCATTTAAATAGGCTGTTTTTACATCATAGAACTTTACAATTGAATTATATGTAGCTGCAAGTGTCAGAAGTGTTCTGAATGAGTCCCATTTCATCACAGGACTAAAGCTTTCTTCAAAATCTACACCTTGTTTTTGTCCATAACCAACTGCTAATCTTGCTTTATAATTTTTCCCATCATCACAATTCTTGATCTTGTATATACCCAACGACTTTTGATAACTTTCTTGTTCTTAGATCTTTCCACTGGTTCTCATACTTCATGCATTTCTATCGAATTAATTTCTTTATCCATTGCACGTGTCCATTGATCTTTGTCGTTAGATCTCGATGCACTTTCATAAGTTTCTGGTGCGAAGTCGCCCGCAGAATACACTTGATAATCATTGTATCTTGTAGGCATCCTTCTATTTTGCGATGATCTCCTTACTTCATTACTTCCATCATCAACACTTAAATTATTACTATCTTGTTCATCCAAGTTGTCTTCTGAGTTAGTCTCAGGTCTTATAATAGTTTCTTCAACATCATCTTGGTTATCCATAGTGTAGCTTATTTCCATGTAGTTTATTTCTTTCTTTTTCACTGCATTTGGTATATATCCATTCTTTAATTTGTCGAATATTACATCTGATGATTCAAACTTTTCTTTCTTCAACGTCAAATATTCTGTAAGCTTTCCTTTCTCTTGAATATCCTATGAAAATACCTTTGCTTTCGCTTCTAACGTATTTCTTTTGTTGTCATGAATTTTGTAATATGCAACACATCCAAACGGTTTCACATGGCGTACTGAAGGTTTTTCTGGATTTCCAAAGCTCCATAGGTGTTTTATATCTTCGGTTCTTTGTGGGTGTTATATTGTGCATATACGCTGCAGTAACTACAGCTTCAGCCCAAAATTCAAGGGGTAATGACTATCTATTATTAAAGTTCGTGCTTTATCAAGTAGTGTTCTATTTGCTCTTCCAGCCACCCCATTACTTCTCGGTGAATAGAATGTAGTCTTTTCATGCTTTATGTCTTTTTGATCCAAATACTGATACATTTCTTCATTGATAAATTCTGTTCCATTATCTGTCCTTATTCTTTTAACTTTTGTGTTCAGTTCATTTTCTCGCTTCCTCCCATCAAGACTTGTATAACTTCTTTTGCTTCATCTTTTGATTTCAAAAACTCAACAAAGTATCTTCTCGAAAACTGATCCACCACTGTCATCATGTCTTTTTGCTTAAAGTTGCCACTCTAAATGGACCACACAGATCTATATGTAATGCTTCAAGGGATTTTTCTGATGTTTCTGAATAGGTGGTGTCATATGAACAACGTGCCATTTTCCCTCTTATACATGAATCACAAGTTTTGATTTATCCTTCCAGTTTTTCTAGTCCTCGTACCATTTTATTTGCCAACATCATTTTAAGGTATTCATGATTTAGATGGCCAAGTCTTCTGCCACATTTCATAGGAATTTACTTGTGTTTGGAGACATGTTTCATCTTCTGTTTTTGTCTTTCGAGGTATCAGTCTCACAATAAACATGTCTCTTAATTTACCTTCACACACCAATTGACCATTTTCATCATAAATGTATGCTCCTTTTGAATTAAGCACTACTTCATTTCCATGCTTAACAATATTCGGAACAGACAATAAATTACCTCTGAGTTTTGGAACACATAAGACGTTCTTTAATCTGATAGCTCTTGTATTTCCTTCAGTAGTAGTTGCTCTTATCTCTCCTCGGTAGGTCGATTCGATGTTTCTACCTTCTTCTGCAACACTGGCAATTATGTTATCTTCTTTCAAATTTTCCATCCAAGTTTCGTTTGGGGTCATATGTGATGTAGAGGCAGTGTCCAAATGCCATTCTGTCAGTTCCTTATCACCATTTGCTTTTTCATTTGTTGTTACAGTTCCTTGCATTCTTTGTAGTATGGAAATTTCTTTTCTTAACATTTTGGTTAGATTTTCTAAACCAACAATCTTTCTGTAAGTGTCCAGGTTTTTTACATATGTAGCATAACTTCTGCTTCTGTTTTTGCTTGTCATAAGTTCTATAAGCGAAACAACCTTTCTTCACCCTTATTATTTTTTTCAAAATTCATCAAGGTTTACCTCAAGTCTGTGAAGTTGATGCCTCTATTTATAGATAATGCCATTGCAATTGTCTCAACTTTCTGGCAGACCTTCCACAATATACCGAACTAATTCTCTTTCAGTAACTGTTTTACCCAATTCGTTTATTTGCTGTGAAAGTCCTCGCGACCTTGTAAGATATTCATCTATGATTTCCTTTTGCAATTTCTTCAATCTCGTCAGATCTAGCAATAACTCTGTTCTAACTTCAACAACTCCTTCAAAACGAATCTTTATTGCTTCCCAAATTTATTTTGCCTTCTTAATGCCTTTATAAACGATCGCTTGTTCCACTGTCAGGCTAAGAACAATTATTCCAAAAGCTTTATTTTTTCTTGGCCAAATTTTATGATCGTGTGCATCTTCATTTAAGGCAGGTTCATTTCTTAGAATTACATTTTCGAATAAATCCTTTGAATCTAATAGATCTTCTATTTTCATGCTCCAAATTGCATAGTTTGTTTCATTCAACTGTTCTATCCTAGTTGAATTGAAATCTATTTTTCTGGGTGTGCGGTTAGGCTTCAGAAAAGTTCCCAAGGAATGCAATACGAAGTTAGGCTTATTCGAATGAATTCTAATTTAAAATCATTTACAAATATCAACCACGCTCTGCTACCAATTTGAAGCCATGGATTGACGAGGAAGCATTTTAACAAAACAAATAATTTATTTAAACTAATTTAAGATATTATTAAGTACAAAAAGAAAAGCAGGTTCATACAGCATCACATCATGAGTTTTGAACACATCATAATAAAAACTTATACGAAGTAACATCACAAGTTGAGTTGTAAGTATAGCATCAGAGATAAAAACATCTAACACACATGCTATCTCAAGGGTGAATTCTTTTCGCCATTCATATGCTTTGTGTATCTAGTAGATATGAGTCATACACAGCTGTCTGCATGCGTTTCACTGTACAATAAAACCAGACCTTTCGAGCTGACTGAGTTGTAAACATTTTTATTCATGCCTTTAATAAAGTTTTAGCTAATAAATATTAAAACGCTTATAAAAATATTTATTCCTCCTGTCAAGAAGGGCCATGATTAATACTTAAAAATATTGGTAGGGCTCAGCTACTACCTGTGTGTAGCGCATGGAGGGCCGGTCCGAGAGAAATTTATTGCAGATGCGAGATGATGATTTGGCGACCCCCATTTCAAACATTCGCCGTATTGTTTTCCTACCCCTTAGAATAGCCTACTATGAAATTAAATTATTTCATTGCGTATAATGCGTATTTTATATTACCAGGTTTTTTTCTGCTAGGCCTTTATAAACTAATGGATTTTGTGATATTAAACACATCCGTTGTACTTAAAAATAGTTGTCATGGTAATTGGTTTACAAAAAAAGTCAATGGTACTTCTTCATTTCGAAATCATTTAATACAGTAAAGTCAACATTACATTTACATAATAACATAATATGTATGTAGTATTATTGGCTCGGTGGGGTATGATTCACAAGTCGGACAAGATAATCAACATCTACTACTTTTATTTGAAGTTTTTTAAAATACCTTATTCTACCAATGATGGGATGAGATATGTACAGTGATGCATAAGAAAAATATTCAGGATATTCACATATGTCGCGGGACGCCACCCGGATAATAGCAAGCGAATCTGCTCGACTCAAGCATTCAGCTTTTACATATCAGGAATCCTTCCGCACCTGGGCAACACACCTATTTATAACCTTCACAAAACCGCTCATTTGCGTTCAACTTCTGGAGCCCCACACGGGCTGTGTATTGAGGTCATGGACCTTACTTTGCTCGTGAGAAGCGATTTCCGCTCCTACACTCGGCCCTCCTGCTGGTCCTGTGTCCTCACAGACTTCACCAAGCCTTATGACCACATCAGAAACCAGCAGACCTCAATTACATGAAAAATGCTAAACTACACAAAACAAATATTTTCTACTATACTATAAACATAACTTGATGAAACACAATGCTACTAAATGAAACACAATACTTTTTAAAATATTAAGATACGAAAATGATATTTAATGAAAATGTTCAATTAAGTTCAACAAATAAAAGTTTATATGACAGTCCACAGTTTCATAAAGTCAGCTGCACTTGAAGTTAGGATTGGGCCTTCATGGCACCCAACTTTTTGAACATCGTACCTATCGTTATTCTTTACTTTGGTCACCTGATAAGGGCCAAGAAATTTAGGGCGTAGTTTCATTCCAATTCCGAATTGATTTTTTTTTGTATTGCAACCAAGTCTCCTGGCTTATAGGTGTTGGCTTTCTTTCGTTGTTTATTGTACGTTTTTCTATTCTCTTCCTGTATTTTAAAAATGTTTTCCTTAGCAATATCTCTAATTCGCTCTCTTTCTGACATGATGGTGTTGACATACTCTTCGTCTAAGATTTCCTTAATTTTTATCTCGATTGTATGTCTGAGTCTCACTCCAGTGAGAAGTTTGAAGGGAGAATATTTCGTGCTTCTGGAAATGGTGCTGTTGATGGTTCTCTGCACAGCGGCTACATACTTATACCTCTTGGTGGGATCGTCGATGGACAACTTAGACAATATTGGTATGAGAATTTCGTGGATCCTTTCTACCTGTCCATTTCCTCTAGGTATCCCGGTTGTTATGGTTATGTGTTCAATGCCCTCATCTTGACAGTATGTTTGGAAATCATTAGAAGTGAAGGCAGCCCCTTTGTCACTGACGATTCGGACAGGATTACCGAAAGTACTGTTTTGCAGATTCAGTTTGTCTATGACCTTTTTGGTCGTAGTAGATTTGACTGGATACAACCAAACGAATTTGGTGAATCCGTCTACAACAGTAAAGATGTGATTATAATTTTTATGATCCACGTGGTACGTATGTAGAGGAATGTTTTGTTTGGGAATAGGATTTAGCAGTCCTTCACTTTTCCCCCGTTTCCTGTTACACAGTATTCACTCGATACAGTTGGCAATGACAGTCTCGATTTGTTTTCTCAACTGAGGTATGTAGTAGTTCTCTTTAATTATGCT
This sequence comes from Meta bourneti, assembly GCA_933210815.1. Classification (NCBI taxonomy): domain Eukaryota; kingdom Metazoa; phylum Arthropoda; class Arachnida; order Araneae; family Tetragnathidae; genus Meta; species Meta bourneti. Next base: position 59,270,898 of record OW119932.1, on the reverse strand, counting down.
TTCTGTTTTGGCAACAGCATAATGACCTTTGCTATGGATATTGCGTATCAATTCCGTTTGCATGCTGTTTGGTATCATCAGCAGTTCACGATCGTTCTCGTATTTATACACAATATCATGTTTAATCAAATAATCTCGACTCTCATTTTCCTCAATTAGCTTTCTTAAAGCTTGAATATGTTCGTCTCCCTGTAGTGCAAATTTGATTTTTGCTGTTAATTCATCATGTGAACGCGTCACTAACTGGAACGAAGAAACGCGCACAAACTTGAACGGACCTACATACGTACGCCAACGTATTTTCTGTTAATACATGCACACTTGAACACGACGACACGCGCACAAACTGGAACGACGAAACGCGCACAAACGAACGGAGAACACACCCGCTTGAATGGAGAACCACCGCGTACACTGGACGAAGAATTCTTTCTTCCGCGATACAAGCCAGAAGAGCGACGACAGTCAGCAGACTCCAAGCAAAGGTCCGAAAACGTACTTTGCTCCACCGTAAGTTTTCTCCAAGCGAAACTCCTTACTCCACTGTAAATTTTCTCTCTCGAGGCCACATCCCGGGCGGACACCCCATGTAGTATTATTGGCTCGGTGGGGTATGATTCACTAGTCGGACAAGATAATCAACATCTACTACTTTTATTTGAAGTTTTTTAAAATACCTTATTCTACCAATGATGGGATGAGATATGTACAGTGATGCATAAGAAAAATATTCAGGATATTCACATATGTCACGGGACGCCACCCGGATAATAGCGAGCGAATCTGCTCGACTCAAGCACTCAGCTTTTACATATCAGGAATCCATCCGCTCCTGGGCAACACACCTATTTATAACCTTCACAAAACCGCTCATTTGCGTTCAACTTCTGGAGCCCCACACGGGCTGTGTATTGAGGTCATGGACCTTACTTTGCTCGTGAGAAGCGATTTCCGCTCCTACGTGTATTTAGTATTTCAGCAATTAATATTCAATCATTCATTTATTATTGAAAATAAAATACGCTGAAAAATATTCTTATAATATAATTTATGAAACACTTGTTCAACACTGATGAAGAAAAACTACAAAATAGAAACATCAAAAGTGTATTTTTCTGGCCTTTTGCTTTGCAAAATCTCTTAAATTGTCTATCGATGGCATTGAGCACCTCATTTTTTATAGCGAAGGTCGCTAATCCGCTCAGACGCTCTTGGGAAATAGTCGACCTCAGGTAGTGTTTAATTAGTTTCAATTTGGAAAAACTCCTCTCCCCACTAGCAACTGACAGGAATGGTAAGATTCTTAAACTCACGAAAAATTGGGGAACTTATCTACGAAAGAATTAGTTAAGTAACTTTTCTCTCTCGTGGCAGCATCGGTGCTAAAAGTAAGATCTCATCCAGCAGCTCATTTCCATCTACATCACATTCGGTTTTGTCAGTCAAAACTCTGCAGATTTAAACAGCACTCTCTCAGTTCATTTCCCCCATTGCTGAAGGCTATGAACGTCATAGAGAAATTTGAAGTTATCACTATGCTTCTGCATTTGATCAAACCTCTGACAAAGAACTGATTGCTTGATTTAAAACCACATAGAAGAAGGTTACTTTTAAAGAGGTTTTCCTGCCCCAACAAGTTGTTCTTCACCTTGATACGAAAATTGTTTCTTTATTTTCCTTGGTCTGATGTGAGTTTCAGCTGAGAACTCGGGACTGATCTCCAATTTCTCTGCCAGCTCTTTTGCATCAGTTATGATACTATTCATACCATTCTCCGAGAACCCTACAAGAAGCATAACCTTCCTGGGATGTAAGGGTGGCTTGGGATGGCGTTCAGGAGGCTGTGCTTTGCTCAACCATTATGCAGATCGTTTCCGATTGTCATAAAGGACCATTTCTCGTCGCAGGTAACGATTCGCTACAGCAGAGGTTCTTTCATTCCTGGAAAGAAGCGATGCAGACTTCCAAACGTCTCATCTTGTTGGCAATTGTCAATTCCTGAGGCACCCAAGAATCCATCTTTTTGACCTTACCCAGTGCAGCCAGAGGGCGAACAATTGTGTGGTGGACACCTAGCTCGACCGCTACCTCACGACATGTTTTCCGCGGTTCACTTTCAACCACACTTAGAACATCGTCAAAAACTGTAACTGCTTGGTGACCACGTGGTTCGTTTTTCAGGTCAATATCTCCTCCCTTCGAAACCATCGCCGAATGGCTCGCTCATTGACTGTATTCTCCGCGAATGCTGTGTTAATGTTTTGTGTAGCAACTGTATCAGAATGTCTCAGTTTAAATTTGTAAAGGAAGATGACTCAAATCCGAGTTTTCCATGTCGAATTTGGAAGCACCTTACGCCCAAACAAATGAAAACTTGAACTTGTACTTCGTTCAGTCGGGTGTGCTATGCACGGAGTACCTGGTCGCGATGCGGCCTTAACCTCCGCGGTGGAATATCTATTTATTAACTGATCAAATATTGCTTTACCTGAAAAAAACTAGAATTTATAAATAAAATTTTGAAATTATTGAATATTAAATTTTAATTTTATATATGGGTCGTTGAGAATAGTTATGTAGTATTCTAGAAAATAATGTGTTGTCATGGTGTATCTGGGTCTGATTGTTTTGTGGTAGATTTTCATCGTAGTTGGGGATCTGGTGTATGGATTTATTGGGTATGTATTTGAGATTGTTGAAGAATTTTGTGGATAGTTTAGAAATGTGTGTTTTTAGTGTGGTGATCTTTGTGTCGTGTCTGATTTCTGAATTTCCTTGAAACCAGCGAGCTTTTGTGATGGTTCTTAGTATTGTGGAGTACTTCTAGTGTTTGAAAGTTGTAGTTTTTTGCAGATCTCCAAATTTGGCTTGCGTATATGATTACTGGTCTGGATAATATAAGTAAATGAGTATCTTGTTCTCTAGAGTCATTGGCGAATTCCGGGCAATTAAGTGGTGAAGTTTACGTTATATGTGTAATGTGTTGGTTCCAAGTGAGTCTTTTATCTAAAATAATACCGAGGTATCGCACTTCCTGGGCCCACGGGATTTCCGTATTGTTAATTTTCAGTTTGTAATGAGGTTGAATTTTATTCGTGAAAAGAATTGCAACGGTTTTTTCGACATTCAGATTTATCTTCCATTTGTGAAGCTAAGATTCAAGAGAGTGTATGTGGTTTTGTAGTTTTATGTAGGTATTTAAAGTTATGATTTTGAGCCAGAATTGCGGTGTCATCTGCATACATAGCAATGAAGGTGTGTGTGTTGTTGCGGTATGTCGTTCATGTATAAATTAAAAAGATATGGTCCGAGTTTGGATCCTTGAGGTACAGAAGCTTTGATTTTTCTGGGTGTAGAGTAAATGTTATTTGCATGAACGACAAATGTGCGATTTGTAAGGTGAGAAATGATTAATTTAATGAGTGGATCAGGAAATTTATGTATGATTAGTTTGTGTGAGTCCCTTAATCCATACTTTATCAAAGGTTTTGGCAATGTCGAGAAATACTGCACCGGTTGCTTTCCCTGGTTCCTTACCAGTTTTAATCTATTCACTATGAGCAATTGATGAGTGGTGGAAAGCTTGGGCTTGAAGCCAAATTGCTGGGGCATCTTGGTGTCATTTGTTTGGTTAAAAGTTTTATATCTGTTGAGAATGATGGCCTCAGCTATCTTGCTCAGAGTCGATAGTAGAGATTGGTCTGTAATTTTCTAGTAAGGATTTATCTTTCTAAAAATAAAATAATAATATAAATAGGTATGATAGGTAAATAGGTATAATGGATGCAGTTTTCCAAATGTCTGGGAAAGTGTTTAGAGTGAGTATAAGATTAATTAGTTTAGTGAAAATAAATATGATTTTTAGTGTAAATTTTTTAAGTGATTTGTTTGTTATGGCATCAATTCCAGGAGCTTTTTGTATTTTAAGGGATTTGATGTGTGTGAAGACCTCTGAAGGGTAGGTAGGCTCCATGTTGTTTGTGTGGGTTTTGTTCATAAAGTTAGAGATGGTGCAGTTTACAGTGTTCTGTATGTTGATCCTTTAGGTGATTTTCAATGAATTGTTGTTTCATATGAGTCTGCAAGTGTTTCTGCTTTGTCTTGGTTGGATAGTGAAATTCCAGCGCGGCCATTAAGGGGCGGAATGTGTGTTCTCTTGTTCTTGGCATGTTTAACATGAGTCCAAAGGGGTGCCATCTTCAGTATTGATATTTTCTAGGTGATCATGCCAGCTTTTATTTTTGAATTTTTTGATTTCTCTGCGTATTAAAGATTGTGTTTTGTTGAGTTCTTTTTTAAGTGCAGGATTTTTAAAGTATTGCCATTCTCTTTTTAATTTATTTCCTGCTTTGATTAATTTGATGTGACCAGGGATATAAGTTTTATAGTTGATTTTTATTGGTTTGGAGGAACTTTTGTGAGCAGTTTTGATTTGATCCGTTAATTTAATTATAGCATTATTTAGTTCCTCACCATCAGTGATGTTTGGTAGTGTGTAATTAGTGTTGTTTTGTAGAACTTGGGAGAATTTTTCCCAGTTAGTACTAAAGGCTCTTGGGTGATGAGGTATTTCAGGAACTTGTACTTCACACGCGTGATAGCTATTTTTATAGTAGCTCTGTGACGTAAGATGCCGGAAGCTTATAGGTAATTACTTTTAGCTCTATGGGGTCATTCCCAAGGCTATTTTTCATCGGACATTTCATTCGCAGTGATCTAATACTAATGAAATTTAAACTTGAATAACTAATACAGTGGAACCTGGCTTCGTGAGAACCAGAAGGGGATAACATAATTTTCTCACTAATACAGGTTTCTCACCACCGAGTTTCTAGGTCAAGGTATAGAATAATTCAAAAACATTGAAAACATGATATGTATGCTGATATATATTACTGTATAATTACTAATAATTACAATTTTTCAGTTAAAAAATCTTATTTTGTCTGCTTTTCGGAATTGTATTTGGGAATTAGTTTTTACCTGTCATGCAGACGGTCAAAACATGTTCCGCCACTCTCGAAAGATTAAAAAAAAACTACTGCATCATCAAATCATTCCGTGCGTCCCTTTTAGTAACAGTGTTTAAAGTGGGGGTTTCGTCGTCATCTTCGCGCTGTTATTACGGGGAGACAGGCAGCGATCGACAATGTCCTCCGTTGCCTAACCATTGCCTCATCATCAACGGACACGTACGCTTGAAATGTTGGCGTTTCAATACATTCTGAAGAAGATGGAGGACTGTATCCCATTCCTCCTGTGTTACTTCCACTTCATCATCCAAAGGCGGTGCTTCTCCGATCGAGGTGATAAACTCGCATGAAAATCACTCAAATTCATGAGCTTTTTGTTTGATCAAAACTCCACTCACCGTTATGTTGTCGGCTCGGCCGTTCTTTTATCCATTCGACCAGGCAGCATTCTAGATCGGGAAAATCTCCGACTCATGATTGTTTGTATTTGCCGTGTCCATCCGTGCACTCGGATTCTACTCATTTTTTCTTTATTAACGATTCTATAAACAGTAGATAATGGCACTCCCGGTCCTTAGAAACGGCCGCAAACGACTTCCCATCCTCAATGTCGCGAATTAATTTGAATTGAGCACTAGCCGTGAGGCATGACACGTTTCTTCTCTTAGGAGGCATGGTTGCGTACTGAAAAGACTTGAGTAGAAAAACCTATGTATATTAGACGTGTTTAGACAGGTTCATTTTCAAAAGTAAACAGTTCATTGTTTGTGATGTAAACATTCTTTTTCTCGCGAGTAGAGGTAATGAAGTGGTGAATTCTCATCTTCAGAGGTAAAATACTTGGGAAGAGGACTACTCCCAGATAGGAAAGGAAACTGCCACCCGTGCCGAACTAGAGGTATTCACCGACGGATCAAAAACAGAGGATGGAGTGAGAGCGGCATTTGTTGCCTATGTCAACAGCCTAGAAGTACACACCTGGGCTGCTACACTCCATCCTTCCAATTCGGTCTTCCAGACTGAAAAAATTGCTTTACTATTCGCCATAGACTGGGCCGCCCTTCAGTACCACAACATCTGCCAAATTTCCACAAATAGCCTCTCAACCATTAAGACAACCCAACGGTTTCAGAATAAAGATAGAATTGTGCACAACATCAGGAATAAAATTAAACACAATACAGATCGAATAAAAATTAAATGGGTAAAGGCCCACACGGGCATCCAAGGTAATGAGAGGGCGGACCAGTTAGCAAAAGCAGCTGCCACAGGCAACTCATCATTTCAGCTATCATTGAAGTTACCAAAGAGCCATGCAAAAAGGAAGATGAGAGAACTGTCACTAAGAACTGGCAGGAAAACTAGGAAGCAGTTGAGACTGGAAGGACATTCCAGTTCTTCCCGAAGGCCAACTCAAACAAACAACCATGTGGACCGTTCATGACTTCCTTCTTTACAGGCCATGGTCCCTTCCCCAGTTATCTGCATAGGTTCCACATAACCGAAAGCGACCAGTGCCTATGCGGGGAGATCGGCACTCCCGACCATTATGTCTTTGGGTGCCCGTTAACGTGTAGTAATCACGTACGGGCACCCACCCAAACAATTTATGGAGTCTGGGCCGCTAATACGACAAAAAACAATACAGTGCTACATAAAATTAAGAAAATAATGCAATTCCTCACGGAAAACATTGACATTATTAAAAGATAGCAAAGCACATAAACTAACAAGCCATCACAATACACCACCAGATGGTAAGGGTATATTTCATCAGGAGCCCTAATTTCACAGTGGGTGGCATATGTGATGCGGAGGGACATGTGAGCCTGGTACTCAACCATGGTTCTGTATACGTTACCAAACGGCATCATAGTGAATTGAAATCGTTCCCGATTGTTACAAATGTGCTATACGACACTGATCCGCACCTGAGGCTCCAGTCGTTTTCTATTGATTTTTCAATAATATTGTCTGTAACTGATTTGCAATAACTTATATAAACTGCTATCGGAATAGCACCTGCCTCAAGAAATAAAAACAAAACCATATTAAAGCAAACATTTTGAAAATAGAAATTACATAAACACATTGCATCACAAACGACCAGTCAGAAATCTGATGTACGAGTTTAAAAATATAAAGAGTGCACATCAAAAAGGAGCAAAATTCAAATAAGATCACATACCTTTTTGTGTCAACTGAATGTAATAACACATACAAGGAAAGTTTATACAAAAAAAAAGAAATACACTCAGGGTAGTCACAGGAATCGAACCTTTGCCGTCTACAGCTTGTAGGCCACTAGTGCAGTGAGATTGTGCTTACCTTTAAGTTATATCCAATCTTATGAATGAGTACTCTTTTGGGCAAGTGAACTTTCAATTTTCCACCCTCAGAAATTCATATAATTCTTGGTCTCGATTAAAAGACAATGCTAAATGAAATAACATGCGTATGAATAACCGCCAATATTTTAGGGATTTTTGAAACCCGCTTAAACTTTTCCCTACCACTAACAGAACCAATGCGTATGTGCGAACCTTCGAAAATTCGTTTAAGTTTTAACATTAGGATTCTTGCTGTGTCCATCCGCTTGTGTTCCGTTCCAGACGATGTCTGTCTAAGTTGAACTAGAGCTCAGCGCCATCTGACGGGAAAGCTTGTGGACACTCCGATTCCACATATATACGATTTTTGGCGCAGCTTGGCCAGATCTGACCCTTGCGCCATGAAAAACAACTCAACCAACCTTTCTCCCACTTCCACTGAACGTTCTTTTTTTGTTAGGTTAGTTAAAGGAAGTGAAATATCAAAAAATTCTGGGATAAATTTCCTGTACCAAGAACATGTCTGCAAGCATGACTTTAGCTGTTTTCAAGTCCTTGGGATAGGCATTTTCACAATAGCATCCACCTTTTCAGGGTCTGTGGTAATACCAGAACTCGTAATTCAATGACCCAAGTATTTCAATTTTGAACAGGCGAAGTTGCACTTTCCGCGATTAGCACGAAGATTAAATAACGAAAGTCTTTCAAATACTGGTTTAAGATGATCTTCAAATGCTGAAGACAACACTACGATATCATCTAAGTAAACCAGAGTCTACGTCAGGCAGTCCCATTTCTAAATCGATCCACCAGTCTCTGGAAATTCGCGGGAGCATTCCTCAACCCAAACTGCATGCGAATGAAACGAAAAGTTCCTCTATGAATCACAAAGGCAGTTTTGTCTCTATCTGGAGGATAAATATTAACCTGGTAGTAACCCTAACACATGTCTGGTAGAAGTATAGGAAGTAGGTTTGTCATCGTGGAGTAGATCCTCTATTCTGGGTAGCGGATAACTGTCAGCTTTAGTAATCGCATTTAATTGTCTATAGTCAATGCACAAACGAATCTCACCATTCGGTTTCGGAACCAAGACTACGGGAGCAGAAAAAGGAGACCTACATTGCTCGATAATTCCAGCTTCCAATAGTTTATCCAATTCTTTACTTAGGATTTTTCTTCTTCCTGGAGATATGCGATAAGGAGGAACAGCAACAGGAGCATTATTCTCGGTATTTATTCGATATTCAATACAAGTAGTAGGTTCTTCCCCTGGATGAAAAACGTCCTTAAGTCTTGTAATAGAGAATTAAAATTCTCATGATGATCCTTGGTTAATTAAGTCCTTCGTTTTCGCGCAAGGACAAAAAACTTACTTTTATGTCATTGTTTCCACTTATGCTTGTCTCGGCTACTTTCGATTTTGATATCTCCATTTCAACAAAATGATATTTATTACTAGGATTTATCTTCATAAATCCAATTTCTGTTTTTAACATCCAACACTATCCCAGAAGTTTGTAAAATGTCCTACCCAAAAGAGCCCTTAGAGGCATACCTTCTTTAGGTTTGTACGGGCTTCACAACCCCGGGGTACCTGAGTGATCTTCCCTTTTTTCATTCTTCTCCCCTTCTGCTTTTTGCTTCCTCCCTCGTTGTGGTTGCCTCTTCGGAGGTGAGGGCTCCCCTTGAGAAGCTTTTCGTCACTCTGTTGCTTTCAGCTCCTCTTGGAGGTTATATCACCCACGTGTTTGCCGTGCGTGGAGTCCCGTGTCCCTGGAAAAGGGGATCCTGGCAGTTGAGGGGCAATATACTGACCCAACACTGCTTCGGCCCCAGCTTCAGGTAAACGGGAGGTGTTCATTGATCCCGAGTAGTACATCAATCGGCTGGTCGATTGTATTTCGTCATCGACTAGATATAAAGCGATCGGTTACCTGCTGGGCAACTCGTTAAGGGCGGTGTCTGCTACATAGGTGATTCGTAAGCGTATGGGCCCTGTTAGCATCGGTGCAGAATTCTGTATCCCCTTGTTGGGCTCGGTGGTGGATGGTGCTGCAGGGCCTGAAATTCAATTTACTTCATTATGATACTTGATAATTCTTTCTTTTCTCCCTCTAGTAGGGAGCAACAAAGCGATAAACCTTCTTTCAAAAATGCAAGATTCTTCATTATAAATCTGTTAAACAGCTCTATTCAAATTTCAAATCAAGCACAAATTTCTTTTACTTCTGTTTTACCATTTGTTATCAACAAGTCAATAGAATCATTCCTTGGATCGGTCAAATCCATAAAAAAAACTTCGCTCCGGGGACCTACAAATAGAAGTCTACTGAAAAACAAGCTGAAGTTTTAATCAATACCACTACAGTAGGCCTATTTACAGTTTCTGCAGTGCAGATAGATCCTTACATTTTTCATGTGGGGTTATTTCCGAATCAGATTTGTTATTTTCATCCGAAGAAGAAATCTTAGAGAACTTCCGCGATGAGCAAGCTTGTGGTGTTCGACGCATAACAATACGTCGAGATGGGGTGATTTTACCTACGAAACACCTCACCTTGACTTTCGATCGACCCGTATTGCCATCGCGCCATTAAAGCTGTATATCTTAGTTGCTCAGTTCGCGTGTTTGTCCCGAATCCTCAACTGTGCTTTAAATGCCAGAGGTTCGGGCACTCGCAAACTTCCTGTCGTGGTACCGAAACCTGCGCTCGTTCCGGCGAAATCGGACACGAAGGAGACACCTGCAATGCGCCACTCCATTGTATTAACAACAATGGGGACCATCCGGTGTACGCCAGATCGTGTCCAAAATGGACCCTCGAAAAAGAAGTGCAAGCTGTAAGTTTCTCAAAATATTTCTTTTCCTGAAGCACGCAAGCTCGTTGTATCCCGGACTGCAAAACTCGGCGTTTCACATTCTGCGGCTTCTAAAAAATCATTCAAATCTGTAGCCATTCCAGCCAACTTTCATATCGAAAATACTGATGAGCCTCTGAAATCGGTATAATCCATAAACATCAGTTCCAAACGTGAAACAGGCAACTAAAGTTGCTACTACCTCTACTACCACACCCTCTAAAAGCACTACTGAAAGTTCAAAAATTCCGCAACCCTCAGTAGAGAAACCCAAAGCTATGAAGCGACCTAAAACAGGACAGGCAATAAAACAAAAAATGCAAAAGTTTTCAAAAAAATTCCTAAAAAGCCTTATATATCTCCTCAGGCAAGCAGATGAGGAATTAGAATTAAGTCTTCACGCGGTCAGATCTTTGGTGGGACGACGCAGAAATGGAAACAATACTCCAAGATAAATCTCCAGGGAAGAGTCAAGATATCCCCCTTCTAAACAACAATAGGTTCCTTAATATCCTGGAATTGTGAATTCCGTAATAAGTTGGACGACGTTAAAATCCTTTTTGCTGAGTATCATCCCGCCTGTGTCGCGCTTCAGGAGACGTATCTGAATTCGACTGATATGAAGATCCGTCGCTATACCTGCATTAGAAGTGAGCCTCAACGATGGAAAAGCTTCGGGAGGTGTTGCTTTCTTCACCTCCCATCTCTTGTTCTGCTCAACACTTCTTTACAAGTAATAGCTGTAAAAATACAAGTACGACGAAAGTAGTATATGGGCCACTTGACCGTCAAATCCAAGATGGCCGCCGTTTGATAAGGAGTTGACTGCTGATAAGGAGTTGGGGGAGGATTGCTGATAAGGGGGCTTTGAGGTGGTGACGTCGTTGTAATTTGGTGGGGGGAATGAGAAACCCTATTATTTTGAATTAAAAAGGAATTTCGTGGATTCGAACTGGGGACCATGGGATCTGTAGTGCAGTGCGCTAGCCGTTAGGCTGTAAGAGAGTTAGCTTTGGGTGGTGAATTAATGTAGTGTTTGCTTTTTCTTAGTACTAGGAATGCGTTATGGGACTTGGTTTTATTTGATGAATAATTACTTTTTATTTTGCAGTTAGTTGTAAGTGTGTTGGACTGGTGGTGCCATCTAGTGATTTTAAAAGAAGTTAATCTAAGGAACGAATTTATTCTTGTCATTAATTCTGGGAATGTGCTATTTTTAGAAAATGGTTTGAACAATTGTGGTGGGGTTTAATAATTATATTAAAAGGCAGGTGCAGCCATCTAGTGGCGGGAGAAGTAACAAAAGGATTTATTTTCTAGCTGTAGACTTGTAGCGTGATACTTTAAAAGAAAATTATGAGGGTGGATTCGAACTCTACAAAAGGTAATCGCGGCCGCCCGTTTTACACAAGCACTTTAACCGTTCGACCATGATCACCTACTTTGTATAATACATATAGAATACTAACTCGTGAATTTACAGCTTAAGGGAGTGAAAGTATGTGTTTTTTTTCTTGAGAATAGTGCCCTTATGAAGAATGAATATGCATATAAAAACAAATAAAGTTGAATTTATAAACCTTAGCTATATAACAAGTTTATTACCAAGATTTTAAAGTATGCGAATTGTATGTAATGACAGGAAAAGTATCAGAATATAGAAGACTCTGGAACTTGTGACAATATGACTAAGGATTTAGTGCTGATTAATTAAGATAACAGAAGGAGTTAAGCACGTAGTCACCGATAGGATACAATCTTAAGTAAACAGTAGTCACCATAGAAAGGGGTCTTTTAAACACATTGCTGTTTAAGGGAATGTTGTTTTTCTGATTATGAGAAAAGCAAATGAATGACATGTTAGAACTACATCACCCAATGAATCACATATGACAAGCCCCCGAATTGGAACTTTCTAGAAAAGATAGGGGTTTTAGATTATATTTTGACCAATAAGGATTTTTGCTTGAATGCTACAAGTAGAGCTGATTCTTGTTTCAATATCACTTTCTCTCTTGGGTTTGAATTTGTGTGGTTGACCTTTTGCTCTGCTGTTCAACATGAAAAGATCTGGTGGATCGGAATCTATGCCCAAACGTATGCGGTTCTCTTCCTACACGCGGCGAATGACTTCATTTCCCCCGAATGCTGTTCCTGAAAGTTATTTTCATTTGGGCCAACAAAAATATGTATATGTTTCGGACTTTGCGAACGTGGTGCGCGTTCACATACGGCAGTACCAAATGGATGACGCTGGTCTACTAACACCCACTAAACATGGAATTACAATGACACCATTTCTGTGGTACCACTTCGCTCAAGAGATGAACGACATCACTGTGGCTTTACGCCCCGGAACTGTGAACGTCGTGAGGGATTGCCTGATGCTTGCCAAGGATTACATCGACGGCGAAGTCTACGTTACTCTGCAAAAGTACTTTCAACGTGCAGATTGTGCGAGGTCATTCACCCCCAACTTAATTATGCTGAGCGGGGAAGAGTGGACAGAGCTATTGCAAAGACGTGAAGCGATCGACTCCAATATAATATGTATGTTCGGTACCGTGTTCTTAACTCTCGCGAAACTGGAAGTCAGCAAAGGTCATTATTCTGTTCCAGCCGTGAGTTGCATGGATGCAGAAATGACCATGACTACATCGTTGACTGAACTCTTAAAAGTGTATATAGAGAAAAACATAACTGTTGTGTTTGAATGCTATGGTTGTGACCAGCAATATGGTAATCAACTTGGGCACGAATGTGTTACCTACAACCATGAAACCAGGCTGTCTCATTACGGTAAACTAGCAATTTTTAACATAGACGTTAAGGAATTTGTGTTAGATTTTATACAGAAAAATAACATGTTTTGTTATTATTTAACTGATGCTTTTTTGTCTCAACTGGATTTTAATTGTTTAGTCCAGAGTGCAAAGGATTTGTACATCGCATGTGATACTAACCCTTATAGTGCGTATTAATAAACAGTTTTATTTTGAGATCTTGTAGTGTTTTCGTACATATTCTTGACTTTTCATGATTTTTTTTTTATATAGATTGTAAACATATTTTATGTTTAGTGCAATTTGTGTATAACAGCAATGTTTACAACTTAGATCTAAAGGCTATTTTATAAATACAACTTTAAAAATTTAATCTGAAACAGGTAATAATTTAGATTTTTAATAGTATAAAAGAAAAAGTAAGTGTGTGTGTGTAAACCAGAATGCCTAGTTGTGTTGATTTAAATACTTTGACATTTAAATTTTATTTGCATTTGTACTCAGGACACTTAATGATGAACATACATGCTCAGTGGAGTAACTTTAAATTTAATTGTTGCAATGACCTATCAGAAAATCAGACAAATTTATTTAGATCCAGCCCAGCCAGGAAGTTTTGGGGGTATCAATGCTGTTTACCGTGCATTACAAAAAAAGCAGGGCAAAATTCCCAGGAAACTAGTAAAAGAATGGCTGGACAAGCAAGATACTTACACGCTTCACAAATCAGCCAGACGCAATTTTCTAAGAAACAGAGTCATTGTGAGAGGCATAGACGAACAGTTTCAATCTGATTTAGTAGATTTACAATCTCTCACTAAATTCAATAATGGATATAAGTATTTATTGACTTGTATTGATATATTTTCAAAGTATGCTTGGGCAATACCCTTGAAAGACAAGACAGGCCATAGTATTTTAAGGGTTTTTAAAAATATTTTTAATGAACGCAAACCTGATTTACTACAAACGGACAAGGGAACAGAATTTAAGAATAAAGTGGTACAAACGTACTTTAAGAAAATGAATGTGCACTTTTTTACGACAAGCAATGAAACGAAAGCGAGTGTTGTTGAAAGATTTAACCGTACCTTAAAAGCTAAAATGTGGAAGTATTTCACTGAATTCAATACACATAAATATGTAGATGTTATTGATAAATTGATTTACAGTTACAATAGAACATGGCATCGTAGTATTAAAATGGAACCCATAGCAGTGAATTTAAATAATCAGCAGAAAGTATGGCAAAATTTATATGGAGATTTAACTAAATCTGAAACAAAACACAAGTTTAATATAGGAGATACAGTAAGAATTAGTAAAACAAAACGGCTCTTTGAGAAAAGTTATGAAAATAATTGGACAAGAGAGATTTTTACGATACATCAAATAATACCCAGAAAACCTGTAGTTTATAAACTAAAAGATTTAACGAATGAGATAATAGAGGGTACTTTTTACGAAAAAGAAATTCAAAGGGTATCTGATTCTGGTTACTATCCTGTGGAAAAGGTGCTAAAGAAACGCAAGATTGATAATAAAGTAGAGTATTTTGTGAAGTTTCTAGGTTACCCTGAAAAGTTTAATGCCTGGGTTTCTGATGTTAAACACCTATAAATACCGGAGAAATGTATGATAATAGTTTAGTCTTAAAAATGTCTTTTTATGTGACGCTACCATCGGACAGCTCCCTACAATATTTTCCAGAGAACAAGATTTCTAACTATACGACACAATTACCCACTGCCATAAATTTAAATTGTGAATGGGAGGTAGGATTAGCTCAAATAATTTATCCCCACACGTGGTATAATATTAACGAAAGCAACAATATTTATGGATTTGATTTAGGAGATGAAAAATTAATAACAAGAAAATTACCTCCAGGATGTTATGAATCCGTACCAGAAATCTTAAACGCTATGTACATACCTGCTCATGAAAATAAGATAAAATTTAAGTTTAACAGCACAACCAAGCGAGTTAAGATAAAAACTGAAAACGGAGCCAGAGTTATTTTACAAAAAGGACTTTGTAATCTTATAGGATTTCTTCCTCAAGTTATAGAAGGTGTAAAGGAAAGTTCTTTTGTTGCTAATCCAAACATTTCCTTTCCCTTATTATACGTGTATAGTGATATTGTTGAACCTCAAACAGTTGGTGATGTACAGGCTCCTCTTCTCAGGGTTGTTAAAGTAACTGGTGAAGATGGTGAAATTGTTTGTGCTTTATACGATAGGCCTCATTACGTACCAGTCATACGACAGTATTTTCAAACTATTGAAATACAAATCCGCTTAAATTCAGGGGACTTAGTACCTTTCGAGAGAGGTAAGCTACTTGTAGTTTTGCATTTTAGGATGCGGCACTTACTATAAATACCTTTGAATGCGAGAGAGTATATCCATTTTAGTTAAAACCGTTGACCGTGTGACATCATTATGACGAGCGTACCATATGTCTGTTGTTCTAAAAAGTTTGAAGAGCATTATGCAGGTCAGAAGGGCTCTGGAATGGCTTTCTATAGGGGTAACAATTTACAGAAAGGGTACGGAATCGGTGGTATGTTTCGCCGTTTGTTTCGTAAAGCTCTGCCGTTTCTTTTCAGCGGAGCAAAATCTGTTGGAAAATCAGTTTTAAGGGCAGGTACACAAATAGCAAGTGATGTTTTGGAAGGCCAAGATTTGAAACAATCAGCAGAGAAACGCGTTAAAGACGAGAGTAAAAATTTAGCGCAAAAAGCTATCAATAACGCGCAGTTCATGCTGGGTAAAGGAAAGTATAAAAGAAAGCGCAAAACTACCAAACGTCTCATTTCTTCCAAAAAACGTAAAGTGAAAGCACGCGATATATTTGATCCATAATGGCGTTTGTTTTAAAGGACTCTCCTGAATGTGCCAAATCGGAATTGGAATTATTTCACCTACCACCCACCCAAACTGTTATACAAAGCGGGCAATGGGTACAATTTCACCCATTGTCGAACGTAGCGGACGGCGGACCCGTAGAATTTCAAGTATCAGGTAGTGGAGAGGATTATATCGATTTATCTCAAACACACTTGTATGTCAGAGCCAAAATTTTAAAAAGCGATGGAAAGGCATTGACACCAGATGAGAACATTGGCCCTGTTAATTTGTTTCTGCATTCCTTGTTTTCACAAGTTGACGTTAATCTAAACGAACGTTTAGTTTCCAGTTCAAACAACATGTATCCTTACAGTGCCTATATAGAAACTTTACTGAATCACTGGTCTGATAGCAAAGCCTCGCAGTTAACCTCTGAATTATTTTACAAAGATACAGGCAATCATTTGGCCAATGAAACGAATGAGGGATTTACCAAACGATGCAGTTTTTGTAAGCACAGTTCAACTGTTGATATGATCGGTGCAATACACAGCGATTTATTTAACCAAGATAGACTTTTATTAAATCTAGTGGATTTAAAAATTAAACTCATACGCAGCAAGCCAGAGTTTTGTCTGATGGGCACAGGAGATTATAAAGTAGTTCTTGAACATGTCTCTTTATTTGTGCGCAAAGTGCGTGTTAGTGTAGGGGTTACTTTAGGCCATAGTAAGGCTTTGGAGAAAGAAACAGCTAAATATCCTATCAATAGAGTATTATGTAAAAGTTATTCCGTGCCTAAAGGAAATATGTGCCTTACCCAAGATAATATTTTTGTGGGTCAGATGCCTAAGAGAGTTGTAATTGGGTGTGTGGATAACGATGCATTTCATGGAACCTATGAAAAGTCTCCGTTTCAATTTAAACACTACAATTTAAATTTCATAGCACTCTATGTAGACGGCCAACCTACCCCCTATAATGCCCTTCAGCCGAACTTTGCCCATAACAATTACGTTCGAGCCTATCAGAGTTTGTTTTTAGGAACAGATAAAACAGGGGACAATTACGGAAACAACATTTCGAGGGAAGAATACCCCAAAGGTTACACTCTGTTTGCTTTTGATCTGTCTCCTGATCTATGTGATGGTGAACACCTCAATCTCATTAAACATAGTAACATGAGGTTAGAAATGAAATTTAAAGAACCTTTGACACACACTGTTAACATAATAGTGTATGCAGAATTTGAAAACGTCATTGAAATCAACAAATCTAGAAATATTATTTACGACTTTAGCAATTAAGATGTATGCACACCAAATAAAGCGTATTTTATGCCAAGACCCCCAAACGGCTCCGTTATTTAAAGGTGTGTTTGCAGCAGACAGGATTCCTCATGTACGTGGAAGATGTGCAATGGTTATAAATGTGGATCCTCTATCTAAACCTGGATCGCATTGGTTAGCCCTGTACATAGAAGACAATACACTAGAGTTATTTGATTCATATGGTCGCTCCCCAGAAAACTTTGAAGGATCCATTTTGCGTTTTATTTCCAAATATGCTAAAGTGAACTGGAACCCGTTTCCTTTGCAAAGTGTCACTTCCAATGTATGTGGTCCTTATTGCATATATTATTTATTGAAAAGATGTCAAGGAAAATCTATGTATTCTATTTTAAAATATTTGCAACATAGCAAAAGAAATGATTTTAGAGTGTATCAGTTTGGGAAAAAATATATGGTGTAAGATTTATTTATAAAAAATAAAGAATTTTATATACTAAGTTGTGTGTGTGTGTAATTTTTTTTTAATAATAAATAATCTGCGGACACATAAATATACAAACTAAAGATATTTTTTATTTATAACTAATCCATTCATTCTTTTTAGCATACATTTTGGACTTTTTAACTAACATTTTAGGAACATGCTCCTTACTAGACAACATATATTTATTAACAATGTATTTAACAGGTAATTTATTTCTTTTACAGCACTCATAAACACATTAGTTCCAAAGGGAGCTTTCTTTTTATTTCTTAAGATGTAGTTAATCAAGAGAACTATATTTGAACGGGGTATAATTTGATTATTATAAATGATTTCCCCTTTTTCAGACCACCTTAAAGTATTTTGTGCATTCTTTAAAAAATCGTACATTTCTATAGCAACCTGCTTTTGCCTAACTGGTACAGTGTTTAGAACACTTTCCAAAATAGTATCCTTTTCCTCACTTTTAAGTGGTTTTTTGTTTGAAAAATCATTGGGAGGTTCTTGTTGATTTGCCTTTTCTGTAGGAATTTCTGCCTGCTGAACCTTTTTGTGCTGAACTGGGGGGTTTTCTGTCTGGATTGGAAACTTTACGTAATGTTGCAAAATTTGCACGAATTGAAGGGCCTTTTCACTGTCACTCAAAGATTTTTGTTTTAGTATGTTGTGCATTTTTCTGTCCAGTTCGGATAAATGTTCATTCACAAAAGCGGGAAGCCTGTCTTCAGGCACAATCATTAATTTCTTACTGTACTCCATGGATAAGGGATCCTATCACCGAAATGGCTGCTGGCAATAATATACTTAAAATGCCTTCTCCTTTTTGGGAAATGAGAATTTTGCGCTTTTTGTGCAAAGGGATTGATTTATCAGCTAGTTTTCTGATACTTTGCTTATACAGAGCAAGCTTGTGTTTTCTATACTTTGAAACGGGAACGTTACCCTTTAATAAATTTAATGCGCATTCGCACACAGATTTTATCGTACTATTTGAACACTTTCGCAAAAGAGTGGATTTTGCTTTACTCTTTAGCACCAGTTTCAGCTGTTCTAATTGCTGTCGTGTGCACTTAGTCATATTGATAGCAAATGAGAGCTATGCAAACTAAACAAGGGTATTTATATGCTGTTGGCACTAAAACTGCAAAGCATTAGATCTATGAGTTCTCTGATTCACTATCAGCAAGAATGTTTTGACAAATCACGTATTTGCATTCTATTAGCGAGGCTGATAAAGATAGAAAGTATCTTCAGTAAAGAGACCAGTGCGTAAACGCCATGTGTCATCCGTATCTGGCTTCAAATCTATCAGCAGATAACCGTAAGGTTTACTTGTCGCGTCCTGAAACACTTCTTGAAAGAATTTAGTGTTTGAGGGGTACAGTTGCCGGCCTAAATGGGTTATCTGAGATCTGTCTCTAGGGTTTTTGAATAAAATCAAGTAATGACTGTTTAAGGAAATATCTCTCATCTGAGAAGATTTATGGAACACATTTTGCACAATAAATACAATGCTTTAATTCCTATGATGACTGCCCTTTGTGAACAGCTTAGTCAGCTTGGTGTCGTTTCCTAACTCTGTCATTAAATCGTCAATGACTATTAAAGCGTCCGAAACTGTGTTTAAGACAGCAGGCAATCCTTCGTGAAACTGTACCGTAGGCATTTGGGTATACAAATTTTGATAAGCACCAAAGTACTTTCGTTGGAAAATGATCTATAGTTTTCTGCTCAATAATGTTTTTGGCAAAATAAGTCTTGCCACACCCCGTTGGGCCTGCAACTAACATAGTAAAAGGATGTTTTAACTTTAAGAGTTCCATGATATATGATTACATTTTAAGAAAGCTTGCCTTTTTTATACTCTGGCATAATACGTCTAGGCATCCTTCAAGTGTGCTTGCTACAACTTGGTATTTTCCTCCCGACATCTGCCTATACTGTCCAAAACGTGCTTCGATTGGATCAGTCTGGAATTTCCCAAGTAGTACATATTCTACATGATAAGTGTCAAAAATATAATCTATTAATAACAAAATAGAATCTGGAAAATTTCAGAGCCGATGCAGTTTCTTTAGACAGTAAGCCACCTTTTGTTGGTACACAAATCAGCTTCTTTTCATTTGGCAGTAAAAATCTAAGATTTAAAATATCAGCCATCCATGAGCTGAACTTTCTTAAAAAATCAACACCAGCAGAGTTGACACTAAAAATGGGTTCCGAAAGTACATTCCTTTTATTAGTGCCTTTTGTAGGACTTTTAACATTCACGACAGTCCACCATTGGATAACTAGTTCCAGGAAGCACATTGTTCCACACGCACCAGGAATCTTAGTTTTCTTCTGTTCCAGAGCAACATAGTTAGACTCATGGAACAAGTTAGTTGCATAAGAAACATTTTGCCTCTCCAATGAAGTAGGATGAGAGTTTAGGTGCTGTTTTAACTACTTGGTTTTTTTCTTCAAGTATATCTTTTAAATTTGAAAGTTCTGCACGTAAAATCTCATTTGTCTCTGGATGAGGGAAAAAAAGTGTTTGCTTTGTTGCTATCTGGTTAAGCCAGTTATTCCTAATTGATTTCAACAAGTGAACACTATCAAAAAGAAGAAATATTTTTTGATTGGGACTAAAGGGATTATTGATGGAACATTGCAATGTTCCTCCACACAGAAGAGAAAACATTTTCCCATTAAGTCTGTTGTTATCAGATATAATTGAAACAACTGTGTATCCACATAAATGCACCATTTCAAGTACCTTCAAACAAAATGAATACAAATCATCTGCAGACATGTTATGCACAGGGAACAGTGCAACAATATCTTTGTTTTTAGAAAAAACTGATGTTATCATAAAGCTTTGCACTGTACTAGCAAGTGAGTCTGAATTCAGTGAAGGACCATAAATAGTTCCACTTTTAAAATCAATGCATTTGTCAACATAAGTTTCATCTAATAAAAGATTTACTACCTTTTCATTTTCATTTAAAAGTTCAGCCTTTTTTTAAAAAAACGAAAAATGGTCAGAACGAACTTACACCTGTTTTCATTATCTGAGAAAGCTTTCTCAAATAACTAGGATGAGGTAGTGTCAATAATTTAGAGCTTCGTAGACAGTAATAAGCAGCTGGATAAGCAAAAAATAACCTCGCGCTCCATAGAAAAACTTGAGGAGTATATTGAGGTTGTTTCATGAAACAAAGCTCTAATTGGGACTTTAAGAACTCCAACTTCGCAGCCTTTTCCAAGTCCTCTGTTTCAGCAATAGAATCGTTTAACAGCTGCACAACAACAGAAAGCTTTTCAAATGCAGAAAATTCTACAGCTTTGGGATTTGAAAGCAAAGATAACAAATTATCAAATATGGTCCACTTATCACACTTAGAGTCTTGACCGAGGAGCCAAGTAAATGATTTTCCTTCTAAATCCTTTGAAAAAACTTTCACTTTTAAATCTTCAAATACCTTGAATGAGAAACTTATTCTTGGCCATTCATTCACATCTATGATATAAAAAAGAACAAACCCATCACATTTTAAGGACTGCCAAGTATTTCCAAGCTTCTCTTTGTACAATTTTAAAAAACAGTCATAAGAGTCTATTACATCATTTTTGCACCACAGTGAAAAAAGTTCATCATCTCTTTGTTCTATTCTATTCCTCCTATCATCTGGTGTATTTCTGCTTGCAGTTGGTGTTTTCGTCAGGTACTTTGGTTGACCTATGAAAATGGTGGGAATGGCATCAGCTGTAAGGGCCAACTTTTTTCACGGCACAACCAATAAAGACCCATCAGGTCTTGTGACACGATCTTCTCTGATGATATATATTTTTCCTCAAAGTGTTTAATGCACACAACTGCTGTCTTGCTCGGCTGAAAGTCTGCTCCTCGATTTATGGCTCGTAACCAAATTTCTTTACGGTCAGGAGGAAACTGAAAACTTGCTGTGTAGTCTCCTTCTGTTCCATAGTTGGAATTACACTTTGGCACAGAGCATTTCCGTCCCATGATGAACTGTAAAAAAAGAATATATCAACCTTTTTGCTATTGGCCAAAAAAAGCACTATAACTTAGATATTGTTTATTTTACATATATGTAAACAGCTTTCCAATATTTTATGACCATAAATACCAATCCATATAATAGGCTTTATCATTGTAGCTCAAATTTTACTAACTTTGATGTAATTAATAGAAAATCATAATTTCAATGTACAAGTTTTGATAAGCAAAACACTTTCCTTTGATTGTACGATGGGGCAATTAAAATATCCTATAGTTTTTTTTCTTCGATGCTCTGTTAATCTGAATCAGAATTTTTCAAATAAGAACAGTCATTAATTGAATTAATCTTGAAAGATTTATTAATCAAACTCATGCTATTCACAAATGTGTTATGACTAACTTTCGGGCCAGATCACAAGTTATCAAAGATTCCATTACTTCTTACATAAAAAAGACTTCAAATGTAAATAATTAAAATTAACTCACCTTTCTAATAATGAATAACAGGATTTAAACAGGCTTTTTGCATTAATCAAACTGGAACAAGGTATTTTCACTCCACGAGCTGAAGTCTCGCCGCATACAAAACGGTAGTAAACACGAAAATGTTAGGATTTAAGCTGTGACATCATAGCACCTAGTTGAGTTGTAGGAGAAGGCCCGGTTCAGCGTTAGCTGCGTGACCTTTCGAGACGGTCCTGCCTCAGCCAATTTCCTCTCTTCTCTAGCATCCGTCTCAGCCAATTTCCTCTCTTCTATGATATTAACTATCATATCCTTAGCGCTTTCCTCGCTAAAATGATTGCATCCCTGTATTTTCCTTGCTAGATCGATGGTTCGATCGTCCGAACCAAACTCAACATTAAACTCCTATGCTAATTTCTGCAAGTCTACCTTTTTCTACTTAGTTAAAAACGCCATGGTTCTACACTAAATTTTCCTAGTGACACAATTACAATATTCAATCACCAAATACTCTGAACTTTAATTTTCAAATAACAAGTAATACACAATGCAGTCAAATTCCTAAGCCTTAACTATTTTCCAACACTCATGCAATATTAAGACATTTTTACTTAAAATAATACACAAGATAACCTCTACTACAAGTTTACTAAATTTCATTCAACTTGACTAGGTAGTTCACAATTGTATACTCACATCACAATTGGATACTTCACAATCTTAAGTTTATTTAACTCTATGCTAAAGGTAACAAGATCATCCACAGCCCTGGAAATTTATTCGAGCAAATGCTAAACTGACAATTTTCAAATCCTCACTACACATTTATGCAGTTATTAACTCCTAAAGCTTCCGCGAATTTGCATAGACACTAGTAATCAGAATTTCTTTAGAATGAATTCCACAATTAATTCAATTTAACTCTGTTCCATAATTTAACCACAATTTAAACACGTTTTCCCTAAAGTTTTTTTTTCAACAATTTAAAACACTAATCTATTAAATTGCCTCTAAAGAAATGCCAAGCTTACCTTGTCTGATGACTGGCTCTGCTTTTCCGACAGGTCTCTCTGCTCTGCCTTTATTGGGATGTCAGACGGGCGTTCGTTTTCTTGCACTGGCACACTACCACTTTTTTGTCAACACTGGACAGGATGTCCTTCACTTTGTAGCAGTGCTGGGTGGTTCTGCCTATTCTCACAACTCTTCTTGAGTTTGTCTCTGGACCGGATGTCCTCACGTAATAAATCCTGGGTGGGTTTACTACGCAAAAGGTGTGGTTGCCAATTTTTTATTCAATGGCTAACGTCGCACCTGCTGCCACCAATAATTTAAGTAGACTGTAACAACTTCTCAGGGTAGCGTGGTAGAAATCAAAAAATCAAATCTAGAGAACAGTCTGACCTTAAATAACGAACATTAATTTATTTTGCACAATTTCTTGACTATATTAGAATATATTTACATGGCACTTTCACGAGTTTCTATGCCTCTGCTAACTGGATGCGACAGGTTGTCGAAATCTCAGGTACGTACGAAAGTCTCTAAGTGGGAGAAAGGTCTCAATTATCTCGGGGTGAGATTCTGTGCGTCGGGTGACGATTACAAAAGATCGGCACCGGATCTTCACGGGATGACGGGTCGATTCAGGTTCCCTGCCGGACGAGAAGTCGGCACCGGATTCTTCGCAGGTGGTCGGTTCAGCACAATCCGGGAACGGCTCCGCTGGGGTCGTCGGGTCAGCACAAGACGTGAACGGTATCTTTCCGGAACTCCAGTACGTTCCTTCGGTTATTCTCGGGATAAGAAAGCAACTCCAATCTATTTACTGGCTAAGGAGTTAGACCACTCACAGGGTCGCGCCTCTCGGATGAGACCAAAGCAAGAACTCGAGATGGGCAGCCTACGCCAGGCTACAAGAACGCGTACTCTCGGAGTGAGAGAACCGTCTCCCAAAAATAGATTAACTCCCTAAGGGGTTTGACCACTCAAAGGGTCGCTGAGCCAAGCCTCTCGGACGAGAACACCAGCAAGAACTCCAGATTCGACTCTTTAAGTTTCCCTCGAAGCTTCGAAGCGCTTCGCCCGCTGGTGTTTCTGATTCGCCGTGGATCTGGCGACGGCTGTCTGACTCCGTAAATGGGATTAGCTACTTAGCGCAAGTGGGCTTAATCACCTGGCAGATGGGCTTAATCACCTGGGCGTTCCGGAACGAATTCTCATTGTCCGTTTTCGGTATAAGTCCAGACCGTCTGGTGCCGGAAAGATGGAAACACATTGTTCGTGTTTAAACGAATCGGTGAGCTTGCCTTAGGAGGGTTAATTGAGGGATCCGTCAAAATGAATCCTCACATCAGATATATTCAATAGAACAGGCAGAATATCATCTGAAATATTAACATTACAGCTGTAAATGATTTCCTCGAAAGATCTGGTATGTCAGTAAAGTTTCTACATCTGAATCCCTAAAATCAATGTCTTTTATTTGGAAGTTACCACTGTCTTTTTGATTGTAGCTTTTATCAGACTTAAAATTTTCAGTTTACGTTCTGATTCTAGCACTTGGCGTATGGAAACATTGTAATTGACCCAATCATTTGACAATATTGTCCGAAGCGAGCCTCTAAGCTATCGGTCTGGTCTTACAAACAGACTACTTAAATGGTAGTATGAAATATATTAAAGCAAGTAAAGCTTACCTTTTAATCCGCGAGAAATTATCGAGAACCAAATTAATGGAGCACATATAGCGTTCCTATTTACAAGGCCAAAGTACCGGTTTCGTGACGTAGCCCAATTGGCCATGTAGAATCCCATATATAATTTTCCAATACACTCCCTACTGTAAATGAAGTGACTACACTTCTCCAAATTACTTTCAAAAAAGGGTTTTTTAGCCCAATCTATAAAAAAAGTACACTAAAATCTATAGCAAGGAATTTTTCTTTGTATTTTAGGATACAATTTTTCCTTAGTTAATTTTTTATATACGTTTAAAACCTTACATTAAAACAAATATTAATAGCTCATTAAATTTGACTTAGTGACAACAGCTGATTAATGAGCAAAGTATATTAAATTTTTAGATAACACTTCAAATCTGAAATTTCGGCAAGTTTCAATCTGTTTTGGAAACTTAGATCAACATTATACAAGTTTGATAATAGTGTCGTTTTAGTGAATTTTAACTAAAACGAAAAAGTTTTCTATTTTAATCAGCATGGAAAAGAAAAATCTTCTGATACTTAAATATAAAACAACTTTTAAAACAATAAGTAAATTAATATGAAAACACTAACAGTTTCAAATAAATTGTTTATTGGTTTTTACACAAGTAAAATATAATACAGAAACTGCATTACAAATCAATTGCTGTAACATTTAAATAATGTTTCATAGAAGAAAGAATACAAATAATTTATATAAAAGGACTAAATGATTTTATATACGTATATGCACATACAGATCTTTATATACATATACACCCTTCAGAAAAAATATCAAAATAGTGTCATGAGGTTACCATGGAGTAAATTGAATTATAAAATGAAAATATGCTTATATTTAATTGTGTTTTAAAGACATTTTAAGACTGAAAAGGCATTAGAATGGTCTTTAAATTATCTTTGGAATAAAATACATAATACGATTATTTACAAGTCACACAACACCACAAATAAAACATTAAAACAATTACAAGGGAAATATATACTTATAAGGGGGAATTCCTAGCCGTACGTGTTCACTGCTCGGACGATGGGGTTAAACTAAATAAAAAATGGTTCATTCTCTTTCGCGGAGAGTGTGTCACGTGGTCCGCCATCACCAATCAAGGCGCATATCGCTGAGACACACGTTAAGGGGCTGATGCGCTACAACCTCCCCCTCTGGCTCCGACGACGTACCGACGAGGAGTCAGCATTACGTGCTTTAGGAGGGCGTCCTCTCTTTCTTAGTGGGACCACAGGAGTACTGTCAGTAGCTTTACATGCCTTGAGAGCTGAAGAGTGATAAACTCCTATAGGTGTGGTCGGATTTTTGGGATCTGCAATTTCATAAGTTGTAGCTGACCGTTGAGTGAGCACCACGTAAGGTCCGTCACGTCGAGGCATGAATTTGGCAGTCCTTTTCTTTTCTGCGTTACTCACAGGGTGCATGGTGACCCAAACGTGATCACCAGGACTGAAGGTAGGTCCTGCTTGTCTGCGCCGATCAGCGTAAACTTTTCGCTGATCCTGTTTTCTTTCGATCAAGAGTTGTACCCGTTTACAATTTTCCGCAAATCTTTTTAGGTAAGGAGTGATCTCCGGTATAAAATTTTCATTTGACGCAATTTCTCGAATGTCCCGATGTACGTCGTCTACAGTTCTAAGTTCTCTGCCGAACTGAAGAAAAGAAGCACTTTGCCCAGTTGAAGAACACTTTACAGTATTCATGGCAAAACGGATCACTGGTAGCTTTTCATGCCATGACGTATGGTCATTTCCTACGAGGATCGCTAAGCGAGGCTTCAAATCTCTATTTTTTCTTTCAACGGGGTTTGCTTGAGGATGATATACAGGTATCAGTTCTTGCTTAACACCAAGAATCTCACAAACAGCTTGCATTGTGTGACTTACAAACTGAGTGCCATTGTCGCTTATAACGCTTCTCGGAAGTCCGAATCTTAAAAAGACTTCCTCAACGAGAGTGACAGCACACTCCTTGGCAGATGCGTTGCAGAGAGAAAACAGTTCGACCCATCTTGTACAGCAGTCTTCGACAATGAAGATCCAGCGTTTACCGTCACTTGTTTCCGGAAGGGGACCGAATAAATCAATAGCAAGTGTTTCAAACCGTTGATTGTACACAGGTGTTCTAAGAAGTCCAGTAGGTTTCTGGTTTGAAGCTTTGTATCTTGCACAGTCTTCACAATTTTTTATGTATTCTGATATGAATTTTCGCATACCAGTCCAGTAATATCTTTGTGCAATACGATGATACGTACCCTCTTCACCATAGTGTCCCGCGGTAGGAGCATCGTGGTATTCCTCAAGGATGTGGTTTCGTTCATGTGTTGGAACAACCAACTGAGCTTCCTCTGAGTCAGAGTCAGGAGCGTATCGGTATAATATTCCTTGGTTTATTAAAAAACCACGCTCTGTCCAATTAGCATAATCTTCCGTCTTTTGGGTTGATTCGAAACTGTCTATTATCTTCTTTAAACTTTCATCTTTAAGCTGTGACTCACGCATATCTTTCGGACTTCTGTTTGGCATGTTGACCACGAGAGTATTAACTTCACAGTCAGGACCCTCGCTTTCACAGACTGGTCGGGAAAGCATATCGGCTATAACATTAGATTTACCGGAAATGTACTGCACTTTTACGTTGTAGGATTGGATTTCAAGAGCCCATCTTGCAAGGCGTCCGGTAGGGGACTTTAAACTTAGCAACCATCTTAGAGGCTGATGGTCGGAGGCTACTGTGACCTCGGCTCCTTCCAAATATCCACGGAACTTCCTTAAAGCCCAAACGACAGCAAGGGCTTCCCTTTCTGTAGTAGAATAATTGCGCTCCGCTTGACTAAGTAGTCTGCTTGCATACTCTATTGGATGTTCCTTTGATCCCTCTCCCTGAAGAAGCACAGCACCCAAAGCATAACTACTGGCATCAGTTCGTAGCGTATAGGGTTTAGTTCCATCTGCTTGCTTTAACACAGGAGATGTGACAAGGCAAGTTTTAAGGGTTTCAAATGCCTGTTGTTGGTCGAATCCCCATTCCCATGGCTTCTTCTTTTTTGTCAATTCACTGAGAGGACGTGAAATGTCAGCAAAATTTTGAATATATCTACGAAACCATGAACATGTTTGCAGAAAGGATTGCACTTCTTTCACATTTTTGGGTGATGGGATGTTCCGGACAGAAGAGACCTTTTCTGGATCCACTTCAACTCCTTCTGGCGTGATCCAAAAACCCAAATACTTCACTCGAGAAGACACAAAGTGACACTTTTCTCGGTTGGCTCTAAGCTTAAAGAGTAACAATCGTTCAAAGATAGCCTGGAGATCCAAGAGATGCTTCTCGAATGACTCTGACAGTACGATTATATCATCTAGGTAAGTGAGAGTCAATACATCATCAAGACCGTTTCGGAAACGATCAATTAACCTCTGGAATGTTGCGGGAGCGTTCCGTAATCCGAACGGCATTCTCAAGAAACGGTATGTTCCAAATGGACACACAAAAGCCGTCTTATCTTGATCATCAGGATGGACCTTAACTTGGTGGTAACCGGATCGAAGATCGATCGTGGACATATAAGCAGTTGGCTTTGCTTCATTTAGGAGATCGTCCATTCTAGGTAGTGGGTAAGTATCAGCAACCGTGACAGCATTAAGCTTTCTGTAATCTATGCAGACACGCATCGCACCATTGGGTTTCGGGATGAGAACCACTGGAGACGCATAAGGGGACTCACATTCTTCAATTATTCCCTCTGCTAAAAGCTTGTCCAATTCTTGTTTTAAGATTTCTTTCTTAGCAGGATTCATCCGGTAGGGTGGCACCGCTACTGGAACGTGATCACCGGTATTGATCCGATGTTCTATAAAAGGGGTAGGCTCTCCCCCTAGCTTGAAGGTAGACTCAAATTTTTCCAACAAACCATTCATCTTTCTGCGCTGATCGGACGTTAAATGTTCTCCTTCATCAGAACGCAGTGAGCTTGGTGATATAGCTTGGCTGTATGAGAGTTGCTGGTTGCAACTTGAACGTTCATCTTCTTCATGAAAATTTCCTTTGTTGCTACAGTTGTCGACAGGCTGTTGACTCTTTACTGGTGGGTCTTCAACAGATAGCAGATATTTTACAGGGATATCTTTCTTGAAACCAATCTTCCGACAGGGATTGTCAGAGAAATGCCAATTTTTGTTCTTCATGTCTAGAACAATTCCGGACTTTTCCAAAAAGTCGGTTCCTAGTAGAGTACGATTCTTTTTTGCATTTGGTAATGCCAGTAAATTGAGCGAGACTGATTTTCCTTCAATCTGTATTTTCACCATGGCGGTGCAAGCCTCTTCAGTTGTTTGACAGCCATTTGCCAAAGTCATTGTTACTACTTCTCTTTGGAACTCTACTCCTCTCTTTTTTAATTGGTGGTACATGATCTCTCCAGCGACTGTTCTGCTGGCACCACTATCAACACAAACCCTGGCTCTTACTCCCGATATACAGATATCTATTAGCGCTAACGGGGATGCATCGGTGTGACAGGTATACATGCGGATAGAGTTCGCTTGGAATGGCTCCCTTCTTGTCGATGACGAACAGTTTTTGCATTTTGATTTGATGGTTCCTGGTGCTCCACATCCGTAGCACGATATTTCTTTCTTCTCTTCAATACCCCTTGGTGTAATTCTGCCTTGTGAAAAGGAGTCCCTCCTACTTTGACTGAGGACCCCAGGATCCCGCCTACTGTTACTGGGAATCCCTGGCAGACTTTGTCTGTCAACTCTTTGTTCCAATTGTGATTGTTGGGTTCTATAGTAATTTCTTTTTTGGAACACGGGTTTTGTTTCATGTTGCTTCGGTTTGACAGTACGTAAGTTGTCGTAACTGTCCATCTTCTCCACTAGGTCACTTGGGGTGACCCATTCGCTCCATACGTCCAAGAAATGGTTTTTAACCTCTGAAGGAACACGTTTCTTCATTTGATCCAGGATCATGAGGTCTTTCAATTTCTCAAAATCCGTTATGTTCAATTCTGCTAGCCATGCTTCAAAATAGCTACGCAGTTCAAAATTGAAATCCTTCCATGTGCTCTCAGGACTTTTCTTGTGAGTTGCGAAGAGCTGTCGCATTCTCTCAGCACTTAATTTAAATCTCTGAAGCAGCATTGTTCTAATGTGATCAAAATCATGAGCCTTCTGTTCTGGTTCTCTGGCGATGAGTTGTGCCACGCTATTAGGTAATAGGCCCAGGAGATAGGCAACCCAGTTATGTCTCCCTACTTTAAGAACTTTCATCTGTCGTTCGAATAACTGAAGAAACAATGTCATATCACCATCATTCGGATCAAAATCAGGTAGCAACTTTTTCAAGTTAAAGTTGGGTTGATGGTCTGCAGACAGAGGATTAAAACCAGAGACCTGCTCCAATTTCTGTGATTCTACCTGCAGACGGAGTCTTTCCAACTCGTACGCTCTTTCCCGTTCTATTCTTTCATTTTCCCGTTCTATTCTTTCCTTTTCCTCAGCCTTTTCCCGTTCTATTTTTTCCTTTTCCTCAGCCTTTTCCCGTTCTATTCTTTCCTTTACTTCTGCTTTCTCTTTTGCACGGTTTTCGCTTATAGACAGAAGCAGATTTTTCGTGAAGTCTTCATCATAACTTTCATCTCCAGTGATAATTCTTTTTATATCAACTACTCTAGCATCAGCAGGTATTTCGATGCCGAGTTCATTCGCCAACTCGAACAATAAACACGTTTACACACGTTGGGCGCCATTTTGTGATATTAGGTGACTCAAACAATTCTCATCAACGGTGTGATTTTAGAATTTTAATGGAATAAAATACATAATACGATTATTTACAAGTCACACAACACCACAAATAAAACATTAAAACAATTACAAGGGAAATATATACTTATAAGGGGGAATTCCTAGCCGTACGTGTTCACTGCTCGGACGATGGGGTTAAACTAAATAAAAAATGGTTCATTCTCTTTCGCGGAGAGTGTGTCACGTGGTCCGCCATCACCAATCAAGGCGCATATCGCTGAGACACACGTTAAGGGGCTGATGCGCTACATCTTTCAATTAATCACAGCATTGTGAAATAAGAATATGTTTATATATAACTATGTCCATGTAATACATATATAATTAGTTATAAATACATGTTTATAATTCAAAATGATTTGATTGGGAAATTGATGGATTATTTTTGCAACATTTGAAGTTTGCACTTTTTCCTCAAAAAAGTCGCACCTTGTTTTTGTTTAATCAAGTTATCGTTTTTATTTTTGCAGCATATGACAAAAAATTGCAATCAGATTGCTCGGTTTTAGGATTGGCATTATATTTTGTGCACATTTTTGCTAATGTTGATGAATGGGGAACAGTAATTATGGGGTCAGAATGTCGTAAAAACCTATAACAATGTGGAGATATGGAATAGACTAAACAGCATAATATTAAAAACTCTTGAGAATATTTCCTACGATTTTTATGTTATGTTAACAGATGTAGTTGCTCTGATAGAAAATTTAACACATTTTTCTGTTCATCATTTGCTAAATGTTATAACTCTTGAAACAATTAATTTAAGGCCACTTACCTTATACTGAAAATACTCTAATTCAGGTGGTAAACCGGTTAACCACTCTACAGTATTACATATTTCATGCACATATTTCACTTTGAATGGCAAAGCCTTGATATTGTCAACAGCTGTATTTTTTATGAACACTGATAATAATAAATTTTCGTCAATTTTCATCGATGAAATAATTTTAGGCACAGGATCTGGATCAATGTTCACAATAAGCACTTGATTGTCTTTTTGATTAATATAATTAGTTAACAAGGCGGTAGGCTTGTATTCTTGAATGTGTTCAAAAGTTCAAACACTCTGCAATAGCAGTCTGCATGTGGTCATTTTCTAACCTCAAATACTTTTTTCGAGGACTTTCACGAACACATTTTTTAAGACAAATATTCTGGACAGTTAGGGAAGATTGTCGGCACACAGAGCATTTTCTTGTAAACGAGGTTGCTTCCATGGCACTTCAATCCTTTTTCCAGTGGAAGGATCATAACACGAACTAACCCGACGTATGAAAGCTTCTTGAAAATGTACTTCACAAACCTAGAAATATGATTTTTTAAATTTCAGGATTTAAAAATTGTTTTATTGCTTAAATATAAAAAGGAATTAATAACAGAAAAGCATTAATTTTTGGACTTAAGTATGCATATATTCTGCAAATGTGTACTCAGCTAAACATTTTATTTATAAATTATTTTATGTGCTAAAACTCTTCTCAGTTTTTAAATAATTTGAATACCATATATGTATATCTTTATACTTATCATATATCTTCCAATTTCTTAATAATATTATTACTCTCATTAAAATAATTTTGTTTATGCTACTCTTATTTATGTAAACTCTTATATTTCAAATTATATTCATATGACAACATGTTATATATTTTAGCATGTACATATCAATTTCATATACCTTCCAGCTAACTTTTTTATTTACGCAAATCATATTTATGCAAATTATATTTTTTTGAGTGAAAATAACCTTGCAAGATAAAGTAACATTTTATTTTTTCCGGAGATCAAAAATTGATTGCATCAAACAATGACGAAAATATATTTTAAACTTGATTATAAATTTGGGGGGCTTATAACTAAGTGATACTTGCAAAATTATCACGATATAAATGATTTTCGTATGATTATTTTCCAAAAGAAATAAAGATAACTACTTACTTTTGAATGTTCAGTAACTTGGAAATCTCTAGGAACTGCAGCTAACCATTGTGACCGAAGATCTTCATTGTTTGGAAATCCAAATACCGAAATGCGTGCCAATATAATTTCCACGGCACTTGGGTATACAACACTTGTTCACCATGATAACTCAAGTTGCTTTAATATAAATTACAAGTGAAAAAATTAAACAAATATAAACCACGTGTCAGAACGACTGTGATAAGGCTTAGCTTCCTTCATGCATATAAGGGGCGCTGGCGCAGGTGGCAAGTATCGCGATGGCCCAAGTTGTGTGACGTCAGAACCTGTTCTACAGCTGGTTGATGGGCCTTGTTTAAAGGAGGTTTTGGCACATAGCCCCGCAGGGGCCTTAACCTCCAGCCGATAAATGGAATGGCATGATAAATGGTGCTTTCAGGTTGGTTGAGAGTCTGAGCAATGAGAGGGAATGAGAAATTAAGTTTAAAGGCTCTGTACGTGGATTTTAAAAAATCTGAGTAAATCTGAATGAGCTCATCCGCCGTGGCTTCCTCGATGGTTTACACCAGGCCTGGCCAACCCAAATGGTTTCACGGGCCACTTTGATGACGAGTAACGTTACAGCGGGCTGCACTTTAGGTAAACATGCTTTTAAAAAAATATAATACAAATACAAAATGAATAAAATTTTATTGTTATACTATGATTCAAATATAATGAACTCTCGAGTCTTAATTAATGAGATATTTGTGTTTATCCTTTCCTTCACTTAATTTTTGTAAATCTATATTTATGTTCGACGTTGCACATCGTAGCTGGTTTTCTAAATTGGCATCAGTTAATGAAGCACGTGATGAACTCTTTGTAAATTTCATCTTCGAAAAAATGTTTCACGAACATATGTGGATCCAAAAGCACTTACAACTCGTTGTGCAAAATATCTTAAGTTGGAATATCTCTCGAATGTAATATAAGTATTGTAAAAATTAATTTTTGACGTGGACACAAAAATTTGTTTCATTTCATTGTTGCACTGTAACTCAATTAACTCCATTTGCAGATTTTCAGGAACACTATTCACGTCAACCTGAAATGGGCATGAAAATATTTCAAACATTTTATCATATTTTGCTAATTCTGAAAAACGACTATCAAATGCAGTTATAAGTTTCTTTCATTTCATTAGCATATTTCGAGAAAGTCTTAGGTTGGCTTTTTGGGAAATTATTTAACAGCGGAAAATGTTGAGCATTATTATTTCTAAGTTGGCACTCAAATGACAATAATTTCTTATTAAAAGCTTTGATGAAATTACAAGCATCGATTATTAAATTATCTTGCCCTTGCAAGTTCTTATTTAGCTGATTAAGTTTTTCTGTTATATCCACTAAAAAACATAGGTCTAACAACCAATCATCATCACTTAATTCAGGAACAGATTCTTGTTTCTAGTTCATAAACATCTATTTCCTCCCGTAAATTAAAAAATATTTTTAAACATTTTCCACAACTTATCGTATATTTTACCAATGTTAGATGGCTATCACCATATTCAGAAGATAATTCGCTAAGGAATTCTTTGAATTGCCGATGCTGAAGAGCATATAAACGAATGTAATTTACTATTTTTATAACTACTTTCATAACGTGATTCATGGATAATACTCGAGCACATAAATTTTGTTGATGTATCAAACAGTGAATAATAAAAATATCATTGGTTTTAATGCCTCTGCAATCTAGATTATCCATAAGTAATTTTATAGCTTCCTTATTTTTACCTACCAAAGCAGGTGCTCCATCTATTGTTAATCTTGAAAGAGCCTCAAAATTTAAGCTATTTTCGGCTAAACATTTTTCAATCGCCTGGAAAACATCTCTAGTTGTGTCTTTTAAATATAAAAGATTTAACATTTCTTCTGTCACTTGGAATGAATCATTCACACCGCGAATAAATATCACAAGTTGAGATGTGTCTGAGATATCTGTACTTTCATCAAATGCCAAAGAATATGCCTTGAATTGGTTAATTTTATCTCGCAAAGTTACTATGATTTCATCTGAAATGTCATCAATGCGACGACATATAGTTTGGCGTGAAAGACTGATACTTGAAAATAATTTGCTTTTATCGGGCAAAACATCTTTTATAACAGCTTCCAAACAGTCCTTTACTAATTCACCATCCGAAAATGGTTTCATTTTCTTTGCAATCAACATGGCAACAGAATAACTTGCTTTGACAATGGTAGATGGTTGTTGTAATAATGAATCAAACATCGTTTGCTGAGTTTTCAGATGCGATTTAAGCGCAGTTAACTTAAAACTTTTTATTTCTTTACTGAAATTTACATATTCAATATGTTTTGTCTCATGATGCCTTTTAACGTTATGTTCCTTAAATACAGCGACCGTCTCTACAAATTAAACACATTAATTTTGAATTCTGCATTGTGAAAAAATAATCTTTTTCACAACGATCATTAAATTTCCTGTTTTCATCAACAACTTTTCTTTTCTTTGAATTCATCCTTGTTATGGACCAAAAAAAATTCAAATAAATGTTAGTTGGAGAATATTGGTATATATTACACAGCAAAAAAATTTACTTTTAAGTAAATTTAGTATTCTTGTTTTCTAATTATGTATTATAATTATGTAAAAATCAGGGCTTCGAACCGTAATTTTTTCGTTCTATTAACCAAAATTTTTGAAATTCGGTTGTGTTCCGGTTCGCGTCATCAATAGTACGTAAACCGGTTTAAACCGGTTTACGTATATTCGAACAGTTTTTTTTCTCCGATTGCAATTCGATTTGCATTAAAATGTCATCTAGGGATGATTAAAGTCTTTTAAAGAGATCTTTTTAAAATTTTCATAAAAATTTAATTTGTGAAATAAATTATCATGAATTAAATTTATAAAAATCCCTTGTACCTTAGATTTGCTTACCAAGCACTCAACCTATAGTGGAAAATATTTCTGCTTGACAATTGCTAAGGAACAACTGATTTTTGCAACATAGCGTTCCCGACAGCCGACCAATAACAGTAAAATTAAATGCAGAGGGCGTAGTAGAGCAGGACCTGTTATCTGTATAAAAGGCAGTGCCCGAAAGCTCTTTATTCATTCGAAAGTTCATGCAGTTAGGTGTTTGACGAAAATAGCGCCGTAGGTTGTAGAACTTATTTATGTGAAAATCAGTGTGGTGTGGCAATAATTAAGTGCAGAATGTCTGCAAGACATCATTTGAGTGCTTACGATCGTGGACGAGCAGTTGGACGGCTGGAAGCAGGTCGAAGTGTCACTACTGTGGCCACAGTAATGGAAGTGTCAAAAAGTGTCATCTCGCGATTAAAAAAGGCCGGTGAAAGTGGAAATGCTATACGAAAGCATGCCGGTGGTCGTGGAAGGAACGCCACACCTCAAGAGGATTGATATGTATCCCTAGTGGCGAAAAGGAACAGATATCTCACTCCTAGTCAGATAGCTGCAGACCTTGCAACCGCTACCGGTACACGTGCTCTGCCAGAACCATTTCTCGGCGATTAAATCAGGTTGGTTTGTATGCACTGAAGCCTGTTCAATGCATCCCACTTCAACCACGCCATCGTCGAGGAAGATTACGTTGGTGTAAGGAACATATTGGTTGGAGTCAGCAACAGTGGTCCAGAGTGATGTTCTCCGACGAATCCCGTTTCACTGTGACAAGTGATTCTGGCCACCAGTTACTGTGGAGAGAGAGGAACACGTTATGCACAGCAGAATGTTCATGAACGTGCTCACTATGGCGAAGGCGTGATGGTGTGGGCAGGCATTATGCACAATGGCAGAATACTGCTTCACATCTTTGAGCGAGGTAGCGTTACATCGATGCGGTATTGCAGAGATTATTCTGAATCATGTTCGTCTTTTTAGGGTGAGGTGGGTCCAGACTTTCTGTTTATGGACGACAATGCGCGCCCACACAGGACCGCTGAAGTATCGGACACACTAGAAAGTGAAAATATTGAACGTATGCAATGGCCTGCTTACTCTCCGGACCTAAATCCTATAGAGCATGCCTGGGATGCTCTTGGCAGACGTGTTTCTCAAAGAACTTGCCCTCCCCGAACCGTGCAAGAACTGAAAAACGCCTTGAGAGAGGAGTGGGACAATATCCCCCAAGGAATCCTCAATAGTTTAGTAGACAGCATGAATAACAGATGCAAAATGTGCATTAGTGTCCGAGGAGGTCACATATCTTACTGAGGTACTCATATCTGTTTCATTCTGGCAGGAAGACCCATTTTTCGTGGCTGTTTGGAAATGCTCCAAAGAGCATTTTTTTTTCGTTTTCTTCTTTTTCCATGTGGCGAAATCTGTACCATTTTGCAGAATAATAAATGCACACTACCTCTACTAAATATGTACTAAGTTTCATTTCTTCAATCAATGTCTATTATGAATTATTCCGAAAAATACAACTGTTCCTTAGCAATTGTCAAGCAAATTATAAAGTACGTAATTCTTTTATTATAAATTATTATTGATTATAAAGTTCATAATCCTTTTTGAATTCTCGCAGGGAACGTGTCGAAAGAAAGAACTGTCAATGTTTTATGCCAGTTTGTGGATTCTGCGGAATTTTGCTTACAATGCAATAAATGAGTTCTTGAGAGCGCACGCAGTCAGCTAATCTTTGCTATATTTGAGCGACAGATAAAAGAGAGAGTTTGAAAGTCTTTTAGTTAAAAATTTGTGTCTGAACCGAAATAAGTATAAATTAACTGAAAACCGGTACAAAAAAATAACGATTTCGATTCGGGTTCAGAGGTGGACTGTTTTTGGGGTTCGGTTTACGGTTAAAGAACCGCATTTTTTCCGGTTTTCAGTTCCGGTTCGAAACCCTGGTAAAAATACCAATATTTAATAACTTTTTTAAACTTAATGCAAATAGTGATCACTTGAAACTTGAAAATTTATAATAACTTTTTATCAATTTAACATTTTATTAAATTCTTACTAATTTTTAAATTTACTTGCATTAGTAAAAATATACTCACTTGAATAGATTTCAAACTTTCTTTGGATGTCTTCAGATGTCACTTTTATTCAACTATCAGCACCATACACAAAAAACTTGTAAACACGCCAGTAAGTCAAAAACAAACCTAACAGATAAACAGAGATTCACTTGAAATAATAACTTCGTTCAGTGGATAACGAAACGATGCCGGACCCAAGCGTGTCTAGACTAGTGTCTCGAGTCAGCCTTGACTGCCGGCTTCCATATACAACCAAGATTACCCCTTGGCGAAATTATCACTTACTGGCGCAATTTATATTACATTTTTTACGTGGTTTTTCTATCGTTAATTTAAAATTAAATTTTTTATCGTTATTTCAAATTTTCATTTATTTAATATTTTTTGTATACGTGCAACGAAAAACAAGTTTCAATCTATATATATAAAATAGGATGTGTGTGTGTGTGTATGTGGGTATATTTTCTATACAAATCTACACCGTTTGACCAATCCCCACCAAATTTGGTACACTTATACTTTAGAACACTGCGGTCAGCATAGGCTAACTCTTAACCCCCGTTCTATTGGCCCTGGGGGGCTAAAAACTATTCGAAATCGCCATAGAAATAACATTGAGCATAGATTGATTGCTTTAGGCAGCGATGGTTGCTTTACCAATATTGATCGAAAAACAATTTTTTCAGAAACAAATTAAATTACAGTATTTATGTTTGAACTGACTTTTTAGTTCTTCCCATGATGTAAATAAATTATAGATATTTTATTGATGAAGGAGGAAAGAATATTTTAAAATATTTATGTTTGCAAGGAAATTCAAGGAAAGGTTTTCAGGAGTTCAAGTATTATTTTCAAGGAAAGTTGGTGTATATTTCGACCAACTTTCCTTAAATAATTTATTGAATACTTAATGATTTGTAGAATTCTGTTTCACGAGGCTTTTTAGGTAAGGCGTGTAACTTAATTTAAAATGTCCGGAATAGATACATGTGAATCCTCCGTTGAAAGCAGTGATTTTCTTTCTGAAAAATTCTGTAAAATCGACCTTCTGCTTTTTGAAAAAATTTTATCTATTCAGTTTAATTTGTCTACACCGGTTACATTTATTTCTAACCCAAGCACCGTTATTCCGAAAAGCACAAACGAAAAACTCATTGATCATAAAAGCGTAATTTTACTACTCGGTATCTGGCAGCACCA
The DNA here is from genome assembly GCA_933210815.1 of Meta bourneti. Classification (NCBI taxonomy): domain Eukaryota; kingdom Metazoa; phylum Arthropoda; class Arachnida; order Araneae; family Tetragnathidae; genus Meta; species Meta bourneti. Next base: position 59,232,155 of record OW119932.1, on the reverse strand, counting down.
GAATTAATGTTTACTTTTTTTTATAAAACTTTGTAGAAGTTTCTAGAAAGTTGGGGAAACGGAAACTTCCTTGGACTCATGGTGGAGAACATTCCAGTACTCACTCGATTCTTAGCTGGTCGTATTTAGAGGAAGCTAGCTCGGTAAGTCTTCCAGTTTATCATCTTTCAGTGAATCTGGCAGTTTTATTTCGCTCTTTTAGTTGATTGCATAAGTGTTTCCTACTTTATTCGACAGTGATAGTGTACATTTTGGATTTATATTTCTAAACTGATGTAAGTACTACATAATTTTAAATTCGTTTTTTCGTTAATTTTAGCTTTGTATTATATTCTACAATAGATTTCATTGCTCATTGAGAGTATGCCTTTTGCTTAATTTTTTAAATAAGTTTAATGGGGGATCAGAATTAATGCTTTTTTTTAAACCAGAATAAAAGTTTATTTTTTAGTATGATTTAGAATTCTGTGTTTGAGTATTTTGATTGACAGCTTTTAAGTAAGGAATTAATATTTTTTATTTGTGTTAAAAATTTGATATTCCTAAACTGATGTAAGTACTTCGCAATTTTAAATTTGTCTTACCATTCAGTTTATATTAGCTTTTTATTTTTATTGTATTCTGTAATCGATTTCATTGCTCAGTGAGAGTGTGCCTTTTGCTTATTTTATGAAATAGCATTTCTTTGTATTCATTGACGGATTTCTTTGCTGTAGCAATGCCTCCAAGGAAGCGGAAGGCGATCGGCCAAGTGCAGTTAACGGCTAAGATGATGAAAGATGAGCGTAGACAAGAAACTTCCGAGGAGAGGAATAGAAGACTTGCGATTGCGAGAGAGCTACAACATCTAGAGCAACAGAGACGGCACAGCAGCGTGAGGCCCGACTACAGGATATGAAAGAGAGCTACTACATCAAGAGCAACAGAGACGGCACAGCAGCGTGAATCCCGACTTCAGGATAAGAGGGATAGTGCTACTACATCTAGAGCAACAGAGACGGCAAAGCAACGTGAGGCCCGACTACAGGATAAGAGAGATAGAGCCAAACGATCACGGACTGCGCACCATTTTAGCTTAGCATTGGAAGAATTCCACTACAATTCACATAAAGACTACTCGCTGCATGCAAGTGTTACCATCGGGAAAATGGAAATGGTTTGTAGTTACTGTCAAGCCAAAAAGTTTAAATCAGAGTCTACTGGTATTTGCTGTAAAAATGGAAAAGTTAAACTCTGCCAACTGGAACCACCACCACAAGAACTTTTGACTTACACATCAGGAGATACGTCAGAGTCGAAGCATTTTCTTAGTAACATCAGAAAATACAACTCATGTTTCCAAATGACATCATTCGGCGCCTCATGAGTTGTTGGACAGCCCGTATTTCCGTCGACATTCTAGGTGCAAGGGCATATTTACCATAGAGCGGGATCATTGCTTCCGCTGCCAGATCAACCACCAAAATTTCTATAACTATATTTTATTCAAAACGAACAAATGGAAACTGATCAGAAGTGTGCCAACATCTCGGGAACAAGACGTCAGATTGTGTTAAACTTACAGAGGATGTTTCATGAGCACAATAATCTTATTAAAACCTTTGAAACAGCATTGGAACGTATGCCAACAGATGAATATAAAGTAGTCATAAGAGCAGACCGAAGACCAGCAGGCGAACACGAGCGGCGCTTTCAACTCTCCTCAAGCAGATGAAGTCGCGGTGGTTATATCAGGAGATGAGTTTCATCAACGGGATATCGTTATTCAACGACGAGGTGAATCATTGCAGCGTGTTTCGGAAACACATCGATCTTATGATGCTCTGCAGTACCCAGTGATATTCCCCCATGGTGAAGATGGATATCATTTTAATCTGAGGCAGATCAACCTAAGAACAGGTGAAACAACCAGCAAGAAAGTTTCAGCGAAGGATTTCAATACGTACAGATTAATGGTTCGAGATACTGAGCAGAACCACGTATTGAACTGCAGGCAATTGTTTCATCAGTTCATCGTCGATATGTACGCTAAAGTCGAGAGTGAGCGTCTCCTTTACATTCGTCTAAATCAACGTAAACTGAAAGTTGATATATTCACCTGAGAGATGCTGTGGCAAATGACGGGAACGTTGAAAACCTCGGTGCCTTAGTCGTACTACCAGCTACATTTACAGGCAGTCCCAGACACATGCACGAATACACACAAGATGCTATGACGTACATGAGGACGTACGGGAGACTAGACTTATTTATCACCTTCACCTGCAATCCGATTTGGACGGAGATCAAGGAGGTACTTACCAATCAATTACCCAGTGAGCGCCACGACTTGATTGCGAGAGTATTTAAACAGTAGTTGAAACTGCACTTTGCGCATCTTTCGTTTTTTAGAATTTTGCATTTTTTCGTCGGAATTTCTTTTCTGTTTGTCTTTATGTCTTAATCTTTTACATATTGCAATATTATGCAATATTATTATATGCAGGAATTAAATGTATGTATTTGCGTCCGAAGTATATTGTAGAAGCTATTAAAAAGTTAAAACGTATTTTCCGTACAACATAAATGATAGCATTTTTCTGTGAAAGAAAAGTGCTTATTCTAATTCAATTTTCAAGCAACATTTAACCATTTCAACCCGAGCAACGCCGGGTAATTCAGCTAGTAGAAATATAAAATCGCCCGGCGGGCCTCACAATTTAACGTGACGGGCCGCGTGTTGACCAGGCCTGGTTTACACCTTTCGAGTGCCGCCCCTAACGGAGAGTGGACTGTCTATGTTTCTTGAGGTTAAGAATTCGTACAGCCAATGTGTGGAATAGTAAACTACTCTCAGCTAAAAATTAAATTTTAGGGAAAGGAATTTTGAATAGGGAATCGAGAATGGGTGCTCGGGGTTTCAATTTCTTCCAACATAGAAGCTCTTGGCCTGACTTTATTTTGAGGAAGTATTGGGTCATAGATATCAATTTCAGAGATGGTGATATTGTCATTAGTTCTTAGGTTTTCAAAGAATTTGGAAGATAAACCTAAAATTAATTCCCCTGTGTTCACAAGAGCCTGGATTTGGTTAGCTTAGAAATTTATAAAAATGACCAATAAAATGCCTAAAATAATCTAAAAATATTCAAAATTAAAAAAATGACGTAAAAATTTGATATTTCGATTTGTAAAATATCCGTTCCCTAATTGCCTGTGAATAAAGTGTTTGTGAACTTAAATCTTTATACATAAATAAATGCAATATAATCGACTTGCTGACCAAAAGTGACAACCTAAACATGTAAATCTTTCGTAACGTATAGTATACGATGCGGTCCAGTGCAATGCTGTAACGTTTCCTGTCTTTAATTAAGCGTAAGACTGTTTAGAGCATAATAAAATATTTATTTAGAATAGAGAAATTTAAAGATTATTTACATATTAGACCCTTGGGCGACCGGCCACAGGTCTTCGGACAACTGTTTGGATTGTTTGGAATTATTTCCATAATCACGAAATGATGAACGCCGAAAAAAAGAGCAACTCTGATTGATTGTCTTGCTTCAAGACGTCCCACAGAACGCAAGCTCTCACTATCTGCCATTCGTCTTCTGGAAGATAATAGAAACATGTCTGTCTTGAAAACTAAACGTACGAAAGTTCTAAACACCTTTATCAGCACTTGCATGAAACTCCTCTAACCCCTCATAATGCTGACTTCTTATACGACTGCTTTTTTTGCATATTTCTCGACTCCAAACCGTGATTGGCTGTTACAGAATATATTTGCAGAATTCCATCTACCTCTGCAGCGAAATGCAGCCTCTCAAATTCAGATTGGGTCGCTTCCGGAAATTAACTTTTTCCTCTCCGTGCTTAACTTTTGGCAGTGAGTGTAATTTTCTTTGAAAACTGGCATCAATTGGATTTATTTTATAAACAAACGCGCATGCAGGGTGGATTTGTTATTGATAAATATCTAGTGATGAGATATTTTATGTAAGAGCCTTTTATGTGAAATATTCATCAGAGCACGTGCAGTCCTTTGGAACAGATAGCTTAATAATTGCTAGATATGAGATATTGTTTTGAGCTGTTTACTAATAGATGTTATTTGAAAATAGCCCCTTTATTTTTTATTCGTAAACAACCAACATTACAAATGTCTACTTTAGAAACTTTACATTTTGATAACCTCGCATTAAAAACACTTCCCATTGACCCAGAAGAGAGGAACTACGTGAGAACAGTGGAGGCAGCTTGTTTTTCTAAAGTCATGCCTACACCAGTTGATAATCCAAAACTCGTTGGATGTTCTCCTTTGGCAATGTCGCTGTTAAACTTGCCTCAGAGTGAATTAGATCGAGATGAATTTGTTGACTACTTTTCTGGGAACAAAGTACTACCCGGGTCTGAACCTGCTGCGCATTGTTATTGTGGACATCAATTTGGATACTTTTCTGGGCAACTTGGTGATGGAGCTGCCATGTGAGTTGTCAGGGTTTCATTTGTTTTTAACTCATGAAATGTTAATTATTTTTCGTTTCTTGATTTAATTTTTATGTAGACCATTAACTAAGGCTTTCAAACATTTTTTCTTTGCCATTTGCCAAAAATGTGACATTTAAAGAGAAGGTAAAACTCGAGAACATTTTAAGCCATCGCCAAATTGATAACTAAAATTTTCGTCGCTAACATTGAAAGTTTACATAAAATTCAAATAGTTTCAAACATAGAATTATTACATAGAAAGTTTTGTAATCATTAAAAAGGAGTATCTTAGAATCATTTTTGAGTGGTGATGTAGGATTCAAAATTAGCTGTCAGGTGTACTTTGCGCCATTGAATTTTTTTATGACTGAGTTTTTAGACCCAATGATCGTTTTTAATGACTGAGTTATCAGATTATTTTCTCTTGTATGATACAAATTCCAACTAATCTACAGTTTCTTTATCCTTCTAACGAAACTTACTGTGTCACCCTCCACCATGCATCACTCTTTGTTTTTACATCGCTGCAGCATTTTACCATTGTTATAAAATTCATTGTTTTTTAATTACCTTTCATTAGGATTTTAATAACCGACTAAGATGGGGTTACCCCATCTTATCATAAGTTTCTCTGTTTTTATTTTCAGCCTTCATAATTTGTTTTTACCAATGGTGACCAATATACTTTACCTCTTTTATCGTGCACTTTTATATCATCAAAACTATATATCTGTACAATGAAACGAATAAGGCCTTAAAGAGAGCCCAATGTCGATAATCAAGTCCAGGACCTACTTGTTATTTACATTATGTTTCAAAATAATTTCTATTTATAATTTGGCTAAATGTGGCATGCTTGGCTTTTAACCATGCAGCTGTTTGAGTAGTTTATCTGATAAATATCACATAATTTAGGTCAGAGCATATTTTTATATTTTAAATATTGTTGATACACTGTGTCTTGAATCTTGAGAATTTTATCATTGCTACTTAACCAATCAGTCTTTGCACTTATAGGAATTTGATATTTGTTCGAAAGATAAATAATAGTACTATTGGGGATACCTTTGCAGGTATCTTGGTGAAGTGATAAATAAGGAGAATGAAAGGTGGGAAATTCAACTAAAAGGTGCTGGTTTAACTCCTTACTCAAGAACTGCAGATGGAAGAAAGGTTTTGCGCTCCAGTTTAAGAGAATTTTTATGTAGTGAGGTAATGTTGTCATTTTTAATAATTAATTTTTTTTAAAGTTAGAAACCCTTGATATGAAGAGAACATTTAGCCCCCTGATGGATCACGTGAAATCTGCCCCTCTTTTCATATTACTTTTCAACCTGTCACAAAATCTCCCTACCTTCTGTTTAATTTTTACATTTCATTTTGTGTCGGTTGTAGGTTTTCAGCAAGACGAGTGTAAATGCAGTTCAACTTTATCTAACTAAAAGTACTTCATGGTGAGGTTGGGGTTGCATTGCTATATTGTAGTTTGGTATTATAATTTAATGTTTCTAGTGGTGGCCGACATTTAAAAATATATTCATGGCCCGACTACTTTTTAAAATTGAAACTTTTTATTACTATCAAATCCTAGCACTTGATTGTATCTACATTTTCTTAAGGTTTTTATGTTTACATTGATTTTATTTTCTGAATTTTGCACTTGGCACAGTTTGTCCGTTTACGGACGTTGTTCCTTAAAACCCCAAATTCCATTCAGTTTCTAGTGGTGGCTAAGTTCACTTTAACATTCCCCCACCAGAATTTAAAAACGGCTGAATTCGATAGATGCCACTACTAGTTGATAGGTTGCTAAATGCGTGAGCTGTATTGGGATCATGGGTGTACGTTTGTATGCATGGCCAAGGCTGTATAAGATTATGACCATAAACTGTCCCATGTTGCCTTTAGCAGCTGAGTGTGAGTAGTTTTTTAAATAAGGCTGAGTCATTAGCATCACATTGGCAATTCAACTCTTCGTCATAGACCATCCATAAAAGTGTACCAAACTAGGGGAGTGCCATCTAAAGTTTCTCAGAAGCTCCATCTATATTTTTTGACTGCATGTTTTTATAGTTACTCCATCGGTCACCAATTTAGCATGACACATGTGAAAGACAGTGCAACTTTGTTTACCAAAAAGTACTTGGTAGTTGGGTTACACTGCATTATAACTTAATATTTCTAGTGGTGGCCAAGTTTATCACAGGTTCTACGAGATGTCATGTAATTTTAGTACATGTTTTCTTCATATTAAACAAACAGGTTGATGGTAATTAAATTTGATCTATTCAGAGCCCTCTATTGCTCCAAACCAGCGATTTTCATCCCATGACAAACTATTACTAAAATTCTACTACAGACCAATAAAATAATTTTGCTGATCCAGTAATAAAATAAACACATTTTTGATTGATTTACAAGGAACAATAGTTACCTGCCCTTTTTGCTCTAAAATGGCTCAGTAAAAAGTATTTGAAACAATTAATTTCTGATACTTAATAACAAAAATAATATTCAAAATTATTTATACTGGTAATTTACCCTCTGAATATCATGAGATTTCCAGTTTGTAGCATTGCCTTAACAGAAAATGGTAGTAGAAAAGAATTCGACAAAAAGTTCCAATACTGTCCACTAGGGGGTGCTTTAGAACAAAATACATGACATAAATGAAAAAGCATTTTTAATTCTATAAAACATGCCTGCTCCAGACCTTTTAGCTATGAGAAATATTGCTCAATATGCTCCCCTCCCTCGTTCAGGTGCAAAATTTGAGTCAATGGACAGTGTATTTGAGGGCTAATGGCAGTGTTTGATGCTTGTAGTCCTGCTGCAGGCAACTAAAAAGTGACTTTGTACTACTATTTTTCAACCTTAGTGACTAACCATCTTTTTAGGCAAAATTGTCTCAAAAACTTCTACTTTGAAAGTTATGACGACCTTTGAAAATTTTATCAAATTAATTTTTTTAACCAAATCCTTGTTTCAGTCTTGAATTTGTGCCTTTTGCTTTATCATTAGGGAAAATGCTTTTATAACTTTGACTTTGTGCTCTCCAATGGTATTAAAACTGTTTGGTAAATATGAACATTCTAATCGCTTCAATGAGGCATCCATTATAACTGTGTATAGTAATTTTCTGTTAATATTGGGTCATTCCATGCAAATTGGTTATGGCTGACATATCACCACTTTTAATGAAAATCAGTTTGACATAGGTAATATTAATATGTAGTTATGAGCAACTGTAAAATATTAGATTTCAGAAATCTATATTTTGTTAATTATTGACATTTTAAAGTTGAAGGTCACATAAGTTTAGATTTTTTAGCACTACAAGTGGCCTGTTTGTGGCCCTATATTTCAATAAGTAATTGACACAAATTAAGATTTTTTATATTGTTACATTCTTCAGAAAAATTATCTTAGGAGAAGTGAGAATATAATTTAATAGCTGTCACTGCTGAATCGAGATAGTTATTTTGCCAATTTGCTACACATTTCAAATTGCCCTGGTATCTCCAGAAACGGAAAGACAATATTAAAAATTATTCTTAATAAAAGGAGTTTTTTATAACAAATAGCATGATGTAATTTAGTGATTGTATTTCAATTCCTTACTAATGAAACAAAACGTTTAAAAAGTAAAATTATGGAAAAAATGTGTCAGTTTTCAATTTCTTAAAATGCATATTTAACTGAAGAAAAGCTCTGAAAACATCAAAACTTTTCAACATTATAGACCAAGATGTCTATTTATTATATGTCCTGAAGTTTTCATTATTGTAATTTGCTTATTCCTGCCCCAGGAATATTTTTAACTAGATGTGTGCAAGTCTTGACTTTTTTATTGCAGCTCAATCTTTTTAATGGTAATTTGATCTGATTTTATAATTTACTTAAGTTAAAAATAATTTGGTATTGCATTGTTCATTTGGGATTTCATTGTTTTTATTTGAAATTGTCATTTGAAATGTGCAATATACATGGAAAGGGATGGGAATGTTATGATTGGCGATAATAAAAATTGCCAGTTATGGAATTCTGTAACCCATCCTAGGCCTATCCAAATAGTCGTTTGGTGACGAAACTTTCGGTCGACAATTGATCGATGCTCAAGAACGCATTTTTGCATGTTACAGATTTGGTTACTGTTGCTTTGAGGCTCAAAAATACAATACTGAATAGGTTTTTACAGTAGACATATTAAACTATATTCCTCTAAAGCAGTGTTTCTTAACCTTTTTGGCACAATGGACCACTTTAAAAATTTTAAATATGTCACGGACCCCTCTGTGAAAAAAAATTGCTTAAACATCATTTATTACAAAATATATTCTGTTTTATTATTTAATTATTTTAATATTTTTATTTCAATAGTATAAAAAATTTGAAGAACTTAAAATTTTTAATGTGAAGGCTGTTGCTGCTTTTCCTTGATTAACAGATTGAATTGAGGGATGGTTTTCGACAAAGCAACGCGCATATCATGTTCGACATTCAGTCGATTTCGATGTTTTGTTTTTATTGTGACACGTGTGGAAAATCCCGCTTCACAAAGATATACTGTAGCAAACGGAATAATGGCTGCCATAGCTCGTTTTACAAGCAATGGGTAGGCTTCTCTTAAAGAAGACCAAAACTCTCCAAGAGTTTTTGAATCTAAATCCATTTTTAACAACAACTTTGTTTTCAAATCAATTAGCTCATCTTTGGCAAGGTTCATGTCATCGATACAGTCAATATCACAAAGAAAAGGATTACGAATCCACAACTCATCTTTTATATTTATTCCATCCGAATTGAAATATTTTTCAAATGAAACTTGAAGTACTTCCAGGTGTTCACAGATTTCATTTTTCAAGTTATTCAATAACAAACTATCTTGCCGAGATCCATTTTCAAAAAGCACTTCGTCCAACATTTGAAAGTTTGCATATATCCCATTTTGAATTCTAATTTTCCAAAGTGACATTTTCAATAAAAATGCCTGTAGTTTCTCAGTGGCATCCATAATTGTTGTATCAGGCCCTTGAATTGAAAGACATATATCGTTCATGTGGTTAAAAATGTCTGCCAGGTAAGCCAATTTACATATAAAATCTTTTTTCTTGAAATATTCGAAGAGTGAGTTATCTTTTTCTTCTAAAAAAAGTGATACTTCTGTCTTCAACATGAAAATTCGTTTCAAAACCTGCCCTCGTGACAGCCAGCGCACTTCCGTGTGGTACAGAAGTACCTCATGTTCTGCGTTCATTTCTTGACACAGTGTTTTAAAAAGACGATGATTAAGAGCTCTACTTCTAATAAAATTCACAGTTTGAATAACTATTGACAATACTTCTTTTAAGCTGGTTGGAAGAGTTTTTGTAGCCAGTGCATGTCTATGTAAAAAACAATGTGTAACAATAACATTAGGAGCCTCTTTTTTTTACCAAATGGGCAAAACCAGATTTATTGCCAAGCATCGCAGGTGCTCCATCCGTACAAAGTGAATGAAGTTTTTGTTTCCAGTCGAAGTCGTGTTTGGAAAAGAAAACATTTAAAATCGCTAAAACATCAACTGCCTTTGTAGTTTGCAAAAGAGGCTCACAAAATAAGAATTCTTCTTTGATAGTATCAGCAGACACGTAACGAACAAAAACAAGAAGTTGACTACAATTCGAGATGTCTGTAGTTTCATCCAGTTGCATACTAATGGGAAATGGCGATGCTTTCAATTCATCGATGATCTGTTTCAAGATATTGCAAGAAATTTCAACTATTCTTGAATGTATCACATCCTTGGACAATGGAATAGCCTCAAGTTTTTTTCTCTGTTCCAGTCCACAAACTAATTCAACCATTTCCAGCGCACATGGCTTAATTAATGTCTCTCCAATAGTATGCGGTTTCTTACTTTTGGCAATACGATATGCAACTCTGAAAGATGCCTCAACCAAAGGTTTTTGTGGAATACCAAATCCAAGTTTGGTTAATGTTCCAGATTTCGAAAACTGGGCTTTCTTCTTTGTAAAAAATTCTAGATCTTTAGATGCATTTTCAGGATGAAGAGATTTGAGATGCTCTATCAATTTTGCCGGTTTCATACTGCGTTTGCCAAAACTTTTCCACACAGAAAGCATTGTGGCTTTTCAACACCGTCCGATTCCTTCATGCAGCAGAATCCATATTTTACATAATTTTCATCATACTTCCTTTTTTTGGACATTTTGGGCTACAAAAAATATCAAATAATCAAATGAAACATTAAGAACAAACATTAAGACACAAAAAAACACTTGAAAAAGCAGCAAGGAATCTTGTATCGATGGAGGATATACCCTTATGTCTCGGCTTCAAACTCATTTGTGATCCACATTTTGGACATTTATACATCGATGAAATCATTCCCTCTTTCATACATTATTCTAACAACGCTTTCTTACCCATGACTGGTAAAACACTAAAATAGCCAACTGAATATTTATTTTTCGCATTCAAAACTTCAGCAAGAGCTAATTCCATAGTGAAATCAAGCATTTAGCAATAATATAAGCTAAGAAAACACCAAAAAAATATGCTACTCACAAACAGATGAAAGACAAAAATAAATGTACGTCTTACCTCCAGGGCAGATCCAACGGAAATAAAATCATGAATCAAGTTTAAAATTATACCGCTATTTCAAACTCAAACAAATTATCGACCAATGAAAAGGCTAAAACAAAAGAGAAATAAATGAGCATGCGCGAAAAAGCGCCTCAAATTCTCTTCTCCGGAGGAGCGGAAAAAGAAACAGGGTTGCCATACAGAGCGCGCTAAGGATGAAGTAGGTCCGGGTTACCACTGCTGGCTAAATATTGATGCAAACATTTTAAAAATTAGGATCAGTCGGCGGACCCCCAAAATATGACCCATGGACCCCCAAGGGGTCCATGAACCACAGGTTAAGAAACCCTGCTCTAAAGTATCATTTTCGTCAGCTTTCCTTCATTTGATTTTGTAAGCCTATTTCAAGTGGTAAACCATTTTATAATTTTCCTTTGCTGTTTTGAAGATGAAGGAAATGAAAGCAGACTTCCAAACTTCAGCAATAATTTTCTCATGCCTACCACTATAACAGGCATGAATTTCAAAAATGCCTTTAAATTCCTCTAGCCCATAAAAACCTTTTTAATTCTATCGAAATCGACTATTTTCCATTTTTTTGCTACTAAGTTTTAGCTTGCATGTTATTTTCAAATAGATAAAAAGAAAATTTTTCATAAATTATAAAAATGAAATATTGTTGTCTACATTTATTAGTTTTTGAGAAAAAAACAAGTGATTTCACAACTGCTCTTTAAAGTTACAAGTCCAAAATACCTGGAACTTCCAAAATATTTCATTTGAGCCAAAGTATTTTGGATATTGTTATTTATGCATAAACTAAACCCCTGTCCCAAATTTCATGAAAATCTATCACCATACAGCCACAGGTTTTTCCTGATTTTTGCTCATTTAACATAGAATGACCCTATTGTGAACTGAACTAAGCACCAAACTATGCCAATTGTTTCTTCTGCACCACAATGTTTTTGAAGACCTTGTACTAAGGATGTGGCAGCTGGGGTAAATAAAACTGCTACTAAAATAAGGTTTTGAGAAGACTGGTTTTGTTACCATTTTTAAGAATTTATGGTACTAAAGCTACTATTGCATAAGTTCTTTGACTTGTAATCGTATACTTCACGCGCTGCATAATATGGTCCTTTAAGTTTGAACATTTCTTTGATAAACCATTTTCCTTAAATGGCTGCACATAGAGAAACCACATGGACTCTGATCTGGAATATAAGGTCCCCTGAGGAGATTTATATTCAAGTAATCATGGGCTTCATAACCCGAGTACCTTGGGGTTGTGAAGCCCTAGTGATCAGTAGATACCCTAGTGATCAGCCCAGATCCTGATACCCTAGTGATCAGCCCTCCTATCAACTTTACTCTCATCCTTGTATATGCTTTTGTCTTTTCCTTCCTTCATTGTGGTTGCCTCTTTGAAGATAAGAGTTCCCCTTGAGAATTTTTTCGTTGTTTGTTGCTTTCAGCTTGTGGGGATAATTTCATCCACACTTTTGGCATGCTTGGCTGGCATCAAGCTATCAGTCATTTACTGGGCAACAATTTATCCCCTGCACCATTAAAGCCCAACCAACCTGCTACTCCAATAGTATAAAAAATGTTTGGAAAATATAAACATACTGTTCTCTTCAACAATTCATCTGTGTAATAAAGTATTCAAAATTTTGTTCCATTGATTCTGTGAACAGGTGAACTAAGCACTAAGCTATGTCAAATGCTTCTTTCTACTTCTGCTACACACAGTGATTTTTGAAGACATCAGTGACGTAGCTGCTGGGGCAATTAAAACTGCTACTAAAATAAACTTCGAGACAAATTATTTTGCTACTATTTTTAAGAATTTATGCTACTAAATCTACTATTTTGGAAGTGCTTTGACCATGGCGGTCCTGCAAATGTGAAACATGGAAGCTATAATGGAATTTTTCCCAAACAGAAAAATGTCTAGAATATGGGTGGGGCCTTATATTGAACAGTGGCTTTATTACAGGGCATTGCAATACTTTAAAATGTGATAAAAAAAGATGCTTACTTAGTGCAATTATATAATATTGTGTATCTAAAAGCATGTGTAAATAGTAGCTTGACGTAAATATTTCAGATTTTATGTGTCATTTGTATAAAATGTTTTCCTCACTCCTTTTCTTTATAGGCAATGTATTTCTTGGGTATACCAACTTCTAGAGCTGGAACCTGTATTACTTCAGACTCTAAAGTGATCAGAGATAAATTTTATGATGGCCATCCTAAAAAAGAAAACTGCTCTATTGTGTTGCGTATTGCACCAACTTTTATTAGGTATTTATTAGGTGCAACTTTTCAGCCCTTGAACCATTTTTATAGCTAATTTCCTTAATAGAAGATTGTAAATTATATATACATGTTTAGGGTCTGGTGGGGTTAAATGGGTAGTTCATGCAAAAGGTAAACTCACAACTATATATTTAAGTTCTTTCACAAAAGTTTTACTATCGAAAACATTTTACTGGTAAACATCTTGAAGATCTTGGCTCTTCAAGATGTTACCTTCTTGACATCATCTTCAAGCCTTTAATAGTAGCTCATTTAACAAAAATTGCTCTTTTAATATACTTATAAATTATTATATTATATTATTTCACCATTTAATATGATTTTATAACATTTCTATGAATTACCCACTTAACTAAAAATATAGGTTTAAATATGAAAAGAAAACATATGCAGTATGTTCTTGAATAATGCAATGTATTTATTTCTATGGATTTATTATATTGATGATTACTTGAATATTACATTTTTGATACAAGTTCTCAAAATAATTTCTCTTAATTCTAATCTTCATTAAAAATCAACATCTAAACAATCTTTTTACAGAAATATTCTTTTAATTAGGTATTACTACGTCATTTTGGAAAACAGAACTTGTCACAAATGATTAATCCAGTGATTTTCATATGGCGCTCTAAAACTAATTGCTAAAATTCTGAGACACTTAAAATATATTATATTTTTTGCCGATCTGACAAAATGACAGGTATAATTTTGATATTAATAGTAATTGCCTACCCTTTTTGCTGAAAAGTGGCTTTCTAAAGATATCATTTAGAAAAATTGTTTATGCTACTTTTTAATAAAAATACTCAAAATTATATATACAGGTATTAAAAGTACTGATGTTTCTTGAAATTATTCGTGAATTTAAAATTAAACTGTTAAAATGAAATAAACCTTACATAATTTAAACTGTTTCACCATCCGTGCAGCACACCAGTTCTATTTTTGCAGAACACTGGTTGAAAAGTTCTGCTTAAATCAATAGTATCAACATATAATGTACCCACAAGGCTCGATTTCTGCTAATTTCCTTACGAATATTCTTAGCACATGTGCACCAATGAGTGAGTTGTCACATTTTCCAACTAACATCATCCATTTAATAATCTATTTTTTCTGCATTGCATGACTGACTTTATCACACCTTTTATCTAGATAATTTTAACATTAGATGTTTTTTAAATTTTATATGCACAAATAGTACAGTTTTACCTTATTACTTTTTCTAAGCTTATATTTTCAAAGATATTTAACAATTTTTCATCATAAAAATTTCTATTTTACTGTCTTTTTATAGTAGATGCTTTTATTAATTATCATGCATTTTGGCAGATCTTGTCATCTTTCTGGACCTTGTGGCATTAAACACAAACAAACCAAACCTAAATAGCAATCAAAGCACAGCCTTTGTAGGCATGCTCTTTTATTGTCACTTGTGTTTTTATCGTAGCTAATTTTATCAAAATTTCTATATTTCAGTTTCTGTCAAGCATATCAATAACTATTTTGGAAATAAAGTGGTAATTGAGGGAAGAAAAAGGATTAAGCTTAGTTACTAATAATGTGATTGTGTGTTTGATGATAGCTTAACCCATTTATACAATAAGCATTACAAAGGGTTTGTGGTAAAGTACATAGGCTCCATGAGGAACATTACTTTCTCATACTTTATGGAAACTGTAGTGTTCATGCTAAATGTATTGGATTAAAATACATTCCAATATATACTGTCATTGTTGAAAAATTACCTGCAATAACCAACTGATAGAAAGTTTAGCATATATTTATCTACAGTTGAAAAAATAGTAAACAGGCGTATCTGGATTGTAAATAGGAATTACAGAACAAAGAATTTTCAATTTAAGAATCAAATGAATTGATATGTCAAACCTTATTAAGATCTTCAACTATCCATTTTCCTTGATTCAAATAATTTTAAATTATTTATATTGTGGAAAGAAAAAATATCAGTTAGACATAATTAAAATTTTAAATTGTTTAAATATAATGTTTCGGAATTTTTTTTTTTTTGAGCAATACTGGTAAAACAAACTGAGTTGCATACCTCAATCGTTTTATGCTCGATGTTTTTCCTATGGCATTTTCGAATTGATTTCGCCCCTCTGCATACCTAGGTTAAAGAGAACTGGGTTAATATCTAGCTTGCGTTACTCGCAGGGTTCCAAAGTATAAGTACTAAATTTGGTGTGGATTGGTCAACCGGTGTAGATTTGTATAGAGAACATATAGACATGCGCCAACTCTGCTTTATATGTTTAGATGTAAATTAATTGCTTTGTTTAATGTTTATTCCATGGACATTAATTGGAATGACCTTGTGATTCTAAAGATGTGCAAAATTTGTCGCAACTATACTTCAAATTCATGTCTGAAAATTGCGATCACCTTAATTCCTGCATAAAGTGATACTAATTCTAGTGACACCATTGTGTGGAGCAATAGTGGCAATGAAGGAGAGGATTCAACTTTTACACCTAAGGTTAAACATTTTATTGTACTTGTAAAAGTAAAACATGCTACCTATTTTAATCTTTATTTCGTGGCATGAAATAATTTGCATAAGAAAGAATTGTTTTTTGATTCCTGAACAAAATTGAATGGTAATTTGTTAAAAAAGTATCAAAACAGAAATCTCCATAACATGAGAGTGTATCATTGTTTAATTAATTATTTATTATCATTGTATTATTAATTGTATTGTATATAACTAAACATCTGAGAGTTCAAGATTCCCAATATTTGTTAGGAAAATTTTGTTAAATTGGTGTTAGATCTTTAGATGCTCAATCATGGTATTCTGTTGTATTTCAAGTATAAGTGTCGAGTAAATTGGATGTTATCTGTTTGATTTTTAAAGAGTTTCTCTTTAATTCAGATTCGGTTCTTTTGAAATTTTTCGAACTTTAAGTCCAATCACTAGAAGAGTAGGCCCAAGTGTGGGAAGAAAGGAGATTTTACACACGCTTCTTAACTATGTCATAGAGACTTTTTATCCTGAGGTACAATTTTGTGTATTTTCTATTAAAAACTGTTTTACGATATGATATCTGTAAATAATTATATATCTCTCTTATACTATTAAACCTGCACATAGCATTTGTGCTAAACTTTCTCAATCATTTGTATCTATTGATAGCAAAGTGTTAAATTATATTTCAATCCATTTATAATTTAATACTGCATCCTTATTCACAAATGGATTTCATACCTCCAAATGAAGTAAGATTATCCAAAACTATCTAAAGGCATTTCATTTACTTTTAGTGGTGTAATTTCTTATTTCTAATCAAATGTAGGGCAAAAAGCATACCTCAGTCTTGTTAACCACAGTAAAACTCAAGAACAACTATACCAGCCCATCATGTGTCGCAAGTGCAACTCTATCTTATCAGTCAGACATATCTTAATAAAATGCTCTGATTTTAACTACCATAGATTCAACCGATTTGGTGTTTACATGAACTTTTAACAGATCCGTACCACAAAGAGTTATTTTTATTTTTAAAGGACATTAGTTTTATAAACTATATTTAGTTTTATCACCTCACTTACGATTTATATATATATGGTGTTTGGTGCAGTTTGGCCAGATCTAGCCCTTGCACCATGAAAAGCAACCCAACCAACCAGCCCATTGCCAAACTGGCTACTGAAATTTTCGTTACAAAAGGGCAATTTGGATAGTCCTATGGGTAACCATTTTCTTAAATTATCGCCATTATTGGAGATGGTAAATATCGCGAATTTGTGATGGTTCTGTGATTTTGAGTCTAAACATAATCACAATTAGAAGGGCATTTCAATTTCATCTTATTCCTTGATCAAAGGTTGCTGTGCACATTTTTTCTTTTTTGAATGATTTCTGTCTTCCAGATAGGGATGGGAAATACTGTTCTTTTTGGCGAACAGTTCTTTAGACAGACAGGGACTGAATTTTGTTGACATATCTTTGTTAGTACTTTTTAGGCACATTCATATATAAACAAAATACAAATGCCTCTTTTGCTAGCTTTTTTATTGGTGTTTTTCTCTAGTTTTGACAGGAAGAAAACGAAAGATAAAATAATTTGGAGAGTAGTAATCAATTGATTGATTTTTTTATGGCTATCCAAGCTGCGCCAAACTATCAGTAATTATGAAAAGAAAATCAGAATATATTCATAAATTTTAAAAAGTTCTTGCACATGGAAACATTTAAATTCTCTCTGGGTCCCCAGTGGCAACTAATAATGTTCCACATCTGAACCATCCCAAGTACGGTTTCCCAAACAGATATGAGGTGCCTAGGACAAAACAAATTCGTAAACAAAAGTAATAATGTTTTTAGATTTTAATGTCATTTTTGAGTCAACAAAATGACGGTCCATGATCCATCTCGAAGAGAAAGGTCGAGGACAACACCACGTAATTTTGAATCACGTTATGCAATAGGGAGTTGCAATTTAAAAGATTATAAACATACATAAAACATAACATAAGATAACAAAGATATAAAAAACATACCGGGATTACCACTTGGAAAGTAACTTTAGTTTGTCAGAAAAAGAGGTTAATTATATAATCTATCTAAACACGTTTAAAACATGAGAAATACAAGTCAAAAAATCACTTTTGCTTTTCAACACATTAGTTTTATGGTGGGATGTTTGTTTCCGAGATGCCTTTAAAATAGCTGACTTAATGAGATCCCTTTTCAACTTATAGAGTATGACACCTGATTCGAATCTCCCTTTCTCAGTTAAATATGGCCACACATTTGAAATTTTTGCTTTCCATTTTGTAAAATTTGGTTTTAAAAAAAGTTAAAAGCATCGCAAATCATAAGAACAAGTAGAGGCGACATCACCTGAGAGAAAGCTGGACAGCAAAATCTTGATCAGTAATATTTATAAAATTAAAATTTGTTTAAAACTAAAAATTCATCACCATGTCATTGCCTAACAATTATAAAATTTCACAATTACGCTAATCTCACAAATTCATCAAACGTTGGGGCTTGTTTCAGTCGAGAACAGATTGAGAAATCAGATGAACGGGAGCAGTCAGCGTGATCAGCTCTGCGAACAGTTCATTGAGAACAGCTCCGAGAACAAAGAACAGGGTCAGAACAGTTTGAGAGGAGGAATCAATTCCCAAACAGGGAGTAGTCTCAGCAAGAATCAATTCCTGAAGAGGAAGTACTCAGAGCAGGGAGTAGTTTATGGACAGAACTGGTGAATGAATCAACAGGAAACTGAGTCAAGAACTGTAGGATGAACAGCGAAAATTTTTAGCGAACTTAGAAAATACTCGTAATATTAAAATCGAAGTGAAAAAAGTTTCAATGTTTTGTTTTTACAAAAAAAACAACAAGGAACAGGGTTTTGTGAAAAGTGGAACAGACTGTTCCTGTTCTTTTTGAAGAACAGGTGAAAAAGAACAGGTTGTTCTTTTTCCCCCATCCCTACTTCCAGATTTCTCATTGTTTTCTGTAATCAGACTGCTGAAGAATTTCATTTAAGTGGCGAGCTCTTCTATGTAGTTTTAGGAATATTTCGAGCTCTGGTTCAAATGAAGCATATTTAAACTAAATGGCAAAATATATATTGGCAAATGAATCCGGTAATGGTCGATTTTATATTGCTTTTATCCATTGTTGCCATTCGACAGTAAACAAATAACCTAAAATAATGTTTTTAGGTGAAAGTACAACTTTTAAATATTAATTTAGATCCTATACACATAAATCTTTTAAAAGTTTCACTTTTTAAAATTCGGGAGAGTTGGGTTTATATTCAAGATTTTTGACAAGTTTAGAAATCCTGGTTGTAATCTTCAGTTATAAATGTTTTCATTTTTTTTAAATGAAGGGGAACATATTTTTGGGATAGTATACTGTTAAAAAAATTATAAGACAACATGAAGAACTTTACCTTTTATATAAACAGCTATAAATAAATATGGAAATTTAAAATACATATTGCTTATGTACTAAAAGGAAATTTTTCTCATTCAATAGATATTAAAATAATCGATTATAGTTCATGTTAATTTCCTTGACACTTGTATTTAAAATAATATTGTTTTATTATTTATTGCATACAATATTATTAAATTTACTGTTTACTTATAAATCTTTGTATTTTTCTATGGTATAAAATTATCTGTAAACAAAATGAATATTTCTCAGGTGCACGCAAATTCTAAGGATCAGGTGAAAAAGTATGCTGCCTTTTTCAAGGAAGTTGTTCTCCGTACAGCAAGATTAGTTGCATTATGGCAGAGTGTTGGCTTTTGCCATGGGTAAATATTTTTAAGTTTAAAAAAATTTTAATCAACATTTTACTTGGAACTCTTAAAATATGAAGAGTAGGTAAATTTGATAATAAAGTATTAAATTCTAATTCCTCTCTATATGTTTTCATTTGTCTCCATATGTTTGTCATTTTTGTATTCAGTGGTAAATTTATCTTTTACAATTAAGGATTTATATAATCTAAATAATGGACTAATGAAATTTCTGTAATATTTTTCAAAGTGCAATTTCATAGGTCACATTTAAAAAGTACAAGAAACAAATTTTCTTGTACTTGTTAATACATTTTACTTTAATTACTTTTATTTTACCAAAAAGTCAAAAACATCATTTTAAAAATTGAATCTAAGATAATTCTGGCACATACACTATAATCTTTGACAAAGATAATCTCTTTTGTACACATTCTAACAACTTGTATGAGTCACAACCAGGGTTCTAAATAAGGTCATTTGTATTCTGTATCTTTAAATTTGATTTTGACAATCACATTTTTTAGACTCAACCATCATTTTGACACCTAACTTTTCAATTTATTTGCTTGTATGATACTTTATGAAATATACTGATCAAACCTCGAAAATACCCCAAAAGTACAGAATGCATATTCTTTCCCTTATCTTTCTGTGGATCACGCCTCATTGTGGTATTCCTGGTAATGAGGCAGGATAGATTGGCCAAGAGCGGTAAACAAGTACTCCAGCTTTTCAGGGGAGATCCCTTATACTGTGGCTACTTTGAGTCATCGTAGAGTGTATACTGAGAATACAATCATCCTTTTAGGTCAAACCAAAGACAAATTTTGGAAAATCAATCCTTTCCCTCGGTACATCTTTAGGTGTGTAGAGGCTTCATGAACCCGAAGTACTATAGTGATCTTTTCTTTTGCCTTGAATATATATATATATATATATATTACTGTCTTTAGTAAAGATTGCTTGGGTATCCCGAGGATTGCGCCCTTGGGATACCCAAGCAATCTTTTTCTGCATTCATCCGTACTCTGTTCCCAAATCTTTTTTCTCTTTCATGACATTTTTTACTTGACGTCGTCTTGTGTTTAGCACATATTAACCAGATATGGCCCTTGTCCCATAAAACCTAAACAGAACTAAACCATTCTTGATTATTCAAGAAATGTGTCAGTGGTGGAATTCTATTGGCAGATTGCCACAGACCATTGTCTTGCTTACCATCTACGTAAGTTTGGTATTTCCAATAGCCCTTTTTATCCTCTTTGTACCAATGGTACACTAATGGATGCAGCACTCTTATTAACCTGTGCAGCTCTAACCGAAACAACTCTTAGTGAATGTTATTGGCAGTTGAGGGACT
This sequence comes from Meta bourneti, assembly GCA_933210815.1. Taxonomy (NCBI): domain Eukaryota; kingdom Metazoa; phylum Arthropoda; class Arachnida; order Araneae; family Tetragnathidae; genus Meta; species Meta bourneti. Next base: position 59,211,112 of record OW119932.1, on the reverse strand, counting down.
TTCTACTACTCTGCAGCTTCTAGCTTTTTTTTGTATATTTATTTGCTGTATTTTACCCTGGATGTATTTTATGTTTCAATTCTTGTTTTTATATGTGTGTACTTTTGGGCTCAAGGATTTGTGTTCATTGAAAATCAAAAAATATATTCTTTCCCACAAACTAGAGTAAACAGAATTCCAGACAACAGTTCCCAGAATAGCTAATTTTGAACATTCTTTTGGTCATCTGTTGATTCTGGTTCTGAGTGTTGCAATTTCCCAGCATAATAAAAAGATTTACTTTTATGTAATGACATAATATACAAAACTGACTTCAAATTCAAATGTAAGGCTTTTTTTTCTAGAAATTCAATTTATTTCTATTGCACATGCGAGCTCTCAGGCAATTGAGTTTATTCTTACTAATAAAAGACATTACATTTTTACAAACACGAACATTTTAACATTAATTAGAAACAATCGTTATATGGGCACTATCATAATATTTAAGTTTAAAAGATTCTCAGGGAAATAGGGACAACTATTCTCCCTCACTACTTTGTCCTAACTGACGGGTCTCATTCAGATTCACGCAGGGGAGCTGTTCTGCGCCTGCGCGTCTCTAAAGTCTTAGATGGCATGGTATTAATGTCCGTGCTACATTTCTAAATATGTTATATTTCTATTTGCTGTATAGTGTCCTGAATACTGATAATATGAGTATCATTGGTTTAACACTGGATTATGGACCTTTTGGATTCTTAGATGTGTATGATCCGAATCATGTATGCAATGCCTCTGGTAAGTTTATATTTAACCAGCAAGGGGATGTTCTTATGTTCAGCTTTAAAATTTGGGTTTTTATGATTCAAATATAATGTACAGTAGAGCTGAGTTAAAATTGTGTCATGACTTAATCCAATTGACTAAATCATTTACACTAGACTGCTCTTTTATCTGGTAACATTTTATTTTCACAAGGATTTTAAGTTTTTACTGATGGATCATAGAATGGAACTAAATTAGGATAACAGCCCCTCTCTCCCCACTAGCTGAAGTCATTACTGATATAGAGAAAGTCCTAAGGAGTTAATTGGCAGATGTTCCAACAAAGATGAACACTGGAATTGCTTTTCACAGGGTGGTCAAAACTAAACATTGAGCATTTTCAGCCAACCATGGAAATTTAGCATTGCTTCATCTAATCTTGTGTTGCTGGCAGTAGAAGCTCTTCAGGTCAACCTTACATGGACCTAAGTTGTGACTAGCAGGGAACAAATAGAGCTTTTTCTCTATCCATTCTGCCATTTTTGAGCCTGGTTAGAGCTTAACTAGAGCTCAGAGTTGAAATTTCTGCTTAGGCATCTGTTTTACTTAAATGACTGTCGATTATTTACACTTAAGTGAACCTACACTCGTCTTGTTTCTGATGCCTGAACTTTTTTTCCAGTGCTGGGTGGGGAACCAGACTTTGTTTGCTATGTTGAACACATGTTGGTGCTGCAACTGTGTTTGAGACTGCAACCACTATTAGGAAACTATCTGGTTGCTGTATTGTTTTTACTTCAGAAATATATCCAATGATTTTAGCTTTATTCACATCTAGTAGTAAAAAATAGATAATCTCTGATTCTAAAAACTGTACAGATGCATTAACAAATTTTAACACGAAAAGTCATCCTTTATATTTATGTAATAAAATTATGTTTTTATTTAAAGAACTCAATTTTAAGATTTCATTTTGTTAGATCTAAACATGCAGCATCCAGCGAAATGAGAGCAGACCTAGATGCAAACAGTGCAACTGAAGCTAAATTTAATTGTGCCTTTAGACAACATATTGAACCTGTTTTAATCATGCTATTTATTGATTTTGGCAAAATACTTGGAACCTTGAATCACAAAATAAACTTGATTTTATAGAACTAAAAGGATTCCAAAAAGTTAATTTGAAAAGGGATTATTATATTAAGTTGAGACAAGGCTATGAATCAGGCATATGTATTTCATACATAGGTATTTATTTTGCAGAAAACAGATCCATTCTGTCCCATTTGCATTAGCATATTATCAGTTGACGTATTTTGACAGAATGTCTAAATTTTAACAATGACAAGCTGATCTGATTTTTCCCTTTGTAGCTTAAAAGGCATGTTGATCCATAACATAAGCACTTGTTTTTATTAATCACTGACATTGGATTTATAAACTATATTAAGATTTCATTTGAAAAATTCAGTTTTGACCCACAACTTACTATACTTTCTCCTACACATCCTACTGTCAGGCTTCCTCGAGTTGGCAGTTGAATCACTTGGTTTAGAGCAAGTATATTAGTTAAATTAGGGGTAAACAAAGAGAAGCAACTGATGTATCTAGCGTGAACTGTTTATCGTTTGGTACTAAAAGCGATAGCAATGTTAATGAGTTGACAGGGACACCTACGATTATTGTCATTCATGCTTTTGCAAATGGCAGTTTTCTAATGTGCTTTAACCTTTTTTCAAAACTGTACTGACCTAAGATCTTGTCAGAGCCACACTATTTTTAATATTGAGATTTATAAATTTACGTTTTTGTTTAAAAATTGTATATTATCATATGTAAACAGTGTTTGGCACAGCTTGGCTAAATCTGGCCCTTCAGCCATAAAAACCATCCAAACCGAAATTGTATCACTATTTATCTTTCAGTATTTTCACTATTTTCCATCAGTCAACATTTCCACCAACATCTTTTATACTACCATTTCACTACATTTTTTGTTAAGAATGCAGTTTTTATTCTTATAATTAAAATATTCATATTTTATGCTTCCATTTAGTTTATCTTTTTGGATTTAATCTACTTTTTATTGTTGGTTTGGCTGCATCTTCTGAAGCTTATTTGTTTTTAATAAATTTTTAGTCTTGTGTAAGGTGTGCAGCTTGTCCATTATTCTTGGACCTTATGTCATAACATCTAAACCAACCTTTACCTTTGATTAAATGTTGATTACTACTTACAGACGTGAGAGGTCGTTATTCCTTCATTGAACAACCAGAAATTTGTTTGTGGAACTTAAAGATGCTAGCAGAAGCCATTGAAGGTGCCTTGCCACTAAGTGTATCCCTCCCATTACTAGAGTTATACCAAGATGAATTTCAGACTTTCTATTTAAACAAAATGCGTGCTAAAGTAAGTACTACAAAGTTCTCTGTTATTATTATATTTTTTATTTCTAATGGTGGGTGGTAATTATAAGACTGACTGAAGCCAAACAATAGAACAAATCACAATTTAAAAAGCAGTTTCTCTTCCTAGTATCTATCACATTGAAGAAAAAGAGAGTGCAGGGTACCAAAAATGGTATGCTCATGGTCCATATCCTCCTGAATATAGCAAAGCTTGCAAAAAGGATTGTTTAATATAGAAATGCAGTGCGAATATTTAGAAAGGCAGTCATGATCAGTAGCAAGGTGGAATTCAGCTAGGGCTTTTTACTTAGCCAATCAAGAATGTCTAAGATGTTGTCCCACCATTTTTTTCTTGGAATTCCTCTCCAAAAGTGTCCTTTTGTGAAGATATTCTTGAAAATTGTCTCAATTGTTGATAATTATAATAGTATGATATAGAATCCCAGCATTTGATATCTAAGAAATCGGCTTCTGTTTTGGCCAGCAAATCAGCTATTTCATTGCCTGTTTTATTGCAGTGTCTAAATATCCCCTGCAGACATCTCTTTATTATGTTCAGATTAGAGTATTAGGAGAGACCAGCATTTTTCAATGGCTGCTGATTTTACCCTCTTTTCACGTACTTTCTCTCCCCACCCATTGTCTATTATCTGTTCTTTTTTATTTCATCTTACATTTAGCACAATTTGTCCATTATTGTACTATGAGCCATAAAACCCCAATAACCAGCCAATTGCTTCTAAAAGAGATGCTTTGGGGAATTAATTGACCGCAGGGCAGTTTTAGGGCCTAAAAGGATTTTTATGCTAATAACTTTTATAAATATGGATTTCAAACTACAAAAGGATCAAGTAGATTTTCAAGAGTTAGAAAACAGGAACACATTTTTGCCAAAATGTTCTATTCAAGTACAATTTCGTTAACGTGGATGTAATAAACACAAGTAAAGGATGGAGTTGCATTGACACTTGCATTTCGAGGGGCATTTTTTCTCTGAAAGGCATTTCATATCTGCACATAATATAAAACTTCTGAAAGGATGGAAAACCTATTAAAAATTTACAGCTATAGATAATGAACTGTTAACTTCAGGTTCAGAATGTGATTGTTAGATGAAAGTATTGTTTAAAAGGAGAACAGTACAAATTAACTGAAATGTTTACTTTTTCATTTCCATTGTTAGCTTTAGAAGAACAAAATTTTGAAACTTATGATTTTTTTTATTTATGTGTTCACTCATTGATTAAAAAATTTATTGCATGGAATATTTTTATGCCTTTAGAAGAAAACCCGATTATCCTCCAAATGGTTATTAATCTGAAAGTCATCTCTAAACAAATTAGTATCTTTTTTACATCATTATTTGTGTTTTGTTTTAATGTCTGAATCTGAAATGCAATTTAATAAACCTTGTAAAATTATTTTTTTAGCTTGGAATAATAGTATCAGAATATCCTGAAGACAAGTAAGTAGTTTTAGAAACTAATGTAATTGATAAAACCAATTGATTTTTTAAAGTACAAATCAGTTTCCCAAAGTAGGTACTTGGCCGTCATGGCTCAGTGGGTATGTCCACTGCGCTAACAATCTTCGAGTTGTAGGCAGGTTTGATTTCTGTGTCAGGTGTATTTTCCTCTTCTGTGTCAGTAAAACTTTCATTGTGTGTGTATGTCTTACTTGATGTTGTATGTCTTGTGTCTGGTGCAGCATGGCCCTTCTGCCATAGAACACAACCAACCTAAAGTACGTATTACTACCCCTCCACTGGGGAGTAGTCAAAAATTGGGGGGCACTGAAAAATCTCAGGGCAATGCTGGCTCCAGGAGAAATTAGGGGGGTTTTGGGAAGAGTGGCCAATTAAAAGAATGATGCCTAAAAATGTTTTAACCCTCTGGATATGGGGATCGACCCAACCGGCCGAAAGTTTCGAGTCCCCTCCTTACTAAAGTCTCGGATTCTTTCAGATCTCAAACTCCTGCAGAATTGCTGAAACCCATTATGATTTCCATCCCCTATTTTCTGTGCTACAAAGAGACCCGCACGTGAATAGCCTTATTGACAAAGCATTGACAAAGATGTCAGGGTTATCGACAGGGAGCCTCGCAAATTGTTTATCCTCGAGCATCTAGTCTGAGAGGTTGTGTAAATGAAAAGCAAGCTTGGCCTATGCTTAAAAAGTCACCACTGCCCTTTCAGTTTACCCAAGAAGAATCTGTCCCTTCTAGGCATACCCACGACCCAACAATAGAAACCAACATATTAGGTGATAATGGAATGACACATATTCCCTCTCCTCCTGGGGGAAAACATTGTAAAGGTCATTTTGGCTGGTTTCAGTAGTTGCCTGTAAAGCCGTTGGAACAGCTGCCGTAACCAAAGAAGGAAACAATATTCTGCCCCGACGTATGTAGAGGGTTAAGCAAACTTATCCACTTGGCCTTACTACTCACTACAGTGATGATTGTCATAAGAATTATGCATTGTAAAATGCAAAAGCATTCATCTTTCTTTCATCTTTATCAGTCATTTTTTTGAAGCTTTTAAGGTTTAACTACTAGTTTGCTTAAATTTTTATGTTTTACTCTTTCTCAAAATGTTTGAGTAGTATAAGAAAAGTTCATTTTGTTATAGGTACGCTTTGATTTATGAGTACTTGATACAACTTTTAAATTCCATCTGTCGTGAGGCAGGAATGATGTTAGGTAATCGGATGAGTAATCCATTGGAGCTTAGTGTAAGGTTGTGTACACAAATGGAGAGGCAAGTGCAAAAAAACTAACTTATCCTGGTAAATGTTACCATATATTGTCTCCCAAGCAAACAAAAAGGGGCCATACACCTTGCATTTTGTGATGCCCACCTTAGAGAATTATCTATCAACCTATTACGTAGAGAATCTTAATCCTTCCAAAATTGCATGTTAATATTTGACTGTCCAAATTCTACAATTATGATATTAGTAAACCTAGTCAGTGGTGCTTCAATTATTGGTATTTTCTTCATTGGCCTGCAAGATTCATAAAACTTGAAAAGAAAATGATCATTTGACCTTTTCACTGAAATAGATAGTTACTTTAGAAACACCCTGTAAGGTATGATGCATAAGTAGGGTTTTGTGTATTCTTTCCTGGAACTTGACAATTCAATTGCTTTTTATGCTTAAATTTTTTAAACTTTTGCTTAGTTTTATTTGCCACTGAGTGTATTGAACAAAGCATTGTGTTTTAAAATAATAAAATGTGGAACTTTGTTTACTTTTCTAGGGCTCTAATTGAGGAACTTTTTGATACAATGGAAAATACTGGTGCTGATTTCACAAATACATTTCTGAGTTTCTTGCATCTTGATGCTAATGATACAAACAGAATTGAAACTTCTCTTAGTGTTGTCAATGAAAAACTTTTAGAAAACTGTTATCCAGTTGATGAACTAAAGAAAATCTATGCACATGGCTTAAATTCTCAGTAAGCACTTTTCCTTCAAGTTTTATGTGTTGCTTTCATAATGAATTTTGTTTCAATTTTCAGATGCATGTAGCTGATTGTAAATTTGTTACTGCAATTTTCTCTAAGCAATACATTTGCTTTAACTTCAGCCATTATATGCAGTCCCTTGATTCAAGTCTTGCAATCTTAGAAAGAAGTATTACCAGATTATAAGAACAATATTGTAGCCAGATGTGTGTGGGAGACAATATTAATCTGATTTTTAAACTGTACAAATAAAATACTGTGAATGCATGAAATGGTCTTATATTTTTTGAATAAGATAATAATTGTTTCTTAAAATAATTGGTAGATATGTATTTTAATTAATGTCACACTTGGAGCAACACAACAAGCTATTGGTGATGGCCTGGATCAATCCCAAAGGGAAAGATCCAAGGACACAACACCATGTACTTTTGAACCACGGTCAGATGACGAGGCAACACCTGAGCTGGCACCCCACTCTCCAAATTTCCACACCACGCTAACGTGAAGACATTTGAGGCCACAATGGATTTAACGTGCACCAGCCCCCTTTGCAAACGATGGTCTTTGGATGGATTCGAACTCGCACCCCTCCTGTTGCTAATCCGTTATTCTTCCAACTGGGCTACCATGACCCCCTTCAAATAATTGGTACCGTCAACTGGGACAACTTTGCCGGGTTTTGAAAAAGATGATGTTTGGTGCCCTGCCAAGTTCCTGAACCAACCAATAGACGTGCCAGTGTTTTCATTGCACAGAGAAGACATTGAATGATAGCCTTTTCGTTCGTTTTCAGCCTTATCAGTTGTTTACAGGTCTTTATCAGTGTTTTAACTAATTGTTTTGCCTAATATAGCATATAATCCTCTTTCATAATCCCTTTTAGATGTAAATTTTATATTGGATTTAGGTTTAATAACATAACTTGGCAATGTAGCACCATGAAGCTTGGTGAAAATGGGACAACTTTGCCAACCTAGAATTTCGTCATTTTCTCAAATTCTTGCATACTTTTCAAATCGTGCGTTTTTCGTGTTTGTTTTACAGGACATTCAGTGCCAAGATGCATTACGACCAAGTTGGGAGGCCGCAGGTATCAAAATTATGATACTACACTGCAACTTGCTGTCTCTGCAGTGGTTAATAAGGAAATGAGCAGTGGAAAAGTAGCTAAAAGGTATATCCCTCGTAGAACCATTGAAAATAAAGTCAAGTGTTTCCATTCAAAGAAACCAGGGCGCCAGACTACAGTGAGCAGTGATGAGGAAGAAGAGATCCTCGAACAAGTCCTTGTTTGTGCAGATTGGGGAAAGCCTCGTGATGCTCTTGATCTGTGGCTCATCATGAAAGATTTCTTGGATTTTATGGGGAGACAGGTTCCACAATTGAAAAACAACTTACCTAGGGAGGACTGGTATGGTTCTTTTGTCAAACGACATAAACAACGACTTTCTACACACAAGTGCCAAAATATTTCTTGTGCTCGAGCTAGTGTTGGAGTAGATCAGCTGAAAGCATACTTTAGCCATTTGAAAGACTCTAGGTGTTCCTCCAACTCACGTATTAAACTATGATGAGACAAATTTGACTGATGATCCAAGGTCCCAAAAAATGATTTTTTGTAGGGGATGTAAGTATCCAGAAAGGATTATCAATTCTACCAAAGCAAGTATTTCTTTGATGTTTGCAGCTTCGGCTTCATCCTTTTATGGTTTATCATTCAAAGCAGTTAAGGGACACCTGGATTTCTGGAGGGCCGAAAGGAACAAAATATGGCAATACATCAAGTGGATGGTTCGATGCTCTGCATTTCAAAAAGTGGTTTTTCCAAATTGTTTTACCATGGGTCAAAAAAACTGATCCAAAATGTTTAATAGGTAACAATCTTAGCCATGTGAATGTGAGAGTCATCAAGGCATGCAGAACTCATGACATTCGATTTGTGTTCTTGCCCCCATTGTCCACTCATTTATGTCAACCCCTGGATGTTTCAGTCTTCGCTCCCTGTAAAAAGAAATACTGAAACTATAAAATGAGAAACTCATCCAGTTCCAAGGTGCTCGAAAAGAGTGCATTTCCAACACTCTTGGCAAATCTTCTCAGTGCTTTGGACGAAGAAGAGAAAATGAAATCGAACATCATTTCAGGATTCAAGAAATGTGCCATTGTGCCACTCAAACCTGAAGAAGTTTATTCTCGAATCCCAGATGCAGAGAGAACTGATGGTAATGACACCCGTACAAGAGTTAGTGATTCACTTTTGAATTATCTGCAAGCCTGTCGTCCGAATCGTAACCAGAGTCCACCGAAGAGAAGGCAGAAAATTGATGTGACACCAGGAGAAGTTGTTGACGAATCACACTTGATGGAGAAGGACCAATCCCTTCCAAGTACCTCTACAACAAATCAGATTGGGGGACTTGTAAAGGGAAGAACATTCAGAGGAATGACCATCACAGCAGTGATGAATCTGATTGTACGTTTTCTTTACATGACACATCTGAATCAGAACCTGAGCAAGATGCAGAATCTACTGAAGAGCTTGGACAGGAATTAGTCGCTCCAGCTGTTCTCGCTTTTTCCTGTGAAGATGGATATGATTCAACCATACACGAACATGATGAAATCAACGTGGCCTAGGAGATTGATGGTACGGTTCTTAAACAACTAAAGCTTGGAATGTTTGTTGTGGTAAAGTTTTTGGCGAAAAAAGTGTCAAGCATTTTGTTGGTAAACTCACTCAATTCTGTGGAGACGGGGAGTTCGAGGAGTCGCATCTTCATTCGACTGACAGAGGGAAAAGTTTTTACTTCCCAAATGTGCTTGATGGAGCTTTACTCAATGTACAAAACATCGTGTACATAATTGACACTCCTTACAATAAAACCGTGGCAAATTTACTTTTTCTGACGAGAATGTCAAAATTTTCTTTGAACTTTGAAGTTTGTGAAATTTAAACCTTCCGATTTTAATGTTTTGAATATTTCTGTGTGCCTTTCTTTACAATTAAGAGTTATTACTAATGTGTAAGGTGTTTTCATAGTTTAAAGAAATTTCTGTTGATTTTAGGGATTTCCACTGGTTTTAACACAGTTGGCAAAGTTGCCTCGTTTCCAAGGTAACTTTCCAACACTGTTTTTTATTTTATTTAACATATAAATGTTTACTTAAGTTATCATGTTTCCACAGATTGTGAAACTAGAGATCAAAACTAATGGTTTATGATGGTTTTGAAGCATTTTCGTACATTATCAGTTAACAAAGCATTTGAAAGAAAAAAAGAAGTGGCAAAGTTGTCCTGGTTGACAGTATTTTATGAATTAATACACTCTCACATAGCATCTGCGTTAAATGTTGGTAATTGCTTGTATCTATTGGTACAAAGTGTCGTTACTCACATTTCATATCATATTTAAATCCATTTATAATGATATAGCATTGATATTCATATTTCGTACCTCCAAATGAAATTAAAGTATCCAAAAATTTATAACAACATTTTGTGTACTTCTGACTTGTGTTAATTATTTCCTATAAAATGCATGGTTGAAAGTTTACCCAGTAGTCATGTTATCCCAATTATCTTCTAATCATCTACTTCAATTTCATCCTATTCAAAGGTAATCCAGCATTTTTTAATTCTAAACCTATTTTCGTTCATATTTTCTTTTCTTCGCTGATTTCTATATTACAGATTTCTCATTACTTTCTATAATCTGACTACTGAAGAATTTCATTAGAGTGGCGAACTCTTACTTGCAGTTTAAACAATATTATGCAGTTCCTTAGCCCAAATCAAGTATATCTAAACTAAGTGACGAAATTGGCAAATGAATCAAGTAGCGTCTAATTTTATATTGTTTACCAAATAATTTTTTTCTGTGTCACATATGTTAAGGAAATTTATATATATATAAAGCTATTAAACATATATATTTATATGATATAATAACTTAGTGACTTAATCATGAAGTTTGAAAGTGCTGATTATGGACTTTGCTTCTTTCTTCATTGACTCAACCATCTTCTCGCATATAATCGGCTTAGAGCAGAAAATTAACTGACAAAAAATTACATTACAGCTGTTTAAAGACTAACAATTACATTGCTGATAAAAAAAAATAAAAGTTCTGTTCAGTTTGGTAGTGTTATATTTTTTCAATCGATATTGCTCATAGACTGCAATAGTGGTACAACTAAAGAAATATGATTTTTGGAGTAAGGTCCTGTCTCAGTGTCAATCCATCCAGCATGCTATGTATTTTCATAGTGATGAAAATTTTAAACCTGTTTTATCCTGCAAATTTTTGAGTTGTGCCACTATTGCAGAGATGAGCGTACGTATTTATCAATAAGCATTTGATGTCTTTGAAAAAATGTCAGTTAATGAGTTCCTACTCTAAGCTGATAATATCTTATTTGGTATCAATTCTCTAACAGTGATAGAAATATAGAAAATGAATTTCCAGATACTAGAGATTTAGATATTTGCTTAATTTTGCTTATTCATTGTAGCCAAATCGAAACTTTCAAAGCAGTAGCAAGGTCCATTCAAGAGGGAGAATCTACTGGAGCTGATGTTTCTGCACAAATGAATTTCTTTGGACATTTAGCAAGTTTTTATCTAATACAAAAGAGTGAACTATTTGCAGTAAGTATTTGTGCTATCCTATCAATTTTTATTACCAAAAAGTTGTGAGTTGTATAAATACGCTTGTAAATTTAATTTTGAAGTTTTTAGACAAAAGTTTACCCCATTTTTCATGGGGGGGCATAATGATTAAGTAAATACAGCTATTTCATACTTTGATTGTTTACTTCATATTCTATTATCTGATTTTAAGCTTACAGGATTTGATTGGAGAAAATCACCCCCAAAATCTTTTTAAATTTTTACATGCTATGAAATTTTCTCATTTTATCTAGTTTTTTACCCTTTAAATTCATCCTTTGATTAAAAATTGTAATTCCCTATTGATGTTGCAAACATGACGATCTTGTTTTATCCTTATTTATTCATCTGATTAGAAATTTCAATATTTATTTCTTATTCTCGTGTTTGCATTTTTTTCATGTTTTTGAATCTACATTTTTTATGGTCGTTTGGACTATTTTTTAAATATTTTATTTAAGAGTTATATTTTGTATTAGACTATGTAATGAACTATATAAACAGCTGGATTTAATATTGCCTATCTTGTGTTTGGTGCAGCTTGTCCACTTTTGGACCTTGCGCCATAAAACCTAAACCAACCACATCATATTCTATTCCATGAACAATAACTTACGTACCTAATTTTCTAATACCAGAGAACTATTTGTGGTAAGTATTTGTGCTATACCCCCAGTTGTTGTGATCTGTGTAAATATGCTTCTAAATTTAATTTTTAAAGTATTTTAGATAAATGTATGCCAATTTTTATGGTATAGTGATTATGTAAATACAACTATTTCATACTTTGATTGTTTATTTCATATTCTATTGTATTCCAGGGACAATATAATTATTACATAATACTTAAAATATGTTTTTCTAGGAAATGACTGATGAAAGTAAGCTTAAAATGGATAGGAATCTTTGGAGTATATGGTTAAAGAAATACCAAACTAGAGTGGGAAAAGATTTAGAATCTTTCAAAGGTGATGCAGCTGCTTACAACACTGAAAGAATAGATGTTATGAAAAATAATAATCCAAGGTAATTATTTCTTCTGATCAATGCTCATCAATTTTAAAAGATATAATCATTCCTAGCTTGAAATTCTAATAGTTATTTTCTGAATATTAGTAGACTGAGAAAGTGATATAGAGATACCAACCATTATACTTTTCCCATAATTATTGTACATTTTCACCTTTTTGATTGTGGTATTGCAGCAAATACAAGGTTTGTTTAAAAAAATATCTGACCTTTATTCATAAAAAATACTCATATTCAGATACAACAATCTTACACTAATCTCCTTCAAAGTAGTCCCCTTGGGCTGCCACACACTTCTCCCAACAGTTCTGCCACTGTCGGAAGCAGCACTGGAACTGCTCTTTTGAGATGGCATGCAGCTGGTCCTTTGCATTCTGCATGTCTTCTCTGGACTGAAATCTGATCCCTTTCAGGGGCATCTTCAGCTTGAGGAAAAGCCAGAAGTCACAGAGCCATGTCGAGAGAGTAGGGAACCTGATGAAGCACAGGTGTGTTATGTTTGGCCAAAAACCATCAAATGTGAAGAATGGGCGGGTGCATTATCATGATGGAGCTGCCAATTGCCTACTGCCCACAGGTCCGGCCGTTTGCGTCTCACAGTGTCACGAAGGCGACACAGAACCTCTTGGTAGTACCTTGGCGATGGTTGTGCCGTGTGGTGCGTACTCGTGATGAACCACGCCACTGGAGTCAAAGAAGATGGTCAGCATGACTTGGACATTGCTGCTGACCTGCCTTGCTTTTTTTGGCCTCAGGGATGTTGGATTCTTCCATTGTGTTGACTGCAACTTGGTTTCTGGGTCGTACTCATAAACCCAAGACTCATCGTCAGTGATCACTGTTGAGGAAGTTGGGTCTGTTCAGTCTTCAGCATGTCCTGTGCGATCTCCAAACGGAGTTGCTTCTGCTTGATTGTTAGCAGCTTTGGCACGAATCCTCAGTCAAAATGGAATGAATGGATCCAATGCTAATGCTCGCCTTGTCTGCAAGTTCTCTGATCGTGATTCGACGATCCTGCATCACCACGGTCCTCGTTTGGTCAATGACGATCTCATTTCTGGATGTTGAGGGCCTATCAGAACGTGCTTCACTCTCCACTTAAGTGCGGCCATCTTTGAAGTGGTTGTACCACTCTTTTATCTGTGTAGTGCCCATTGCTTCGTCCCCGAAGGCCTGTTGAATCTTGCAGATCGTTTCCACTTAGGAATCGCTAAGCTTTACACAAAATTTAATGCAGTAGCATTGTTCAAGTTTTCTGTCATTTTGTCAAAAGCGAAAATCCAACCGCACTCACTTACATTTCCTCACTCTTTGGCGGTCTGCCAGCTATTGACAGCTTCTACAGACAGGAAAAAATTCAAGCATGTGCATTTGTATTGCCTACATACATGCACCAAACCACGCCTCCCTAGCTTTATTTGTTTACGCACGGAAAATTATGGTTGGATATTTTTTTAACAAACCTCGTATAGTAAAAGAATTACTAAAATTTTAAATTGATGATAAAATGGTGTAGTTGTTACAAGTCATCAAGTTGCTCGAATTTTATCCCCATTATAATCCGGCATTCTTTTCAGCCCATTATTAACATTTGGCAGTGGCTTGGCAACAAAAATTAAAATTGCATCAAAGCAGTGATGTTAACTAGAATTGTACTAAAATTCAAGTTTATAAAAGATACTTCAAGTGTGGATTGAGTAAAACAAAAGAGACAAGAGCATTGGCTGCAATTGACTTCTGTGTTCAGGTGAAAATTACCGAACTAAACTGATGTAATTTTAACAAAGTTTTCATTTACAATCTTGTATCCTGTTATACAAATGAGTACTTATCTAGTTACTGTGTTTCATTGCAAGAGCCAAGTTACAGAAATTTACTTTATTTTATGCAGATTAAAGGAGAGTGGTACACATTGGCAAGGTCAGGTTGTCTCGGGCTTATGGTGAGCTCTTGCCATTGCAACAAGATGGTGATCTCCACTCTTTTTCAAGCAACAGAGGAACATGTACTCATACACTCAACCTCACCAGAAAAAGAATCTCGCATCTAATGAATAATGAGAAATTTAAAGTTTCTTCTATTGAAAGTTCCTAAGTCAACCCCAGCATAATTTTTAATGTTTTGACCAATTCCAGCAACCTCACTTGGACCTCAATCAATTGTTCTGGGTTTTTTTAAACCACTCCCCTAGGCTAGGGTTTAAAAACTAGTATTAAATCCTGTTGAAAAGCAGCTGGAAATCGATGAGAGTTACTCATCATCATTACCGAAACATCAGTACCGGTTTTCATAGCTATCATTTTGTAATGATTTCATTCCCCAAGAATAAGAAATTCGAATTTTCTTTTCAGAGCTTTTCTGAGTCCACCCCAGCATGCATTTTAATATTTGGACCAATGTCAGCAAGTCCACTCAGCCCACAATTAATCATTTTGGGGTTTTTGACCCCTCAGCTTGTCTGCTTCATAGCCAGTTCTCACCAGTGTGTTGCATAATCTAACCTCCAAACGGTTATTTTCCATGTGATTTTTGCTTGGGTTTAAAAAGTAGCTGGAAATTGATGAGATCTACTATAGCTGATACTAATATTCATAGTAATGATATTTTATTATTTTATCTTTATTTGCCTTAAGCTTTTTGATTACGTCAGGGATATATTTATAGCCCATCAGTTGTAACAAATTCTGCCAGTGTGGTCAAGTGCCTTGGTCAGTGTGCCAAGGCTATCAGAAATCTAATCTGAACAGCAATTTTTTGCTGTAAGATCCAAGGTTAGATAAGAAGCAGAGGTGTCTACTATTTACATAGTTCTTGAATAATTCTTATTCTTTCTAGATGAATTAGAATTTTTAGTTTATAAATTTATTTTAGTACTTGCATTGGGAAATTCTTATAGAACACTGTTGTAGCCAACAATGTAGCTTACCCAATGACTATAGAGGTACAGACCAAACCTTACTTGTTCTTACTACTTCGTCTTGCATGTGGTCAAAATTCGAAACTACCTAATAATCTAAATATGTTATCACTGCTATGCATATTTTTTGGTACAGAAGTAACTATTAGTTAAGTATGGATGTTATTTTATCCCCTTATATATTTAAAAATTTTTTCATTGAATGTTATAGTGGAATGAGTACCTGATTTAATTTCTATTATCGACCCGATCAGTTCCGCCTAAAGAATCGGTAAAAACTGGTATTGGTAAATTAATGATGGAAATGAGTATTGAGAATGCTGTTAAATATATCACTCACACAAATCGTAGTTTTGACCAACAAGTTATGTAGTTAATAGTTGTTTACTAATTACTTTCTTTTAATGTGTTTTTTTCTTTTCCAAACTAGGTTAATTTTACGTAACTACATAGCAGAAGAAGCTATTGAGCTTGCAGAAAAGGGCGATTATAGTTTAGTACAGAAATTAGTTGCTGCATTAGAAGATCCCTACAATAATTGCTATTCTGAAATTAATAAACTTGATACAAAAGCTGCAAGGATAGAAAATGAAGGTATATAGAAATTTGCATTAAGCAGTTATAATTTTTAACTGAATAAATTGGTGTTTAAATATAATTTTCTAATTCGTACATTTTCAATGTATTAAATCATATTTATGCACAATTCAAATTAAGCACAAAAAGGGTGTTGCGCAAAATGTACACAGTACACATAAAGTTCATATATCTGTTTTATTAAATTCATCAATAATATGCAATGCTTGTTAAATGAAATAATTTTCTATTAATACACTCAAGAAAATAAACTGAAATCGTGGTCATTTGCATATTGACGTATGGCAATGATTCAAATCAATCACACTCAATTCATTGTTGATTCCAAGTTTTGAAACTTTTCTATTTGAGCTATGGAGCTACAGAATAATGTTATTAGAAATGTACAAAAAAAGATCTTGCCATTCTAATGAAATTCATGAACAGTTATATGAAAGAAAGGCAATAATATGGAAGACACGCAGAAAAAAAGAAAATTTAAGTAAACGAGGAAACTTTAGACATTTGACAAATGAACTTAAAATATGAGAATGTAATGTGCCTAGAGAGATAGAATATTCAAGGCATCATTGTGAAAATATAACTGCGCTGTGTCTTTTTTGCCATTCGCATTATTGGAAGTCTGAAGCGAACACCAATTAAAAATACATGAAATACTGTCACAACAGTAAATTTTCTCTACCTTCCCTATCAGAGATTCCTGATTTGTTGGAAGATACACCATGACAATCCGTCTGAAGTCAAATACTATTGACAGCATATCTGAGGACCTATCAGCTCCATCAAATTAGGAGGACCTGATTGATAAACATCAGACTTTATACTCCATTACCAGAAATCAGTTGGTGTCTAATCTGGAAACCGAGGAGGTCATGGTATCCTGCAGTGTCTGTCTTCACCAAAGGTGTTGATCAGAAATGTCTTTACTGGAGTGGCAATGTGAGCTTTATATAGATTTTTTTGATAATGTGGGGATTTCCAACAAGATACTGGCCTCAGGGGCACATCTCTTTTAGGTGTGTATGAGCTTCATTGACCCAAGGTGTTCTAGTGATCTTTTCTCCCATGGAGTTCACTGTCTTTAGTAAATCCTGAAGTTATACTCCCAGGATACACAAATGATCTTTCTGCTTTCCATGGTGCTACAGTCCTCAAAGAACAATGGCCGGCTGTGCCCATTCCGCTTACGAGACCTTGGAGGCCCTGGGGTGCCATTTTTTGTCCCTGTCAGGTGGTCGGCCTGATGCGGGGACCCCCAGTGGTTAGTTCCCAAGCATGCTTGGTACTCATTTTATAGACCCTCAAAGGGATGAAAGGCTGAGTCGACTTGCCCAGTCAGAGGATCGAACCCCGGACCTGTAGTGTGGCAGCACGAATCTCTACCACTAGACTACTGGGCCTTTCCATCCCTCTACTCTCCTCCAATCCCTTGTATTTCCATTCACAACATTTTTTACTTGGAGTTTTGTGCAGCTTGGCCAAATATGGCTCTTGCGCCATAAAACTCCAAAACAACCGACTGGCCATACACTGAGGAATGTTGGCCCAGAAGGAAGCATTTGATCCCTAAGGGATGTTGGCGAGGATGTGCTTGGACGGCCATGCAGGTGCTGTGAGGAGGATGAAAGATAATGTTAGGGGTGTGAAGAGTACTCTAGAGATACTGGCCTCAGATACGAAGAAGGGGAGTCACTGGGAGCATCATGTCCATGTGATTGGGAACGTTGATGCGTAATTTGAACTGTAAATACATTGTACAACGAATTTGATATTTGGAAATGTAAACAAATGCTTAAAAGACAATCTGAAGAAGTGGCATTCTTAGTGGTAGCATAGATGAAAGAAAAGAATGGTGAGATAAGTAAACACAGAATTATAAGGTGTAAGATTTAAACTGTTTGCCTGTTCTTTTATAAGTACCAATTTCGATCTTTTCCTTTTCTCACAAGAATGTAAACGACGGCCCAATTATTGTCATTGTACTTTGTCGAGGCTGCCGAATTTCTGGGCATTAGGTGTACAATGTGTGTGAGATACCAAAAGTAGATTTTAATACTTAAATTCAATTTTACTGTTTTGTGAACTTTTGCAAGTATCTGTAAGCTAGCCTTTGTTACTTTCTTTACACTGCTTTTTAATGATTTTAGCCTATTTTGATGTTACTTTGGCTGTCTATATTTATAGATATGTTTGTATTTAAATTTCTTTAGTTGTGTGTGTTTGGCACTACATGTCCATGTTTAGACCTTGTGCCATAAAATTCCAACCAACCAACTAACAGCTAGCCATCCCAGCCTAATTCCAATTTTCTGGAATGAGGATAAAGGTTAAATGTAAAAATCATTACTGATCAAACAAGAAATGTTTTGACGTAGACTTTATATTAAAACATTTCTTGTTTGGGTGACATCTGCAATATCTTACTAATGATAAATATTTAAAATTATACTATAGGCGCCAGTATTTGTGATAGTTTTATTTTCAATACATAGGTCCATCTGCTTGTGGAACAAGTGTTTCGGAAGATGTAAATACTTATGACAAACCACCTAAGTGGGCATTTTCTATAAAAGTCTCCTGATCTTCATAGATATCATTGCAATTAGCAGTGATTCCAAACAGTTTAAGTGAGTAAAATTTTGACTTCCAATGGTAGCAGATATTTTTGCCTTATACAATGTTGCTTTTTTAATTGAAGTGTGACATATTTCAGCATTTTTTAATATGTTACAGTGGTTCAATTTATACAGTATCTTAAATGTTCCATTTTCTTTTCTCATGTGCATCCTTACGTAAAATGATGGAAGTATTTTTCTTGGTTTTAATTCCCTTATTTCATTCACTTTTATTATTTCCCTTTCAGTTCAAAAAACCCTTCACTTTTCAAAAGTCTATGAGAAATAACAAACATGGCATAAAAATATTTATTAGTCTACTGTATTTTAGCTGTTTTGCATATCCAGTAGTATTTTAAGACGTTTGCTTAACTACATCAGTATATTTAATGCAACAATTCACACTTACAGATCTAATTAGCCCTTGAATAGAAAAAATGACCATAGAGTGACAAATCAAATCACTGAAATTCACTCGTATTGCTTAACTATCTGAATAAACAAATGAAAAGGGTTTTGTAGCTTAAAAGTATTCGACAATAGTTTTCATTTAAAAGAAATTCCAACTGTAATTTTTATTTTACAGGTATTGTGTTTAAAAGGATTTAAAGGCATTTCTTATATGACAGAAGCATTTCAAAGTCAGAATTGGATGAATGTTTCTTGATGAAAAGAAGTATTTCCTATATTTCCAGTTTCTATCTTACATTCATGTGATATTCATGTTTAATTTGAACTCTTGTCTGGATATTATGTTTATTTGAAATTAATGAAAGTTGAAAATGATTCATACAATTTATTTATACGGTTACATTTGAAATATTCTGATGAGCTATTATCTATATATTTAGTTTCAGAATTTCATGTGTATATCAGGTGCTTACAAAAAATATTTTTATTGAGATTTTAATATTTTACTAGAACAATAAAATATATTTTTGAAAATGGTTTAAGTGTACTTTAAATTTTATTATAAACTATTCTTAGCAGTACAAAATTCCGCATCAAGCACAAAATTCATATTTGACACGGATTATATAAATGAATTCAATGTTATGATTTGGAGATACTTGAAACTGCATAGTGGTATCTAACAAACCCTCTGAGAAATTAATGCTTCTCTTTTAGATTTGTCCTTGATCTATCGTAACAATTATAATTAACCTCTTAAACAGACGAGAACAAAATAAAAGGAAATTTACTTTTAATAAAAATTTAAGAACAAATGCCAAAGTGAAGTAAGAGTAAGAAATATGGATTCAGACCACAAATTGATTATTTTTACTTATAAATTTAAATTACAATGTTAATTAAAAATCTTTTAATAAATTAGTTCATTACTTTAGGTAAATAAAATATGAGTCAATTATACACTATCTACCAATAGGTATTTGGACACCCATGCAAATGACGATATCTGTGGTCCTGATATACGTCACGCCCTCCGCCGTTAAATATCGTGTAGGAAACAACATTGGCATTAGTCGCATGTAAGATGCCACGAAGTGCAGTTATCTGATTTCGAGAAAGGTGTCGGGTATCACAGAAATGACCGATCCTTAAGGGACATATCTAGCGAGCTGAATTACCCAAAATCGACAGTGGCCTATGTGATTCAGAAGTGGTTGTCAGAATGTGCCCCGAGTCGGCAGACCCACGAAACTGGGAGACAGAGACCGACGGGTGCTGTCCAGAGAAATTCGGAAGAACCGCACCCAACCGATGGCCCACATACTCCAGGAGTTTCAACAGGCATCAGTGAGTGTTGTTTCGATGAATACCATCCGTAAGGAAGCACGTCTGCTTGGTTTTCATTGTCGTGCTGCCGCCCATAAGCCTTTGATCACAAAGTCCAACTGCGCTGCTCAGTTAACGTGCAAAGCACGTCGAAAGTGGACCATAGACCAGTGGAAATGGGTTCTCTGGAGCGACGAATCAAGGTTCACCCTCTACCATTCGGATGGCAGGGTCTGGCATCTGCATGGAGAATACCTTCTGCCAGAATGCATTGTGCCCACAGTAAAGTTCGGCGGAGGTGGAATTATGGTCTGGGGGTGTTTCTCCTGGTATGAACTGGGACCCTTGGTCCCAATTCATGGTAAGCTCAACGCCGACGCCTACTGCACTATTTTGGATGACTGCTTCCTATGTTGTGGCAGTTTTACAGGTTGGACCCATGTTACTTCCAGGATGACAACGCCAGTTGTCATGTGAGGTCTACTATGGATTGGTATGGTGACAATGGGGTTAACCGAATGGATTGGCCTGCCCAGACCTGAACCCTATCGAGAACCTCTGGGACGAGTTGGATCGCCCAATTAAGGGGTGCAACAACCGTCCAAAATTGGTGAAGGAACTTACATGTCTTCTCCAAGCCGAGTGGAAGAAAATACCACTAGCCGTAATACAAGGACTTGTGGAAAGCATGCCCCGGAGGGTTGAGGCTGTAATTTCCTCTCATGGAGGCTCTACCAACTATTGAATATGAATAAATTTTGTTTTTCTTTTCTATCACAGGTGTCCAAATACTTATTGGTAGATAGTATAAAATTGTCATAAAATAATAAACTGTTATGGGTATCAATTTTGTATACAATAATTGTTTCTTATTACATCTCATCAAAGTACAGCCAATACTTTCCCATTGTATTATTTTTAGTTGCTATTGTTATTAATAGCATAGAAAATATCTTCTATTCTTCTAAAACTTAAAGTTTTGTTGACATTCATGAGGTATTGTATTCAAGAAGGTTAATTTAATAAAGATTAGTGGAGTGTGGTACATTTTTATAAATGAAATTTAAGCACCCTTTCACTGTCTGCACAACATCTGTCTTCCTACCACCCCTGAAAGGATTAAGTAATTCCAAATAAAAATGTTTGGGGGAAATTAAAAAGGTATTTTATAAAAATAATTTGTACATCTCAATAAGAGATGTACTTGATCTCCCACATCCACTCCCTTGTTCATCAAGTACATCTCTTATAGGATGGGGAGACATCTCTTATAGAGACGTACTTGATGCCGAGAACAATCGAACATATTAATCCCAATTTGGAAATTATAGTAGAGAGTATCAGATTTAAGTAATCATGTATGAATTTAAGTATTTATTTTAATGTTTTTATCTAAGAATCAACCAAACATCGAAATGTCAGTGAAAATGGCAAAATGAAAAAGTATGATCATGTGATAAAACTACATTTTCAGTAATACAAATTAATTAAATGTATCTTGACTTCATATGAAGCATAGTAGAAATAATATGCTGGACATTTTAAATTCAAACTAAGTATTAAACTATCCATATGAATGAATTGATTCAAAAATCAGCCTTTTTGAAGTTCAATATTTGACCAGTTTTCGTAAATGCATTGTGGACTTAAGTTAAAATGAATCAAAATCAAGGATAAAAAATATTAACTGGCTATTGAATTAAAACTGCAATGTGGTTTATAAAAATACTAAATGAAAAATTAATTTTAAAAGATCTAAATATGGGTATACATTTTTTGTATATATCAATAATTTAATGATTTGTGTTTTCGTCTTTGTTTCAAACAGGGTTATTCCTGAGTGGTTCATAGGGCACTTGTACATAGTCAGAAAAAATAGGGGTGGGCAAAAGACAGGCACATTATGACTTCAACTTTAAAAGATAAATCTACATGTATTTTTTAGATTAGAATATTCAAAAGCAGTCATCGAGGACAGGTTTTTTGGGGAAACCCCTATGGGGTTTTTTAAGGCTACAGATCTTGAATCCTATTCAAAGTGATTTTGGAATTAAAAAGCTATCAAAAATACATTTTGAAGCTATACTTAAGTAATACATACTTACATAAAAATACATTTTAAAGCTATATCAGAAAATCAGTTTCAAAAGCCACTTGGGTAAAATATGTCAATAGTCTGAAAACAAGCAAAAAAAAATCGTTAACAATGCTAATTTAACGTAGCGTTTAGGGAATCGCGAGAAAGAAGGCTGGGCGTTATCATTTTTTGAATATGTGCTGGACAAAATGTGATCGTTTAGAAAATTAAATGTTTGGAGGAAAAGGAGAAGTGCATGGTGAAATTTACATGAGGATAGCTAATACCTCAGGAATGGCCCTGGTTGGAAATTTTATATTATCTCTAAATGCAAAGATAATTTTTCTCCTGGATATTAAGAGCTTTTAGTGATTACTACTAGTTCACATGTGAAATATTTCTCTGAACTCTACAAGAGATTGTTTGGAGTTTCATATAAATCGACTTGCAATTAGCAAGTGTAATAAGAGCAATACTGGAATTGTATATTCTTCCCATCATTTTTGGTTATCATCAAGTGGCAACAAAATCTAAAAGTATTTTTATCTAATAAATATTCTAAATTAACATTATTTCATCTTGTAAGGAGCTTGTTCATCTTTATTTTTCATTTGATGACATTTGTAGACAAAATATTTTACAAAGGATGTGGCATTCTCATAATCACACAAAAATATTTATCAATGTTTAAAAAATTACCCACCAGTCGGGTTTCAGATATATTTGCAAACTAGTAAACACAATTTGTTGTAACTAAAATAGAGTTTTTAATCCAATTTCAGATGTAAAATAATCCCAAGTTATCACTAGCATGAAAGCTTGCATAACTGTAGTTATGTTATTCTGGATCCCTTGGAGAGGGGTAGAACTTGTCAGAGAAAAAGCTAATTGAACCCAATGTTGAATCTTGTGCATTGCTATCTAGTCAACTCCTCTTAGGGTTGTCCATGAATCCATTATTATCTTCTGAAGAAAATGAGTTAAAGTCACTGACTCCACACAGTTGAAGAACGTCTTGCTTCCAAAACAATGGCTCCTGGAGATGAAAAGAAATTATGTCGATTCCTTGAAAAGTAATTCAAAATATGGGTGATATCCTCGTTAACAGAACAGTTGCTAAAATTCGCCAAATTGATAGACAGTGTACCAAATTGATAGACAAAGACCTGTGTACAAGAACCACTTCTATATGGTTAGTCGAATGTTTATAAAATATAGCAATAAGTAAATATTTAAATCTGATTTTTTTTTTCAGATTAATTTAGTAACTTATATCGTTATTTCTTGCAGGGTATGCCGATTTAAATCAAGTGATTTTTATTTCAAAAATCATTGATTTAAATCACTTTAATTTAAATTTAATAATATATTGAAAATGAAATAACCTAGGACAAAATGGAGACTATACAAATAATTTTAAAAGTTTGCTTCTACTCAGTGACCCCCAGATCGATCCTTAATAAAACTGATAATTACTGACCTCCCTACTTTGAGGACACTAAAGTAATTGCATTGATTGGGATGCACTTATAGATATGATTTGCTTCATTATATATATTTTGGAAACCTTTATTTTGTTAACATAAATCATTACCAATGTTATCCGTTTATTTTTTATATTATCTTATGTTAAAGGGAGACTTGGTTACAACTAAAAATATTAGGACTCGAAAAGTTCCTGGTTTCTAGAACTTTGCGATCCTTCTGATAAGCAATCTAAGACAGATAAAACCACTCTGCATATTTGATTATTCATTATTTGCATATTTATCCCTTATGTTTGGAGTCTTGGGGCCGTACCATAAAATTTTAAAGGGTTTCAAGGGGTCGGACATGCTTGGTGTAGGTGGATGTTTTTAATAAGTTTAGTTTCTCATTGGAAATATTTACCCCTCCTGTTAGGGGGACAAAAGGAATTCAGAGTCATGTTGGGATAGCTAGGGGTTAGCACTCATGTTGGGATCACAATGACAACTAACCAACAAATATCTAACTAACTAAACTCTGTTAACTTAAACAGATTTCGGTGTGACTTATTTATCAGCAGCTGCTGTGTTTTATACAGATGAGACCAGTCCATACATTGTACAAAATGTTATCAGATAATTTTGACATACTCTTCCCATGGAAAGGTTGGTTAAACTGATTCCTTCTTAAAAGAAGGAATTTATTATTTCTGATAAAGGAATCTAGAATTCCTAAACCCTCGGACATGTTTAACATAAATTGATATTATCTAGTAACTACACTGATTTGCACCCCATGTCTAACACGGGAAAAAATTAAAGTAATACAAATCCGACAAAATGTCTGATTTGAATAAAACAATTTTTTAAAAACATTAAAAAAATAATCATGATTTTTTTCACTGTCTCAAATCTCCTTTGGAATTGGGGAAACTCATTTGGATTTTAATATTTGTGAAGACTGGAAAGCCTATACAACATACTAACTAGATCCTACACTATAATTCACATCTTATGTCTGATACGTTTAAACATAAGAACAACAAATTAATTAAAATCCGACTTTAATGATTTTTTCACACGCTGACATAAATCAATGCTATCTAGGATCTATACTGTGATTTGCATATCTAACAAGTTTAAGTGAAAGCAGATAAGTTTCTTGGTTTTTCTAAACGAAAGGATTGTATTCCATAATGTGGAATTTCCTTTCGAATGGGAAACAATTTGGTTCCTGCAAATCTAAATGAGTTTAAATTTAGATTTTCTTGTCTAGCAGATAAGAAATGTGTTCAGAAGAACCAAATTGGGTAAAACAGGCCGGAAAATTAAAATTTGTTTAACTTTTATTTTGATTTATAAAAATGTATTAAAATTTCCTCCCCTTTATCTAAATGATTATTTTTAAATTTAGAATTTTATGAATAATGGATTTGTATCATGAAATACAATTCAAATGAAAGAATAAAAGTAACCAGACCCAATGATAACTTGAGTTGTTTCATTCTCAAAAATTTGCCCTGCTAAATTTTCTAAATCTTTATATATAAATTAACGTTTAACAAATCAATACTATCTAGTATTTATACTGTGATTTGCATGTTTCATATCTAACAAGTTTAAACATGTAGAGGCAACGAATGAATAAAAATCATTAAAATCGGATTTAAATTTAAAAAAATCTGATTTAAATTAAACAAATCCGATTTTATGATTTTTTCATAGCCTGATTTCATAAACTGTTAAATAAGTTTATTTTTAAAGTATTGGAAAAGGTTGGGTGTTCTATGCATTTTTTTTATAATTATTTCTAAAGAGTTAAAAATAAAAACGAGCATTTTCGGGAAATCTTTGGGCTTCCCAGAATCCCCCATTGGCTACATATGCCACTGCCAACAGTATATCCTTATTCAAGACTAAAGATGCTAAAACGGTTGGCTTAAGATTGAATCAAGCATTAACCCTCTGAAATTCAGTTGACACTTGTCTAAAGTACGGTTCGCTCTGCTTTTTCAGCATATATTAAGAAGGCTGTGGTAGCTCAGTTGTCGCGGATTAGCAACCGGAGGTTTGAAACTCGATCTAACCAAAGACCGTTATGTACGTAGGGGTATTGCACGATAAATCTATCGTGACCTCGAATGTCCTCACGTGGTTTGTAGAGTGGGATGCCAGGTTAGGTGTGACTTCGCCATCTGATCATGGTTCAAAATTACGATATGTCCTTGGATCTTCGGAATGGATAACGGATCTTCACGAATAGCCCGTTGTGTTGCTCCAGTGTGACGCTAATTCGACTACCTACCTACTCAGGCCGTCGCCAATAGCCCGTTCTGTTGCTCCAGTGGACGTTAGTTCAACTACCTACCTACTCAGGCCGTCGTCAATAGTCCATTATGTTGCTAAAATGCGATATTAATTTACCTACCTAATTGGGCGCTCTCTCCTAGTAAAAAATGACAATAGGTGAATCGTGTGTGTCCAATGCGAAGGCGGGTCAGTTTGACATCAGTCCTCCACTGATGAATGATGAGTTTTATAAAACGTAATTTGTTGGTGACTTGCAGGTTCCACGAATCTTGCCACAAGGAGTTGACGAACTCCTTTATGGATATCTTAGATGTCACTAAGAAACGGCTTGCTGCTATGGAACCGAAGTTGCCTTCGCAGCACTGTGAGCAAGCTCGTTATCCTTTATGCCCACGTGACTAGGGACCCAACAAAACAGAATATCGAAACTTGCTCTGCAAGGTACGCAAGATGGTAAAAATATCTCACATGACAGGATGGCATATTGCTCCAGCTGTTGTAAGACACTCATGCTGTCAGTGTAAATGCAGAACTCACGGTGGGTACTATAGGATATCTGCCGAAGGGCGTAATAAATTGCCACCGTATCAGCAGTATAGACGGAGCAGGAAGTATGAATTCCGTAACTATAAACAGTATTGAGAGAAGCTATTCCGCAGCCTACATAATCTTCAGATCCATCCGTGAAAACTGGAAAATACACTGCTGGCCACCCAAATTGCAACACCAAGAAAGACGAGATATCACAACAAAATTTATTTTGTAGATAACATGTTGACCAAGTATCAAATGATTAAATTTATAGACTTCTGTGAAGTGTGGTTCCTGCCAAAATCAGTAGCCAGAGTAGCCGCCATTGTTGGAGATCACAGCTGCCACACGCCTCGGCATTGATTCAAAGAGACTTTGGATGTGTTCTTGGGGTACAGCAGACCAAGCAGCTTCCACACGTTGCCAAAGTTGATCTGGTGTGGCAAATGGGGATGTATTCTGGGTCAATCGTTGAGCAACCATGGGGGGGGGTATTTCAATTAACGTCACACTGGAGCAACACAATGGGCTATTGGTGACGGTCCGGGATCAATCCCAAAGGGAAAGATCCGAGGACAACACCACGTAATTTTGAACCATGGTCAGATGACGAGGCAACACCTGAGCTGGCACCCCACTCTCCAAACTTCCACACCACGCCAAGAGCAACCATGGACCACATGTTTTCTATCGGCGAAAGATCCGGAGAGCGAGCTGGCCAGGGAAGCAATTCAATCTGGCGATTGACGAAGAACCCTTGGACAATGCGTGCCACGTGTGGTCGCGCATTATCCTGTTGAAATATGGCTGTGGGCAAGCCCTGAAAGTAAGGAAGGACAACTGGCTCCAACACCTCGGAGATGTAGCGCTGGCTGTTTAAAGTACCGGCAATGCGTACTAGAGGAGTGCGAGAGTGATATCCAATACCGCCCCATACCATAATACCCGGTGCAGGACCAGTGTGGTGGTGCATAACGCAGCTGTTCAGCATCCTCTCTCCACGGTGTCTCCAGACTCGAATCCGACCATCGTGGTGTTGCAGACAGAAGCGTGACTCGTCAGTAAAGACAATTTCATTCCATTCTGCCGTCCACATTCTTCTTTCATCGCACCATTGGCGGCGGAAACGTCTGTGGTTCTGCGTCAAGGGTAGACGAAGCAATGGACGTCTTGCGGACAGATCACTCTGCTGTAAATGGCGTCGAATGGTACGCGCAGACACTGGATGATGCGGTACAGACTGAATGTGCTGTGCTATGGTTCGTGATGTGGCTGAGCGATCCGTCACTGCCATACGCACAATATGCCTGTCATCACGTGAAGTGGTGCACTGAGGTGGATGCGATCGAACACGTCGGTCCATCGTACCCTCCTACATCCAACGATCACATATCCGCATTACAGTTGTTTGGTTTCGTCCAACACGACTACCGATTTCCCTGAAAGATAATCCACAATCTCGGTAGGCCACTATCCTTCCTCTGTCGAACTCGGATACTTGATCAAAAGATGATCGCTGTTTTCTACGAGGCATAATTGATCGTTTTTTTGAAAAAACCACAAGAAAAACACAATTGCCGTACTTGAAATCGTCGAAATCTCCAAGCCTTAAATAGCGCTTTGAAGTGGCGCCACAGGCGCGCGTGATGTGCGTCTGCGCTGAAATTCTAATCATTTGCATATCTCACCTCCGCTAATGCATGTTGTAAATTTCATATTATTTGCATGCTTCCTTCAGGGTGTTGCATTTACGGTGGCCAGCAGTGTATATATATATATATATATATATATATACATACATACATATATATATATATATACACACATATACATATACATATATATATTTGATTTTAATCATGTGGCGGTGTACTGACAGCGGTGTAAGTGGTATATTTGATGGGGTGGGGGGGGGTATTTCAATTAACGTCACACTGGAGCAACACAACGGGCTATTGGTGACGGTCCGGGATCAATCCCAAGGGGAAAGATCCGAGAACAACACCACGTAATTTTGAACCACGGTCAGATGACGAGGCAACACCTGAGCTGGCACCCCACTCTCCAAACTTCCACACCACGCCAACGTGAGGACATTTGAGGCCACGACAGATTTAACGTGCACCAGCCCCCTTTGTACACGACGGTGTTTTGGCTGGATTCGAACTCGCAACCCTTCGGTTGCAAGTCCGTTACTCTTCCAACCGGGCCACCGCGGCCCTATATTTGATGGAATATTGCTTGAGCAGTGTCAGATTTAGCGTACGAAGTGAAAGGGATGATATAGTATCCCATGGTGGGAAACGAAAATTTTCATTTTCTTGGGGCACAATTAATCTAAACAATTAATGTAACGGGGTGTCTATTCTGGGCCCCGGTGGGATAGCGTTCGATTCCAGTTCGAACCTTTAGTTTAGTGTTCGATTCCAGTTCGAACCTTTAGTTTAGTGTTCGATTCCAGTCTACAGTGCTGCAGAGGAGTTAAATACCTAATACATTTAAAAGAAGAAGATAGACCAAACGATTGGAGATTAATCCCGTATAAATAGTAGCAAGTGGCCATGTGGCGGTCTCGCCCTCTCACGTGTTTCTCACTAATTGCTTTCTAGTTTGTCATGTTGTGTTGTTCATCGTTTCTCGTCAATTGACTAACTTAATCAAGTGTTTAAATAAATTCATATTTTAACTTAATCATTGTTTTATACTTCGTTAAATTTTTACACGTGACATTTTGGTGGAGGCGCCGGGTAGAACCACGGAACCCCGACGTAGTTCGCGCCTTCTGGGATTGCCGCCTGCTTTTGGATTGCTGCCGAACAGGTTAAAAACCCGAATGATGAAAGAGGAAGCCTCGACCATGACTTCTCTTTTTGTTACTTACCAGATGCCACGGGAACCCTATATGTTCTTAGCCATACCAAATGAGGATCCTCAACGGTGGAAAAAGAACTATGAGAGAATTTCGAAATGCAACGGATGGGATGACATGGTCCGCCTCGCAAACGTGAGCTTTTATCTCGGAGGCACAGCATTTAAGTGGTTTGAAAACAACGAAGACTCTTTTTTTAAGCTGGACTGATTTCGAAAAAACATTTACCGAAACTTTTGGTCCTACCGACGACGTCAAACGGCGAGCGGAAGAAGCATTGAGAATAAGAGCGCAGCACCCGGGCGAATCTTCAGAATCCTATATACAAGATGTCTTAGCTCTGTGTCGTGAGGCTGACGCCAGAATGTCTGATTTAGAGAAAATACAACATCTTATGAAAGGAATCACCGAAGACTTTTACCAAATTTTACTCATGAAAGACAATAAGACTAGCAGATTTTATCACCCATTGCCGAGACATTGAGACCATGAAACGTAAACGTGTACAAAGACAATTTGAACGATTACCAAACGTTGCAGCTGTGTCCTCGTTCAGTGAGGAAAGTGACATTTCTTCATTGGTTCGGAGAATCGTACAAGAGGAGATTCAAAAGGTCCTTCCAGGAATGTTGAAAATACAAGATGTTAATACTCTTGAATCAATATACAGAGAAGTGCAACATAACTTAGCACCAATTGCCTGTACTGATTTTATGCCGGAGGAGCAATTTTCTAGAAAATTCACGTCCGCAAGAAGGCCACAACCAAGAAATCCACATCAAACCCCTAGGAATGCAGAGCATCGAGATCGGGGCAGTTGGTCACTTTCGGCTCGAAAGACTGATCTTTGGCGAACTCCTCAAAATGTTCCAGTCTGCTTCCACTGTGGACGCCCGGGACATGTTACCAAATACTGTCGTGACCGACGACGTGCGTTTGCAGATATTAGGTCCCAAACCGACTTAGGTCAACATCGGCCATCAGACAATGACTCCATTATCGATGCTGACAGCACCTATAACATCAACCAGTCTGGATCGTATCGCAGTGGCTCACCGTATCCTCGACGCTATCGGGGCTCGCCGACAGTCTTTGTCACCTGTACGCCCTACTACTACTACTCACCACGCCGTATCACTGAGGAAAACTGATCAATGCGGCCTATGACGGAGGTGAGGCCGCTCTGACCAGAAAGCCTCCATGTTGCGCTGCTGTGAAATTGAATAAGAACTTTGTTCAAGTGGTTTTAGGAAAAAAATACCACGCTAGAGCCCTGGTAGACTCTGGTGCCGATTATTCAGTGATTTCAGAAGGTCTTCGACGTAAGTTAAGAGTGCCAATGTTCGTAGAACATAAACCGGTTCTGCGAACTGCCAGTGGTAAGGTTGTGATTCCTAAAGGACGATGCGTGTTGAGGATTGGTCTTGACGACAAAGTGAGTAGTTTTGAATTTTTAGTGTTTTCCAGCTGCAGCCATGAAATAATCCTCGGCTGGGACTTTTTCAGAGCTACTGAAGCCGTGATTGATTGTGGTCGGGAGGAAATCCAACTGAGAGAAATTTTGCCCCAGGGTATAGCCGAAAAATAAGAACTGTTTTCTATATGCTGATAGTGATTATATCATTCCCGCCAAGTCTACAATTCAGATCTCCGCCGTAAATGAGAATCATGAACCGTGTGAAGTTATGATCACAGGTGTTAATGACCTGCTATTTGAGAAAGAACTTTGTGTCCCTGTTCTATTATCGATTTCGGAGAAGGATATGGGAAAATATGGGTAACCAACTACTCCACAAAATCTCAATTGATCCCGAGTGGAATGCGCATAGCCGAAATGACTGACGTTCAAACCAGTAGTACTTGTATATTGGACCTTAAGCCCTCGAATACTGACACACTGCATCGTAATATAGAGCTTACGGAAAAATTTAAAACCCTCATCAATCCGGAGCTTAACGACCATCAAAAAATGGAGTTATTGGATTTGCTGCTAGAGTTCGAAGACATTTTTGACCTGGGAAACAAGCCTCTACAAACGACGAATACTGTGGAGCACAAAATTGATACCGGAAACAACGCACCGCTCAAACACAGACCCTATCGAGTTTCACTGGCAGAACGACATATCATTCAAAATGAAGTAGATCGTATGACGAATCTTGGAATCGTGCAGCCCTCGGAAAGCCCTTGGTCTTCACCTGTAGTTCTAGTAAAGAAAAAGTGGCGTTTCTGTGTAGACTACCGTCGCTTAAACAAAATAACAAAAAAAGATGTGTATCCTTTGCCAAGAATTGACTATGCACTGGATAGTCTTTCAGGAGCCAATATTTACTCATTGGACATGAAGTCCGGATATTGGCAAATATCTGTCGATGAGAAAGATAGAGAAAAAACAGCTTTTGTAACACCCGACGGCTTATATGAATTTAAGGTCATGCCCTTCGGCCTGTGCAATGCTCCGGCAACTTTTGACAGGATGATGGACAGCCTGCTAAAGAGACTCAAGTGGAAGATCTGTTTATGCTACTTGGATGACGTCATTGTATACGCCTGTTCATTTAAAGATAACATTGAACGATTAAGACAAGTTCTGGGATGCATGCGTAATGCCGGACTCACCCTGAATTCGGAAAAATGTCACTTTGGAAAAACGAAACTTACAGTTTTGGGTCATCGGGTTGATAAAGAAGGAATTCACCCCGACCCTGATAAGATAGAAGCCGTTTCGAAATTCCCAGTACCAGAGACAATAACTGACGTTAGAAGTTTCCTGGAACTTTGTTCATTCTATCGCCGCTTTGTGAAGGGATTCTCGGAATTGGCCAAGCCCTTAAATGATCTTTTGAAAAAGGATGCAAAGTTCGAGTGGCATGAAGATCAACAAATATCTTTTGCCAAGTTAAAACTTGCCCTCACGACCTCACCTGTTCTTGGTCATTTCAAACCAGAAGCGGACATTAGGATCCATACTGATGCCAGCGGATATGGAATCGGAGCGGTTCTTGTACAAGTACAGGAAGGAATGGAGAGACCGATAGCCTATGCATCTCGATCTCTGACAATGGCGGAGAAAAATTATTCGACCACTGAAAGAGAATGCCTTGCTGTCGTGTGGGCCATCAACAAATTTAGACCTTACCTCTTTGGACGACCTCTTACTGTTGTCACGGACCATCGTTCTCTTTGCTGGTTGACTAATCTTAAAGACCCTTCGGGAAGATTGGCAAGGTGGTCATTAAAATTACAGGATTGTGATTTTTTTCGGTGGAATTCAAGAATGGAAGGAAACATAAGGATGCAGATTGCCTGTCAAGAAACCCACTGCCGAACCTGGACACGGATTCTCTTGACGAAATTCCCTGTTTGTTATCTCTAACGTCATTTGAAGCGGAACAAAGAAAAGATCCCAAACTTGCAGCCATAAGAATTACTGTCGCCGAAAAAGGCAATGACTGGAATTTCAGTATAATGGGTGGGATATTGTACAGAAGAAACTACGATCCTATGGGTAAAACTTGGCTTCTGGTAGTTCCTAAAACCATCAGAAAGGATATTCTTCGAACCCTTCATGACGCTCCTACGGCTGGTCATCTGGGATTTGCCAAGACCTACGATAGGGTAAGGCGTAAATTCTACTGGCCTGGATTATATCGTAGTGTTCGGCAGTATGTCTCTCATTGTAATGAATGCCAAAGGAGAAAATCGCCACCCAACCTTCCAGCGGGACAATTACAACCTATAGAACCTCCAACAGTACCATTTCATAAAGTGGGAATAGATTTACTTGGTCGATTTCCCCTGACAAGGGACGGTAATAAGTGGATTCTTGTATGTACTGATTATTTGACAAGATTCGCTATAACCAAAGCCCTCCCGAATGCAGAATCTGAAGAAATAGCTCAGTTTCTAGTTGAAGATGTCATCTTAAAGCATGGTTCACCCAGGAATATGATTAGCGATCGAGGACGATCGTTTCTTTCCCATTTGGTCGCCGAAATTAACATATTGTGTCGGACAGGGCACCTTCTTATGACAGCCTACCACCCTCAAACCAATGGTTTAACGGAACGATTCAATAAGACACTTGCAGACATGCTCGCTCTATACGTGGACGGGGAGCAAAAGAATTGGGGTCACGATCCTGCCTTTCGTTACGTTCGCCTACAACTCGGCAAAGCAGGAAACAACAGGGTTTAATCCTTTCTTTTTGGTCCATGGTCGTGATGTTGAAACCCCACTTGACGCAATACTACCGTATGAACATGATAAAGACTCACCTAATGACTATGTCCACATGAATTGGTCACCAGAGCTGAAGAAGCAAGACAAATCGCAAAATTCCACATTCAAAGGTCACAAGTTGGTGACAAACAGCGTTACGACGAAAGACATCGATCTGTTAACTATCAGCAAAACGATCTAGTATGGGTGTTTACGCCGATCCGAAAAGTGGGCCGATCAGAAAAATTACTAAAGCGCTATTTTGGTCCATATCGTGTTATTAGAAAAATTATCTGAAGTTACGTATGAGGTTGAACCATGTGAAACTCAAGGTCGTAGAAAGAATTATGAAGACATTGTACACGTTTTGAGAATGAAACCATACAGAGACCCACAACAATTCGAAGAGGATGACGACCTTAGTGAGATCATACCAATAAAGCCATCACCTGCTGAGAACCTCCTCCCGACCAAGAATAATTCTGATCCAACAAATAGAACTGGGCCGATCACACGAAGTCAAGCTAAACGCCTTCAGCGAGACGCTGAAATTTCTTAAGGAGGAAGAAGTGTAACGGGGTGTCTATTCTGGGCCCCGGTGGGATAGCGTTTGATTCCAGTTCGAACCTTTAGGTTAGTGTTCGATTCCAGTCTATACAGTGCCGCAGAGGAGTTAAATACCTAATACATTTAAAAGAAGAAGATAGACCAAACGATTGGAGATTAATCCCGTATAAATAGTAGCAAGTGGCCATGTGTGTGGCGGTCTCGCCCTCTCACGTGTTTCTCACTAATTGCTTTCTAGTTTGCCATGTTGTGTTGTTCATCGTTTCTCGTCAATTAACTAACTTAATCAAGTGTTTAAATAAATTCATATTTTAACTTAATCATTGTTTTATACTTCGTTAAATTTTTACACGTGACAATATCACTAAGTTAAGAATAGCTTATGATGGAACTTGTCCCTGAATAAAAGGTTTTATGCAAGAGGAACGAGCGTCGTGAAGTCGATTCAAGCGTGGGGCAAGAGTCATGCTTTAAGGTATGGGATGACAATGATTTGATATTCTAATAATAGTTGATGGACAACTTCCGTCGCAGGTCAAGCAGTAGCTGGTGACATTCCACTTAGAGGCTGTTAACAGGAGACGTGCGAAATGCACCAGAGCATATCTTCAGAACAGTGATTGACAGTGTCCAATTTGCGTAAATTGGATACATTTGCTGTGTCATGTAATATATCCGTAGTCAATGCGGGATAAAATGACAGATTGATATACTCATCAATGTTTTACGATCTGCTCCCCAGGATGTATTTGAGAGCACTCTCAAAATGTTGAGTGTTTTCTCACACTTCTCAGGTGTAAAATGTGAGGCAGGAAGGTGAGTTTACTGTCGAAGATTACTCCGAGGAATTTCATCTCGTTGACTACAGGAATTTGCGAGTTCCTGGAGTTGATTGTAGGGTGTGGATGTATGCCTCGTTTCCTACAAAATGAACACAGTAGCTCTTGCTTGAGGACAGCGTATGACCATTCTGGTCGCACCACTTAATCAAGTTGTTAACAGCGGTCTGAATTTGTCGTTCAATCAAGCGTATATCCGATCCCTGGCAGGATATCTGCAAGTCATCAACGTATAACGTTCCACGAACAGATGGTTGAAGAGTGTGGATGATGTTACTAAAATGAATGAGTTAAAAAGGGTAACACACTTAAAATGCTCTGCTGAGAGACACCCTCAGCTTGGATAAAATTATTAGAAAAGGTCTTTCCAATGCGGACTCTAATATTCTCTTAAAAAGTTTTATATCAAAATGGGGAAAGATTTCCCTTTAAACCAAATTCAAACATACTTACGGCAGAGAATACCGTGTCGCCACGTACGGTCATATGCCTTCTCTACGTCGAAAAAAATCGAAACCAACCGCGATTCCTCCGCACAAAAGTATTTCGAATTTGTGATTCTAGATGATATACTGTTATCTAAAATGGACCGTCGTTTGCCGGAGCAACTCTGATGCGGAGAGATGCAGTTATTCTCATGTATGTATATGAGTCGAGCATTGACAATACGTTCACAGGCAGCTCATCAAGGCAATTGGACGATAGCTCAGAGGGCCATTGGGGTCCTTTCCAGGCTTCAAGGTGGGAATCACCACGCTTTTATTCCATGGAGTAGGAAATTTCTGTGCTCTCTCCAGATGCGATTGAAGAGGACAAGGATGTTTTGCAAAGAATCTGGGGGCAGGTGGCAAAGCAACTGGTATGCGATTTCATCCGGCCCAGGACTGGTGTTATGAGCCCTAGATAGCGCCTTTCTTAACTCCAACATTGTGAGCTCGCAGTTATGAGGGAGGACGCGTGTGCTTTTGAAATGAATTGGTGTTCTCTCAGCTCGACTCTTTGTCGCTTGAAAAGCTGAACTGTAAGAGTCGGAGCTGGACACTAGCAAAAGCCTCTACGATGACGTTGGTAATGTCAAGTGTAGTAGAAGAAACAGCAGCACCGGTTCCTAGTATGGGGATGGAAAAGTCCCGAGACAGATCGTTGGCTGCTTTCACTTTCCTCCACAACTGCATGCTCGATGTTGATGTAATAGAAAACATATCTAGTCCAAGAATCCCTCTGGCTCTGACGTCTCACCTTACGAGCGAATGCCTTGGCCTGTTTTAAAGCGATGAAGTTCGTAGTAGTTGGGTATCTCCGAAATATGTTCCATAACTTACTTTGCCTTTTGTAAGCAGATGGGCAGGATTGGTTCCACCATGGTTTACAAAGTCTGTGGCTTAGAGGAACTCTGGAATGGTCATGTTGGTATCTATAATTACATCGGTGACATTTTTAACTGCTTCATTTATATTATTACAGTTGATCATCGTTTGCGTAATCATCGCTAGTTATGAGAATGCAATCCAATTCGCTCGATGGCACAAGTAGGTAGGTGGGCGTATTCTCTACTGCTACTGATATGTGAGACGAAAAAGGGAAGTGATCACTATTATGTAAATCACTCTCAATTGCAAAACTTAACAACGGCATAAGAGAAGAACAAATGGCCAAGTCTAGTGAATGGAATGTCCCTAGTGGGTTCATGAAAGTATGTCTTCTCGTTGGTATTGAGTAAACAGACTGTGATCAGAAATAAACAATTCGATCTGTTGACCTCGACGGTTCGTACTTTCATTTCCCTACAAGGTACTGTGACCATTAAAGTCACCGTGTAGTATGAAAGTGGCTGGAAGTTAGTTTACCAGCCTGTTTAGTTCCTCTTGTTGGATGACGTCATGCGGTAGCAGTTATAGACAGGAGACCTTAGCAAGGGAATGCAAATGGATTCGCACTGCCACAGCCCGTAAAGATGTGTGTAGTGAAACTACAGTGCTGGGATAGTCATGTGAAATGAAAATATACACGCCTCCAGACACTAGTACTAAAATCAACATCTTTACGAACACAACTATACCTTCTGATTTTTAAAGAGCCACGTATGCAGGGTGGTAGGAGGATATAATTTCCTTCACGTCATCCTTTCCTAAACCGGAAACCACAACAATTCCAAGAAATAATGGAACTTATATTGTTTACAAAAGGGTAAGGTTTACCCTGCCCTGGAGGTTCATGATGATTTTATATTTCCATATCTGCGTCATCCTCAGAAAAATCCGACGCATGGTGGCTTAATTATATTTCTTCGGATGTGAGCCGAAGATGTTTAGGGGTTCTTTGCAAGCTTTTTTTGTTTGATTGATCCGTTAGATTTAGATCGTTTAATTGCTTTCTTTGCCTGATATTTTGATATAGGTATTTGAGATGTGGCGTCGGTTTTTCTTGAGGGCGAGGCAGATATTGGTTGGTTGGTGGATTAATTGCGTGATCTATTGGGTCGGTGCGAATGAGATGTCTGATGAGAAATAGTTTTGGGAATGACCCTCATACAGCTAAAAGTAATTACCTACAAGCTTCCGGCATCTTACGTCACAGAACTACTATAAATAGCTATCACGCGTTTGAAGTATATGTTCCAGATTTAATTTGTTTGGGCGTAAGGTGCTTTCAAATTCAACATGGAAAACTCAGATTTGAGTCATCTTCCTTTACGAATTTAAACCGTGACATTCTGCTGCAGTTGCTGCTCGAAACATTAACACAGCATTAGGGGAGAATACAGCCAATGAACCAACCATTCGGCAATGGTTTGCGAAGTGGAGATATGGACTTAACGAACCACGTGGTCACCGAGAAGTTGCAGTTTCTGACGATGTTTTGTTAAGTGTGGTTGAAGCTGAACCGCGGAAAACATAAGATAGCGGCCGAGCTATCTCATGTCCACCACACTAAAATTGTTCGCCATCTGGCTGCACTGGGTAAAGTCGAAAAGATGGATTCTTGGGTGCCTCATGAATTGACAATTGCCAACAAGATGAGATGTTTAGAAGTCTGCATCGCTCCTTTCCAGGAATTAAAGAACCCCCTACTGCAGCGAATCGTTATCTGCGACGAGAAATGAGTCCTTTATGACAATCGGAAACGATTTGCATAATGGCTGAGCAAAGCAAAGCCTCCTGAACGCCATCCCAAGCCACCCTCACATCCCACGAAGGTTATGCTTCTTGTATGGTGGTCTACAGATGGAATAATTCACCGCAGTTTCCTGCCAAGTGGCCAAACCATCACTTCAGAACGATATTGTGATGAATTATGACAGATGCACTGGAAATTGATGGTCAAACAACCAGCTTTGGTAAACAGGTA
Source organism: Meta bourneti (assembly GCA_933210815.1). Classification (NCBI taxonomy): domain Eukaryota; kingdom Metazoa; phylum Arthropoda; class Arachnida; order Araneae; family Tetragnathidae; genus Meta; species Meta bourneti. The sequence continues at coordinate 59,172,689 of OW119932.1, read as the reverse complement.
TAGCGTTCTCTTGTAAGATAATGCCCGTCCTCATGTCGCACAACGGACGATGCTGACACTACGTGAGTTGGGCTATGAAGCGATACCTCATTCCCCTATTCCCCTGACTTGTCACCTACAGATTTTCATCTTTTTCGTCACCTGGATCGCTTTCTGTGGCAAACTGTTCACCCAAGATACGAGGTTCACTGTGCAGTTGATGACTTCTTCGCATCCCAGCCACAGGACATTTTTTGTTCCGAGATCATGGCCTTGTCAGACAAGTGGCAACAGTGTCAATTCAGAGGGAGATTATTTCGAGTAGGTCAAGTACTGTATTTTTCAGTTATCGCCATCGAAGTGTGATGGTCATTTTCTGAACATTTCATTCGCACCGACTCGATAGATTTTTATGTTGATGTTGAACTCTTTTTTGGGGGGAGGAAATTTTTTTGAAGGTGGAGTGTTTTTATTAGACGTAATTGCTTTTGTTGTCGACGGGATATCCTTTGGATTTTTGAGAGATTCTGTTAGTGTGGCTATGGTTTGGTAGGGTTTTTCAGGTGTTGTCAGATAAGATATTCCTGTTTTGGGGGTTCGTGAGTCAACTACTTTTCGCACCTCGGCTTAAGAAAGTTTTCGTTCCACCTTCACAGATTGAACTTCCTTCTCGACAACCCACTTCGAACAAGTCCTGGAAAATGAGGGATGGTCTCCTCCACAGTCCACGCCGTGAGCCGGTGCGGCGCAGCCTTAACCTGTCGTGGCCGACCTCACCGCAACGGGCACATCTGATAGGGCTGCGACACAGGAGACCTTTGAATGTCGGAAACTCTGGCAGCCGAAGCAGCTCAGATATGCGGCTGTGATTCGTGTCTGCAGGTTTGGTGTGTCGAACGTCAATATCAACTGCTTCGTGGGAAGGGTCTTCCCATCTCGATGTATTGTGATAAGACGAACACCAACTACGTGCTGATCACGAATCCAGGATTTCTTCTGGAGAGAACAGAAGATCCGGTTTGGAGAGACTCCACTTGAAGTATTGAGGGAGAAGTGGGGAGTAACTGTAATAGTGAATGAGCCAAGAGTTTTTGAGTTGATTAGTAAATGTGTCTGTTTTTCATTTGAACCATCGACCAGGAGATCCCCGGAATGAAGTTTTTTAAGATTTTATAGTGTTTAAAAAAGATTGGGTTCGTACTAAGTGAGTTTAGATGTTTCGTTAAGAAAAAACGTGCGTTTGATAAATTAATGTTCATTTGTTGCACCCTCGGAGAGGGAGAATTTTTATTTTCATTATTTATAATAATGATAAAGATAATTTCAAAAACCGACTGCACCATCCACCACTGAGTCCTACAAGGGGATGCAAACAACTACATCGGTGCTAGTCGGTAACTATAAGCACACGGCGCACCCCTGAAACAGCCTCCACCTTTAGCGAGGTGTCCGGTAAGTGTCCGATCGCTTAGCCTTAGCCGACGACGAAGTAGAATCGACCAGCCGATTGATGCACATGGAACCAATGTAAATCTCCCATTTACCTGGAGCTGGGGCCAAAGCAGTGTTGGGTCAGTATATCGCCCCTCAACTGCCAGGATCCCCTTTTCCAGGAACACGGGACTCCACACACAGCAAATACGTGGGTGATATAATCCCCAAGAGGAGCTGAAGGCAATAGAGTGGCGAAAAGCTTCTCAAGGGGAGTCCTCACCTCCGAAGAGGTAACAGCAACGAGGGAGGAAGAAAAAGCAGAAGGGAAGGAAGGGGAAAGGAAAGAGCATGTGGGCAGAGTCGCTGTAGTAAGATCTCTGAAGGGTAAATTACGTGGACTTACGAATTGACTTAGCCGATTGGCTATCGAAGCGCAGACTTGTGTCTTTGATCATGGTGAATAATCACTTTAACCTATTAACAATTTAGGATTCATGCTTTTCCCCACAAACACGTGAGGGCCGAGGTAGCCCAGTTGGAAGAGCAACGGATTAGCAACCGGTGGTTGCGATTTCGAAACTCGGTCCAGCGAAGCACTGACAGTGACTCCAACTTACAATGGCTAAAAATGCTCTCGCATGATACATGTCGGGGTTGCCTTAAATCAAGTTTATTGCCGTTTGGGGAACTTTTGGTGTTTAATCTAATTGATGTTGACCAATTTTCTTTCAAATATAAATTCGGAATTTTTATTGGCGACGTGCTGAAATTGTATTCGAAAAACAAGCCAAACGACGTAAAGTGCGGAATAAGTATGGGAAGCATTTTCCGCCGCAAAAGCACAACCTCCACCTACATTTAGCTTGGCAGAAAATGCCTCTCATACTGGGAGTTGGGATAATGGAAGTGTCAATCCCGTTTCTGGGAACCCTTATGGAATGTTATTGAGCAAATTTGCTTTGAATGTTTCAGGGCAAATTAATTTAAACTATTATAGGTTCATTTTTCAGGGTGGTTGGTTGGTTTTAGGTTTTTTTGCGCAAGGGCCATACTTGGCCAAGCTGCGCCAAACACAAGACAACAACGAGAGGGAAAAAAGCAGATGGATAGGCGAGGGTAAAAGGTCACTTTTCAGGGGGATAAATCGTGTTTGTTACCTGCAATCAAGTTGAATGTCCCGCTCCTTGTATTGCTCGAAACATTCGTCGCAGATTCTTTCCAGGTGGGCCATTTTGTGCTTGTCATACTTTCCTTTGCAACCGAACCATTCGAATTTGTCCTCCCACATATCTGCATCTACCATGTTCAGCATCGAGCCCACGAAAAAAATCAAAGCAGTTGGAGAAGCCTGTGAAAGGGGCAAAGATAAAAATATTACTGTCTTTGTTTTAGTTTGCTTGCTTTACTACTTTACTAATCGGTGCCGGTTTGGTTTTGTGGTACAAGGCCCAGAACACGAACTATGCCAAACGCAGATATAACATCGAAATCAGTGAAAAGATAAAACAAAACCATGGCCTAATTTTTGTTTTCTTTTATAAGGAATGCATCCCGGCGATTCCATGAAAGGCCTAAAGCCCTTTGTTGGCAGTCCGTAAGGCCTGGGTTTTTTAAAAAAGTTATTATAAAAGTGCATGAAAACCAACATAAAGCAATAAGAGCATTAATAATTAAAATAACGTAAAACTTTTGTAAACAAATAAAGAGAATAACATCAATAAAAGATACTATCTATAAAAACATACAGTGCAAATGGTAAAACAATGAAGTAAAGAATAGAATAGATTTGAATGGGCTAATCAATGCGGGGGTTACAAATTAGTTGAAAGTTCTTAACTTATTCGTTTTATTACTTTGATTGTTGAACTACTGTCAAACAGTGGTGTTGCCACAGGGCGATATAGGAAATCAAGCATTTACCCTCCCGGTAAGTGTTGGTTTCCATTTTTTTAAGATAGACGTAAAATATTAATAGACTGAGCATTATTATTAAATAGGAGCTTCAAAAAGTGACCAGCATATCGACTAGTAGTCACGTGTCTGCTCTGAAAATTTGACTTGGTTGGCCTATTCGGCATCTTATAGCCTCGTTTGGCGATGTAACACCTTTTGATAGGGTAGGTGAGTGAATCCGCATTTCCATAGAGTGGTGACAAAAGTGATGAAATTGCCAAAATCTACTACTATCAGATGATCAATCAATGGATCAATCAGATGGTGAATAAATGGATGAGCGTCTTCCGTCCTGTGGACCAATCAGATTATGAATGTTAGGTTCCACCCAACAGGCGAAAATAGTTTAAGGGTCCCGCTGGTTTTGCTCACATGAAAGGTATCCATTGCTCACTCTACTTTCATATTTCCTCTATGATTATAACCGTAAAAATATTTCTAGAATATTCTTTCCATATAACAACTGTTAATAAATTAATCAATATTTCATAAAGATAATCAATTGATGAAGATCATGGATTAGTTTCTCTCATTACATAACACCTCAAATATTCACACTACATTCCACTTTAATACTTCAAAAGTGTTAAAAAATTAAAAAGTGAATTTCAAGGAACAAGATCTGAATATTTGTAATTTTATTTTATTGTCTGTATAAATTTTTGATAAGCGCAGCCATTGTAAAAGGACTTACGAACTCGGCTCAACTGAGATGTGTCACTTTCTGTTTCCATAGACCTTGATTTGAAAATTTAGTTGAATCCTTAACTTTATTTGACTAAATATAAAATATAAAGACTCAGTCAAACTTTTTAAGAAGCCAATTAGGTCTACATTTTTGTTTGACAAAAATATGGTGCTCCTCGGCGTTTGACAAAAAAGTTTCGAGAGTACTTACCGTCGGTACGTACCTACCGTAATTTCACGTGACGTATTCACATGACAGCTCCTCTCCATATCACGTGATACAACTGAACTTCAAATAACATCTTTGCATTCTGCATTACAACTTCGAAATATAGTCATACCTCGTTAAGATGAATTTCACAAGACCATAAAAAATTAGTATGATCCGTAGTTTGTGTTATCCGAATTCAGAAAAAAGATTTATTTCAACAATGAAGAAATATGAATGCATTTACATTAATTACTGTACAATTCTTGGTTCACAGATGAATGTTATTCTTAATCAAAGATTATTCAGATGATTCTTGATTATACTGAGATCATTCTTGATTATACAGATAATTCTTAATTACACAGATATTTCGTGTTTACGCAATTTTTGTCATGAAATAGTGCTATAGATTTTTGTGGGGTTTCTTTCATGACATTCTTAAAGAAAATCTTTGATGCTGTCAAGGCTGTTTAATTAAGCAGATGAACTTTCACTGCTTAACAAAAAACGATGAATGATTACTAAGCCAGCAATAGCTTCTTTGGAGAAGGCACTCTTATTCCTTCTCTTCGGAATCGTCCCCGTTTATTCTTTCTTTTTCACTCTACCAAAAATAAATCTACACTTTCAGAGTCACTTAATGTTTCTGATAATACGATTAAAAAGAATCCGTTTGCCCTTAAGTTTCGAAAATTTGTTCGTCTTAACCGGAGGTTAGTGTAACCCGAATTCTTAAACGAATGAGTTAACATTATTTGAATATACATTTTGATATGGAATTGAATTTAGTCCGTACTATCAGTAATTCGTATTAAACGAGTTCGTCTTAATGAGGTTTGACCGTATCTTAACATTTCACATTTTGTAAAAAAATTAGAAGCTTTTCGAATCAGAAAAATGCAGGAAATTTGATCTAATTTATACAGGAATAAATTGAAATATTTAAGCACAATACACATACCTTTTAAACATTAGCGTCATTCATATTATTAAAAATACTGCTAATAAAACATTGAGTGTTTGGCGTCAATTCCAGTAAACCTTTCTTCTTTTTTTGGTTTTCCTGTTGGGTATTGAGTAACAATATGACGTGGTTAAATTAAATACGTCGTGGTTAACGGTAGCCTCTTAGCTTCCGTCCTTTAATACTGATAGGTGAAAGGCGTCATAACTCGTAATTGTGAACCATTATTAGCACCTATCTTCCCGTTTCCTTCAGTTATTGATAAACAAACGAAATATTAAGGTAGTTGAATTTACGTTGCACTGAAGCAACACAACGAGATAGTATGAAATATTAAAATGATAAAGTTATTTTACTATCCCAATATGAATTTTTCAAGACTTTGCTTTAGATCAGGGATGCACAGACTTGTTAATTCCAAGGTCCTCAGATTCACTGTGATTTATGGGAAGGTCGCCAAAAAACATGAAAGTTATCTATAATTTATTTTATATACGTATATTTATCATGTATTACTAAGAAAGATATTAAAAAGTAAATAAATAATTTAATTTGATGGGTGACATTGCATTGATTTAACAATTGTTTTAATATTTGATTCGACTTTTGTAGAAGCCAAGCGCAAAATTAATTCTAAATTTTCATTAGTCAAGCGGTTCCTATTTATCGATAGGTAAACATTTTCAGTCATGAATATTAATTCATGACTGAAAATGTTTATTCTCAAATATATGCCATGCCTGGCGCCACAGCTACTTTGTTGTGCATGTGCAATTTTTAAACATTACCTATTATGTGAAAAATTACCTATTAGTTAAAATAACGCATGGTGAGGCGGGCCTCCAGCAAATCAACGGAGGGCCGCATGTGACCCGCGGTCTGTGCATCCCTGCTTTAAATACATGTCTTCAATTCTAAATATACATTCGCGTGTGTGTTTTGTAGTTTCAAAAATCAGCGCATTCACAAAAGAATCGTACTCAAAATGTATTTGAAGTCGAAATATGTCATGAAAATTTTTGGCTTCAAAACTGATTTTAGGTCTTTTTCAGGTGTTAGAGACGTTTTAGGTTTCAAAACGTTTCAGGTCGTAAACCCCATAATTAGATAATTTTAGGTGCTATAAAATTTACATATTTATTCAGGATAAAGATCGTTTATAGATTCAAAATAAAGTGCATAGAACTGAAGTGGTAAAAACCTAAGAATCCGCGGCCTTTATAACTTTAAATCAAGTGAATTCTTTGTAACTTGAAACTCTAAAACATCCTCGAGACCAACATATTGAATTCTACTTTGAGTCAGAAATCAACCAAACCGTAGCATTCTGGGGCGTTCAGTTTCTAGGAATGACAACTGTTTTTCCGCGCGCGTCTATCGAAAGGTTTTTGTCGCGTCCATTCCCCTTCTCCCATTTTAAATCATGTCATCCCCGAAAACAGAAAGTAGCGGCTTTTTATACATATTTTTTTCGAGCTATTAAAATCGTGGTTCAAAATTACGTGATGTCCTCGGATCTCTCCCTTCGGTAGTGATCCCGAACCGTCGCCAATAGCCCGCTATGTTGTTCCAATCATAGAGGAAATATAAAAGTAGTGATTGATGGTAACCTTTTTATGTGCACAGGATCAAGTAATCAAAACTAGTAGACGTAACGTGACCCTTTGAATACTTTTGTTTGCCTTACCACCGAGTTTCGAATTCGCAACCCTCCGGTTACTAATCCGTTGCTTTTCCAACTGGGCTACCGGGGCCCTCTCGCAACTTTGATTTCAAGCATGCAAAAGAAGTCTAATCTCCGAGGTCTATTCTCGAGTTAAACACCAGAGAAGTTATCTATTTTTACGTTTTCAAACACTAGAGAATGATCGACAGTGCTTCGCCTTCTTTACACTCGGCCTGGAAAGGCTTAGTTAAGAAAGTTAGTTGTGGTAACACTATTATAGGGAGACACAATAAACTCGCGTTTTTTCTTGTGCTGTCCTGATGATGGTGGACGTCTTGCTCTTCCGAAATGGCCATTGACCATCTTTCCTAAGATACCAATCTATAGTATAATCTTTCTAAGTTCTTTGGGTTTGATCCCGTACCGTCGCCAATAGCCCGTTGTGTTGCTCCAGTGCGACGTTAATTAAAATACCTACCTATTTCTAAGTTTCAACTATAGTATAATCTATTTTTAAGTTTCAACTATACTATAATCAATTTCTAAGTTATTAACCTATAGTATAATATATTTCTAAGTTATTAATCTATAGTATAATCTATTTCTGATCTATATAATAATCTACTATATATATTTTAGTAGTTTGTTGTTTGAAAGTTTTCAATTTTTTATTAATAATTGATGTTTTTAAAACTGGGTCTTGAGACCCAACATAACACTTTCGTTTTCTTTAATTCAAAGATCTTCACACGTGCAGTCACGGGTTTATTTATTGCAATCTACGTAAAATAGGGCTTTGAAAGAATGAAAAGGCCTTAAAATGGCCCCGACTTTTCTCTTGCTTGAAGAGTGGAAACCCTGCAACAATAAAAACAGGTGCTCTTTTTCATATCAGTCCCTGGCCTTAACCTCACTTCAACTGATTAACTGTTACCTTACATGGTAACAGTAAGTGACAGTAATACTTGATAATAGTTTTCAAGAATTAAAATGTACAAAAACACGGAAAAGGTAGAAAAAGATTGATGAATTTTTATGGTGATAGCGACAGATCTGGCCAAGCTGAGCCAAACACCCTGTATAGTAAACCAGCCGACCAATTGGTTTAATGGTTAGGGTGCTGACTTTTGGATTAAAAGGTTCGAATCCGGGGACGTTTATCTATCTAGAATTAGAATGAATGTGTGGCCTCTATAAATGGGTTGAGTCTAGAATGTGTGGTAGGTATTTTAATTAGCGTCGCACTGGAACACGACCTACAATGTGTGGATTTATGTGAGGGGTAAAGTGAACTCAATCCTCGTGGTGCATCAGGATAACGCAAAGTGGTTCACAAATCTACCATTGCAAATTATAAATAAATAAACCCTTCCTGTAGGAAAACCTCAAAATTGGTTTGGGTTTCATGGCGTAATATCCAGAAATGGGTAAGTTGCGCCAGACTTAAGACGGAGTAAAATTCAATAAAATCAGCTTAAAATTATCAGAATGTTTAACCAAACCAACATTAAAATAATAGCAAAACATTAGTAAACTACATGAAAGCAATATAAAAATAATTCATTAAAACAGCAATCAGCAATAAAAAAATTAAAGGGTAGAGTGTAAAATGTATTGTGTGAATGTTGATTTAAAATTGGGACAAAAGATGTAAGTAGTTAGTTGAACTTACGTTGGACGAACAATTCAACTGACTATTGGCGACGGTCCGGGATCAATCCCGAAGAAAAAGATCCGATTACAACATCTCGTAATTTTGAATCACGGTCAGACGTCGAGGTCAACAACTGAGATTGCAACCTCACTTTCCAAACTTCCACACCACGCAAAAGTGAGAACATTTAAGTCCACTACACATTTAACGTGCACCGGCATCCACGTACACAATGGTCTTTGGTTGGATCTTGTTTCGAAATCGCAACCCTCCGGTCGCGAATGCGTCACTCTTATCAACTGAGCTACCGCGGCCCCCAAAAGAAGTAGGGTAAAAGATGAAATGAATAGAATAGGTAGATTACCATTGAAATATGAATGCTAAAAGATCTCAAAAAGAAATGACTACGGTCAGATCTTAGTTGAGTAAGAAAAATTTAATATCAAATGTTTGAATCAAAAATTTTATATCAAGATAATGAATTATAAAAACGGTAAAAGCCAGAGCGATGTAAAAAGGTAAAAGGTGATGAATATGGAGTGAGACCTATCAAATTTGTTAAAATGTAATATGTTAAAAAACTGTCGATTGGATTGGATGTTAGGGTTTTACGGCGCAAGGTCCAAAAGTGGACAAGCTGCGCCAAACACAAGACAGAATCTAACCCAATAAAAGTATAAAAGATTTTAAAAAATAATAGTCTAAGATAAAGATAAAAGCGTAACATATGGAAGACGATATTTAATTTTATTCAAAGATATGACAGAGCATAAGATTAAAATTTGCCATAAAAAAATCAGTTGATATGAATTCATGTTTTAAAACATGTTGACCAGCAACAAGGTGTATAATATAAAAAGGTATTAATGAGTTGTGAATAGTAAAGAAATATCAAGTGAGGTTTAAAAAGCCAACGTCATTTAAAAATGAGAAGAGGTTTGAATGGGGATAAAAAAGAGCTTTGATAAAAACGTCTAATACCAGTACAAGACGTTAAAAATGTGACGAATAAGAGGTTGTTTGCAATACTGGCACGATGGAACCTTTTCACTGACCAATAACTATCTGTTCTCAAAATAACGAAAAAATGCTAAATATAAAATTCAGTAACTTGCAATTCCAAGATAAATTTAGTCGAGGAATAAAATGTGACGCTATTTAAACAAATGTCGGATTGATTGGTAGTTGGAGTTTTATGGCTTAAGGTCCAAAGATGGACAAGTTATGCCAAGCGCAAGATAAAATAATAAAAACAGTTGTAAATATAAAAACTTTAACCCTCCAAGTGATTTCGACGAGATATCTCGTCAATCAAGATATGACAAATTTCGCTAATGACGAGATGTATCGCCGTCAAAGTATCACCGATATTTTCATGATGACGAGTTCAAGATGTGGTTAGTTTTCTTCTAAAGACGAGATATCTCGTCCATCAAGTTCTCGTCAGTTTTGCTAATGACGAGTCAACCACCAGGAGGGTTGTAAAGTAAATTGGAAGGGAAATCAAGCGTAGGAATGTTTAAAAAGAAATTAAATCAAGGATATATGTATATATATTTCAACTAACACGTTGATCAACAACATGGAAAATAAAAATAAATTGTAAAGAGAATAGAATCAACTATATAGTGATAAAATTGTATTAAAACTCATCAATACAAAGAAATTCTGATATAAAAAATGTTGATAATTCAAAAAGGTATGAGAGTAATGAATAGTAAAAAAATGCTAATGAGATTTATAAGGCCAATAGCATTTTAAAAAGGAATAGATTTGAATGAGGGGTGGTTTCCCCAATTAAATCCTCCAAGTTGAAATTAGGAATTTAAAAAATCTAAAACGACTGTTAAAATCAGGACAATAAATTAAAATATGACTGTCAGATATATAAAACAAGTCTTACGCGAAGGAGTAGTAGTTTAAATTAGTTAAATTAGAACCATCGCTTTAGTTTTAAAAATTCTAAAAGATGGTTCTTAAAATCAGTACAATAAATTAAAATATGACGAAATGTCAGAGGTATAAAACACGTGTTACATGATTGAGCACTCCTGCCTAACAAAAGATGGGTGGGACGAGTGTGCCCAATACGAAGTCGAGTCAATTTGACATGTCTCGCATTGGAGCAACAGGCCGTAGATGAATAGTTTAGTGCAGAAATTTTTAGACTTGCGGATTCCATGACTCTTGCTATAATGACTGGATAAGTACTTTAATGGACATTTTGATGTCAGAAAAGGACATGGCCTGCGACAATGAGATAGCTAGGTTTGAAGCACTCTCGCCCAACAAAAGATTATTGAGACGAGTGTGCCCAATACGAAGATGAGTCAATTTTTAAACAAATGTCCGTAGTAAATAAAAATACTTCTGGGTTGTAAGGATAAGCCAACAGGTCTTTTAAAGTTCTCTTAAAGATAAAGGTTCAAAGAAACTTCAGATGTTATCAAAGCCTGGGCCCAGGGACAAGAAATATTCCCCAAGCCTTTATTCTTTGTATCTTAACGAAAGCGCACGTAAGTAGTTATTTAAACTTGACCATCGATTGTTGAAATATTTTCAGGTCGCTTACTTTCCAATCTTTCGATGGTTCGATTATTTTTTCTTATCCCGGATCAAAATTAGATCAGTTTCATGATGTGCTTCCTACAAAAAATGACCAAAATATGTCTCGGATCATCATGAATGTCTTGCCATGACATCCCGAAACACTGCAGTATATAGTCAGGACTAGCTATGCTATTACCCTGAGAGTTGTGACAGTCAGGGTAAGTATTTTCCTGACACATACTTCATTGCTTTGGTGTGACCAGTTCAAAATTTGAAAATACTGCATATTCATATACTGCATAACTTCGGCAATTTCTGCAGGATGGTTTCATTGCGGAAGAGCCATATTTGGCCAAGCTGTGCCAAATACAAGACAGACAACGTCAAGTAATCGACATTCACACATGGAAAGCTTTACTGATGCAGAAGAGAAATATCCATGGAGGAATCAAACCTGCACCGCCTACAACTCACAGGTTGCTAGCGCAGTGAGTGAACCCACTGAGACCACAGCGACCCCTATTTCACCAAGTCTTTGTCCTCTAATCCAATGATGTTGTGGTGTCCTGTCAGACTTTCTTTTCATGCTTGTACAAGCAGTTCAATTTTTTCCAAAGCTTAGTGAATTTCTCTCTGACAAATTTAAGGCACCCAAACCATAAAGGCAAACTGTCAAAAGAATGCAATGACAGAGGTATACATAGCTCTTTAAGGATTAATACAAATATTTCTGATTCGCAAAAATTCATGAGAAATACCAAAAGTTCAAAAAATTATCAAAAACATTCGGAAATACTCACCATTCTTCCAGAACGCGTTGCAAGAGATCTTACTCGATCAGGATTCCGTAAGGACTTGATCTGAAGTCTTTTATACCCCACAAACGAAAAACACGCCACGTGCCGTGGGAGGTGTTTACAAAATTACAAACCACTTTCGGATTCCTAAAATATCCCTAAAATTCAGGCAAATCTAGAAGTCCATTCATGAGTATCCGCAGTCTCGGAGATCACAATGAATACCTAATGAGATCGAATGGTCCGTCTAACGCGTTTGGGCGAATTTCTCAATTGATCATTCATACGAAAATGTTTTAAATTTTATCTATGCGTTTTGCTCTAACGATGGCGATTAGTTGGAGATTTCATTGAATGGTCATGCAGTAGTGGGTTTTAGCTAGAGAATTAATGGATGCACTGCAGAGTTTCATTATGGCTCATTTAATTTACCATCTTCAGCTGTACAGCTTCATTTGAAGAGATGATTCAATTTCGGGGGCGTTATTTTGCATGGGCAAAGAATTCTGAATGCAGAATCAACGATTTCCTTAAGATATATTTTTAGGATTGTTTTAGGCTGAATTATATTCCCGTGCCTCACATACGTCCCCTCTATTTCAGTCTTCTCATTCCTGTTTACTTAAAAATAAACCCTTGATTGCAATTCAGATCCTGACGTGGGCGACAATGTGCAACAGCGTCTTAAAGTCTGACACACCGGGCAAATGAGATTTGAGATAATGAGCTAAATGAGATTTATAAGGCCAATAGCATTTAGAAATGGGAATAAAATTTGTATTAAGGGAGGTTTCTCAATTTAACCCTGCAAGTTTTAATTTGTATGTACAAAAAATTAAAACGATGGCAGTTATCCTCTAAGTGGTTTCTCGACGAGGTATCTCGTTCAAGATCTGGTCCATTTTGCTTGTGGCGAGATATCTCGTTGAGACAGAACTGCCCTATTACTTCAAGGGAAATGAAGATCCCAATAGGAAAAAGAAATTGTCCCTTGCCTTGAATTGGTGACAGTTTGGAACGGGTATTTGCATTAGAGGTTAGCCACTGCATGGTGGTTTTCGACCCGAAGATAAACCACCAGGAGAGTTAAGATCAGGGCAATAAATTAAAATGCGACGAAATGTCAGAGATATAAAACAAGTCTTACATGATGGAGCACTCTCGTCCAACAAAAGATGACGATGAGTGTGCCCAATGCGAAGGCGAGTGAATTTGACACCAGTCCCTCGCATTGGAGCATAGATGAATTAATGGTTTAATGAAATGAAGTTTGTTTGAGACTTGCAGATTTCACGACTTTTGCCATAATGACCGGATAAATGTTTTAATGGACATCTTGATGTCAGAAAAAAGCATGGCCCTGCGACAATGAGATAGTAGCTGTCCTTGAAGCACTGTCTGCCAACAAATGACGATGACTGAGCAACACGATAAATGAGACGGGTGTGCCCAATCGAGTCGATTTTTAATCTTATGATCTGAGGTTAATACAAATATTTCTGGGTTGTAAGGATAAGCCAACAGGTCTTTTAAAGTTCACTAATGAAGATAAAGGTTCAACTTTACAGATATTATCAAAGCCTGGGCCCTAGAGATAATAAATAATTCTCTATTCTTTGAATCTTACCGAAAGCTCACGTAGGTATTTATTTAAACTTGACCACCGATTATTGAAATAATATGAATTAGCTTATTTTACTACTCGTGTCGAAGGTCCAATAATTTGTTTTCTTATCCCGGATCAAATTAGATTAGTTTCATGATTCGAGGGCATTATTTGCATGGGCAGAGAATTTTGAAAATAGAATCAACGATTTCCTTAAAAAATATTTTTTTAGGATTGTTTTAGGCCGTATTGCATACAAAGACTGAAGATATGCATCTTGTTCGTTTTTTTGTATTGAAGTCAATGAATTTTGTATATATTTCAGTTGCTTTATCCTCTGTAACTTTCTCCGGAATTTATTTCCATCTGCACCTGAAAAAGAACAACATTTTTCATTCTTCAAATAAAAAACCTTTAAAACAGTAAGTCAAGTAAAGTGAAAGAGTAGACTAGTCCTAAGATTAGGCCTAGGTTGCCTGCAATTGAATCCATGTTCTTTTGTTTTCAGCAAATTTCCTTACCAATTTATGTATTCTTCACTCGTAACTTCTTTATTCTTTCGCACTTATATTCAACTTGCTTCAATCCCTTTTTACGTTTTAAATTTACAGAATTAGCAACATCACTTTCACTAGAACTCATTTTTGCTCAGGCCCCTAGGGGCATTCCTTCTTTAGGTTTGTACGGGCTTCACAACCCCGGGGTACCTGAGTGATCTTTTTCTTTCCCAGGGGTTTACTGTCTTTGGTAAACACGGGGTCGCGCTCCCGGGATACCCAAGCGATCTTCCCTCCTTCCTATCCCACTACGCTATCACCCCACCCTCTTTTTTCTAATTTTTCACGACTTGCGTATCGAAATTCCTAAGAAAATAGTTCAGCTTAAAAATTTATACTGAAGTTTATTTTTATTCAATTATAACTTTATTATTAAAAAAAAATTTTTTTTGCTTATTAAATTATCATTTAATTTACGATTCCACTTATTTCACTTTTGTCAGTTTTATATACATATATATATTTTGTAAATATGTCAGTACGTTTTTCTGACCCGCATGTTTGCCGTGTGCGGCGTCCCGTATCGGGGGAAAGTGGAGTCCTGGGGTACCTGATGCGTGCCCTTTGGTCCATGCTTCTGCGTAGACGGGTGGCTGGAGTGAGCCCGCTCTGGTCAATCGGCTCACCTAATTTCTCTGGGGTTCACCACATCAGAGCTCTTGGTCCCTCTGTCGTGTTGGACTCCAATGATATTGGGTATTTAGGGTTAGTGCTGTAGCTAGGGATGCCCTGGGCGAACTGGCGGATCCACATTCCGACACTACGGCACTATATTCTGGTTGTGACTCCTGAAGCGGTTCCGAGATCTGTTGCTGGACAACTGCCGGATACTGCTTCCCCTGGTTGGGCTCCATGGTGGGCGGGGGCACACCAGGATGAACATCTTTCCTCATATTCATGGAACCTAAAACTTTTTCTTGCCCTGACGGAGGCTTAGATCCGTCAAACCCACTTAGCTCTGATACATCTCCAAATGACCTAAATGAACCTTCTTTAGAAATGAAAACGCCTGAAAATACCACTATAACTCGTCAGATAACAAAATCAATACCAAAATTTCTCATTATTCACAATGAATACGGTAAATTGTCTAAAATGTCACCTTTTCTAATAGAAAAATATATAAAAAATGCAGCTGGAGAAGTAAATAGTGTAAAAAAATTGAAATCCGGAGACCTTTTAATTGAATCAAAATCAGAAGTTCAATCAGGAAAATTATTAAATATTAAAAACTTCGGTGAAGTCGAAACTCAAGTATTTCCGCACAAAACACTAAATTATACCCGAGGAGTTATATCTTCGCAAGAACTCGCAATGGTATCTGATGAGGAATTCGTGGCTGAATTGAAAGACCAGAAAGTCATAGCAGCCAAACGAATCATGATGAGACGTGAAGCAAATTATATTCCATCAAGAAATGTTGTTCTGACCTTCGATTCTCCTGTAATGCCAACAAAAATAAAAGCCGGTTACTTGTGCTGCGACGTGAGGCCTTTCGTTCCGGGTCCCCTTCGATGCTTCTTGTGTCAGAGATTTGGACATGCCAAAACAGCATGTCGCTCATCTATACCAACCTGTGCACGTTGCGCAAAGCCCGGTCACGACAGTTCTACGTGCTCCGAAATCGAACATTGTGTTAATTGCCAGGGAAATCATGCTGCGTATTCAAAAACTTGCCCTCGTTGGATACAGGAAAAAGAAATACAATCAATAAGAGTAACCAAAAATCTATCTTTCCCCGAAGCAAGAAAACTAGTGGAATCTCGTACACCTCGTCTTAACACCTCATATGCATCCGTCATTAAAACCAGCAAAACAATAAGCACCCAAACATATAATTCAGATTTTACATCTAATAAAGTAAATGCAGAAACGCAAATAAACTCTACTCCTTATAAATATCAACCAACCAAATCAAATCAGCAATCCCATAGCGTAAGCCCAAAATCAATTGACAAAGTTACAAGTAAACCCTCAAACCTGCCGCAACAGAGAACCGCACCAGCAACAAAAATCTTCACAAGCCGAACCCACAACAACATCAATAGAACAAAATAAAAAAAAAGCAAAATAAGAAAGACAAACTTACTCCCCGGAACTCTAGAGATCACTCAAAATTACCGGATACTGAAATAGATTTACACCCTTCCACGGACTCAGACATGGAGTTTGGAGAGGACGGTATTGATGAGAACGCTGCATTTTTTAGAAAAGGTTCTAGATTTTACAAAAAACCTTCCAAATAAAACCACCCAACCTTTATTTCAGAAGAGATTGAAAAGGGCTCTAAATTTTTAAAGAATAAATGACTATTAATTTCCTAACTTGGAACTGTCATGGTTTTCGTACACATATCGACGATATCAAATCTCTAATAAATAATTTTAACCCTGTTTGCCTAGCCCTTCAAGAAACATACTTAACGCCTAATAACTCAACGAATGTTAAAAATTATAATTTAATAAGAAATTATTACATCCACGGTGCACGCGCTTCGGGCGGCGTGGCTCTGATGACTTTGCAGAATTTTCCATCCAGAAGAATTTCTCTAAATACGAGCATTCAAGCAATAGCCATTCAACTTCATATTAAATTTTTACTAACAATCTGCTGCATATATCTACCCCCAAATGAAAGCGTTAGTCAGCAGGAACTAAATGATTTAATAACTCAACTTCCGTCTCCATACTTCATCATAGGGGATTTTAACGGACACAACCCTCTTTGGGGAAGTAATGATTTTAACACAAAAGGACAACAAATTGAAAAATTGATGGATGACCATTGTCTCTGCCTTTTAAATGATTCCAGTCATACATACTTCCATACTCCGACCCAAACCTTTCACACCCTGGACCTTGCAATATGCTCCCCTACTTTGCTTTCATTTTGGGACTTTAAAATTGACAATGATCTGCACAATAGCGATCACTTTCCAATCATTTTAACATATAACTGCAATGACGTTTTACTACCTAGACGACCTGTGCGATATATATTTGAGAAAGCGGATTGGACTCGACATCAGGTGGAATCAAACATTTCCGACAACATGGTTAAGATGCCTAGCATAAATGATTGCGTTGAAATGATAACGAACACCTTGATTAAAGCGGCAGATGTGGCTATCCCCAAAACATCGGGTAAAATGCCTAAATTATGGAAGCCTTGGTGGAATGAAGCATGCTCTCAAGCCTATAAATTCCAAAAAAAAGCATGGAACACCTTCAGACGTTATCCCACCACTTCGAATTTGATAGTTTTCAAGCGGGCCAAAGCAGAAACTCGAAAATTAAGGAGACAGCGACAAAAAGAATCCTGGCAAGAATACATAAATTCAATTGAATGTCGAATATCATCAAAACAGCTATGGGGCAAAATTCGAAAATTACCGGCAAATATCACAACCCAAATATATCATTTTTACTTCACAATGGACAAGTCGTTTCAGACGTTAAGACAATTGCTGATACCTTGGGAGAATCTTTTTCTAGGGTATCTCATGAGAGCTCTTACCCCCAAGATTTTATCAATTATAAGCGACGTGAAGAACGCAAGACGTTAAACTTTCAACCATCCGCTCATAAAACTTACAATCGTAATTTTACCACATTCGAACTGAAAAATGCATTAAGAAAATCACACCCGACTTCACCGGGCCCCGATCATATTCATCTAGACATGTTGACCCATCTCAATGAAGATTCATTACAAAATGTTTTACTTCTTTATAATAGAATTTGGACAGAGCAAGATTTTCCGACAACCTGGCACAGAGCTATTATTATTCCAATACCGAAACCTGGGAAGGATCCTCAAGACCCTAATAACTATCGACCCATTGCCTTGACAAGCTGTATCTGCAAAGTCATGGAAAGAATGGTGAATGCTCGGTTGATACATGTCCTTGAGTCTGAAAAACATCTATCGGAGTTTCAAAGCGGATTCCGTTTTGGACGAAGCACCTACGACAATGCCTTAATGCTGGAATCCTCTATCAGAGATACATTCGTCACAAAGAAGCATTTGGTAGCTGTCTTCTTCGATATGGAGAAAGCTTATGATAGGACATGGCGATATGGCATAATGCGAGACTTATACGAGATGGGCTTTCTGGGAAATCTCCCACTATTTATTCAAAACTTTTTATTGACAAGGACCTTTAGCGTTCGCATTAATAATATTTTATCAGATGACTTTTCACAGGACGAGGGTGTTCCCCAAGGAAGCGTTCTAAGCGTGATACTTTTTATAATTAAAATCAACGGTATTATTAAACAACTTCCTCCATATGTGCACGGAACGCTTTTTGTAGACGATTTCCAAATATTCTGTTCTGGAATCAATGTACCTTTTATTGAAAGACAACTCCAAACGGCTATTAGAATTGTAAGTAAGTGGGCAAACGAAAATGGTTTTGTTTTTTCTTCGCAAAAGACTGTATGTGTACATTTTACTAGAAGACGCGGACTTTTTCCTGATCCAGAACTCTTACTAGACGGAACTGTTATTCCAGTAGTTCCAGAAATAAAATTTTTGGGTATTATTTTTGACTCGAAGTTATCTTTTCGATCTCATATCAAAGTATTGAAACGAAAATGCAACCAATCATTGAATATTTTAAAGGTTTTATGTAACACAACTTGGGGAGCTGATTTTATTTCAATTTTAAAAATTTACAAAGCGCGCTGTTGTCCGATCGAAACTCGATTATGGGAGTGTAATATATGGATCTTCTGCTAAGTCTGTTCTTCAAGCCCTGGATACTATTCATCATCAAGGCCTCCGATTATCCCTCGGAGCTTTTCGCACTTCGCCAGTCCAGAGTTTATATATAATGACAGGCGAGCCGGATTTAAGACATCGACGTGAGAAACTTACCCTAAAATACTATTTTAAGATTAAAGCCAACCCTTCTCACCCATTGCATAATAGAGTAACTAACCCTAAATTTGGAAGTCATTACTCATTAAAACCTTCATTCATACCATCACTTGGTTTTAGAGTCCGTACCATAATGAATTCATTAAATGTTGACAATCTGGGAATATTTCCTAGAGAAAACGAACCTCCACCTTGGAATGATAAAAATCTACTTACCATCAATGACTTTTCCCATTTTAACAAATCATCAACCCCCGATACCATTTATTTACAATTATTCCATTCCCATAGAAACAAATATTCATCTTTTAAAACAGTTTTTACTGACGGATCTAAGAACGGGACAAATGTTGGAGCCGCGGCCGTTTTTGAAAATACAACCATTGCTAGAAAATTGCATGGGTGCTGCAGTGTCTTCACTTCAGAGATCTACGCAATAATTTTAGCCTTAAAAACAATTTCTACACACACTAATAAAAACTGGATCTTGTATACCGACTCTAAAAGTAGTATCGATTCCCTATTAAACTATACACATAAAAGTCATTCCTTGGTTTTAAAAACAATGAATTTGCTCATAACATTAACAGAAAATGATTTTCAGATATTCTTTTGTTGGATTCCTGGGCATGTGGGAATCCGGGGCAATGAAAAAGCGGATTTGGCAGCCAAAAACGCAACACTGATTATAAACTCCAATGTCCCGATTCACGACATTAATAGTGTTTTAACCCAAGCCATAAATTCATCCTGGCAATCCGCTTGGGATTTGGAAAACCATAACAAACTTCATGATATTCAACCATCTATAAAGGGATTCAGCAAAACAAACTTAAATAGAAGTCATCATGTAAAACTGACAAGGCTCCGAATCGGACATTCCTTTTTTACCCACAGACATTTACTGCTGGGAGAACCAGCTCCTTTATGCTCGCCCCCAGGGGCATTCCTTCTTTAGGTTTGTACGGGCTTCACAACCCCGGGGTACCTGAGTGATCTTCCCTTTTTCACTCTTCTTCTCCCCTCCCCTTCTGCTTTTTGCTTTTCCTTCCTCCCTCGTTGTGGTTACCTCTTCAGAGGTGAGGGCTCCCCTTGAGAAGCTTTTCGCCGCCCTGTGCTTCCAGCTCCTCTCGAGGATTATATCACCCACGTGTTTGCCGTGCGTGGAGACCTGTGTCTTCGGAAAAGGTGATCCTGGTGGTTGAGGGACAACATAACGCCCCAATACATTACTTTGGCTCCTGCTTCGAATAAACAGGAAGTGTGCTTTGGTTCGAGTACATTAATCGGCTGGTGGGTATATCCTGCTTGGACTAAGGACCCGCTCATTAACTAGCTCCTTAGGGCAGTCATAGAGATGACCTGGGTTCGTATAGTCCCCGGCTAGTACTGGTGCAGGAACCTGTACCCCCTCGTTGGGCTCCATGGTGGGTGGTGCCGCCGGGGACTGAACATCTAATTTTTCATCATGGAAAACCAAATCTCAACTTCTCCTTCAGTGGAGCAACTAAATAATGAAAATGAAACTAATATATCTGAAAAATTTTTCATCATAAAAAGTAACGAAGGCAATCTTAAAAATATATCGGCTATTTTATTACACAAAACAATATTAGGAATGGTAGGAGAGACCAAAAATATTAAAAAAACACTAGCAGGACATGTACTCGTTGAAGTTGCAAATAAAACCCAGGCTATTAACATCCAAAAAGTAAAATTCGTTGGTCCAACAGAAGTAACAGTTACACCCCATAAAACTTTAAATTCATCCAGAGGCGTAATTTCCGAGTCTGATTTACTTCACGACTCGGAACAAGACATCCTAGAATCCCTTTCCGAACAATCCGTAACTAATATCCAAAGAATCAGTATCTCAAGAAATGGCCAAAAATTTCCCACTAAACATATAATAATAACTTTTAATACACCCAATCTACCAAAATACGTTAAAATAGCTTATATGAATTGCCCAGTAAGACCCTTTATTCCTAATCCCGTCCGTTGTTTCAAATGTCAGAGATTCGGCCACTCTTTCATTGCTTGCCGTGGCAAAGAAACCTGTGCCAAATGTTCCAGTGCAGATCACAAGACCGATACCTGTACGTCATCATCCCTTTGCTGTGTGAACTGCAAGGGCGACCATCCAACTTACGCTAAATCTTGCCCTAAATTTCAAACCGAAAAAGAAATCCAAACAATAAAAGTACAGCAAAATATTTCATTTCCGGAGGCCCGAAAAATTGTTAATGACCGCACCCCGAAACCTGGAATATCTTATTCTTCAATAGTTAAAAAGACCTTCAAAACGACTGGAACTCAGACCGATGTGGCCGTGTTTAAACAATCTGACCAACATAGAACTTCAACGAAACAATCTACAATGCCTTCCTCTCCTAAACCATCAGTAAGCCCAAAACCAATTGACAAAGCTACAAGTAAACCCTCAAACCTGCCGCAACAGAGAACCACACCAGCAACAAAAATCTTCAAGCCGCGAACCCAACGTCAATAGAACTAAATAAAAAAAAGCAAAGTAAGAAAGACAAACTTACTCCCCGGAACTCTAGAGATCACTCAAAATTACCGGATACCGAAATAGATTTACACCCTTCCACAGACTCAGATATGGAGTTTGGAGATGACAATATTGAAGAAAACGCTGCATTTTTTAGGAAAGGTTCTAGATTTTACAAAAAACCTTCCAAATAAAACCACCCAACCTTTATTTCAGAAGACATTGAAAAGGGCTCTAATTTTTTAAAAAATAAATGGCTATTAATCTCCTAACTTGGAACTGTCATGGTTTTCGTACACATATCGACGATATCAAATCTCTAATAAATAATTTTAACCCTGTTTGCCTAGCCCTTCAAGAAACATACTTAACGCCTACTAACACAATGAATATTAAAAATTATAATTTAATAAGAAATGATTACATCCACGGTGCACGCGCTTCGGGCGGTGTGGCTCTGATGATTTTGCAGAATTTTCCATCAAGAAGAATTTCACTAAATACGAGCATTCAAGCAATAGCCATTCAACTTCATATTAAATTTTTACTAACAATCTGCTGCATATATCTACCCCCAAATGAAAGCGTTAGTCAGCAGGAACTAAATGATTTAATAACGCAACTTCCGTCTCCATACTTCATCATAGGGGATTTTAACGGACACAACCCTCTTTGGGGAAGTAATGATTTTAACACAAAAGGACAACAAATTGAAAAATTGATGGATGACCATTGTCTCTGCCTTTTAAATGATTCCAGTCATACATACTTCCATACTCCGACCCAAACCTTTCACACCCTGGACCTTGCAATATGCTCCCCTACTTTGCTTTCATTTTGGGACTTTAAAATTGACAATGATCTGCACAATAGCGATCACTTTCCAATCATTTTAACATATAACTGCAATGACGTTTTACTACCCAGACGACCTGTGCGATATATATTTGAGAAAGCGGATTGGACTCGATATCAGGTGGAATCAAACATTTCCGACAACATGGTTATGATGCCTAGCATAAATGATGCCGTTGAAATGATAACGAACACCTTGATTAAGGCGGCAGATGTGGCTATCCCCAAAACATCGGGTAAAATGCCTAAATTATGGAAGCCTTGGTGGAATGAAGCATGCTCTCAAGCCCATAAATTCCAAAAAAAAGCATGGAACACCTTCAGACGTTATCCCACCACTTCGAATTTGATAGTTTTCAAGCGGGCTAAAGCAGAAGCTCGAAAATTAAGGAGACAGCGACAAAAAGAATCCTGGCAAGAATACGTAAATACAATCGAATGTCGAATATCATCAAAACAGCTATGGGGAAAAATTCGAAAAATTACCGGCAAATATCGTAATCCAAATATATCGTTTTTACTTCAAAATGGACAAGTCGTTTCAGACGTTAAGACAATTGCTGATACCTTGGGAGAATCTTTTTCTAAGGTATCTCATGAGAGCTCTTACCCCCAAGATTTTATTAATTATAAGCGACGTGAAGAACGCAAGACGTTAAACTTTCAACCATCCGCTCATAAAACTTACAATCGTAATTTTACCATATTCGAACTGAAAAATGCATTAAGAAAATCACACCCGACTTCACCGGGCCCCGATCATATTCATCTAGACATGTTGACCCATCTCAATGAAGACTCATTACAAAATGTTTTACTTTTCTATAATAGAATTTGGACAGAGCAAGATTTTCCGACAACCTGGCACAGAGCTATTATTATTCCAATACCGAAACCTGGGAAGGATCCTCAAGACCCTAATAACTATCGACCCATTGCCTTGACAAGCTGTATCTGCAAAGTCATGGAAAGAATGGTGAATGCTCGGTTGATACATGTCCTTGAGTCTGAAAAACATCTATCGGAGTTTCAAAGCGGATTCCGTTTTGGACGAAGCACCTACGACAATGCCTTAATGCTGGAATCCTCTATCAGAGATACATTCGTCACAAAGAAGCATTTGGTAGCTGTCTTCTTCGATATGGAGAAAGCTTACGATAGGACATGGCGATATGGCATAATGCGAGACTTATACGAGATGGGCTTTCTGGGAAATCTCCCAATATTTATTCAAAACTTTTTATTGACAAGGACCTTTAGCGTTCGCATTAATAATATTTTATCAGATGACTTTTCACAGGACGAGGGTGTTCCCCAAGGAAGCGTTCTAAGCGTGATACTTTTTATAATTAAAATCAACGGTATCATTAAACAACTTCCTCCATATGTGCACGGAACGCTTTTTGTAGACGATTTCCAAATATTCTGTTCTGGAATCAATGTACCTTTTATTGAAAGACAACTCCAAACGGCTATTAGAATTGTAAGTAAGTGGGCAAACGAAAATGGTTTTGTTTTTTCTTCGCAAAAGACTGTATGTGTACATTTTACTAGAAGACGCGGACTTTTTCCTGATCCAGAACTTTTACTAGACGGAACTGTTATTCCAGTAGTTCCAGAAATAAAATTTTTGGGTATTATTTTTGACTCGAAGTTATCTTTTCGATCTCATATCAAAGTATTGAAACGAAAATGCAACCAATCATTGAATATTTTAAAGGTTTTATCTAACACAACTTGGGGAGCTGATTTTATTTCAATTTTAAAAATTTACAAAGCTCTTGTCCGATCGAAACTCGATTATGGGAGTGTAATATATGGATCTTCTGCTAAGTCTGTTCTTCAAGCCCTGGATACTATTCATCACCAAGGCCTCCGATTATCCCTCGGAGCTTTTCGCACTTCGCCAGTCCAGAGTTTATATATAATGACAGGCGAGCCGGATTTAAGACATCGACGTGAGAAACTTACCCTAAAATACTATTTTAAGATTAAAGCCAACCCTTCTCACCCATTGCATAATAGAGTAACTAACCCTAAATTTGGAAGTCATTACTCATTAAAACCTTCATTCATACCATCACTTGGTTTTAGAGTCCGTACCATAATGAATTCATTAAATGTTGACAATCTGGGAATATTTCCTAGAGAAAACGAACCTCCACCTTGGAATGATAAAAATCTACTTACCATCAATGACTTTTCACATTTTAACAAATCATCAACCCCCGATACCATTTATTTACAATTATTCCATTCCCATAGAAACAAATATTCATCTTTTAAAACAGTTTTTACTGACGGATCTAAGAACGGGACAAATGTTGGTGCCGCGGCCGTTTTTGATAACACAACCATTGCTAGAAAACTGCATGGGTGCTGCAGTGTCTTCACTTCAGAGATCTACGCAATAATTTTAGCCTTAAAAACGATTTCTACACACACTAATAAAAACTGGATCTTGTATACCGACTCTAAAAGCAGTATCGAATCCCTATTAAACTATACACATAAAAGTCATTCCTTGGTTTTAAAAGCAATGAATTTGCTCCTAACATTAACAGAAAATGATTTTCGGATATTCTTTTGTTGGATTCCTGGGCATGTGGGAATCCGGGGCAATGAGAAAGCGGATTTGGCAGCCAAAAACGCAACTTTGATTATAAACTCCAATGTCCCGATTCACGACATTAATAGTGTTTTAACCCAAGCCATAAATTCATCCTGGCAATCCGCTTGGGATTTGGAAAACCATAACAAACTTCATGATATTCAACCATCTATAAAGGGATTTAGCAAAACAAACTTAAATAGAAATCATCACGTAAAACTGACAAGGCTCCGAATCGGACATTCCTTTTTTACCCACAGACATTTACTGCTGGGAGAACCAGCTCCTTTATGCTCATCATGCAATAGTATTTTTTCCATAAAGCACATATTGACGGAATGCCGGAATTTTAATCGTCATAGACTAAACCGATTTGGTATCTCCCCTATTACCTTAACAGACTTGTTGATGGACCCACATCATAAAAACTTATTTTTATTCCTTACTGACATTGGTTTCGCAAACTTCATTTAGATTTTATAATCGACTGCAACATACACAACTGTACTGAATTTTATTACGTGGCTTTCTGACTCGCTCTAAATAAATACCAGTTATGAACTAGCTATTGTTTGGCGCAGCATGGCCAAATCTGGCCCTTGTGCCATAAAAAACCAACCAACCAACCAACCAACCTTTATGCTCATCATGCAATAGTATTTTTTCCATAAAGCACATATTGACGGAATGCCGGAATTTTAATCATCATAGACTAAACCGATTTGGTATCTCCCCTATTACCTTAACAGACTTGTTGATGGAACCACATCATAAAAACTTATTTCTATTCCTTACTGACATTGGTTTCGTAAACTTTATTTAGATTTCATAATCGACTGCAACATACACAACTGCACTGAATTTTATTACGTAGCTTTCTGACTCGTTCTAACTAAATACCAGTTATGAACTAGCTATTGTTTGGCGCAGTATGGCCAAATCTGGCCCTTGTGCCATAAAAAACCAACCAACCAACCAACCAACCATTTTTGCTCAGAATAAATATGACAACATATTCAACAGCTGCTTTTTAGCTATTATGAACATTATGAATAAAAAGGTGCAGTGCTGCCACCTGCTACAAACTGAATGTCATTTGAAAAACAACACATCTCCTGGAGATGTGTTGTTTCTCAAATGAACCAAAATTTTAACATCTCGTTTAGTTCCATGTGTCTGTATATTGGAGATGTGATGTTTTATGCGGAGTGGATGGTGGCTTGCTCTAACCAGTAAATTGGCATGGCAAACTCAGTTTTGAAAAAAAGTGGAGATGAGATGTTTCTCTAATGACTGATTCATTTATCTTCCAAAAGAACAATGATTCAAAACACTGCAACGTTCTGTAAAGAATGATGCCGTTACCGTGTGTCGCAGGAACTTCACACACAACCAGTCTCCGGATTTAAACCCCATGGAACACTTATGGGAAGAAATCGGTCGTGAACTGAAAAATTATGATACCAGCAGTAAAGATAAACTGAAAAGTGCCATTATGGACGTCTGGAACAAAATTACCTCAGAAACAACAAAAAAACTTGTGGGAGTCATGCCTAAACTAATGAGAGGTCATAAAAGCAAAAAGCAGGTTCAACTGACCATTGAATGATGAAACATGGTGGGGGAAATAGCATTTAATGAAATATTTTTCACCGTAAGGAGACTTTTTTTGCTTTATATTTGGCACATTTTTGTGTTGTGATTTATGCGTTAAATTGTATTAATATTTCTTGTTTAAATGCAATCGAAACCTTCTATGCAGTTATACTCATCTGTTTTTCCATTTTTATTTCTTCAATATTTATATTCTGCAAATAATAAAGCCATTTATTTCAGAGTAAGTGTGTACGGAAACTTGAAACTTTTTACTCTCTATATGGGTTACCTGATCATTACCTTAGAGCTCCGAATATTCTATTCTTGAAATATTCCTTTAAATAACTTTCATGCAACTATTTAAAAATGTACTTTACAAAACTGAAGTCGAGTTGACAGTTCAATGAGACAAATGTAAACAAACGTGAAACAGTATTTATTTTACAAATTAATTTGCTATTTAAAACTGTTATAATTTTGTTTGAATTATTTTTCATGTCGGAAACTTCCGTTGAAAAATTAATTCCATTTCACTTCCTCTTTTGACCAATCATTGTTACTTTCTCAAACGTTCAAAACATGACACTTGCACTTCAGCTGAAGTGCATGGTTGAGAGGAAATGTACATAATAACTTGTCTGATTTTCTGTACACAAATGTTCTTTTCCCTGTGATTGAGGCAACCTGCTAGTAGTAGGCGGCACAGGTCCTATTTCTTCCTGGGTGCATTTCCCTTTTCTGTACCAGTAAAACCTTTGTGTACTCGTATATACATTGCTTGACGTTATGTCTCGTGTTTGGTATGCAGCATAGCCAAGTATGGCCCTTGTACCGTTGAAACCCAACCAAATCCCGAGATTGATTTTCAGTTTTCCTTGTGTTTAATGACGAAAATGCTTCGAGTCACTACTTCGAACAGAATATTATCGACTTCATTAATTTTTCTACTGATAGTATTTCGATTTCAGTTCAAGTCGTATTGTGTTCCTACTTTGAATGAATGCTAATCATTTGAATAACTAAACTGTCTTTGTAGCTGAAGAATGCCAATCTTAATGGAAGCTGCTGCGAGACTCCTTCATTAGAAGAAATAAATTAAGGTCAAGTGGCAGCGCTGTCAGTACTCAAAAGCCATGGGTTCATTTTGAATTCATGGCTTTTATCCTGCCTTTTATAAGACCTAGGAAGTAAATATGTTGTAACATTAAAAAAAAATTGATTGATGGTTGTGCTGAATATTTGCTGTGGACAACTAATACGTTATAAATTTTTTCACAAGAGTATCAAACTTCTCGTTGGAAGAGATATCAACGCCTTTTTCGTCAGATGTCTAGAGCGATGGCAGCATCCCGGTGGGTGAGCAGTCACCTTCACATTTCTCTTTCACAACAGGTCAGAAAACTCAATATCTTAAAAAACAGTGCGATTAAACATTTTCATAAACTAAGTTTGTTTCAGATTTGTTTAGTTTCCACAAGGACTACTTCCTTTTGTTACCTAATGACTAACTATCCTGAATTCACAATAAAGGCTTTGAAGTACTTAGCTGTTTTTTCCACAACTTGTATAAAATTTCATTCCCCCAGCTCATGTACTGAGTGGCTAATTATGTGTTAAATTATTAAACCTCTTACGAAATGCGCGTGAACTATTATTTTTATGTGCATGAAGTATATTTTTATCTTTTATGGTGAGTATTTTATTAAAACGTATTTTTTGTACAACATAGAATGTCTGGATGCAAAAGCACCACGTAGGGCTCTTTCTCTGCATTGACACCACCCCCACTCGAACTTTGCGAAAGTATGTATGTTTTCCTTGCGTAATTTCTACCTTGAAAAAAATCTTTATTCATACATAATAATTTAAATAAATATGTTTTGTAAAGTTGATTAAAATCAAGCATTTTTAGGAGCCATGACTCAAATATATTTACACGAATGAAACTTTTGGTTGTTTTGCAATTTAATGGTTGTGACACCAACAATGTTATTGGTTCATGAAAAAAGTACATCACCATCATTTGACTTGCACAAAGCACACAGGTGTCAATTTCATGCTATTTGAAAGTAAAACATTTTTGAAATTAATTATTCTCAATATTGTCAAATGCTAATACCTTAATAGAAAAGTCATTTGACTTGAAGTGTAATTTTGAAAGTCGAGTGTAGAAAGAATTCTCATAACTACTTGTACAATTTCAGTTCCGCCCAATATTAACTTTTGTGTACAATTTAAAATTACAGGTGTATACCCATCCTCCAAAAAATGACTTTTGGGAGAATGCTGTAACAGAGCTCATGAAAAGGCAAGTACACAGAGACACTTCGAATGGTTTGTTGGGTCAATTCGTTGTAAGATGTTACAGATATTAATGAGAAAAAAGAAGAGGCAATTCTTGATATTATTTATTCTGTAGGAAATCCGGGCCGCTATAGCCCGGTTGGAAGAGTAACGGATGAGCAATAATGTGTTTGTATGTAATGCTGAAAATATATTTGCAAATGATCAAAATTGTGTCAATTTGTATTCTCTTCAGATATTGCAATTCTTTAACATTTTCATTTTGTTTGAGTGATACTATATGTTAATTGTAATTTGTAGTTCTAATTTCATGCATTGATTCCTAGAACTTTATAAAATAATACATTAGTTAATGTACATTAGTTAATAATATTGAAGATTATTGATGAAATTTAAATGCAAGTTCCTTTTATTTAATTTTTTATTGGTGACGTGATTTTTCTCAAACACTAATTTTTGATTTTATACAAAGATCGCAGGAATTTTATAAGTGATGCAAAAAAATTTTTTAAATGTGTTTGATTTTTAAATAAATTTATACAAAAAGTTGTAAACGCTGCTCATTTTAGAGAATACATTTCAGGATATTAAAGAGACGTAAGATTGAAAATAAACATACAAATTGTAATCTTTATTTCATATTTGAACCTCCTAAAGGATTATAAATAAAATTTCACAAAGAATATTCATACAAAATATATATATTTGTTATTCGAACCTTCAGGATTAATTGCATTTCAGGAGTAACCACACAAAGCATCTTTATCAAAACATCAAACAAAAAAATGATTTGATATTTCATCACTAAGTTTTTAAAGCGAATACATTTTTTCTTAAAAGTTGTATTTTGTGGCATGTGCAATAATAATAGAACTTGTTTTAAAATTTAAAGTCTTGACCTTCTGCCACTATGACAAAGAATATTCAATGTTCCAAAGTCTTGGTTGATCTTTTTAACATTCTTTCAATAATGGAAAAATTCCTCTTAAAATTTACTTTATTCTTACATGCCGATTTAAATTGAATACTTTCATTTAATTCTAATTTCATTACAAATTAATTTACAAGAGAAAACAGTGATATAAAACTGAAAAGCAAATTTTGCAGAACAGTTCTGAAGATATTAATTTGATTCTTTTTTATCTAGCGATCTCGCATAGTTGCCACTCCTTACAACTTAAAACACGTACTAGTAAAACAATTCAAATAATTGCAATGCTGAATACATTCAAGTTTTTCCAAAACTGCCAAATTATAATTGATTTTAGTATGGGTATTCAGCTGTTTTAGCATGAAACCTGACTAAAAATGTACACAAAGAAAATGTAAGTATTGTATTCATTAAGCTAAAATATAATGCATAAAATAGACACATTGTATTTAAATGTATGGAAAAAAATTTGCGATACTTGTATAAACACATACACAAAATCAGACAAAACGGGAAGACGGACAGACTAATGCAACCAAGTTCAGTCACTAAATGAATTTAAGTACTCACAGTATGCAAAGTTTCATGATAAGTTAACTATTAATTAAACTAAAGTTTTCATTGTTTGACTACTAATACCCATTACATAATCATCCACAAAATACCTAAAATGATGTACAAATTTCACGTACAAGAAGTGACTGAGTTCATTTGCCAAGTTACAGCATCAGGTCCACAAAAGCACTGTTTGAATTGTTCTCGGACATGTGCTGGCTCTCTGGCATCTAACAAACCTTGATTTTCCCCAGATGACCTCCACAGTCCATCGTTAATCACCCCATTCTCATCTTCATAATCTGAGTATGCAATAGGGCAATACTTTCTTTTTGCAAGAGGCAGCTTGTCATCCATTATTTTTAAATGATTGTGAAGACAAACTGCTGCCTTTGTAATACCTTGTACTGTCTCTAGTTTGGCATATATCGGTTTTCTGAAAATACGGAAACTGGAACTCATTATCCCTAAGGTATTGTCAATGAACCTTCGACAGCGAGACAGTCTGTAATTAAAACTCAACCGTTCCAATGGTAAATGTTTACCAGGATAGGGTCGCATTAAATTTTGCTTTAAGCGAAATGCCTCATCTGCAACAAAACATGAGGCAGTGTGTATTGGACTATCCCTTTTATTGCTATAGGATCTGAAATGTTCAGCTTCTGTAGCAATGCTTTTCCAAATTGGGAGGCCTGGAACAATCTGCCATCACTATTTCTGCCTGTCAACCAGAGTGAAGCGATACTGAGGATCGCAGACAGCCAGCAGCACAATGCTATGGGAACCCTTGTAATTATAAAACAAGGATCCAGATGAGTGAGGAGCCTGAAAATAAGATTGCATGGACATAAGTAATGCAATATTTGGTTTGGAACCACTTTTTCCATTGCATGAAATTTTCCAATCATACTGAAACAAGTATATTTTTTTCAAACTTAGATTTTCAATGATAGATTATAGACAAATCATTAGTAAAATTTGTAGTTTTAATTTCAAATATTAAATGTAAATAAGTAATGCTAAATATAATGTTGAAATATAACTTAGGTATGGGAAAGGATTTGAACTGAACAAGTGTTGAATATAAAAATACAAAATAAATGTTGGTATTTTTCTCTACGAATTGAGTATGCAAAATAAATGCAATTTTGCATTTATTTTGAAAATAGATTGTTCTGGATTATTTATGAATTGTAATAGTGTATCACAAACACAACAAATGACATTCCAATTATAAATCTGTATTGCACTGTTCTACTTATACTTGTTTTTTAATTTTGTAGCAAATCAAACCCAAGTAAGAGCTGGCAATGTAGAATCAAATGACCACACTAGTTGAGATAAATGTTTATATAAAAATATCAATGCTGAATTGCTAAAGATATAAAGGTTAATTTGCTCTTAATCAATTTCATATTGCAACCAAATTTTTAAGTCAAGCTTTAATTTCAAAGAGCTCTTGAGAACAAAAACAACTTAGTATAACTGAGCCAGCAGATTAACACAAATTCAACCATGATTTATTCTTTTTAGTCATTCAAATATTGAATTTTCATAAAGCATTTAAAATTAGTGGCTTTTGATTAATGATATAATTGAAAGAGAAAATGGGAACTTACTTTCATAAAATATGCTTTCCATCTAAAGCTCCTAGGCAATTAGGAAACTTCCATTGCTCATCCATCATAGCAGCGACTGCTGCCCATTGCTCCCGAGTAGGTGCAGACAATACCTGTGGCTGGAGAATCTCCCAAATTGCATTGCAGGCTTCTCTCACGATTAAGCTGATACTACTTTTCGAAACTCGAAAAAGATAGCTCAAACTGACCATTGAATCGCCACTGACAAGAAATCTAAAAACAAAAGCATTCAACGTTAACTACTTAATATAACCAACAATTTAGTTCAATTAAATACTTAATTCCAGCAATGGAATTTAAGAAGTATGGTACATTACAATGTTTATAGATATGGGTAGTTAAAACAAATTTCAAGATGAAACATTTTTACTAACCTCAAAGTGATGGCCAATCTCTCTTTAGGGAGTACCGGATTCTTGAAGAACGATGGTTTTTCTGAAGCGATTTCCCTATAATCGACAGGTCATCAAATTTTCGGGAGTCATCCGAAAAAAGTTGACGAAGGAATCCCGATCATTTAACCTCATCTCCTCTATCAAATTATCGCCCGCTCCTTGCCGATTTCGGATCCCCAAAATCGGCCTCACTCCCCAACACTTTTTCTGTCTCTTTTCAGAGATTTTCTTTGCCATAATAAGTAATAGTAGCGTATTACTTGAATCTGATGCGGAAGACGCTATTTTTTGCGAGTCAGTCAGCAATTAAGACGGTAGAAAAAAAAGCGCTCATAAAAAAAAGTACTGACAAGGATCAAGAAAGCGCGCGAAAAGTAAACACTCTCTCTATCTAGAGTGCATAACTGGAAGCTGATTATCGCGTACTTACGAAGCCCTCAGCGCAAGACTCTGAATACCTATCCGTTGCATTTGCATAGAGGCGGAGCCAAACGTATAGTGACACCGCAGAACTATAAACTCGGCCTTACACTGGCCCAAAGCTTGCGCAGCATCATAGAATTTCTACATATTGGGACTTATCGTGCTCAGTGCCTCTGCGCACTCGGTCCGAAGGTCATGTCAGGTAGACATCCTTTGTCTACACGACGCTATATTTATCTTCTGTATGTTTCTTCTAGTTCTGAAATCATAAGGCAAAACAGTTGTGACGCTGGAATTTTCATACATGTCCCTCGGTACTGTTCCGATTTTAAAGACATATTTATGTCAAAAATAACAAAATTCTCACCATGGGTTATCTTTTATATGCTGAACATGTTGTTCATTTAAATCTTATGTATGAAAATTTCTGTGCGCTTAACGAGATGGTTGGTTGTTTTAATAATGCAACATCAGACAGCTAAGCTGCGAATCAAACACTGATGAGTATGTTGATGAATTTGAAATGTCTGCGCATATATATTTCTGCGTAGAAAAAAAACGTATTTAAATTCGATTCAATTTTTGGCATCAGCCTTTGCCAACATAGATTCATTTAATGTGTCAGTTTTAGCACATGAACGGCTTTATCAGTGCGAACCAATCGATTCATCAATGTGGTATTCAAATAGTGTAGAAAGTACATAATTATAAGAGCACCAATCATGATGATAAACAAAATAACAGAAATTAATTTCGTTCAAGCTTTCATTGTATATGATCCAAATCATTATGCGCCCAAAACATTTTCTATTTAATATATAATATCAGGAATTCAAAATTTCAGACATTGTGCCCCATTTTAGTTAAAGTTGTCTTACATTAGGTTTCTCGTTGAGAGTTTAGTATGAACACCCATATACTAGAAAAAACATCTAACATTTATAATGTTAGTAATTAGACTTATTAAATGCTACTTGCAGAAAATCGGGAGCATTGACAATTTTGATGTCACTGGATAACAAATGAAATTTATGCGGAGGTCAACGCAAACCTACAGCATACTCGATGTGAAAGAGATTGCAACCTAAGTAAAAAATAGATGAGCTGTCAAGTTACTTGCTTTTCTTCAACCTGGAATCTACAGAACAAACAAGTTTTTCCAATTCGATAGGTAAACACTGTTAATGTTATATATTAAGTCCCCTGTCAACAAGATATACCATGGGATATGAAATTCGAATAATCAAGAATAAATTAAAAGACAGGTATAAATCTAGAGTGGCTGATAACACAACATAAAATGTGAGAAGTCCATTTGTGACATCCCTGCCTTTCCTCCCTCTAGAGCGGTGGCGGTTTTTAGATTATTGACAGGTCATAATTGCCTAGGCAAGCATTTGCATCGTTGGCATCTATGGTAGCCAGAAATGTATCCTATGCAGAGGGATGGCTGACATGGTCTGTGTCCTTTGCATCAACAGAGGAAAGCGCCTAGGCTCGATAACTTTTGAAGCAGCTGCAACTTCATCTTTTTCAAACTTTTTTTCTTTGTTCTATGCTCTAAGTTAGATGTATTTGTCTAAGTTAATAGATGTATTTGTCTAAGTTAATAGATGTATTTGTCTAAGTTAATAAATGACTAAGTTAATAGATGTATTTGTCTAAGTTAATAAATGACTAAGTTAATAGATGTATTTGTCTAAGTTAATAAATGACTAAGTTAATAGATGTATTTGTCTAAGTTAATAAATGTCTAGTGTGAGGATTCATTGATGGACCCCTCAATTATCCCTCCCAAAGGCAAACTCGCCGACAGGTCGTAAAAGAGCCGGACAATACATTTCCATCTCTCTGGCGCCAGACGGTCGGGACTTGGATCGAAGAGGACAAAAGGGGATTCGTTCCGAAAAGAGCCCAGGTGTTTAGGAGTGCACCTGCCAGGTGATTAAGTCCACCTGCTAGGTAATCAAGCCACCTGCGCTAAGTAGCTGATCCCATTTTACGTCAGAGAGTCTCTACCGAATCAGCAACCTCAAAAATGAGCAAAGTAAAAACGAACCAATTAAAAGTAAGAACCAATCAAGAACGAACGAATCGAGAACCACCAGCGAACAAAGGCTGGGAGGTTTCAAAAGGAAAAGCAGGGAGTCGAATCGTCAGTTCTTGCTTGTGATCTCGATCGATCAGCTTAACTCAGCGACCCTTTGTGCGGTCACTCCATAGGGAGAAAATATATTTTTTAAAGACGGTTCTCTCAACCTGAGAGGACGCGTTCTTGTAGCCGGCGTAGGCTGCCCATCTCGAGTCTTGTTTGTTTCCCGAGCTAGCGTCTTAGCTCAGTGACCCTTTGAGCGGTCAACCCCATTAAGGAGCTCTTAATAATTTGGAAGACGGTTCTCTCACCCTGAGAGGACGCGTTCTTGTAGCCTGGCGTAGGCTGCCTATCTCGAGTTCCTGCTTATTTCTCGTTCGAGACTTGAACCAGCGACCCCAGCGGAGCCGTGCCTGTCTTGTGCCGATCCGACGACCCCAGCGGAGCCGTGCCTGTCTTGTGCCGATCCGACGACCCCAGCGGAGCCGTGCCTGTCTTGTGCCGATCCGACGACCCCAGCGGAGCCGTGCTGTCTTGTACTGACCCGACGACCCCAGTGGAGCCGATCCCTGATTGTGCCGAACCGACGACCTGCGGAGAGTTCGGTACCGACTTCTCGTCCGGCAGTGAACCTGCCTTGTCCCGTCGTCCAGTGAGGATCCAGTGCTGATCTTGTGAAATCGTCACCCGACGAGTAGAGTTTCATCTAGAGACTGTTGAGATACCTTTCTCCAACTCAGAGACTTTCGTACGTCCTGAGATTTCGACACCCTGTCGCATCCAGTTAGCAGAGGCATAGAAATTCGTGAAAGTGTCGTGTAAATAGATTCTAATATAGTCAAGAAATTGTTTTAAATAAAATTATCGTTTGTTATTTAAGCCAGACTGTTCTCTGTAGATTTGAATCTACCACGCTACCCAGAGAATCACTACACTAGGTTAATAGATGTATTTATTTAAGTTAAAGATATTTTCGTCTAAATTAATAGATGTCTAGGCTGATAGATATATTTATTTAGGTTAAAGATGTATTTGTCTAATTTAAAAGATGTTTTTCTGTAGGTTAATATATATATTTGCTTAAGTTAATATAGATTTCGAGATTAATAGTTGTGTTTGAGAAAATTAATGTCTGTAGTTTGTCTAAGGAAAAATATCTAGGTTAATAGATGTATTTGTCTAAGTTAACCTGTCTGCAGTTTGTCTAAGATGTCTAGGTTAATAGATGTATTCGAATAGGTTTATAGATATAGTTGTTTAAGTTAACAGATGTCTAGGTTTTAATATATGTATTTATCGAAATTAATCTGTGTGTAGTTGTCTAAGTCAATATGCCTAAATTTTAATAGATGTATTTATCTAAGTTAATCTGGCGTATTAAGATAAGATTGTCTTAGTTAAGATATCTTGGTTAATATATATATATATATTTAAATTAATAGGTATTTTTGTCTAAGTTAATAGATGTATTTGCCTAAGTTACTCTGTCTAGTTCGTCTAAGTTAACAGATGTATCTGTATTAAGAGATGTCTAGGTTAATCAATGTATTTGTCTAAAGATAATAGATGTATTTGTTTAGTTAATAGATGCATTTGTCTAAATGCCTTTGCAATAAAAAACATTTAAGTCCACTTTTTCAAATGTTACAACTTTATTCAAAATATCTATTGATATTCGACAATAAAATATCGATAAACTTAACTTCTCAAGTATAAAAGTGGAGGGAGATACATAATTGGAATCTTTGCCGAAACTTGCCATAAGTACTGCTTTGACAATTTGGCGTGAACCGTCTTTTATAACGCACCGAATAAGTTACTTTTCTTCCAGGAGATATAATTACTTTCGAGCTGTTCCTGATTGACACCCCATCTGACGGGAAATATAACAAACCATCACCAAGCGTCACTTTTCCACAATAAAAACATGCATGAATATGAATTAATTATAGACACGTGAAAGGTTTTCCTATTTTTAATCAAAAGC
Source organism: Meta bourneti (assembly GCA_933210815.1). Lineage (NCBI taxonomy): Eukaryota > Metazoa > Arthropoda > Arachnida > Araneae > Tetragnathidae > Meta > Meta bourneti. The sequence continues at coordinate 59,135,843 of OW119932.1, read as the reverse complement.
CAACCAACCAATTCAAATAAACACTGGTAATGTTATTTCTAAGTCCACTTTTTCAATAATGCTTTTACTTTATTCAAAGATATGTATTGGTACTATAAAATCGATTTCCGTTACTCGGAATCTCGAAACTTGCTACCCCGTTGCTGTTTTGACACTATGGTCTGAAGCGTCCATTATAACGTCCCGCAACATGTTGTTTATATCGCGAGATATAACTCCCATTTTGGATTGACATCCCATTACAAACGGGAAGAATGACAAAAGCAAACCATCACCAGACGTACCTTTTCAATTTTAAAAATCTCCATGAATGTTAATCAACTATAAACGCGTGAAGTTTACCAAGTCTTAAATCAAAAGCCAAAGAAACACTTTTAATTTCGACAAATAAACATTGGCAATGTTACATTTTAAGCCCACTTTTTCAAATTATGTTACTACTTTATTCACACAAAGAGAGATATTGATAAACTTTTCTTCTTAAGTATAAGACGGGATGGAAGCATACTCGGAATCTGTCGAAACTTGTCACCCCGTTGCTGTTTTGACACTATGGTGTGAAGCGTCCATTATAACGCCCCGCAACACGTTATTTATATCGCGAGATATAACTCCCTTTCTTGATTGACACCCCATTACAGACGAGAAGTATAACAATAACAAACCATCACCAGGCGTCACTTTTCAATAATAAAAACATGCACGGAGGGGCGACAGTGTCAAACGCCCGCCATTAACCTTGACCCGACCTCTTCGATTCGCTTCACTTTACGTGCATTCGGTGGCAAACGATAGTCGATATACGACATCGAATTATTATTTATACTGCCTTCTCTCGCCGCCGACTTTTCATTCCAAAGTTCGAACAAAAGGCGAATAGTGCGTGCTGTCCGCGGAGTGTATAATTACGATTTTTTTTCATTCGAAGCGAAGTGAATGGGATGGGGGTTTCTACGGCGTGAGAAAAATGTCAGAAGGCCTGCAGTGAGGTAATGCTATCTTGTCAATAATGCAAGAAGCCGTCACAGAAGTAATGTTGGGTCCGAGGGGTTCGCTTATTGGTCGATATTTTGGCTGGGGCTCCGCCCTCTGCGGGATATAGTTGTGGTTTTGTCTCTGTGGCAACGGCTGTGCCCTTCCCGACTGGGCGGAATATTATTTATCTAATAACTTTTATCTCCATTTGTCAAGTGATGAATACCTGAAGAGTTGTGAATTTTAAAGAGAATAAATATTCTGTGATAAGATTTTTGTAGCTCGTTTAATTTGAATGGAAATGAATTTTTATGAATCGTTCATTGGCGACGTGTTTTTTAATATAATGCGGGCCGCGGCAGCTCAGTTCGTAGAGTCGTGGATCAGCAACGGGAGGATCGAGAGTTGGAGACTCGATCCAGTCAGACACCATCGTATACGCGGGATCTGGTGCACATTAAATCTGCTTTTGCGTGTGGCAGCCTTCTAACACGCTTTCACCTCTATTCAAAATTAACTGACCAAAGGTAGATTGCGTTCTCGCGGAAGCCGCACTATAATTGGCCCTGAAACCCTCGCCTACCCTTTTGCTTTCTCTTTATCCCTCAATGTGTTGTATGTCTTGTGCTTTGCCAAATATGGCTTTTGCACCAGAAAACAACCAACCCATTGCCAAATTTTCTTTCTCTATTCGCTCTCTTATTTTAAATAGACTTTATCTCTTTGAATTCATTATGCATAATGTCTATCATACAACATAATGGAGCTGTAAGTTTATATAGTATCTATCATACTACATAAAATAGACTGACAAAAGGCCGATTGCCTTCTCATGGAAGCCCCACTATAATCTGCCCTGAAAAGGAGTCACTGGCCGTTAGATAAGTGAAACATTATGGTAGGTTGTCACTATGGACAGTTCTTTACAAATTTTCTTTCTCTATTCGCGTTCTTATCTAATAGACTTGATCTTCTTTGAATGCATTGTGTATAATGTCTATCGCACTATATAAACTTACAGCTCCATTACGTATGCCTATCATCTATATACTATATAAAGCAGAGTTGGCGTCTGTCTGTTCTCTATACACCGTATGACCCATCCACACCAGATTTCGTACACTTATTCTGTAGAACCCTGTGGGTAAAGTAGGATACATATAAATATACAGAATTGCTGGAAAAATTTGTTTTCAAAAAATTATACATAGGGCCGTGGTAAGCCCAGTTGGAAGAGTAACGGATTGGCAACCAGAAGGTTGCGAGTTCGAAACTAGGTTCAGCCAAAGACCGTCGTCTACTCGGGGGCTGGTGTACGTTAAATCGCTCGTGGCCTCAAATGTCCTCACGTTGGCGTGGTGTGGAAGTTTGGAGTGTCAGTTCAGATATTGCCTCGTCATCTGACCGTGGTTCAGAATTACGTGGTGTTGTCCTCGGATCTTTCCTTTCTGGATTGATCCCGGACTGGAGCCCGCTGTGTTGCTCCAGTGCGACGTTAATTAACTACTTACCTACCTTATTTTCTATTCGAAATTATATGTATAAGTAGGATTTTACTAGTTTCTCGCATTCTTTTTGTATTGAAATGGGAGCAAATATTTATTTCCTGTAGAGAAATTATAATATGAATCAAGCTGATAGAGGAGGTAGATAAGTGGATTTCAAAATCTAATTATGTGCCCTTAGGTTTTTTTTAACTGAAAATTACTTTATTCTAGAATGCCTCCGAAAAAACGAAAATTCATTGGAAAAAATAAATCTCAAATCCAAGATTGTAAAATTATTAAGACAAGCTGAGGTTTCGCAACATGAATCACGATTTGAAACCGAAAAGGGCATTCTCAGTTAAGGTCTGCGAAATCAACTAAGTCCGTCCACAAGACCTATTACGACATGGTCAGTCAGGGTCTGCCCACAACAACGGGAAGATTGACTTCAAGCAGACCGATTATGACATGATCAGTCAAGGTGTACCAAAAAACATCTCGATTCCAGGAAGATCGACTTCAAGAAGACCGATTAAGACATTCTCAGTCAAAGTCCGACGAAACAGCCCAACGACGTGGAGATTAACTTCAAGACCACCGATTACATTCTCAGCCAAGGTTCGACGAAACAACCCAGCGCCTCGGAGACCGACTTCAAGAAGGCACGCTGAGTCAAGAGCTGCCGAAACATCTACCAACGTGAAGATCGAATTGAAAGGAAGCATGCGATATGTCCAATCAGTTCAAAGGTTTTTGTGGTCCGATTTTAAGTTAGAGGCATTTAAGTAATAAAATTGGAAAAATGGATTCAATCTATTCATTGTCAGGCTAAAAATTTAAAACTGGAACACCTGGAATGTGTTGCTCTAACGGAATAAGTCAAATTGTCTCCTTTAAATCAGCCCCCGTCTCGCTGCTTTCATACATATCAAGAAATACTTCAGAATCAAAACATCTATATATACTTCAAAGCAGAGTTAGCGTCTGTGTTCTCTAAACCGTTTGACCAATCCACACCAAATTTGGTACACATATTTTTTAGAACCCTGCGGGTAACGTAGGCTCCATATTAATTCCCGTTTTCTTTAACCTAGGTGTGCAGACGGGGCTAAAAACAATTCGAAATTGCTATAGGAATAACATTGAGCATAAAACGATTTCGGTACGCAACTCAGTTTGTTTTACCAGTATTGATCGAAAAACATTTTTTCCAAAACATTATAGGGGCCGCGGTAGTCCGGTTGGTATTGGTATTTTCAATTAACGTCACACTGGAGCTATTGGTGCTATTACCTTTATTGTGCTTAGTTTAATTTCTTTTTTTGCCTCATCTACTAGTCTTGTTGTTTTACATTTTTCTTTCACTAGTCTCATTGTCTGTATTTATATTACGTATTTCAATTTTTATTTACTAGTCTCTCAACTTTCAATTATTTAACTTAAGTCTTTATGTTTTTTGACTTGTCTCTTTGAATTTTAATTATTTTGTTAATTTTATCTTTTTATGTTTGTATTTTGCTAAATGTAAGACCTCTTTTTTTCAAAACTTTTATCATGAGTTTTACTAGTGGTTCTTCAAAAAAAGAACACATCAGAAAACCTTGATGATCTGATTCAAATTTTCTCTGATAATGACCTAAAAAGTACTAATATATTATCCTTAAAGCAAGCCGTTAAATCGATTATTACTTTGTATAAAACCAAAGCGAAATCGCAGGTTAAATCAGCTCCTTTTCAGGAAAATTTGATTATTCACTTGCAAAATATTACGGAAATTGGTCTTAATCTTGCTAGAAAAATTGAACATCAAGAAATTTTACTAAAAGAAAAAGAAAACGATAATGATAAGCTATGGGAAACCATAAATGTTTATGAAAAAAAGTCAGCTGAACCAGAAGCAGAAGAACTTAAAGAAAGGATAGTTGAACTGAAAACTAGATTGAATGATTGTAATGAAGAACTGGTTTCCTGCAAGGAATTACTGGAGAAAGAAAAAGACAGAGTGAAAGTTACTGAAAGAATGGGTAATAACTATGAACGTGAAGAACAAAAGAAACTGGTAGAACTGGCAATGATGAGAACTAAAGATCTGGAAAATTTCAACATCGAACGCATTCAATTTCTAGAGACAATGAGTAATAAAAATTTGTGAAATTGCTAGACTTCAGGGAATCCTAGAGGAAAGAGAAAAGACAAATACCATCCTTGTCAAATCTTTTGAAGAAAACCATAGGAATTCCCTGAAGGTTATCATGGAACTAAAATCGAGATCCTCAGATGATGATGGAAACTACAATAATAAACTAGAGGAAGTTGCTAAAGAACTTCATGAGTTGAAAACAATGACTAAACCAACCTACGCGCAAAAATTAATGAGCAGACAACCTTTTGCTCACTCTCAGGATATTAAGGAGATGAATAAAAATTCCTCTAAATTTACAATTTTAGCTAAACCAAAAAAGCCTGGTGAGTTTGTTAGAAATAAAGATATATTACAGAACGCAGTAGGTGACATAAAACAGAGAATTGTACAGATGAGAAGAATCAAGGATGGGGGTGTTGCTGTTGATCTTCCTTCACAGGAGGAGGCTGACTCCCTCCTTGAACTCTTTAGAGAGAAGACTGATATTGGGAAAAAATTCACCTTTGAAAAACCCAAGAAATTAAGACCAAGAATTATTATGATCGGAATTAATGACAAACTAGATGACAAAGATATTATGAAGACAATTATGGAAAAAAATGAATTCATTGGCAATTGCAAAGAAGACGAATTTAAACTTGACTTTAAAATTAAGACAGACAGGGGATTCCACTGGGTTGCTACAATGGCCCCGACTTTATTTCATTCCATGATGGAAGAAGGGTATCTTTTTATAGGTTTTCAGAGAATTAGAATAGATGAATTCAGGAGTGTAAGACAGTGCACTGGGTGTGGACAGTTTGGACATAGCAAAGCCCGGTGCGCTGTCAAGCCAGTATGATTGAATTGTGATCATGACATCAAAGTATGTAAATAAAAAACTCAATGTATAAATTGTAGGTTATCCAACCACAGATATAACATCAAATATAATGAGGGACACGAATATCGATCCAAGCTATGCCCAAATTACAAAAGGCAGCTGTCTCTATTACGAGCAAACACTGATTATAGTTGCCCATAATGGACAATTCCTTAAAATTTCTACATATAAACGTTAACCATTCTTTTCCCTCTCACAGTCACGCCTTGGTCACTGCAGATCAAATTAAAGCTGATTTTCTTCTAATTCAGGATCCTTATATAGTGAAAAATAAACCTCTTTTGGCCTCGCCAGGTTATAGGCAGCCTCCAAAAAAAGTAATAGTCTCTTAATTTGCACTAATAAAAATCTAAATTTTAATTTATTTTATGTCACTGATAATACGGTTTTTGCAGAGGTCACGGTGCAGGCGACTACTCTGATATTAGGGAGTCTATACTTCCCTCCTCATGACGACATTAACATCCTTGTCGCAGAGCTTGATAATCTCAATTTTCATCGAGACAGAGTTCTCATCATGGGAGACTTCAATTCCCGTTCTCCAATTTGGGGATACGGGTTTGAAGATATCAGAGGAAAACGTGTACTGGATCTATGTAACACTCTTTATTTGAATATCTTAAATATTCCTGATCGGGGTCCAACCTTTGTTGCCCACTCTGGAAAGGGATGGCCTGATTTAACTTTGATTAGTTCTGATATTACTAACCTGGCGAGTAACTGGACTGTTTTGGACTTAGACTCCTGCAGTGATCAAAGATACGTTACTGTGGATCTTTCAATTGATTTTAACACTATTACTAACAAACTTGGGTTCTTCAGGACGAAATTCGGACTGGGGAAGTTCCCGAGTCTTTTTAAAAATTATTCTTCATATTTTTCTTCTTTAGTTTCAAATACTAACACCACCAGTGGGATTGATTTCTTTTTTGACGAACTTTCAAAAGTAGTTATAATTTTAGCAAACAAAACTTCAAAGAAAACTAGAAAACATAATTTTTCTAAGGTCCACTGGTGGACTAGGGATTTAGCCTCCAAGCGTAATAGACTGACTGCTCTCTATAAACTTTTAAAGACTTCCGAATCTGAGCTTGAAAGGTGGGACCGTGGAGTGCGTTACAGACAATATAGAGCTTATTACAAGAAATTAATATCCACTGCAAAAATAGAGTCGTGGAAGGTGCACTGCTCTGAGCTATCCAGAAAATTTGATAACACTTTTAAATTTGTCTTTCATAAAAACAAAAATAGTAACTTAAATCTTTTTTGTCCTCTTCAACCGAATCTTTCTCAGAAAGATAAAGTTAATATTTTGATGGATAAATTTTTCTGACAGTAGTGCTTGTCCACCGAACTTGGATAATATAGAAATTAACAACTTAAAATGGATATGGATTTTACTATTTCCAGGGAAGATTTGGATAGAGTACTGGGTTCTTTAAAGAATGGCAAGGCACCGGGACCAGACCGAATAGACTACGCAATTTGGAAATTTGTAATTAACAGCGAAATAGATATTTTACTGCCTGTTCTTAATAACTGTTTTAAATTGTCCTATTTTCCAAAGGGCTTCAGGGGGAGAGTGTCCGATTTATCCTGAAACCAGGAAAGGATCCCTCCTCCTGTGAGGCTTATCGACCGGTATGCCTGCTATTTACAATGGGAAAAATTTTAGAACGACTCTTTTTACTCAAATTTAATAAATGGATATTTGAAAATGACATTTTAGATGACAGGCAATATGGGTTTAGGGAGCAGCGGTCTTGTGAGGAGGCAGTCCTTAAAATAGTAAACAAAATTAAAAGTTATAAAGGAATTGTACATTCTGCCCTCATTACCCTGGATATAAAGTCCGCTTTTGACAGCATGGACTGGTTACTGCTGGTGGATATTCTTAACAAATATAGAGTGCCCGGCAATTTTATATCTTTTATTATATCCTATTTCAAAAACCGTTATATTTTATATAATGATGGTGAACAGAATGTTAAGAGAACAATTATTAGAGGTTGTCCACAGCGGTCGGTGCTGGCGCCGACCCTGTGGAACATCTATTTCAACAAAGTCTTGGAATTGAACTCGAACTTGATTTATGTACAGGCCTTTGCGGACGACCTTGCGTTGATAACGACGGGTCTGACGCGAAGGATTTTGGAAAGCAATACAAAGAGAGCCTTGGTTGAGATATCGGACTGTTTAACAGTTTTAAAACTTACCTTATCCACTAGTAAGTGCCAGTCTGTTATCTTTGCTAGAGATAAAAGACTACGCAGGAATCCAATATTTCGAATTCAGGGCGAAACGATAAAAATTAAAAATGCTTTAAGGTTCCTGGGGATAATAATAGATGGAGGGCTCACGTGGAGCGAGCATATTGCAACTTTACAATCTAAGTGTCTTTCGTTTGGGGATCACTAGCACAAGTTAGAGGGGGGGCTGGGAAGTCAGTGCCCAGCTTTTAAAAACTTGGTATAGTGTAGTAATATAAAAAGTAATTACTTATGGAGCAGGGGTTTGGGGAGGGCAACTTAATAAGGCCCAAGAGAAAAAACTATCAGTTATCCAAAGACCTTTCCTCTTGAGGATTACTGGAGCGTATAGAACCTCCCCCACTGTTACCTTGAATGTTATTTGTGGGATCCCTCCGCTCCACCTGACCCTGAAGTCTTTATTTAAAAAATTTCATGTTGTCAAAATGCGGCAGCCCGATCCCTTACTACAGCTATCGCCGGTTGATATTGATTACAATACCAAACAATAAATGCAAATTCGAAGACGCTTATTCAAAAATTCCCACCAACTATTCAAAATTCGGACTTTGATATACGTATACACCGACGGTTCTGGCATCGATGACGGAGTCGGAGCGGCGGTGTGTATATTCAATGGTCAAAACTTGATCGAAGCTCAAAGATTTAAACTCAAAAATTATAACTCAGTCTTCCAGGCGGAATTAGCCGCCATATATTTGGCCATAAAATGGGCGATCAAGAATAATAAAAGAGTTAACATTTTTAGCGATAGCCTCAGTTCTATTCAGGCTTTTTATTCTATTTCAAACAAATCTTCATATCTTCTTAAAATTAAAAACGAAATAAATAACAATAAACTTATTGGCCTAAGTTGGGTTCGGGCTCATGAGGGCAATATGGGTAACGAGACAGCTGACCTTAATGCCAAGCGGGCGGCGGTTGATGGTTTGAATTTGGACGTACCGATGCCTGTATCTTTTTTAAGAAAAAACTTAAACAGTATGTTCTTGAACAATGGCAGATGTTTTACACAGAATCAAATAGGGGAGCCAGATTCAGAGAATTTATACCAAATGTGTCTAATAAATTATTGACTGTAGATCGCCGCATAATTTGGTATTTGATTGGACATGGCCCATTTGTGGCATATTTAAACAGGTTCGGATTAAGAAACTCTGACTTATGCATTTGTGGGGAGGTGGGTGATGCTGATCATTACCTCTTCGGCTGCCCTATAACCATGGATTTTCATATAGTAAAACCATCTTTAGACAAAAAAATTGAATGGTGTACTAGTATTTTATAAAATATTATATCACAATTTAGAATCTTCAGATGTGTTTCGGCTGCCGGGGAGGTGGCGAATCGGGTCCCCACGCCCGAAGATTAAATTATTGTAATAGGCTATTGATTTGAGTTCAGTCTAATTTTAGTTTTAAAAAATATTTAAATTTTGGACTTTGACTTTAACAAATTGACTCTGTACTTATGAATAAATTTCTTTGTATTCATAATTATATGGCATATTTTAAATAACGACTGATTTGTGGGTATTTTGTTGTGCTGAGCACCTACCTTGTTTTTGCTCATCTACATTGTATATATTTATTCTTATGTGTTTGTACTTAGTATTCTTATTATTTACTTCATTGTTAAAAAGAAAAAGAGAAAAAATTTGTTTATAGGCCGTGTTGGCCAAACTTTCCTGTAAATATAAAAATTTCAAAAAATAATAAATGGTGGTGCCTGACGGTGTTCGGGATCGCAAGTGCCCACATGGGGGATGGGGGGGTGGTTTTCCTTGGTCCTCTTTCCGTGCTGGGGGTCGTTTCTTCCCCCTCCTCTCATTAAATACTCTAAACCGTTTAGGTGAGTAGGGAGGAGGAGGGTCTATAATCCGTTGCTCTTCCAACTGGGCTACCGCGGCCCTAAAACTTTTGGAGTTATTTTACATGCCATGTTTTATGGTTTCAGTATAAGCGTAAATATATTTGATAAATGGTGCAAGGAATTTACTCAATTACATAGATTTCTCAACTTACTCCTAAGAAAAGATGAAATCGCTGTCCCAAAAGAACAATGATGCAAGTACAAAATATTGAATGAATTGAATTGAATGTGCCACTTGTCTTTGAAATGATTAATCTTTCCAATGGGACAAGGGCAGAAATGTAGTAACAATCAGCTCCGCTAGAGAGCATTGCATCATTGTTCAAATCTCAACTTTCTAATCATCCTTTATAAGTGATAGTTGTGACTCAGATTTCGATGCGGGTGGTTGGATTTTCGGTGCAAGAACGACGCAAGTGTTGTTTAAGACGATTGTATAATTGTGTTGAATTTGACTGGAGCAACGACGTGAGTTTATATTGAGTTATTGTTGATCTGAACTCTGTCCGTTTCATAAATTTTTTTACTATATTAATAAAAGCGTCAACACATATGTTGTAAAAAATATTATAAATAAAGAAAAAATTTTTCTATTGTTAGTGACTTAGTGTTGAATATTTCATTGCAAGTTTTAGGAGAACTACGAAGCAACGACAAAAATGTGTATAAATTATGTCAATATTCAAAATACATCTGCATGAGTGGCATCATTTAAAAGTAATATAAATATGATATTACTAACCCCACTTTCGTTCCCATCAAAATTGTTCACATGTTGTAATTAATATTAATCATGAACGGTATTAATTTTCGTTTTCGGAATAAATAAATGAATTCCACTTACGTCATTGTTTTCCCAGAACGGCGAATTGCCCTTTCTGTTAGAAACTAAATAACTTTCGGAAGACAACATTCTTTTTCGTGGTTCATACTGCAGAAATCCTCAAGGTAGGTTTCACCGGATTTCTCTTAAAACCATTCTATTTTACGAGGGTCCCTCGCCTTGTAGCCAATTAGCAGCTGTCAGATAAAGATTTTAAGCAGCGCTACATATTTTGTGTTTATATCCATTCGATGAGAATTAAGTCTCTTGAGATTGGCAGCGATTCGAAATGTTCTGTTGTTTTTGTAATGGCTCCGAAGGCGTAAGAACTTCGTGCACATGTTCTTTGGAAAATAAAGCTTACGAAAAAGCAGGAACGGGGCATGTTTCATGTCATATCTAACAGCAGCCAAGGCCAGAATTGATTATATAGTTACCCAAGCTTATTTGTACACGTTCCATCTCGTGGACTAGGACAAATGCCTTGTTTACTCAATGGAAGATGAGACATAGGGGAACATTTTATTTTCCTGCACCGGAGAGAACCTTTAGAGGACATTTAGTAAGATTGTGCATTTCACAATTTAGTGTTCCTGTTTTTGTCCAATTCCTATTTTATGACCATTGCATTTCATGTATATAGATTACATCGTGGAATTGGAGCTAGCTCTGGAATAAGAAAATAAAGTTGTATTGTATTGTTTCATATTAACCCTCTGTGGTTGCACACATAATTCCACCTTGCAATCTTCCTTGCATGACTTCTGATCAATTTTGAGCTTAACCTATAGAATCTTTCCAAAGGATTCTACTCTAAAGAATTAGCGATAGAATCTTCCTAAATGATTCTATTCTAAGGAAATGACTTCTTAGTTGGGGTGCAGCGACCACCTGAGGCCACTACGGATATAGGGAAGGCCCGGAGAGGTTTCGACTGAGGGTCTCATCAGCAATCTAAGAAAAGGACTAACAGAATCTTTCCAAAGGATTCTATTCTATAGAATGGGTCAATAGAATCGTTCCAAAGGATTCTATTCCAAATACAGGGTCAATAGAACGGTTATAAAGGATTTTATCCTAAGGAAAAGACCAATATAATCTTTGTAAAGGTTGAAAGAATGCATAGATTCTTTAGAAAGATGTGGCTATTTAGTCATTAAGTGTTGTGGGTAAAAACAACACTACACCTAAATCACGCGACGCTCGGAGGGTTAAAATAAGTTCAGAAATATACTGTTTTCTTGCTGGATTTAGAAAAGGGAGCAATTACAAGGAATTTAATTTTTTGGTCAGATAAGTCACTTCTACGTATGCATTTAAGCAATAAAGGGAACAAAACTCAATTATTAATGTGACACTGTTGCCACCCTATGCTATACAAAAGTAAAGCGAACTCTTTTTTTAGCATATTCCACTTTCAAGGAAACGTGAGGTTTAATATTATAATGAATCTTAAACAGTCTCCATGGCTCATAATAGACTGTTTCACTATCACCGCTTATAATTTCATTTTATTAACAATCACGAATATTCGTGATGTTTCCGAATCAGCACAAGGACTGCATACCCCGACCGTAAAACGTATTTGTATGCAAATTTCCCCTCGTGTCCGATATTAAACTCGGGAAAACTTATTCCAAGATACTCTCTCGTGATAGTGTAGAAGGATAATGTAATTAAAACTTTTGAGGCCAGAATGGTCCTTATATGAGTACTCGCTTAAGTTATTGAGTATCGCACTCACGAAGTTAATGGTTCGTGTTGGAATGAGGTTCTTAGAAGATTAAATAAATTAGGAAGCTACCTTCCGTGTCCTTCATGGGTGTTGATTGCGAGTCACACAATCAGATCATTTGCGTTACTTGACACTTTGAAGTTTTTTAATACTGATTATTTTCTAACTGTATTCATGATGGTATTTATTAGTGAGGTGAATTCTTGATCATGATTCAACTTAAGCCATACATACCAAAATAATCGTTTATTATAATTAAAAGAAACATTCATACTTGGTTTATTCATTTTTCAGCACATATTGCTTCATATTCTGTAAGGGAAGAAATGAAAGTAAATACGAAACCGCAAACAACTGCTATTTTCAATTTAATTAAAGAATTTATGTTAGAGTATGAATCTACATGGAAGTGGATTGAGCGTTAAGCCTCCAAATGGTTTCGACTAGATACCTCGTCCATCAGGAAGTTTCTCAATGACAAGATATCCCGTTCATCAAGTTCTTGTCGGTTTCGTTAAAGACGAGATACATCAACAAAACTGCCCTATTACTCCAAGGGAATTGAAGATCCAAATAGGGAAAGTTTTTGCATCATAGTCTGGTCACTACAAGGAAGTTTTGGGAAACGAAGATAAACCACCAGAAGGGTTAATATTGTACGCAATTTCATATTCTGTAGATTCAATGTTCCAGTTTTTAGCCAGAACTTGCTGACAAATGCTCCAAAAGCAGCTTCCATTCCATTGCAGCAAGCCATCCTTCTCAGTGACGTCAAAATGGCCACAGAGGAGTTTATCAACTCCTTGTGGGAAAAGTCATGGAAGCTGCAAGTCAGCAATAAATTACATTCCATTAAACCATTAATAAATCAGTAGTTAATTGGTCCAATACGAAGGACCGATGTCAAACTGTTTCAATGAATTAAGCGAAGCCCCATATGTAATTTATGCTCAACCTTTCTAACTGTTCAATATATTTCGATTGCCTATCCTGTTTTTAATCATCATAGTTTGAGATTTTTTAAAAGTACAATTTTAAAATTATAATATTTGATTGGGAAACAATCTTTCCGCATTTTCACATACCTTTGTTTCTTAAAATCGCATCTAATGTTCTTTTAAATTTACCATGACTCATAAGTCTACTTTTTGTAAACATTTTATACATGTCAAATTTGTGCGTCTGGCTCAATCTTTATACGCAAGATTTTTCATTTTAGCCTTTAACTTTACTCTGGTTTCTATTGTTTAATTTTATTATCTTGCTTTTCTCGTAGAGCTTGTCCGTTTTAGGACCACACACCATGAAACCCAAAATCCAATCCTACTTGCACTAAATGTCAATAACTGGTTTTACATTTTGAAGTAAACAATACTAATTATGGGATGCCGAACTGATTCCGAGTATTTGTTTCCAATACTAGTCGTAATGGCCATTAGTGTCTAAATACTATTCGTATATCCATCGGTAAATATCGTCGTGCCAAAGCAAACTCAACTCAAAAATAATGCATGGGCCATCGTAATGCATTTCTCCAGCTGGGCACGTGGCCCACGCCATCTTCCGTGACCGTAACTGTTGCACAAAACTCCGCAGTCCTGTTACGGGTTACCCGCCATTTGCATTTCGATGCCGAAATGGCTCCTTAATGGTCTCGATGCATTAGCACTCAAAAGTTCATTTGAAGTCCGTCACATACTCATTGCCGTGCTGTCCACTAGAACTAAAAGCAAGTGCCGAGTAAGCATTCCTATGTAAGAATCAAAACTATTTTTGCCTCCAAGGCAAGTTTGCCCCCAAAGTGACTTGATAATCGTTCTGCGTTACTTAAAAGAAAAGGAACTGGTTTCAGGATATTATGCGTTGGGCGTTGTAGTTTTTCCGTTTGTGTGGAAGTATTTGTTGGTTTTCTGAACATGCGTGTCTTCGCGCACGAACCTCCTCTACTTGTGTCAATCTCAGGTTTCCTTTTCTCTTTGAATGGTTTACTGAATGCATTTTATACACATTTAGTAATGCAATAAGATTGCTCCATGTTTTGAACAGTTGTCATTTCAGTAAGAATTAAACAGAAAGCAGTGTAAAGCTAAAAATGAAGAATCTTCCTTATAAGAATTGAGCCAGACACAAACTTAATTTACATGCATAAAGTTTTTGAAAAGTAATCTTACGAGTCAAGCTACAGTTAAAAAAAACAATGGCATGTAAAAAAGTGTAAATATTTGAAAGGAGATGTTCCCGAATCAAATCTTGTGAGTGTGTGTGTGAATTTAAAATTGTACTTTAAAAAATATCTAGGACGATGATTAAAAACAGGCTAGACAATCAAAATGTAATATACAGTTAAATGGGTTGAGCATAAGTTACATAAGGGGTGTCACTTAATCGTAGGAATAGTAACAAACAGTTGACAGTTTGGACAGTCGGGACAATAACTCATAGTGACAGTTTGACATTGGTCCTTTTCATTGGAGTAATTCCCCACTGATGGATTAATGGAATGTAAGTTATTGATGACCTTGTAGATTTCATATTTCTACCACGAGGAATTGATCAACACCGTTGTGGACATCTTACGGTCAGTAAAAGGGAATGCTTGCTGAAACGGAAGTTTCTTTGGTGGCACTGTAGCAAGCCCTTTATGTTTGATTCTGGACTCAAAGCAAAATATCAAAGCTCCTGCTTTCTAAGATATGCTATACAATAGCGATATCCGATACAAGATGGCAAGTGATTTTCCAACTGTAGTAAATGCTATACTCTAACTGTTGTAAAACCCTCATGCAATCAGTGACACGCAGCACCTCCGGTGGTTGTCAGAAGATATCTACTGAAGGATTCAATAAATGGGCACCGCTTCAGCTGTATATACGGAACAGGATGAGGGCTGTAACTATAGGTGGTCTTAAATCAGATAATTTTGATGTTCATATTTTCTAAAATTCCAATGATTAAAAATTTGCAGTACTTTAACTCATTTAAGTGGCAGAAACTGAGATTTTGCCATTGTTGAAAATCAGTCAAAAGAACATCATATTTGGATACCCAAAGAATCTGTCTTGCAAGGCAAATGTTTCCTACCCTGGTCTAGTTTGAAAAAAAAATAATTTTTCACTTATGAAACATGCTACAAGAAAAGAATTACTTTCTGATCAGAAAATTTTTTAATATGGCAAATATAGTACACCTTGAAAGCTCCAAATGATATACACATGATGCCTTTTTACAATGCTGGAAATGAGTCAAAACACACGTAGTGATAGGACACATGAACTTCCATGTCTCATGTATTATATTTAGCTCTACAATAACTATCAGATTTCAAATATTCATTATTTGCATATTACTCCACGATAACATCTATTTACTAACGATTCTAAGAACAAACTTTTAATAAAAATTAATACCAACTTTTTATGATTTATCTGAAGTTTTATTCAGTACATTTTCTAGCAACTAGCTTCGGTCATTTTCTACAAGTCATCAAAACTCACTAAAATAATCGTTTATGATGGATGTCATGATGTAACCGATGCTTGCAAATGTAACCTTGTTACAATTTTTTGACAAGAATTTTTTTCTTTTGTAGCGCCATTTAAGATGCAACAAAAGTGTAATATAATCTCCTGAAACATGCTTAGAAGACGATATGGATATTGATTTATCTCTACGTTTTGCATCACTATGTCGTTTATGTAGTAGTAAGGCAATATGAAAAGTCTAATGTTTCCATTCAGTCATTTTCTCTATGTCAAAACTTGACTACATAACAGTCGTTTGTGGTAGTTATTTATCAGATGCATGTTGCAAATTTAACATTATTGAAACATTTTGGTAAACAATTACGGTAGATTCTTTAGTTGCGCCATCTATCACACAGTAAAAGCGTCGACAAGCGCGTCTATTCAATAAATACGCTTAGAAGGCAACATAGAAATAAACTCCTAATTTTCTTTCCTATCCTTGCGTTTTACACCCCTCATTATCATTTCTGGAACAGGTAGGCAATATGGAAGGTTAAATCTTTTCCATACAGTCATTTCCTGCACGTCACAAATTGTCTGACTGTAGCACAGTAGTAAAACATGGCTGTCATTCATCGGATGCATGCTGCAAATGTATCTAAATACATTTGAGAGAACCATATGACGGCAGATTCACTTTAAGATTCGTTTCTTCGAGGAGCCATATATAGCACAATAAAAGCGTAACGTAACCTCTTTGCATTAAGTTTGAAAGGCGATATGGATAGATTTATCCCTACGTTTTACACCACTCGCTGTGTCGTTTCTGCAGCAGCAACTGCCGCAGGGATTGAGCCTCCTCTCTGAGAGTTGTGACCTGCGCTCTCAATATGGCGTTCTCTTTCTCGAGGAAGCAGGCCCGCAAGGCTATCTCGTCCTCCCGGGCCTTCCGCGCGTCTCGTGACTTCTTGGCCGCCATGTTGTTCCGCTTCCGCCTTTCGAAGTAACGGTCGTCCTTCTGTTCATCAGGGATAGGCCTCTTCTCGCTTCTGGGACGGCGGGGCAGGGTAGAGGCAAGGGCCCTCGAAATCACGGGCGAAGCTATGGGAGAACAAATGTAAAATAATATTGATATGCATAAATTTCATAGATAAATATTCTGTGCTATGGAGCTCGTCTCCATGCTTGCAGTTTGTCCGTTTTTTGGACATTGCGCCATAAAAACCAAACATCCACTCTTCAAATTGTCAACTGCATTGATTTTACCTGGCAACGACATTCAAATATTGCCACAAAGAATGTTACCAAGTAGCACAACCACGTATTTAAGATGAGTTGATAATCGATAGGTACTCAAATGACGCACTCAGATGTCAATGGCATGCAACCCTTTTCTCCCTGTCTTCTTTATGTGTGTATGAGCATCACAACCCCGAGTGATCTGTCCTACCTTCTGTTTTACCTTGTCTACCCTTCTACTTTTTTGCTTTCTTTCCTACTTCGTTGTTGTCTGTGTTTAGCTTAGCTTGGCCAAATATGGCCCTTGCGTCATAAAACCCAAAACCAACCCTGCCATATTTACGCTGTTTTCATCTCCAGTGAGACGAACAGTTCAATTAGTGAACAATGGTTGCATTGAGGTTTTTTTTATGGTGTAAGGGCTATATTGGTATCTTATCGCCTCGTTTGTCGATATAACATCTTATGACAGGGCAGATGTGTCAATGCACATTTCTATAGAGTGCCGACAAAAATGGAGAAATCACCGAAAGCAGACCAATCAGACGATGAATCAATGGATGGTCGCCTTTTCCCTTCCCGTGGACCAATCAATATGATGAATGTTCGTTTCCTCGGGGCAGATGAAAGTAGTCTAAGGGTCACGTTACTACTAGTTTTGGTCACATGATCCTCCACCCTAAGTAGTCTAAGGGCCACCATTACTCATTCTTCTTTTATCCTCTATGGACGTACTTTGGCATATTATTCGAATGCATTGCAGCATGTTGCTTACAGAATAAATCATTAATTTACAAATCTAATAGATGTATACCATACATATAATTCCATAGGTTCGGCGTGCACATATGTGAGCTATTCAAATACCTAAAACTCGGTTCACATTTTGGACAGAAAATGTCGAGAAACCAGGCCAGACAGATACTCTTGCAGTGCATGCCAACTGAGGAATCTGTAAATAATGAATCAAGTGCTTAAGATTCCAACCTCGTCGGACGACTGATGCAAGCTCTTCAGGTTCGTGATGTAAGTTAGTTATGCGTTATGACGGCGCAGGCAGAATTACTCTTCCTTCTGGTAACACACTTTTATGTCTTGTACGTGCTTCGTTTTTAGGATGCAGCTTAAAAGGGTTGTACACGCAGATGTTGGTGTGGCTTTGCGTGGGTTGCAGTCGCGGGCTTAATATTTCTTGAGGTATTTGTGATAAATATGAGAGGCTTTTTCTGTCAAGTTAAATGGGTAGGTGCCGCTAGTGTTTCGGTGGTGAAACGTGTTTCCTGTAAGTATTCCGAACGTGACGTCAATTGACTTGTTTTTCCGACACGGTTTCAGTACTTCCCCAACAAAAAATTCAAAGAATGAATTCCGAATCGATGTATGATAAATAGGCACAGGATTTTTAAGTGCCAAAAATCTCAAATTAGGTTTTTTAAACCTATGTTTTGGGATTTGTTTTGTTTTAAAACTCTTTTAGGGTATTATAGGTTTTAATAAAAGTATCACTTTAGATTATTAGACGAATTTATAGAAATTTATTGCAATATCTTGGAGAATTATCTACCACTGCAGTTAACTTAATTACACAGTGCTGTTTTAAATTGAAACAGCACCCATTAAAAATTACTTCTTTACATATTGAAGTTATCTGTTTATACGTGTACTTAATTAGCCTTCTTAAAGCAAAAAGTAACCAAAGAGTGACAAAAAAAACATTCCACGCGTTAAACTAAACTCGAAATCAAAGCAATTTGTTTCAACCCTGTCTTACAATGCTAGATAAACTTCCTATAATTACGTCAGATGGCAATCTTCACGATAGGCCAAAGACAATTTTTCAGTGCTAACCATAGTCACAATGCAAAACGTCTATAACAATTGCAATTTTTCTGGCAAAAACTCGTTTTATCACGGGAAATCGAAACTTGTGCACTTTGGTGAGTTCTAAGGACAAGTGACCTATTTAATCGAGTAAAAATTTAGATTCAACATCTAAAATAAATAGAAGACGAGTTGGTTGGTTTTCAGGGGTTTTATGGCGTAAGATTCAATAACGGACAAGGGCCGTGGTAGTTCGTTTGGACGTTCGTAACGGATTAGTAACCGTAGTGTTGCGAGTTCGTCGTGTACAAAGGGGGCTGATGCACGTTAAATCTGTAGTGGCCTCAAATGTCCTCACGTTGGCGTGGAAGTTTGGAGAGTGGGGTGCCAGCTCAGGTGTGACCTCGTCATCTGACTCTTCAAAATTACGAGGCACTCAGATCTTTCCCTTCGGGTTTGATCCCGGACCGTCTCCAATAGCCCTTTGTGTTGTTTCAGAGAGTGCGACGTTAATTAAATACCTACCTACCAATAATGGACAAGCTGCACCAAACAGATTAATGTAAAATTATCAGCAGCATAATTAAACATTGCATCAAGGTTTCAACAGCAGTTCAAGGAACAGCGCTAGAGAACCAGCGCTGTTCCTCTGAAGTGGTGAAAAGTTAATAGTTACTAAAAGTTCCTTTTTACAATGTTTATCTTTATGGGAACAAAACTCAATTTCATATTTGCATGCAATCGCATGCAGAGATAAACACTCAGGGGTAAAGGATATTGCAATCTTCAGAATAAACAACTTTAGAGTATTGAAGAAAGCATGCAACAAAAGAGCACATGTCAAGGGATAAAATTCATCTAAGAAATTTCGTTGCCCATCCACCTAGGATTGTTCTTCACTTTTTCATGACAAAAGTGATGCATAAGCTTTTTTTATTTTGGAGTCCGGAATTCTTGCCTGGTCTAACTAGCTGACTTTTAGTAAAGAAATTAGCTTAAAGCAGCAGACCTTTTTCTAGAGAAATACACCCAGGGAGGAATCGAACCTGCAACGCTTCCATGAGATAGGAACTAGCACCCTTGGACTCACAAACTAATATATTATATATTGTATTGAACCGTTAAAACCATAGGTAGGTATTTAATTAACTTCGCACTGGAGCAACCCAACGGGCTATTGGCGATGGTACAGGATCAATCCCAAAGGGAAAGATCCGAAGACAACACCACGTAATTTTGAACCACAGTTAGATGACCGAGGTATCACCTGAGCTGGCACCCCACTTTCCAAACTTCTACACCACGCCAACGTGAGGACATTTGAGGCCACCACAGATTTAATGTGCAACAACCCCCTTTGTACTCGACGGCCTTTGGTTGGATAGACGGATAGACCGGAGGGTTGCTAATCCGTTACTCATCCAACTGGGCTACCGTGGCCCATTAGAACCATAGAGGAAATAGAAAAGTAGTGAGGAATGGTAACCTTTTCATTTGCCGGAGGATCATGTGACCAAAACTAATAATAACATGATTCTTAGACTTCTTTCGTCTGTTGGTAGGAAATAATCATTTATCATCTGAATGGTCCACGGAACGGAAAAAGACGATCATCCATTAATTGACCATCTGATTGGTTCAGTGATTGATCATCTGATAGAAATAGACTTTGGTGATTTCTCCACTTTTGTGTCGAAACTCTAGAAATACGGATTCACACACGTACCCTATCATTGCATGTTACATCGCCAAACGAGGCGATAAGATACCAAATCGGCCAAAACAAGTTAGTTTTTCACAGAGAAGTCAAGTGACTACTAGTCGACATGTTGGTCAGTCTTTTTTGAAGCTCCTCTCAAAGCAATACTCAGTCTGCTTATATTTCACGTCTATGAGGCAGTTCTGGTAGTTCGGTACTTGAATTAATGTCGCACTGGAGCCACACAACGGGCTATTGGAGACTGTCCGGGATCAATCCCGAAAGTAAAGATCAGGAGGATAACACCTCGTAATTTTGAGCCTAGGTCAGATGACGAGTCAACACCTGAGTTGGTACTTCACTCTCCAAGCTAGCAGCTATAGAATCACGAAATAAAGTTTTGCATTGTATTGAACCGTCAGAACCTCAGTAACAGTGGCAAATAAAATCACTTTTCCCTTCCTATACTTTTCACTGTAGATGATCTCGAGGCACAATAGGCGCGTGTGAGTGTTTGCCCTCTAATTCTGATATCATGTCCCTAATTCATGGCTCGTTGCCGAGTCGGTGCATTCGCAAAGAGAGATCAAACAGTGAGACACAGCAGCAGTCGTAACAAAGCGCAGCATAAAAAAGCGTAACTCCGGGCCATAATAAGCCGATGCCCTGGTACTTTTCGTTGCTGTGATTACAGGACGAGGGGGGGTTGTCACGTGTGATTACAGGTGACACGCGCCCCGCTGCGGGTCACGCATCGGGACACGGGGGTCAGTCACGCGAGGAAGTGGTCCGAATCCCCCTCTTCACGCTTGGATGCCAGGGGTAAATAATGCCTCTTCGGATGGTTAGTGTGGGATCAGTTGCATATTGAGTTGAATGTAAATAAGAGATATTAATATACGCGCGGTGGTTATATAATTAACAGGTGTTCAGGGCTCTGCGTAGATAGATGAACCACATTCATCTTAGATCTATATATTTTCTGTGGTTTTCAAAAATATACATACAATGAAAACGTGAAAAGGAAAGAAATCAAAATATTCTTATCGAGTTATTTATAGGCGAGTAGATCGGTTGGAAGAGTAACGGATTAGCAACCGGAGGGTTGCGAGTTCGTAAATCGATTCAAAGACCGTCGTGTACACTAGGACTGGTTTAGATCTATCGTGGTTTCAGATGTCCTCACGTTCGCGTGGTGTGGAAGTTTGGAGAGTGGTGCCAGCTCAGATGTCCTCGTCATCTGACCGTTTAAGATAACTCCGATATGTGTAATTTTTGGGTGACGGATTTAACTTGCATTTGGGTCGAAGTAAAATCTTCACGTTCGGTTTGGTTTGTTTACATTCAAAAACCCCTCTTATATCATTTATAGTGCGACTCCGATAAGAACGCAATCGACCATGGGTCAGTCAATTTTCGAATATGGAAGAGGGGTGCCATACGCAAAAGCATGAAGGGCGATAGCCATGGTTTAAGTACCCCTTCGCCAAGTCATTTCCACTGCTATCGCTTTCTACACCGAACTATAAACTTTGAACACGAATCCACGGAAAAGACGCCAATAGTGGAAGAGGTTTGTTTACGTTCCAACCTAAATATCCTAATTTAAAGAGTAGACTCGTTCAAAATAACGTAACTCGATTGCCAACCCACTGAAGCTGGACTAAAAGGTGGCAATCGGGTTATATTCAGGGGAATAGTTGAATTAATGTCGTATTGGTGCAACACAACAAGCTATTCCGAAGGGCAAGATCCCTTTTTAATTTTAAGTTGATATCCGTTTTTTTTAATTCAATCTTATATATACCTCATATTAACTATTTTTACGCATACCATAAAAATTTGTTTATCCTAATTATTAAGTCAGTGCTTTATGTAGTGTTTTATAGTGTAGTGTTATATAAATTTTACAAATTTATTAAAGATTAAGAAATTTAGACCAAGACTCGAGTTAATTTAAATTTGATTAAAAAATCTACATTTAAAAATATTTAATTTTGATATTAAAATTCCACTTTGGGTTTTTCACTTAAAAACTTATTTTATACTTTATCAAAAAAACTTTTTCTCTTAATCAAATCTTATAAATTTACCAACACAAAATTGTACAGTTAGTATAAAATAAAAATAAATAATTGTTAAAATAACAAGAGTTGCACCAACCATATTTTGTAATAAATACTATAATTTTATAACAAGTTTAATAATTCCATTCGAAGGTAAGAGTTTGAGCGACAAATCCAGTTTTTACTAACTGCACAATTTTGTGTTGGTAAATTTATAAGATTTGATTAAGCGAAAAAGTTTTTTTGATAAAGCATAAAATAAGTTTTTAAGTGAAAAACCAAAGAGGAATTTTAATATCAAAATTAAATTTTTTTTAAATGTGGATTTTTTAATCAAATTTTCTGTAAAAGTTGCTTTTTTGCGTAATTAAGTTGTGTGTGGGAAAAACTATAGACGAATCGAAGTGTCTAGGTCAGCTGCTTGAAACTGAGTACTTGGGTACTGAATTTTTTTTTTTAAACAGAGCAACTGATTCCATTGGATTTCTGTACAAGTTGCTTTTTTGCGTAATTAATCTGTGTGAGGGAAAACTTACAGATGAATCGAAGTGTCTAGACTATAGCGGCTCCGAAACTGAGTACTAGGATACTGAGCATTTTTTGGTTAGACATTGGGAAAATGCTTTTGATTTGTTTCAGCAACAGATTGATCATTAACAATTTATAGCTAACGGCACCGAACAATAAAATTAGAACAAGCCAGTTATGTAAGCGTTTTGTGTACTTTCCAACCTATCACCTAATTTAAAGACCATATCATTAACCATATTTTATAATAAATTCAATAAGATTGTGAATCTAGATATAAGAGAGTAGGTTTAAAAGTGTATTTCTAGGCAATAGCACGCTTAAATTTTATTTTGAACTCTCTAGCAAATATTAAATTAATAACAAATCCATAAAATAAAAATAATTTGATAATCTATAAATCAAGTTTCATAATTCTATTCGAATGGAAGAGTTTGAGCAACAATTCTAGTTGTTTTCTGTACAAGTTGCTTTTTCGCTTAGTTACGTTATATGCGGGAAAGCACAGTCGAATCGAAGTGTCTAGGTCAGCTGCTCGAAACTGAGTACTTAGGTACTGAAATTTTTTTTTGTTTAAACATTGTCGAAACGAATATAACCTTGGGTAACAGACTGCTCATATGCAATTTATAACAATATTTTTTCATAAGAAGGTAATCGCATAATTTTTCGCTTGGGAACGTTCTTTACAACACCGAAAATATAGAAGGAAAATTAAATTGTCATTTAAAACACAAATTAACAAAAATTTCTCCCTTAGGGTAACACTATGGAATTATATTAACGTAATTTAAACACGAGCATCGAATATTTTCTGTTTGCTTACCAAGAATGTTTCAGTTATTGCAACTCTAAATACAAAATTTTAAATCATTCCATAATTATATTCGAAGGTAAGAGGTTAGAACAACTAATTCCTAACTGGTTTTCTGTACAAGTTGCTTTTTTTACATAATTAAGATGTGTGGGGGAAAAATTACAGGCGAATCGAAGTGTCTAGACCAGCGGCTCCGAAACTGTGAGTACTAGGGTACTGAAAATATTTGTTTAAATATTTGCGGAACGCATATATTTTCGGGAACAGATTGATATTAACAATTCATAGCAATGGTCTGTCTTTTGAATCCTATTTCCAAAGTGTTGATCTAACAGCGATTTTAAACCTGTTTCTTTTACATAAACTTCTTACATAAGATTCTGCGGCACACCAAAAACTATATTTTTGCATATCTGACAAAAAATAAGAATAATTTTGATTGATTTACAAAATACTAATACTTATCTACCCTTCTTGCTGTTAAACTATTTTTGAAACATTTTATTAATGATACTTTGTAATTAAAAACCAATACTCAAAATTAAATGGTGTTTTTGGTTTGCAAGCATCAAAAACATGAAACCGTTACTTAGAATTAGGAGTTTAATGGTCACTTGTATATGTGCAAATATGTAATGCAAAATATGCACTTATCTTAAAGTGAATTGGCAGTGATGGATTTGCTCGGATGATCGGTCGGGGAAAATGTACGAATTTATCGGACAGGTAGGAAGAGACTTTTGAACTGTTATAAAAGTAAAATATGCGATTTTGAACAACTTGACGCCGTTATTTGTTGATGAGTTTAGCAACAGTAATTCAAGAAAATTATACATTTCGATTGTCATCTTGAGAAAAAGGTTTTACGTTTTGGTCAGTTGAATTGTGTGATTCAATATTAACAAAATACATTACAAAATTGATCTAAATTAGATTTTAAGTCCAGGCAGATACATGAAGTGATAATCATTTCTGAGAAATTGCCATGATCTATACTTTTGAACTAAAGATGTAGCTGATATACGCCCTTATTTATCAATAGAGTAGGATTGGCTGGTTTTTTATAGTACAAGGTCCGATAGCGGACAAGCTGCACTAAACGCAAGTAAATCTGCGAAACATTTGAATAAATATTTTGGAAATGCTTGACTTTAACGGTGCAAGGACCAAGCATAGCCAAGCTGCGCCAAACGTAGGAGTTTTTATGGTAATATTTTCAATTCAAGTCATAAATAGAAATTATCATTGGTAATATCAGAGGATATAATAGGATGTAAGGAAATAGACTTTTGAAAATCGGCAAATATTGGGTCTGGGTTATTACAAAAACATTGTTTTCAAAGAACGCCTTAGAAAACTCGTACTTGTCCATAGCGTTAAACAACTTACACCTACTTGGTCCTCGGAAAATGTGTTCTTGGATTCATATTTTGTGACTAAGCCAGATTGGAATAATTTTTTCTAACAAGGGATTTCTTCTCTCCTTGTGTAATCACTTAAATTTTATATAACAGGTTTAACAACCTTAAATTATTATTTAAATATATAATCTTGATGTTTGGCGCAGCTTTTCCACTTTTGGGCCTTCCACCATAAAACCCAACTAATTAACCAATTACAAACATTATTATCAAACATCCATTCCCATATTAATTCTCTGAGGGATTCACCAGCATATATCCGTTCTGCAATCTGCAGTCTTCCCTGAGTGGCGTCTAACCAGTTTTGACTTTCGGTACTAATAGTATAATATTTCCCAGGATTCTTTCAACCTATCAAGGCGGTTATTTATTCCACACAACGGGCTATTCGAGACTGTCCGGGATCAGTGCCGAAGGGAAACTCCTGAGCTGGCACCCCACTCTCGAAACTCCTACATCACGTCAACGTGAAGACATTCGAGGCCATGAAATTTAACGTGTACGACGGCCTTTGGTTGGATTGTCTCGAACACATATAAGAGTTCGAGATGCTAGGGAAATGCATAATGTTGCTAAATCAACACGGAAAAGAACGAAATTCTGCTGAGTCTGATTCAACAGCATAAATTCTGAAAACAGTCTGATTACTGAAGGCGAAGAGGAATCTGGAAGATAGCAATCAGCGAAAAAGAGAAATGTGAACGAACGTCAAAATTTTCAAACCTCAAAAAATACCGAAACGCCTTTGACAGTGAGAGATGCAATTGAAGTGGACGTTCAGACACTAATTGTGTTAACACGACTGAACTTTTTGCCATGCACTTTATTGGAAATAAGAATTAACACCAGTAAGGAAACATTTGAAAGATGAAACAAAATTCCGTTTTATATTTTTGGCTAATTTTATTTAATTTGGTTGGTTGTTTTGGGTTTTATGGCGCAAAGTCCAAAAGCGGACAAGCTGCGCCAAACACAAAAGAGAGCGTAACGAAGTTAGTAGATAAAACTTTAAGATTGATTTTCTATCCAACAATAAATGGTAGTTAAAAATCCTACACTCAAAATACATTAAATATGAAAATAAATATTGAAACGAGACAATAAAACAGAACAATGAGTTTATCATCGTCATCAATATAAAAATAGAGAATGCTAGTAAAAAGTTTTGATTTATTTTATTTGAACGTATGGAATATGCATATATCTATGTTTATATCCACTAAATGAAAGATATAACTAAGGTATGTAATGCGAGTAACGACACTGCCATCACACACGCGCACGCGCACGCGCACACACACACACACACACACACCCACACACCCACACACACACCCACACCCACACACACACACACAATAGATATTAGTAATTAAGAAACTTCAGAGCAGATGCTACGAGTCTGCTGTATAATTAATTCCCTTCAGGGTATATTAACGAATCGCCATTTTAGTCCTTGTACATTTCTACACAGCCCCTCAAACTTCGTTGTTGCTTGATATTTGTATAACATGCCCTATGGCTCCATAACCTGCGTTCATTGCGTGACAAGGGAATAGAAAATCAGTGACCAGGGGTTGAAAGTGATATGTATATGAGCCACTCTCGCTTTTTTTCGTTCTATTTTAACTGTAGCTGGCGAGAAGTTAAAAGGTATTTCCTGTATGTAATATTTATTGGCTGATTATGCTCGTTTGATGCGGTAAATTGTAACTGTTGCGAGTCATAGTGCGCCGTTCGTATGGATCTTTTCACTATAGGTCTGATATATATATACATATATATACACATACATATATATACACATACATATATATACACATACATATACATATATACACATATATATACATATACATATACACCATATATATGTATATATAATAAGTAAAGCTACCTTAAGAATAGATCTAATCATCTAAAGTGGCAATATTATTGTTATTTTGCTTCACCTTTTTGTTCTTGTTATTACATGTATTTTGTTTTTATTTGGGTTCTCTTATTTGATTTTTAGTGATGGTCTATGTATGTATACATAGACCATACATATATGCATATATACATACTTATACATACACACAAAAGATTAAGTACATATATTAACAATATTAGGATTTTTAATATCGGAAATATCCGTTTTAAAGACGGATGAAAAGTTGACCTTATTGAATTTTTTAAATATTCATTATACAAGGTTCGGTCAATATCATAAGGCGCTTGTTGATTTACTTCTCTATTTAGGTTTTGTGCTGTTAAATGGTATCCCTTTTTGAATTTCTCGATAAGCATATTTTTTTGTTAAAAATGCATGTAAATTAATATCATAAGTAGACATTTTTAAAGACAAATGAAGATCTTGACTTTTTAATTTTTAAAATGTCCATTACAATGTTCAGTCGATATCCTTATCTTAAAGGGCTTGTTAATTGTTGATTTAATTGCTTATTAATATTTCTTTTGTACCCTGGAATTATTTGTATTTGGAATCCCTCCGAGCACCCCTTTTTATTGTTAGGTATCAAAGTTTATATTGTACTTAATTCGGTCATGATTTCGGGGCATCTTGTCCGTTTTTGGACACTGCGCAATTAAACCCAACAAACCACCCAAGCGCTTTTGAAAATTGAAGTTTTTTAAAAAAGTTTTGTGGTCTTTTCTGGATAAGAATATTTTCTGTTGAAACAGCGCTGTTGTTTTATAATTTACGAAGATTTGTCACGTAATATGTAACGTTTTGATAAGAGATCCTCGCAAAGTAAATTAAATTTTCAAAATGAGACTCGCAGGTTATTCCTTTCACTATTTGGTGAAAAATCCTAAATTTGTAACAAGGCATAAATGAAAATAAGTATATCTTAGAATTCGTAGGGTTTTACACTTTAACATTTATATCGAAGGAAAATTACAGCAAAGAAAAAGTGTTAATATTAGTACTAATCGAAGTCTTCCAAAGCAAAAATATAGCTGTTCTAAAAGAACGTACTCCGAAGGGTAGGTTAGTTTTTATGGCGCAGATCTGTACAAGCGGTGCTTTCCCCTCTTCGAGTAAATGGGCATATATACATACTCCAGGAAAGTTTTTACTGATACAAACAGTTAATTTGCTCGGCGTAGTTACAGGAATCGAACCCGCGTCTCCTGTAGATTGCAGACTGCTAGAGCAGTAGGCAAACCAGATATACGTCGGATCCTTAATGAAAAGGCAGGTTGTTCAATTTACGTCGCACTGGAGCAACAGAGCAGGCTATTGGTTACGATCCGAGATGAATACCGTAGGGACAGATCCGAGGACAACGTCACGTACTTTTGAAACACGGTCAGATGACGAGATAAACACCTGAACTGGAATCCCATTCTCCAAACTTCCGCGCCAACGTGATGTAGAAGTTTAGAGAGTGGGATACGCGGTCCTAGACCAGTTGGATGAGTAGCGGATTAGCAACCGGAGGGTTGCGAGTTCGAAACTAGATCCAATCAAAGATCATCATGAGCGTGGGGTTTGGTGCATGTTAAATCTGTTGTGGTCTCATATATCACGTTGGCGAGGTGTGGAAGTTTGGAAAGTGGGGTGACAGCTCACACAGGTATTTATCTCGTCATCTGACCGTGTTTCAAAAGTACGTGACGTTGTCCTCGGATCTTTCCCTTCGGGATTGATCCCGTACCGTCAGCAATAGCCTGTTGTGTTGCTCCAGTGAGAGGTGAATTCACCTACCCCCTCCAAATGGGCTACCGCGACCCCTCGAATTATAGAATTTTGGTATGGGGTAGTT
The DNA here is from genome assembly GCA_933210815.1 of Meta bourneti. Lineage (NCBI taxonomy): Eukaryota > Metazoa > Arthropoda > Arachnida > Araneae > Tetragnathidae > Meta > Meta bourneti. The sequence goes on along the minus strand of OW119932.1, from coordinate 59,106,827 downwards.
GATTGATTGGTTTTTGGTAGTTGTCGGCGACGATAGGGTGGTCAAGTGTTGCAGCGTCGTGAACATGCACAAGATCAACACCAATGCGAGGAAACGAAAGGCAAGAGTTGCAAACTGTTTGTAGCAATGTCTGAAAGCAATTGTTTTTGAAGGAAAGTGGATCCCAAGACTCCTAATGAGAACCTTCTCTTTGTCTTGGAGGCCCATCAGGGAATCACATTGTCCACTTTGCAGTCGCACGATGCCAATGGAAAATAATATTTACAGGTTATGATGCACTGGATAAATTTTGTACATTTTTATTTTGACCACAGCACAAAGGATTCACTGTAATTGCACATGATATGAAAGATTTTGATGGATAATTTGTATTGCGCTGGATGCAAGAACCAAGAATGAGCCCGAAGGTGTTAAATTAATGTCAGTTCAATGGTGTTAAATTAATGTTAGTTCCGCAAAATACTCTAGAAATTTCACTTTTGGAATCTCAACTTCCTACCTATGACACTGAGTAAATACCAAAAACTTTTGGAAAATAGTTTAGAAGGGTTATTTTCCCCATATGTTTAATCGACCGTAAGCATGCATTTTTTTTACAAGTTAGCAATGCAAAAAAAGAATGTGTATCAAATCAAACTCTTTGTCTCGGCATTTCAGAGAGCATCAGAACGATATAGGAGAATTACCTGCATTGCATTATTACAGTACATCATGATGTTTGCAGAACGTGGAAATTCCTTACGTGGTATATGAAAAAGAAAGAGAATTCTCTGACTTTCTAAAGGAAATGTTGACGTACTGTCGGTATGTAAAAATTTTCAAACTGAAATATTGCACGGAGTGTCCTAAAAGTTCCTGTACTGACGATTCATGAATTTATTATACAAAAACAACAAACTTTAAAACAATTATTTTTATGCTAATGGTGAAAAGCACTTTTAACATAACATAGGAAAAAAATTTGAACTCACATTTATAATAAATGTTCAAAATGTCCCCCCTTTCTTGGAGGCAAAGCTGAAGTCGTTTGCGCATATTTCAAGATGCTGGGAGTGACTTCTTGTATCCTTTGAGTAATGGCAATTTTAAGATCATCTATTGTTTGGGGATTATCTTCATAAACTTTGTTCTTTAAATATCCCCACAGAAAAAAGTCAGGGATCGAAAAAAGTATCGGTGGAGACGGAGAAACCATAAATTTACGTATGACAGACCCACTACATACCTATTGTAAGAAAGAGCTTGCAAGCGATTAAAATAGAAATACGACTGACCTCAGGGGATTTTGTACTGTTTGAAAGGGAAGCTGATAGTAGTGTTGCATTTCAGAATGAGGTAATCGCTATAAATAGTGCAGCACTAAATGGAAATATCCATTTCTATTTTAATTTATTGATAAAGAAACATAACTGTTCCGTATGTTTTTGTACTAAACATTTTGTAGAACATCATGCTTCTCAATCGGAAATCATGTTTGAATTATTATAGAAGTGCAAATTATCAAAAAGGTTATGGAGGTTAGTTGTTTGTTTGAGGTATTTAGGAGCAAAGTCCAAAGACAGTTGGTTGGGTTTAATGGCACAAGGTCCAAAAACGGACAAACGCAAGGTAAAACAATAAAATCGTATGGATAATAGCAAAATTATCAAAATCAGAATCGAAATTAAGGTCATAAGCAATGGCTGAATTGAGCATTATTAAGGAAAAGTCCTCAAGAAAATAGTAAACAAATTGGTTGGCTGGAGTTTTATGGTACTAGGGCCATATTTGTACTGCGCCAAACAAGGTTTGTTTAATGTACGTTGTTAAGTATTGTCGTAATATATGAAGTAAAAGCTCAAATCTAAAAAAATCAAATTAAAGCAAAGCAAATTTAGAATCGAGACTGAAAGAAAGTCAAATTATAAAATCTAAATGTAGTTTATAAACCAATGTCGGTAATGAATAAAAATAAGTTTGTGTGGAATGGATCCATCAATAAGTCTATTAGGTTAGGGTTAAAAACTCTGAAACGGTTTAGTCTATGATTATTAAATTTAGGGCATTCTATTAAAATATGTTTTACGGATAAAATAGTGTTGCAAAATGAGCACGAAGGAGTAGGCTCTCTGTGTAGTAAATGTCTATGAGTAAAATATGCAAGTCCAATTCGAAGTCTAGTCAGTTTAACAGAATGATCTCTTTTTAAAATAGTTTTTTGAATCCTTTTATTGATGATTGAATGAAATAAAGTTTGTTTTGTATTTCCATGTCCCACATATTCTGCCACGATGTACATATTTACAGCTTCTTTTAAAATGGGATCAATATCATCTATGGATACATTAAAGTTAAGCTGCATAGTTGCCCCTTTGACCACCATGTCCGTTCTCTCGTTTCCCCGGATGCCAACATGTCCTGGGATCCAACAAAGTAATATCTCAAACTTATCTTCTTTTAGAAAAGTCGTCTTATTGCATTCAATATAAGTAGGTAGCTATTTGTGTTAAGGTTTTCTAGGACATCTATGCAGCTTTTAGAATCCGAGTACATTATCCATTTTTTATCATTAGATGTGGTTATCTTCGTTAAAGCTAAGATTATTGCGTATGTTTCAGGCGTAAAAACTGAACAGCAACCACTCAGTTTCCTGGCAATGGTTGCAATCTCTACAGCCGCAACATCAACATGATTTCCATTCTTAGATCCGTCTGTATAAACTGTATTGTATGATGAAAAATTTCGTCTGTTAAAATAAAAGTATTGTTGATAGATCTATCAACAATCCTTTATAGTAGTTGATAGATGTAGTAAGTGGTGTGTAAGTGACTTTGTCAGTTGGGTAAAGTCATGAATAACAGTTATATTTCTATCAATCCAAGGTGGAGGTGCGTTCTCTCTGTGAAATACTTCTAGGTTGTCTATTTAATGATGGTAAAATATCATGAACTCTAAAACCAAAGGAAGGAATGGACGAAGGTTTTAATGAATAGTAGCTTCCCAATTTGGGATTAGTTAAATTATTAAATAGTGGATGTGACGGGTTAGTTTTCATTTACATTCAAAATAGTATTTAAGACACTTTCTGGCGTCTAAGCTGTAAATTAGGCTCTCCGGTCATAATGTACTGACTCTGGACAGGCGATGTGCGAAAGGCCCCAGTGTAGACAAACTGTCTTGAGAATAAATGCCGATTTTAAAAAATTAAAATAAAATTAGTAAATATATGCATTTATGATATGTTGATCAACAATAAATGGTATTTTGAGAAGTGAAAGATATGAAGAAATAATATATACAGTTAAGAAAACCAATGAAATCCAAAGACGGAGAAACTGCGCCAAGCGCAAGATAAAATAATAAAAATGATCTAAAAATTAAAAATGTTAAAAGAAATTGTGTAACTAATCGAGCGCAAGGATTTTAAAGCAGTAAAATACAGAGTTCAGTAAATTCGCGATTAAAAAGTATTTTGAATAACATGATGCTGTTATTCAATATACTTTTGTACATGTTTCATCTGTGTACATCTTTGTACTTTTGAAAATGTTTCAAAATGTTCAAACATGGTATACATACCTTTTGGTACCATGGTTTCCATACCTTTTGGTATGAACATGTTCATACCAAAAGGTATGGAAACAGATGAAAAAGAAATTTAAAATAGAACAAGACATGAAGATAAAATTGTAGTATTAGAATATGAAACAATGATTTAAAACACGTTGACCAGCAACATGTTGCATAATATAAAATGTATGAAAATAATGAAGAAATAGAAAACTAAATGAGGTTTAAAAATCCAATATCTTTTGAAAAAGGAAGATTTGAATGGGGATTTTCCCCAATCAATTCTTGCAAGTTTAAATATGTGCTGTTTAAAAATTTCATTCGGTGACGATTAGAAACAAGGCATACAATTAAAATGCTGTGAACCGAGAGAGGAATCACACGTGTTACACATAGGTTATGGAGGAATAGGTGTTTCGCTGGCTGTTCCGTAAAGCTATGCCTTTCCTGTGGAATGGATCTAAAACGGGAAGAAAAGCCACTCTAAACACAGATACTCACGTAGAGAGTGATGTCTTGGAAAGTCATAATTTCAAAACAACAGCAGAACAAAGAAGCGGGTAAAAGAGCTATCAAAAGAGCACAATCTGTGGAAGTCAGGAAGTATAAAAGAAATATGTTTCCGAATCTTTCATTTCTTATAAAATCAGAAAGGCGCGTGGACGTTATATTTTTGACGGTAAAAAGAGAAATCATGAATTATTTTATGTAAGACAGTTAACGTTAAAATAAGGTGTGTAACCATACGTTGTAATTCAAAGATTTTTAAATTTTGAAGTAGGTTTCCATTACAAGGCAATTGAAATGAGTAAAATATTTTTCAAGTTTCAAATTATTTTGTATTGAAAGCTCCACGCAATAGTTAAGAAGCAACATCTATCATTCTAAATGGGCAAGTAGTTTCCATTTAGATACCGAACCTCTGAATTGACAAAAAAAAAGTGTCACAAAGAATCGATTGAAAACTGTATGCCAGTTGGTGTAAAGCGAATTAAAAAACTTTGTTGATCTTGGAATATCAGTTATAAAATATTCTAGATGTGGCCCCTTGGGCCATGAAATCCAATCCAACCAACCATCTAAGACTTGAACAGTTGCAAGTTTTTGTAGAAATTACAGTAGAACGAGGTTGTTTACTTTACAAGTTGAAGCTGTTCTTATGAAACTTTGCTATCTCTAAACTTTGTTGAAAACATTGATTCCCTTTCTTTAAAAAAAAGCTGAAAAATTATAAAAATTACAAGCAAAATAGTAAATGCTTTAAGTTAAGTAGGAGAGAAGATTAAATGCATAAAACCTAAATGATCAATTGGTTCTTTGGATTTTTTGGCGCTACGTCCAAAATTAGGACAAGCTGCGCCAAACGCGAGACAAAATAAAAACAATCGAAACAGGATAGGTATAAAAGGACTAAAAATGTATATGAATCTAATTAAATGTCACATTAAAATTTAAAACAAGTAGTCGAAACAATTAAAATTCAAAAAGGTTTAGTCAATTGTATAAAATAAGGAAACATGAAATTAAAATAAAAGATCACTATAACTACTTAGATATTTTTGATGCAGATGATCTGCAAAGTTGAAATAGTTGTTAAAAAAGTGTCGGCGATGATCATTAAAATCTGGACAATCGATTAAAATAAGCTGTATGGTAAACACACAGCCCCATATAGGAGTACTCCCAACAAATGCTTTTGACCCGCATGTTTTTTAATCAATTCATTAAAATTACATTTTTTCACTTATTTAATTTATTTTGTTAATTTAAGCAGCATGTTTCTGCTAAATTTTAATCATCCACATTCTTTTGGAAATATTTTATAGTTAGTCTGAGTTCTTTTAAAAATTTTATTCTGCCATAAAAATATTTAAAAATGGCATAATAAAATTTATGTATATGTTACGGTTAATGTGATCAATCGGTTTATGTTAATAATAACCGGCTAATATTAATGACCAAATAAAAAGCTTAAAGTGAAAAATTTATAAGAATTGATCACATGAACCTGTGATTATTAAATTCATCAGGCTTCATTGGCAATTATTAATGTTTATCCGTAAATGTAATCATTATGCATTATTACTCACATTGATCAAAAGACGTGGTTATTAATACTAACGTTATTTGCTACATAAACCGTAACATATACTCTGTATTTTTATATTGCGCGTATCCTTTTTTGAATCTTACGCCATAAAACTCAACATATCAATCAATCCTAACAAAAGATACATGTGAGTGAAACGTGTGTCAATAAGTAAGCCAGTTAAAACCACATCGGAATGTCTGATGTGTATGGAAAGCAACAATGAAATGTCTCTGAATGTGCGTGCGCCCTGGAGTTTGTTATGATGCTGTATGCTCCAATCTGAGCCACTCGTCCCACACAATGCCTCGGACATAAAACCAAGAGTATTCCTTTAACCCTCCAAGTATTTTGACGAGATATCTCGTCCAAGATCTGATCAGTTTTGCTTAGGACGAGATATCAATTCGAGACACAAAACTGTCCTATTACTCCAAGGAAGAATGAAGTTCCAAGTAGGAAAAACAAATTATTCCTTGTCCAGAACTGGTGACAGTTTGGAACAGATTTTTCAGTCTGGCGCCGCTACAAGGCAGTTTTCGAAGTGACGATAAACCACCAGGGGAGCTAATCCTTCTGGTGGCTGTCACGACGAGGTATCTTGTCATTAGAAGAAAACTGACCAGATCTTTATCACGTCATCCTAAAAAATCATCAATATCCCGATGACGAGATATCTCGAGCAAAATTGTACAGATCTTGATGGACGAGACATCTAGTCGAAACCACTTGAAGGTTGAAGATAAAACCCAGTTACCACGGCCAGAGAAAGTTGCAGAAAACAAAAATACTCACCTTCAATAGACGTCAAAGCAATGATAGGATCCACGAAGCTCCCGGTTCGATTCCTATGTCCGTTGAGGCCAGACGAGTTGTTTAGCACAGGGCTGTTGCTCAAGGACGGCGTACGGAAAGCAGGCTCCAATCTCCCGGGAGATCCACTGGGAAGGGGCTGGGATCCTTCAGGATTCGGATTCGCTGCGGAAGTTAGACCTGGACGAGCGGTTTCCTGCTTCGGGTTCTGCGGGGTCGACGACCACAGATGGGGCAACCACGGGACGGGCCAGAAAGGAGGGATGTCACGACCCATCAGGAAAGGGGATAGCGGTGTGGCTCCTGGCCAGAATCCTGCCTCCAGGAAAGGGAGGTAGCGAGATGGCATGTCTTGAGGGCCCATGCGGTTGCAGGGGTTTGGAGGTGCTTCTGGTTTGCTTGTTGAAGAGTCCATGCTGGAGGGTTTCGATCAGAAGTTAAATGAACACATTCTGGTTGGTATTGCGGGGTATTTTGTAACACATCTCAGAAAGTTTGAAAAGAATTTTCAACAAATGCACAACGATCTCTCATTTGCTTTCTTACAGACCGTACATGGTAGACATTCGGAAATGGTTTGATTTAAAACTTTGCTACATTGTTCATAAAATCAATGGTTCAATGTCTCTCAATTTGCTATTCCCTGTTGCATTGCAGCAGTTTCTTACTCAATTTTAAGCGTTTGTGGTTAAATTTGTACGTCTTTTTTAAGCATTTATAACATGCTTATCTACATGTTTTTGAAACGAGAATTTTACGTTTTTAAAAGATCATCTGTAGTTGTATGATTCAAAACGCTGTAACAATATCCAATTCTACATAATTTTATGCTTTTGACTTATATTCTAATATTTTCGATACATTTCAAACGCAGATAGAAAGATTTTACCAAGTTTAAATTGAAATTTTGAATGAACAGATTTAATTAAATTTCGATATTCTTGAAGAATGCACATTCGTAAAATTTCATGAAAAATTCGTTCATTAGTTCCGGGTTCGTGGAGAGTTAGGTTACCAATTAAATTAACTAAAAGAATCACGATTTAGCAATTTTCAATGGCAGAAAGCTTAAGGTAAAATTCCGATTGTCAAGTTCCAAATAAATTAATTAACGCATGTATTTTAAATCCATAATTTCTAAAATTTCAGACGTCATTTGATTATTCAAACCGATATCTTCTTCCGCTATATCTTTGAACTAGATCAATTGTGCATTCTTACCAACAGTCTAAACATGTTTGAAATACATAACCTCTTAGACAAGAAAATTGAATCCTCGACACGAAAATCTAAGCCCGTAAAAATAACGTATTGGTGTATGAAAACTGAACTCATATCTGTCCAAGCGGAAAAGTTTTTCTTTAGAAATCAGCGAAATAAGTCCTTAACCAAGAAGAGTGAGGGTGAGGCGCAAAAGTCAAATCACATAACGTACTTACACCAAAAACTTGACGAGTGTCCACTCGGATCGAAGCGTAATGTATAAAGGTATACAGACAAAACACACCAAATTCGATCTGTTAGAGGCTAAGTTTTCCATTCACAAAAATGCCCTAAGCAGAGGAATATAGCGGAAAGGTTAAATCACACAGCGTGCTTACACCACCCAACAAGCGGGCAGAAACTTGACGAGCGTCCACTCCGATCGAACCGTAACGTATAGGCGCATGCAGACTAAACTCATCAAATTCGATCTGTTGGGGGTTAAGTTTTTCATTCACAAAAATGCCCTAAGCAGAGGAATATAGCGCATACAATGTGCTTACAACACCCTACAAGCGAGCAAAAACTTGACGAGTGTCCACTCGAATCGAACCGCAACGTATTGGCGTATAGACCAAACACACCGAACTCTGTCCAAGCTAATACGTTTTCCTTCACAGAAATCAGCGAAATATGCCCTAATCAGGGTGTAACGCAAAGGTTAAATCACACAACGTGCTTACAACACCAAACAAGCGGGCAAAAACTTGACAAGTGTCCACTCGGATCGAACCGGCGACATTAAAAGGGATACCGAATAGGTAATGATTCCAAAAAGGGGGGGGGGTCCTCTCCCTGTCCCCCACCCTCTTGTTTAATGAGTTGTCACCATTTGCTCGGTCACATGGCTTCGGACACACACGCGTTACTCAGAGCGGCGCAACACGGAGGGGGTGGGCACTGAGATCACACTCTTCGTTTATTATTTATGGCCTCGCTTATTATTGCGCCACATGGAGAAGCGTGACCTCTTGCCGGCAAAAAGAGTGGTCAGGAACTTTTTTCTTGAGGATTAGAAAGGGATTATTTTTCCCTTTTGTGTACTTTGGATAGATCTTAGATTCCCGGGGACCGATTTAAAAATGCGTTGTCGAGCGACCATTTTCTACTGGTGTACCGTACTGATGATGAAACGGGTTAAATTGTGTAAGATTTATCTTGTTTCCACGGATTAGTTAGTGTTTTGAACTTTTGACAAGTGTGTACGCAAATAGTTCCAAATACCTGTATAAATGGTTTTGATGTATTGTTTTTCTTATGATATAATATAAAATACATTTCATTTGTGATTCAAGATCAAAAAGTTCGAATTGTGTGAGTGACCTTACAATCGAAACGATCATTTGCAACTGTTTAGTTTTGGACTTTTGCCAAGTGTGTGTTTACACAAATATTTTCAAATAATATCCGTATAGTTTTGGAGTATTGTTTTTTAATTAATTTAGGATAAAATAAATTTTATTTGTAATTCAGGGTCTCAAAGGTCGAATTAAGTGAACTTACAATTTAAACTTATATCATTCAGTCTACTTCGAATATTTTTTTTGTTCCCATGAGTCTCACCTTGAAACTTTCAGAAAACAAAGATAAATAATACTCATTTAACATATTTAAAAAGTATACATTTTATTTGTAATTTAAGATTAATGATCGAATTGAGTGACCTTACAATTAAAAGTCAATTAGGGTCATGTGATATATCATTCGAACAGTTATACTTTTATCTACGAAATAGTTCCAAGGCGAGACACGATCGACGACTTAACTCTCAGAAAACAAACTTACCTTTAACGTATATTAAAAAAATAATTATACCTTTTGTAATTTAAGATAAAATTGTATGACTTTAGAACTAGAAAGGTCATAATACATCATTAAAAGACATAAGAACAGAAGGTCACATTATACATCATTAGAAAGGTTGTACATTTATCTACAAAATAAGCTCGAATTTGGTGCGATCGAACAATTAGATGCAGACACGGTCGACGTAGAAATTCTAGAATTAAAAAATTGCCCTATTTTTGAAATTTAAAATTAACGAATAAAATACTATTGCAAGTAGGAAGATAAAAATATCCAGAATTTCTAAAAATGTGAATGCAACAAATTAGCCAACTTTAAAAAAAGTCGAAGGCGGCTGGGTAGTGGATTCCGGTTTGCCATAGAATGACCCGTATCATAAATAAACTGTTTCAAAAAGATATCATTTTTGGTGCAAAGTGGGTTTTAATATAAGTAAATAGTATTATTTTGTTTTGTAAATCAATCAAAATTATTTTTGTATTACAGTAGACTCCCTCTTAACCGGCCGCCACTGACCAATTATGTACTGTAAATACAGTAGCCTACAGTAACATGTGTTTAGTTTTTTCCAACAAAGGAAGTTCTTCCAGGTTAAGTTCTAATTATACATATCATTACAATAAAGTAGGCTATATACTTTATTCTAATAAAAACGATTTCGAGAGTGTATTTTAATGCTATTAAGGGAACGACGGTTTAACCGGCCAAATCGTTATCCGGTCTGGGTCCGGTCCCGAAGTGGCCGGTTAAAAGGGAGTCCACTGTATTATAATTTAATTTATATTAATTTTTGTTGATATATTGTATTGCACAAAAATATATATTGCACACCAAAAATATATTTTTTGGTGTGCCGAAGGATTTTGGTCATGACATGAAAAAGGTTTAAAATAGCCGTTGAAGAGTCAAACAGTTTTCATTACAACGAACATCCGTTCTGTCATTTCATTGTGGTCCTTTTCACATTCCCGACGTACTTCAAACTCTTCTTTAATAGGACACACAAACTCACTGAGTCGCCATGGCTCAGTGCAGTGCACTAGCAACTTGTCGCCATGGCTCAGTGCAGTGCACTAGCAACTTGCGAGTTGTAGGCGGCACAAGTTGGATACCTCACTGGGCGTATCTCTCTTGTGTCAGTAAAACTTTCACTGTGCGTGTTTATCTGTCACGTGTTTGGCGCAACTTAGCCAATTATGACCCTTGGGCCATAAAAACTTCATGCAATTAACCAACAATCGAATAGGACACGTTTTAGGGTATCTTAATTTGGAGAAACTATACATGTGTGGTCTTTTTTTAATTTACTGCCCTGTTTTAGTCGTCACTGACCAATACTTTTTAATAACCCCTTGTAACCTGTAAGATTTGATTGTGAAAAAACCCATTAAAATCTTAAAATTTTTACAAGATTAGATTTTTAAGTACCATCTAGTGCTTGTTTCATCTTTTAAATTTTATCAAACCTTTTTAACTATCACTCATAGCTGATGATGACAATAATCCTACATTTTCCTTGTTTATTCGTCTGATTAAGTGTATAACTATACTTTTATTTGTATTCTTTGTATTTCAACTGTCGCATGTTTTTTAAATCTACCGTTTATTCTTGATTAGACTATCAATTTTTAAGTATTTTATCTATCTCTTATTGGTTAATATTCTGTTTTGTTGTTTGCCGCAGATTGTCCGTTTTTGGACGTTGCGCCATAAATCCCAAACTAACCACCTTTTCAGCTAACCTTTTTATAGTTACCGCCCGATATTTTTATCAGCTAAAATTGAAAATCGTATTTATTATTTTTATACTATTTTATGTGCTTAATAAATTTTACAAGGTCAAATTTTATCTTGTTTGGATGTGGATCGAAGGCGGCATCTTTTTTTAAATCGATTCATGTTGATCAACATGCTTTTGGAACTTCTTTATTGTCAGTCTGATGTCCTTTTACAAAATTTATTCTGTCATAAATTTCTTGCGATCGTTTCTCGTTAAACACTATTTATTAATGTTTATATACACACTGATTTTATTATTTTATCTTGAGCTTGGGGCAACGTCCTTTTTTGGGCCTTGCGCCATAAAACTCAACAATCAAGACTAATTAAAATTAATTTTAGTTGATATCGGTATTAAAAAAGTTACTTATAAATGTTCTATCATAGACCAAAATACTGCAAATATAATTTTATACACGATCCCTCAAGCCTTTTTCGATCAATTTCCCTCGTTTTGCAACTTCACCAAAAACATTTTCCCTAAACAAGGGAAAACTTCCCTCCTGCCTTCGAACATCACCCTACAAAGCGTGACAATCACAGTGACCACTCGTTATTGGTAAGAATCAGATAAGCCCGGGCCAATCACCACGTTGGTGATGACTTCCCGCTGGCCAATAAGGGAGCAGGCTGCACCTGAGCATCGATTTGAGAGGGTCAAGCGGTTTGGGCGCAGGTGAGGAGGGTGGAATTCCCTTCGTTCTGGAACATGTGGAATGCTTCCCACAAGTTACGGGCACGCGAGGTAAGGGGTGGTCACTTTCAGACGCAAGGCTCTCCGATTGGATAATGCCGTCGTAGAGGAAATCGACTTGGACAAAGTGTAGGTCTATGTGATCTAACACGTCCTGCTATTATTACAAACGAGCGGCTTGAATTTTAATGCGCTCATGCAGTCCTAGAAACGTGCTGGTAATAAAATAGGTAAATAGATCTTTATTATTCAGTGCGTCGACTGTCATTTCTCCAGAAATTTAATGTTCAATTTCGATTGTTTATGAGAAAGAGGGTAAGGATGAATAAGGATTCTTGATAATGGTTCATTTTGGGGTTTTATGGGGTAAGGTCCAAAAAAGTATTAACTGCGCCAAGATAAAAAAATCAGTGTTTATAAAAATATTACGAAATAGTATTTAACGAGAAACATGCGCAAGAAATTTATGGCGGAATAAAATATATAAAAGGAAATCAGACTAAACGATGAAATAATTCCAAAAGCATGTTGATCAACACGAATAGATTAAAATTTAGAAGAAACATGTTGATCAAAATAAGAAAATAAATCAAATAAGTGTGTGTGATAAAATATAATTTTGATGATTTTTTTTAATCGTGATGAATGTTTTGAAACATTGATGATTTAAAACATGCTGGTCAACAGCATAACAATAAAAGGTGTTTTGAGATGTGAAAGACACGAAGGTGAAAAATATTATACCCAGTTAAAAAAGAAAACCAATGGAATTTAAAAATACAGAAATATTTGGATGAGGAGTGTTACCAATAAAAACTTCCAAGTTCAAAATTGTGCTTCTGAAAATGTATGATTATGGGAAAAATTAGGACATAATCAGATTGTGAAGGACAGTAAAAGATAGATCACACGTTCCATACAAGAGCCTATTCCACTAACAAGATATGACGACGGTTAAAGCGCGTGTCCAATCTGAAGGTGGGTCATTCTGACATCAGCCCTTCACATTGGGACCACTGGCCACTGATGAATGATTGATCTAAACTAATGCAATTTGTTGCGACTTGTAGATTCCATGACTCCTGCCACAAAAGGCGAATAACATGTTTTATAGACATCTTAATATCTGAAAAAGAGGTAGGTATTTTAATTAAGGTCGGACTGGAGCAACACAACGGGCTATTGACGACGGTCTGGGATCAACCCCTGAAGGGAAAGATCCGAGGACAACACCTCGTAATTTTGAACCATGACGAGGTCACACCTGAGTTGGCACCCCACTCTCCAAACTTCCACACTACGCCAACGTGAGGACGTTAGAAGCCACGACAGATTTAACGCGCACAACCCCGTTTGTACTCGACGGTCTTTGGTTGGATTCGAACTCGCAATCTTCCAGTTGCTAATCCGTTACTCTTCCAACCGGGCTACCGCGGCACCTGAAAAAGAGGATGCTCGATAAAAGCTTTAGGATATCGAGCTGCTGTTCAACAATTTGACAAACGAGCGAAATCTTCACTTCATTTGGCGTGCATAATTTAAATACAATATAGGTGCCTGTGCGATGTAGTTGGTACAAATAAATGAATCGTATAATTAAAGCTTATTTATTTACAACAAATCTATATACACTAACAGATATCGTGGCTACAAAAAATGCTTCCATACGTCCGTACAACCAATATGTGGCAATCATAGAGGTCGACGTAAAGGTAATTGAAGAATTCCAAACTGAAGAAGTTCTGAAGATATTTTAAAAATGTTGGCCACGACCAGCCGTCTAAAGAAAAAACAAAATTAATTAAAATGCAAAGTGATCTTAATTTTCCGCGAGCCACGATATCAATGCACGCGCAAACAATGGATAATTAAATGGAATGAGGATTGGATGTTTGGCTTTTATGGCCCAAGTTCCAAAAACCGCCAAGCACAAGATAAAACAATAAAAGTACTATAAAAATAAAACAAAATAAGAGAGATCACAAGCTTTATCGTTCAGACATGTCATGCGACGCTAAATTTTATCTAGTTAATTTTAAGTCCAGCTAAAACACATGGAGGATTATTACATTAAAAAAGAAGGATTGGTTATCCATTCGGATTTTATGGCGCAAGGTCCAAAGTAGGACAAACTGCACCAAACGCCAGATAAAATAGTAGAAGACAATCAATTTAAAAATCATACTAAAATATAATTTTTCAAAGGGTTGGTTGATTTGGGTTTTATGGCACAAGGTCCAAAGACGGACAAGCTGTATCAAACACAAGACAGAATATGATCCAAAAAAAGTATAAAATATTTAAAAATAGTTCTAATATAAAGATAAAAGGTAGATTTAAAGCATGTAAAATGTATAGATGGGAATAAAAATATTCAAACAATAATCAGATGATAAAAGATCATCGTCTGCAGTATAAATAATGAAAATGAAGAATTTAATTTACATATGTATAAAATTTTGAGTGTAATTTAAAAGATGGGAAAAATTAGATGAGGTTTAAAAAATAACTGAACGTAAAAATGCGAAGTTTTGAAGAGGGATTTTCCCCAATAAAATCACGCAGATTTAAAATTGTACTTTTACAAAAATGGAGACGTTGATGATTAAAAATAGGACAATGAATTACAATTGGGGCGCTCTCTCCTAGTAATAGATAACGATGAGTGAGAAGAGTGTGCCCAATATGAAGGCAAGTCAATTTGACCCTTCACATTGGGACAGATGGCCATTAATAAATAAATGGTTTGATGGAATCCAATTTATTCTTGATTTGCAGATTCCAAGACTTGTCACAATTAGTTGAAAAGTTCTATTGTGAACATCTTGATGTCAGTTAAAGGAGCGGCCTGCTGCAATGAAACAAGCTGCTTTCGCAGCATTGTCGGCCAGGCCGTTATCTTTGATGCCCACGTGTGACTCGGGATCCGACAGAAAAGAAGGGTTGGGGGGGGGAGTGCTTGTACAAATTAAACTTTAAAAGGTGGTGATGCATGAAAATATAAAATTTTAAAATCACGTCAAAAGTACTGAATATAAGAGCATTAAATTCGTGCAATATAAAAGCACTATATACAATTAGAAAGATCAATGGAACGTAAAAAATGCAAACAGATTTTGATGAAGGGGGTTCCCCAATCAAATTTTCTAAATTTAAAATAGAGCTATTCAAAAACCTTAAACGATGGTTATTAAAAGCAGGACAAACAATTAAAAGATGATGATTAGAATGTATTGAACTTTATACGTTTCACATACTGGAGCAATCTCCGATCAAAAGATGTCTGTGAAACGTGTCCAAAGAGATGACGGGTCAGTTTAACATCAGTCTTTCGCATATTTGGCATACGAGCAGAAACAATGGGGGCATGCTTTGACAATGAGAAAGTCCAGGATTGGATTAAATGTTAGGGTTTTATGCCGCAAGGTCCGAAAGCGGACTTGTGTTTGGCCATTCGCCAAACACAAGACAGAATATAACCCAATAAAAGTACAATATATTTTAATCAAGTCCAAGACAAAGATAAAAGATTTAAAACGTGAAAAATATGTCGATGAGAATAAAAATATGCAAATTGTCAGATGATAAAAGTCCATTGACTGCAGCATAACTAATGAATTTAATTTACATATGCATAAAATTTGAAAGTGTGAAATTTAAGATTGAATTATAAAAGAATTCGATAAAATAGATTGACGAGTCACTTTGAACAAATTAGATGAGATGTAAAAAAACCAACTGAACGTAAAAATGCAAAGGTTTGGATGGGGATTTTCCCCAACCAAATCTTGTAAGTTTAAAATTGTACTTTAAAAAAAATTTTGGTGATGAGGATTAAAAACAGGACATATAATTAAAATATGATGAACTGTAAAATTTGAAGAGCATGATGAACAAAAAGGGGGCTCTCGCCCAACAAAAGATGGCGATGAGTGAAGCGTGTGTCCTATGCGAAGGCGGGTCAGTTTGACATCCGTCCTCCGCACTGGAGACACTAGCCATTGATGATGGTTGGTTGGTTGGTTGATTTGAGATTTATAGCGCAAGGTCCAATAGTGGACAAGCTGCGCCAAACGCAAGATAAAATTCTACCCAGTAAACAAACTATTTAAAAAATATTCAGCAATAAAATAATTTGGTTCTTATTTAAAATAATAGTATTTTAATACTCAATAAAAAAAATTTCATAATAAAATCATGATCAAAACATGAAAGGATAAAACCATCTTCGTTATGAAACATAATAAAAAGTTTTGATTAAGTGATGAAGTTTAAAACATGAAAAAAGGAAAATCATATAGAATTCAAAAATTTTATGTTTTGTAAAAATTTAAATAGATTTTTGGGTGGGAATTTTCCCATCCAAATCTACTAAGTTTAAAATTGTGTTATGAAAATAATACTGACGGTGACGATTAAAAACAGGACAATCAATTAAAATATGGCGAATTGTAAAAGGAATTACACACGCGCTACACACAGGCGCAGTCTCTCCTAATAAAAGATGCCTGTGAGTAAAACGAGTGTGTTCGATGCGTAGACGAGTAAAAATTACAGTGTCGTATTTGTAACGCAGACCATAATAAAATGGTTGGCCGGATACTGTGGAACTTGTGACTCTGCTCCAGTCGTTGCGCCAATCGTTCCACACGATGTCCCGGACAATTTGTCGGAGATCATCGTATGGAACGGGAATATTTAGTGGAGTCACGGCAATTTTGGCTGCAGCATCCGCCAGTTCATTTCCAACAATTCCGACGTGTCCCGGTATCCAACAAAAGGAGATAACCATATCCACGTCGGATTAGTTTTCCGTGAATTTTAACTATGGCATTCGACACCCCCTCCGATTTTAAAGATTCTAAAACACTTTTTGAATCTGTGTAAATGATAAAATTTCCGAAAGGTAAACTAAAAATATATTTTAAGGCTTTGTATATTGCTAAAAATTCTGCTGTAAAAATCGAGACAAAGGATGATAATGAGAAACTAAAAGTTGTTCCAAAAACAAAAGCGCAACCGGCATAATTAAAAGATTTAGAACCATCAGTGTAAATGGTTGAGTGGTCTTTAAAATGATGTCGGTGAGCGATAAAAAGTTGGTGATATATAAGTGAGTTGGTATTGGACTTCTCATAGCCAGTGAATGGTTGTAAAAAGGAGAAGTTTTTGGAGGTCGCCAGGGAGAAAATGAAAAAAGAGGTCGTTTAGCGACTGATATGGATCTAAGAGGGGTGCCCCTCAGGGCATTTCTCATGCGTTACCCGAACAGGCTATCATAAGAACTGTCCAGGAGTGAATTGTACAGTGGATGACTCAAGAGACGTAATATAGTCGTAACGACAACAAAAGATGTGTCGAAGCCAAAGATGGTTCATGGCAAACAACATAGAGGCTTTTGACGGGTGAAGTGCGAAAAGCTCCGGAGCAGATCCTCAGTGCGGTATGATGCACAGTATCGAGCTTTCGTAATAGACTGACGGGCGGAGCCATAAGTTGCAAAGCCATAGTCTAGAACGAATTAAAGCTCGATAGATATTCAACATGGAGGACCGTTCTGCTCCCCAGGATGTGTTGGAAAGTACACTGCTGGCCACCGTAAATGCAACACCCTGAAGGAAGCATGCAAATAATATGAAATTTACAACATGCATTAGCGGAGGTGAGATATGCAAATGATTAGAATTTCAGCGCAGACGCACATCACGCGCGCCTGTGGCGCCACTTCAAAGCGCTATTTAAGGCTTGGAGATTTCGACGATTTCAAGTACGGCAATTGTGTTTTTCTTGTGGTTTTTTCAAAAAATCAATGCCGAGGCGTGTGGCAGCGGTGATCTCCAACAATGGCGGCTACTCTGGCTACTGATTTTGGCAGGAACCACACTTCACAGAAGTCTATAAATTTAATCATTTGATACTTGGTCAATATGTTATCTACAAAATAAATTTTGTTGTGATATCTCTTGTCTTTCTTGGTGTTGCAATTTGGGTGGCCAGCAGTGTACTTTCAAAAGATTGAGCTTTTTCTCGCAAGACATCCGCAGCTGCGCGACGTGGGGGAGGAAGGTAAGTTTCTGGTCGAAAACGATACCGAGAAACCTTACACTATCCGGCACTGCAATCCTGTTACCATCCAGAAATATTTCTAGGTCAGGATGCAGGTTCCGACTTCTGCAGAAGTGAAAGCAGGATGTCTTTAGCGTGGAGAGGTTGAAACCGTTTTCGACACTCCACCGCGTCAAGCGAGTAACTGTCTGAAGTTGTCGCTCGACGTACCGCATATCGTTCCCCTGACAGTGAATGCTCAAGTCATCTCTGTACAGATGGAGGTAATTGATTTAAAATACTGTTAATTTTAATAGAAAAAGGGTTACACTGAGCACACTACCCTAAGGTGCGCCCTCTTCTTGGATATGAAGGTCCGATAAAGTAGAGCCAATACGAAAGTAGATGGAAAAGGCCGGTTCTAAATCTGCGGTGCCGGAAGTGATGTCACGCGGAGTTGAGTTGTTTCCTCCTGCGCTGCCGGAACCGACGTCATAAACCGGAAGTTGAGTTGTTTTCTCCTGCTGCTAAAAATGACGTCATAGGCTATAGGTTGAGTTTAGTTGTTTTCTATTTAGTTTTTTTAGATCTGGCAACAGGTATATTTATCAATTGCAGAATGGCAAAGAATTTATCATAGGAAATGCATGTTATGAGCAAACTGCGGTGCCGTGAGTCACGTCAGTATCGATAGTTGGACAAATTGCGGTGCCTATTGTGACGTCAGACTCAGTATACGAGAAAGGACTCGTTCTTACTTGTCGGGTCGTGTTTACAATGACGTAGTGATGTCATAAGGGGTAAGAAGTTGGTTTGAGTTGTATTTATCCTGCTAGGAATATTTTCATTGGCTGTTAAGGATTTGTACTTGCTTTTTGGCAACGGCTGCTACAACAGCGGTTTATTTTGGTTATCACGCTGCAAAACATGCTTTCAATTGGTGAAAATTGTAGTCACGTTTACTACAAATTTGTTCTTGAGAAACCGTAGTTGTATATATATATTACCTCCCCCCCCCAAAAAAAAAATATAAATAAATAAAACGCTTTAGCAATCAACCTGAAATATGCAAGAGTTCGATCGGAGTTTCATCGGATGCCTCAAAATTGACAATTCAAACCATTCCCGACACCATGTTCCCTCTTGGAAATAACTCATTTGTGATCAACAATTTCATCGGTTCCACGTGCGAAATTTTACTTTGGATGGAAACGGAGTTTTGCTACCAACGAAGGAATCTCTGCACCCGAAAACATGGGATATTCTGATGCATAAAGTAAGCAATTTTTTCGCACATGCTTCTGACTTCGACGTTCAAGTTATCCAAAAGGAAGTGTGTTTGTCTAAGGTGACCGATGGTGAAAGAATGGACCTAGTTCTACAGAGTTTTTCAAAAGAAATCGTGTTCTCTCCAATTCTGCCTAATTGTGTTTTTCTCAGTTCAGAGCAGTATTTTAAACTATGCGAATACTTTGAAAATGCAAGCGACTTGCTGAAAAAAAAATCGCTTTTGAAATATTCACTTCATTATTACATGAAATCGGAAATAGAAAATAATTTTCCTAGAGTGCTACAAACCTTACTATGGAGGTTTTCTGACAATCCTGAAGGTTGGAGAAATTACAACTTCACTGTGTAAGTGCCTAAAGGATATTATAGCGCTTAACATTACTGTTCTTTTGAACTGTCTGGCTTGCAAAAACGATATCATTAGTCAATCTGTACATGCTTGCACGAATATGAGCGCTGATGAACGCTTTTGCGAATTCTTTACTCCCGCTTTATATTCCGTAAACTGGAAAAGATTTTGCTTTTAACTTTGTGAAAGAAACCACGGAATTGTAAACTTTTTTATATAATATTTGAGGGTCACTTTTTTGAATGCTTAAACACAACTGATGTTTTTAAGAGTCAGAGAAATGTATGTTAGACTTGTAAAAAATATGTTCATGATGTTTAGTACAAACATTGTATAAAACTTGTGCATTTCAATATATATTTATGTTTTTATTTAAAAATGGTTATTGCATAATGTTCAACTAAATCTCAATGATTTATTCATTTGTGTTAATCATTGATAAAATTCTAATTATTTAAATAGGTATGTTTTAATGATAATTTTTTAAAATATATAAATTATATAATGAAATTTTATAATTTTTCTAAGATAATTATCCTTTGGTGATATGTAAAAATGATAAACTTTAAGTAATACAATTTTTTTCTATGATTACTCTTAAACTAGATTACAGGTAAAAATGGAATATAAGCAATAAAAACAAAATACAAATTTTTAATTATATATATTTATTTCATATACTCTCCTTAAAAAGTGTTATAACACTAAAGATAAATATGTTTGACAGGTTTGGAAGTTCGATACATTATTTTTTTCTTCAAACGAGAAAACAGTTCTGCTGATCACTTTGTTTTAACATGTCAATATACAAATTGAAAATCTTTACGTGAAAAATATAACTCATTATATACTTATATATGTATATAAACATATACTTCGTGCAATCGCACGGTGAGGAATGAAAGAGGACGTTCTATTTCTTTTAACATTCAAATGAGTTACAACCGTGATTTTCAGACCAAATTTCATTACAAAGATTTAGATTCCCATGGTCAGAGATATTAACATCACCATCGTCAAAACACAGTGAAAGATCTTCGTTTGCATCAACAATGTACAGAATGAAGACTAGTAGTAAGCGTCAGGAGAAATTGAATCACTTTCTGAATGCACGATTGTATTCCATATTGTTACAACGTGGCTCAAGAGCTCTTAGAATGAAATGAGTAAATATTTGTAGAAACATGCAATATATATATTTTCCCACAAATTCCAAAAAAATAGACAAGAGTTTAATAATCAGTGTTTTAAACAGCTTGAGTTAAAACGGGATTGAAAGCGTGACAATAGTATCTACACACACAAGAAAATAAATAAAATACACACATACAAAAATAAATGACGTAGATAAATCTATATATACTTAATATAAAACATCTTTGCAAATTAAAAAAAAATCTATTTAATTTATTTACATTATATACACATTTAAATTAACTTACTATGTGTAGTTCACACTGTGGCCCCAAGCAAATGTGTAGATGTCCTCAATCTCTTTTCGTCTTTTGGTGACAAAGCGAGCTTGTTTTGCTGCAAACTGAATAGTTCATGACGTACACATAAGTATGCTTTGCATTGTAGTGTAACGTTCATTGCCACGAAAAACACAATTTTTGTAATCATCAAATGTTATTCGGTTCTTGAAGCAGTTTTTCTAATTCCTTTTAATTTTTTGATGACGTCCTCTCCTACTTTATAACTGTAGACTTTGCTACGGAGTGCAGCAAATTCAGTCATTAGGCGTCCAGCACATTCGTCTTTCACTAACCCGACTTGCTTGTTTACTCGAGGCATACCAAACACATTGTTTTCAGGGTAATCTAGTATCGAAGAGATGAATCGACTTCTTATCCTCATAAACATCGTGAGTTTCAATACGAAGAATAAACGTGTCCGTATCCGTGTACATCAGACAATTTTTCCATACTTAGATTTTAGATGATTTTAATAAAAATCATATATTAGGGTTTTAGAAATATTTAAAATTGCCATACCAATCGCAATAGGTTTGTTGAAAATAATATGTTTTGTAGATGAACGGCGTCTAAATGGGGGTAAAAATTGTTTTATCGTGGAAATTCGGTTTAGCAATTAATTTTTCCACTTGATTTGAGCTGCTGCACAAGCGAATATCCTTCCTTCTAACGTCCTCCATGCATTTTCCAAAAACGCTATTATTCATCAATTTATAGAAATCTTTCTCAAAAGTATTAACTGCAGCTGCTCGTACATTTGTGTTATGGTCTATATATGGTTTTGAAAAGGTTGTCGAAAACGAAGAATTCTGTGTATTTTAATTAATTCCAGTCCTTGATGCAGATAAAATTTTAAATTCTTAATATGGACGATGTTTCTTATTTTCTAAAGTGAGAAACCTTTACAAAACAAATCCTTTCCTTACAATTTGAAGGAACCTGACTGGTTGGAGCAAGAGGATAATCATTGTGAGAATTGTGGAGCTCAGGGGATAATCCACATATCGACCTCTAAAATATACCCAAATTCGCAGTCATCTAATGACAAAACGTCCATTGAGGTATCCACCCATTCGAATTGATCGAGTGGAAGTGGCTGACACATAGCCCAACCATATAAATTATTTGCATCAAGGTAAAGCAGAAAACTCTCCGGTTCACCTGCATTGTAATCAGTCATATATTTGTTGTTAGAACGAGCATATCGATGACTGCATTGGGATACTCCCTCGCGAATGCCCTTTTCCACAAATAACAATTTTTCTTAATCCGTATAAGGAGCTCAATTTTCACATTTTTAGCACAACTTTAGCATTGCGTCAAAGATAGTCCAGGGACAGTTTAATACCATGCCATATCCAAACCATAGGTATGAAATTTTTTTTTCGGAAGGCTTGGAGAACATCGGCGAGCAACGAGACATCTGTTTTAATATACAAGTTGGTGTACTCATATCCTTGATTTCAAATTCCCATATATGCGTTGGGCATGCTGATATTCTTCGTCGCTTATACAACTCTCATTCAGCAGGCTGTAAAAAGGATCCTTGTTCGGAAGAGACGTCTCCTTAAATTTGGATATGTCATCCATGTAATCATAAGGATAGATGCCTTTCCATAGTAACAAGTCCACTTGGGGTGTAGGGTAAAATGTTTTCATAAAATAAAATTCATTCTGAGGTAAGTTGGAAGCTAACGTTTCCAAGCTGCTAGGCATGAAACGATATGAATCCAGAAACCGCAGTTGTATTTTACCCATCTGCTTACTGAAAGAAATGTACTTATCTTCGTTTTCAGCGATTAGCTGAATCTTCTTTTCATCAACTCCCAATTCCTTCACGATGAAGTGAGTCGTACTCCGATAAATTATGGAGAAAGACTGGTATGAATTTTGGCATTGAAAGTTTCAAATTGCATGCTGTCCTTCTATAAGCCCGTTATATGATCATGGTCACACACCTTCGGATTTTGTGTCGAAAATGTACAACCGCAGTGATAGCAAACTGTTTGAACGAAATGCTCATGCATTCGTTCAGCAGTAAGACGTTCCATGGGCACGTTGGTCTTTTATTTTTTTCTATCTCTTGTGCTTCTTCCATAATCATTTGCATAAATTTCTCAGGCGCACTCATTCCTCTCTACACCACAGGTGGCTTATAGAGTGCATGATAATATATAAAGTAACAAAACGAGATGCACTCATGTTTCTGATAAGGTAGGTTGAATGAAGTGCTGGTGCCGGGTTGACAAGAGTCGATTTTTGTAGTCAAAGCTTCAAAATCAGCTACAATGAAGGGAATTTTCTGTTGATACCTAATATTTTTAAAGCAAATGAAGCTGTCTTCTGAAGGCATTTTCACAGCTGCAACATCATGTTCAGAACATAGAGCTTGATGCTTTAATAACAGTTCAGATGATCCAGCGACGGCAAATATATTTTCTTTTCTCGTTTTTCGATATCTGAGCGGACTAATCGCGAAAGGTCTTTAATCCACGCATGTGTAGTTTCTTGATTTTTCATATATAACAAATCAATATGCGTCGAATACAGTCCTTTACTTATGCACCATAGGGAAAATTTTAAATTTATCATCATAAGAAAATACATTTACTGAAATATTCCATTTTTCAAATTTACGAATATCTCTCAAGCTTACCGGAAATGATATCCATTGAAAATCTAGAGTCCGCATGTGTTCGTAATTCGCTTGTCTGCAAGCGTTCTCCGTAACTAGATGAAGAGCTAACAAAACAGCCCACTTAAAACACATAAAAACCGCATTTTTTTCGTTGACGACAGCACGCTTCTGTATGGGCAATTGAGTTATAAAATGTGAGATTTTGTTCTTTGGAAAGTAACGCATAGAACTATCTGATGGTAGAGGCATAGACATGATTAACAATAAACATGTAAAGGTGAGCTTGCAATATTTACACCTTTCTGATATCAGACACCCAGGCATTAAGCTTTTACGGAAGTAGGGGGAAATTGGGTGTCCTGACTCAAGCGGAGCGAGGGGGAGCGGAGATTGTGGGGAGCCCCTGAGCAGGATTAGTTAGTGATCCGACTTATATAGAATTACGAGAGGATTTCAATACCATCTTAAGATTTACTTGGATTATTACAATACCACCTGAAGATTTACTTAGATTATTACAATACCATCTTTTGTTGGATTATTTCAATACTACCTTAAGATTTACTCGGATTATTTCAATACCATCTTAAGATTTAGTTGGGTTAAAGATAAGACCTCTCAGGAATGAGTACTATACATGTATACTCAATCAAGACATGTTCATGCTCATCTTGACTTGATCCGTTATTAAAAACAGGTGTACAATAAGCAGTGTCCC
Organism: Meta bourneti; assembly: GCA_933210815.1. Lineage (NCBI taxonomy): Eukaryota > Metazoa > Arthropoda > Arachnida > Araneae > Tetragnathidae > Meta > Meta bourneti. The sequence goes on along the minus strand of OW119932.1, from coordinate 59,082,319 downwards.
TCAAGATTTGAAAATATCAGTGTGGGAATTCATAGGTGAATGCCATGAACCAATTACCTTCAACTTACGAACCGTCTGACCAATGCCTAAATTAGGGGTGTTGCTAACATAGCGGTCAACGAATAGTGTTCAATCTAATATCACGGCGTTACACTTTTTCCAATCAGGTTTGAGAATTTCTCTATGAAAACGTAAACTTGAGCACTATGAGCCATTCTTCTAACCATCTCTAGACCAACTTTCTAGATTTTAGCTGCATTCTCCCTCTATACAACCCGTTAGCTGCTAGCGTCGTTTATTCATTCGTCTTCTTGATTCATCCTTGATTTAAAAGCTGCTAATGATGTCTGGAATAAAAGGCAAGCTGAATGATTCTCAAGTTACTTTCCACATATATTTTTAATAGACTCATTGAAAATTGTAAGATTGTATTACCACATAGCTCTTTTAGAATTTTGTAACTTATGGCTCTATTTATTGCAGAGTATCCATGGATACTCTGCTGCTCGAGAATACCTTTCCATTGGGGGAGATGTGTTTGTCAGTTGTACAACGTTCCGGAGGAGGACTATGGTGCATATCCATCGCTACAAAAAATTCGGAAGCAAGTTCTATCCAACTCCAGATGGTGTGACGCTGACCCCATTCGAGTTCATGACCCTAACGGAGGACAGGCTGAGGACCAAGACCTTGGTCAGCAGATCTCTCTTAGACGCGCCTTTTGAGTCAAGAGAGGATCCTACTACCATCCACACAGCGACAAGTGTTGGCATCCACGACGAAGAGACTGATGAGGAAATCCTCATCGAATTCGCGGACTCTTCCATCACGCTGAAGCGGGAAATCCAGTGCCAGTGATAGGATTTACACTAGAACTGTATCCGTGAGTGATAAACAGTGGAACGAACTGTTTTCTGTGAAGGACTCTAATGTTGATGACAATCATTTTAAAATTTCACAACATACCTCTGGTGGACTTGTATGAGTGCATAACGAGAAGCAGACTACCCACCACGACCCCAGAAGGTATGTCGGACCTCATCGATCAGACGTTACGCTCCATCATGAAATCAGCCCTTTGCAGCGTGTTAGGGGAACGTGAAGGGCTACATAACCCTTATGAAATGAAAGACGAGTACTAGAGCAAAATACTCAGTAACTTTAACGCATCTGTGCTAAATTTATGCTTCTATAAGGTGCTGGAAAAATTCCACAAAAGAGTGATTACCCTGTTAACCCCATGCTCATCCATATTATAATTGCTTATGTAACACTTAACTTCATGTCATCCATAAATGTTAGTGAAATTATTGAAATGGGAAGAGAAGCATTTTGTTGTTTGGGGTCAATCCAATGGTTAGACCTTCTAAGTCATAAAAATGGAATAGCCATTATACATGCAGGTAATGGTGAAAGAAAGGTGGGTGGCATATCCGTTGACGGTTTCTGTGAAGATACCAATACAGTGTATCAATTTCAAGGTAAATATTTTTTTTTCTAAGAGTCTAACACTTACTTTTTCAAAGAAAAAGTTGCTCATAACTTTTTAAACATTTTAGGTTGTTTTAATCATGGCTGCCCCCAGAGCTACACCGATCAGGACGTAATTCATCCGTTGAATGGCCATTTTATGTGGGAGCTGCATAAACAAACGATTGCAACCCAAGCCGAACTGCAGTCCTTAGGATTTCATTACGTCGAAATGTGGGAGCACACTTTTAGTACATTGAAGACGGATGCAGATTTGCAGGTCTTTCTGTCAACGCACGATGTGGATGGAGCGTTTAAACCCCCGAGACTCGTTCTTTGGAGGCCGGACAAACGCTGTACGTCTTTTCTACGAAGGAGAGGCTAAGTATATAGATTTCACGAGCCGTTATCCCGACGTAAACAAGTACAGTCGGTGAGATATATTTTACTTTGAAAGCACAATTTTAAATTCATTTTTTAGATGTGCGTATGACTAAAACGTGTTTTATATATTTCTTTGCAGTTATCCTATAAAACATCCGGAAATTATAACCTCGGACATTGGCAATCTAAACCAATACTTCGGGGTCATAAAATGCCGAGTTTTACCTCCGAGGAAATTATATTTTCCTATTTTACCCCATAGATATTTATATAACTATGTCGTTATCCTTTTTTCACATAAAAATGTAATATTACTTTTAAATTGCCTCATTTAATTTTTTAAAGCAGAAGATTAAATTAAACCTTTTAATACAGATCATATAACAAGCTGACGTTTCCGTTATGCAAAATATGTGTTGAAACATATCAACAAGTGTGTCAGCAGTAATAACGAAAGTAGCTTTGTGGGGACATGGATGACCGAAGAGGTGAAAAAGGCAGTGGAGAAAGGCTACGAAATTCTTAAAATTTATGAGGCATTAATAACATCATTAAAACTAACAATTTATGATAATATGTTTAAGACTCAACTCTTAAAACAACGTTTTTAATGTTAACAGATCTATCACTTCAAGGAAACCCATGTAGGGCTCTTTTCTACCTCGATACATTTCTGAAATTGAAGCAAGAGTCCTCTGAATGGCCTGCAGGGTGCACTTCTGATGTATAAAAGAACCTGTACATACAAAATTATAAAGAAGAGGGAGTTGACCTAGACTCTTCCAAAATTGGAATTAATCCTGGAAGGCGGCAAGTTGCCAAACTGTGTCTTAATAGGTAAATAACGCATTTTTTACACGAACACTGTAAACGAAACGATGACATGAAAATATTAATTACATTCATTTCTTATAGTTTCTGGGGGCGTTGGGCTATGAATGAAAATAAGGCACAGCTGAAATACGTCACAAAGCTCTCGGATTTAAACAAACTGATAACGGACCCTGCTATAGCGGTAATTTACTTTTAAAACATATTAGGACTACGATTGAAGAATGTAACAGATGCAGGAGTAAAATACTGTTAATATTAAAGTTTCTAATATGTGTTTCTAATTGGTACAGGTTAGTCATCTCTATCTACCCACCGAAGCTGTAGCGGCCGTACAGTACAAGACCAAAGAGGAATAGGTACTCCCGTCCAACCAAACCAACATCTTTCTTGAAACCTTCACCACTGCATGGGCCCGCCTAAAATTATGAGGAGTTGGACAAATTGAGTGAAGATGTTTTATATTTCGACACTGATAGGTATATATCCCTTTGTAATGTTAGCACTGTATTTCTACTAAAACTGTATATAGTGTTTTATAACAATTGATATTTTCAATATATTATATTTATTTATTTTGCAGTATCATATACGCCTCAAATGGTTTGAATGACCCTCCATTAGGATCCTATCTGGGTGATTTCACAGATGAGTTGGACGGCAAGACAATACAAGTGATTGTCACTACCGTAAGTACATCAAAGGTGTACGCTTTCGCGTGACCAATACGGTCAGCCGTTTCTTACGAACTGCTCATAGTCTTTGGGGCGAATCGTCCTTTTCTCGAGTCTCTCCACCCCGTTCCAGGCGTCGTTAGCCAAGCCAAGTCCCCATCCATTCCTCTCCAAACTGGGGGTCGGTAGCGCCCCGGGCCGGACCTCATTGACTATAAGATGTGCCAGCACATCTATTATAAATATCCGGAAACAGGACTTTGACGAGGACCACGAGTTTCTCTCTTCATTGAAAACCACAATCTCTTCGGGGCACTTCAACCTCCTGTCGAGGGGTGGGATCCTCCCACTCAGACTGCCGACCTCGCAGTCTTCCTGTACTGATCACGGACTGGGTGGCACGGCGATGCCTTCTTTTCGCAACTTGTCGAGGATAATCTGGTTTTCCTGAGTGAGACAAGGGACGTGAACTGTAAGGTGCCGCTCCATTTGAAGGACTTCATTGAAAACTATGACTGGAAGAGGACAGGTGCCAGTAGCCTCGGGCGTGTTGCTTGTAAATATCATGATCCTGACGATAAGACGCATTCTAAGACTGGGACCCTCAAGGCCAGGAAGAATTTTGTGCTCGACGTCATACCTGCCAGCGAATTGGTCCAGACTTGTTTCTCTGGCCCCCACACCGAAAATGTTCCCATTGTTAAGAGCGAAATGGCCAAGATTCGCATTGCCGTGAGAAGCCCGTTGCCTCTCTATCTGCTCGAGAGTTGTTGGCTGTTGGCATATGGGCGACATTACTACCTTGATTGGGCTGGCTCGACTTGAGGAAACTCCCTCACAAGAGTTCTGCTGTAATTACGAACAGTGAAGCCATGTCAAGCGTGGTTTTTACTCTGTCATATGACTTTGAAAATTTTGACCATCAATTCCCGACATCTTAATCATGTTGCAGAACGGCCACCGTGTTGCTATTCAGGATCGTGCCGACCGACAGCTCGCGGCCGATCACATTGATAACAGCATTAGACACGCGACTCTCCGAGATCCAAATCACGGGGCCCGTGTCTATCGAGTGACCAATGGACCTAGCGGTACGATGCCTACACAAGCATCCTAGGCAATGGCTTTAATCTCATTGCTTTCGCTATGGCCATTCGTGTTATGCAGCTGTTGCTCCACCGTGAGATCAACGCTCGTAAATACGCACTACGTGGCGACGAGATACGTGGCGACGATCTGCGACTGACTCACGAGAACCAGGGTCCTCGTTCTATACTACTACATCTACAAAGCACTGGGCTTTAGAGATAATCCGTCAAAGTTTGGACTAAGCCGTGCAAGAGGCGACTTCCTCCGCCAGGATTGTGTGGCCGATGAGGGTATGGTTGCCCATCCAGCACGTACCCTACCTATTCACGTAAACCCTGGAAGTCTGCTCCGTGGATTCCAGAGGCACAGCATTCAAATACCATCCTTAACATGCATAATGTAGAACGTCGACTCCCCTTTGGTGATCATCCACGTGTCACCTTCTCTCGAACCATCTGTGACCGCTGGAGTAGAGCCACTAGCATCGGCTCTGCTTATACACAAATCCGTCACGGCAGGGGGATTGGGATCAGCGTACCTTCAGTCATCGTGGAACCAAGATCCCAGTCAATGTTCTTGAGGAGCTGGACATTAAGGTATCCGAACACGGTGAAAATGTCATTTTTGACCAAAAATTCCAAAAAAAGGTTTTGATCTCATTTGATAGAGCATTTATTTGACTTTCCAAAATATATTTGATTTTGTCTCTAAGTTAATTAGTTGCAGAGATATTAAGATTTTAATCAAGGCGGAAAAACCGGAAGTAGGTATGGAAAACACCGGAAGTGGCCGTGAAAACAAAAACCTGTCAAAATTTAAATTTAAAACTTACTTTTTTACAAATATAATTTTAGAAAGGTTTCTCAAATGCTTAAATAGTTTCTCTTTTGGAAATATTGTGTTAGCATTTTTAAAGAGAAGTGGAGAATAAAATTGTTTACACAGTAAAAGCAAGAGAGCAAACGATACACTTCAAACTGAAATTAGAATTCTATTAGTAATAATATTTTATTTATTTTGTGGAAATTGAATATTTATCGGTGAATTTGCAATTATGGGCAATAGAAGAAATAGAAGTGTTTCTCATAAACGAAAATTCAAAGGAAATAGATTCAATAAAGTGTCCAGGGACAATGATGTGTCTGGAAACAGCTGCTCCAACTGCGAGTGAATCGAAACTTCAGAGTGATTCGGCACCAACAGATGTTCCAGAAAGTGATAATCATAACATTATTTTTAATTTCCAAATTCTAAGCTGTATCATTTCTCTGTGTTGTCCTGTCTGCTTCGAAAGTGGTGTAACTCTCGTTCAAGATTCTGTGTTTGGATTGGCTTCAACTATGACATTGAAATGCCAAAACTGTGATTATTTACATTCTTTTTGCACTACTGAAAAGGTTAACAAAATGCATAGCATTAATGTTGCACTTGTTTTTGGCCTCAGACTTCTTGGGAAAGGACATTCTGCAGCAAGACAACTGTGTCCAGCTCTTAACCTTAACACTATCTAAAACAGCATACAGAGCCATTGAAAGAAAACTCAGTTGTGCTGCTGAAGATATTGCATGTAAAACGATGGATGAGGCTTCCCTTGAAATTAGAAAAGCAAAGGAAGTCGATGAAATTGTTCAGTGCGGTGTGTCCGTCGATGGAACGTGGCAACGAAGGGGACATTCATCTGTAAATGGATGCGTTACCGCTATATCAATTGTTAACGGGAAAGTACTCGATATTAAGGTTATGTCGAAAATGTGCAGATTTTGCAGAACTAATAAAAAAGAAAACCCTCACATCTGTAATAAACATGCAGGGTCGTCTGGTGCCATGGAACCTATTGGCATTGACAGAATTTTCGAGCGATCCTCTCACATAAGAAAACTGCAATACACAGATTTTTATGGTGATGGAGACTCGAAAGGGTATGATGCTGTTAAAGATGTTTACGGTGAGTGCAGCGTCACAAAATACGAGTGTATAGGGCACATACAGAAACGTGTTGGCTCAAGACTCAGAAAAATAAAATCAAAACAGGGAGGTCGAGGAAAATTGACACTTTTATCGACAAGCTTCAAAACTATTACGGCATTGCAATTCGAAGCAACGTTAATAACTTGCAAGGAATGCAAACTGCAGTAATAGCTGCATTCTACCACTGCTGCTCAAATTCAAACCAGCCAATGCACGGACAGTGCCCTGTTGGACCCGACAGCTGGTGTAAATTTCAAAAAGCTGCGTCAAATGGAGAAACATATCAGGACAAATCCCAAAGGGCTCCCAAAGAACATTATAAATATTATCAAGCCTATCTACATGCAATTGTGTGATAGGAAGTTATTGATAAAATGTTTACATGGGAAAACACAGAATGCCAATGAGAGTTTCAATGGCGTTCTGTGGAAATTCATCCCCACACAAAGAAGTCTTTGTGGAGCTACAAACCTTAAAATTAGGAGGAAACATGGCTGTTATACAATTCAATAAGGGATTTCAAGAATTGTTAGATGTTCTAAAAGGAATTGGTGTAAATATGGGGGTAAATATATTAAACGGGTTTAGAGATCTTGACGAAGAAAGAATCGTCCAATCAAAACGGCATTCCTTACCCAATGTCAAGAAAAAAAAATAGATTCAGTAAGAAAAGTAAATTAGTTAAAGATGAGCAAGGAGAAGGTATAACTTATAAATGTGGAGAATTTTAGTTATGTGAGTTGTTTATTTAAATTAAAAACATAACAATTAACACTTCAAATGCATTTTTCTCTAAATTAATTTTTATGCATTATTTCCTCACTTCAAATGTTATAACACAAAAAGTTATTGATGGATTCACGCACAACTTTGAGAACTTATTCTTTATAATGTTGTCTAGGGAATGAACTAAAAGAATTATGCTGAGTTGAAAAGTTTTTAAATTATGGCGATTTATTTAAGAAATATGACTGTAAAACTATCAAAAATCTTGTATTCATTTTTCGACCGCCTTGTCAAATTTTTGTTTATTTAAATATCCTTTTGATTCTAGTTCATTCACTAGAAAAATGTATATAGTTTATTTTGGTAGTATCATTTTTCAAATTCGTTGAATAGATTTTCATGTAGCACATTTGAAGTTTTTGACAAATCTCTTTAAAATTTCATACATAATTATAATTTTTACAAAATTATTAATATATATTTTAAATATTTATAGCCCAATGCTATTGCTTAATAACACTAAACATAAAAATATCATTAAAATGTTACATTTAAAAAAAAGGGTCTCGAACGTGTTCGGATACCTTAATATCAACATCACCGGTGTCACGGAGTACCGACGCCACCAAGCCGTCGACTTGGCGATTCGGCACTCACTGACGAAGTTGACAAATTCATTAGATGTCGCACCATCCAGAAGATCGCCAGTGAATACTCTCTCCGATTGTGTTAAGTACCACTACCGTAAGTACATCAAAGGTGTACGCTTTCGCGTGACCAATACGGTCAGCCGTTTCTTACGAACTGCTCATAGTCTTTGAGGCGAATCGTCCTTTTCTCGAGTCTCTCCACCCCGTTCCAGGCGTCTTTCGCCAAGCCAAGTCCCCATCCATTCCTCTCCAAACTGGGAGTCGGTAGCGCCCCGGGGCCGGACCTGATTGACTATAGGATGTGGTAGCACATCTATTCTAAATATCCGGAAACAGAACTTTGACGAGGACCACGAGTTTCTCTCTTCATTGAAAACCACAATCTCTTCGGGGCACTTCAACCTCCTGTCGAGGGGTGGGATCCTCCCACTCAGACTGCCGACCTCGCTGTCTTCCTGTACTGATCACGGACTGCGTGGCACGGCGATGCCTTCTTTTCTCAACTTGCCAGGATAATCTGGTTTTCCTGAGTGAGACAAGGGACGTGAACTGTAAGGTGCCGCTCCATTTGAAGGACTTCATTGAAAACTATGACTGGAAGAGGACAGGTGCCAGTAACCTCGGGCGTGTTGCTTGGAAGTATCATGATCCTGACGATAAGACGCATTCTAAGACTGGGACCCTCAAGGCCAGGAAGAATTTTGTGCTCGACGTCATACCTGCCAGCGAATTGGTCCAGACTTGTTTCTCTGGCCCCCACACCGAAAATGTTGCCATTCTTATGAGCGAAATGGCCAAGATTCGCATTGCCGTGAGAAGCCCGTTACCTCTCAATCTGTTCGAGAGTTGGCTGTTGGCATACGGGCGACACTACCTTGACTGGGCTGGCTCGACTCTTGAGGAAACTCCCTCATAAGAGTTCTGCCGTAATTACGAACAGTGAAGCCATGCCAAGCGTGGTTTCTACTCTGTCATATGACTTTAAGATTTCGGGAATTGATGGTTGATGGTCAAAATTTTCAATCATGTTGCAGAACGGCCACCGCGTTGCTATTCAGGATCGTGCCGACCGACAGCTCGCGGCCGATCACATTGATAACAGCATTAGACACGCGACTCCCCGAAATCCAAATCACGGGGACCGTGTCTATCGAGTGACCAATGGACCTAGCGGAACGATGCCTACACCAGCATCCTGGGCAATGGCTCTAATCTCATTGCTTTCGCAATGGCCATTCGTGTTATGCAGCTGTTGCTCCACCGTGAGATCAACGCTCGTAAAGAGATACGTGGCGACGATCTGCGACTGACTCACGAGAACCAGGGTCTTCGTACTGTGATGATGTAAAGACATCACACATTATATTCGTTCAGATCGCGATTCGAAATCAGTCAATTCACCCTTAACGCGAGTTTCTTCCTAAGAACGAAGTGAGAGCTAAAAATAGCTTCTGTATTATAAATGCCACATAACTTCCCTGACCGCAAGAAAAGGGGATTCCTAGAAATCGAGTCACCCCTACCCAACCACTTTCGGGAACAAACTAGAATTTTCTCGAAGCCGGATATTCACCGTCTCCTTTTTCCTTCGTCCTATCACTTCCGTTTCAAAGGCGATTACCTCGGACACTTGGCTCCTTTCTTTGGCGTTTGCTCATGCGCACAATACGAGTTCATAGGTCACTTGTGGTCGCGGTGAGGAGCGTTTGGGAAATCTTGCAACCTTGACCTTGGCTGGAGCTCGTAGGTGAACTGTGATTCGCTATGAGTTCTGGTTGGAAAGACCACGTTATGGTAAACTTTTGAGGGTCAGTTTGGAGAGGATTCTGAGAGACTCGTTCTTCTTGCCGGCCGCTTCGATGTGTGAAGGTTGTATCGGATCTGCGCTCCGAGTGTCTTTTTTTTGAAAATGGTATGAACCAGCCATCTTGCCCCTAGAACTTGGATGATGACCAGTTGCTCCTGATGCCTTATTCTTTTTTTGTTGCGTGACTTCTACAAATATTCGTCCAGCTATGGTCGTTGGATTCACAATGATTTTGACAGATTTTTGAATAATACTATTCCACTTCGAAGTCCGTCAGCTCTCGGTCGATATCACATTGTCATCAAAATTTGGAGCCTCACCATCTGTACGCCGTAATTCAAGCCCTATGCAGTTTGAGAAGATAGATGTTCCCGTTCGCCGATCAGACCCGGAATCCCTGTTCCTGTTGCTCGCCCTCACTGTTGAAATAAAATGGAATCCTTGCCTTCTCACGGAACCTTGGTGTGTATTGTCTTTTCGTTCCCCTGAACCCTCACCATCACCAGTGGAGTAGGAGCCACCACAATTGCTCCTGTAGTATCTCCTCGTCATTCAGAACTCTGGGACGCCGTGCTTCGTTCCTGTACAACGCCTGCATCAAGATTTCGGTAATATGTAAACCTCCCTTAGACCCATTCTACTATATAACGCATTGCCTTTTTTATTGGGTCAACCTTTTCAGAATCTGTGATTCCGTGCTCGCACTGCATCGTAGATCTTTGATGCGTTCTGGGGTTATTCCGGATCCTTGAACGCACATACGCAATATAATCCACTATACGATAAATTTTATGAACCGGCCATCTCTAATTATCTACCTTTAAATAAATAAAAACCACCCAACCTCCACATGACATTTGGTGCCTCGACCAGGATCTGCGATGGAATGCGAGTACAATAACTTAATGTTTGGCTCTCACAATATAAATTTTTTTCGATCATAATATAGATATTTTTTTTCTCTTTGTTTGGAACTGTATAATCACTCATAGTATCGAACTGACATATCATACATTTTTCGCACAAAATTTTTTTTTGAGTTATTACAATTTATAACGTGTATAACTAACATTAGTTTTTGCATTTCTGTGACTATTTGATAAAAAAAACCTACAACTTTCTCAGAACTCATTTTCCGGTTTCGGATGAGAGCCATTCATTGTTTGTATGGTTAAATTGTAATCATACTATTGTCACATTTGCCATAATTTTTTTTCACGTGTGAACTCAATTTTGTAAACGTTAATGCGTGGACTGTTATGTGATGATCAGGACTAGTAGTAACAGTCTTTCTTGAATGGTTCCACCTAACTAGCTTCTGATTGTCAGATACAACACCACCCCATAACGTGTGTGACACAAACAATTTATACAACAGTGTGATATTTTTTGGTATTTAGTTCTTTATAAGGTAATCAATATGGTCAGGGCTGTCAACCAAAAATTCTTTCTTGATATTGTCTCATTTGACGGTGACCCAACGATTTTTTCAGTTTCTTTAAAGAGCAAATCTTGAATTTTATGAAAATCAACTCATGGTCCTCTGACCAATCCCTGGTATTTTTGAAATCTAAACTCTCTGGAGCAGCACTCAAATTTTATGTAGAATCCCCACTTTTAAAGGACGTTACTACAGTTGAGGAACTATTGGCAGAATTACAGGGTTTCTTTTGTTCGACATCAAAGGCCTCTGCTATCCTTGCACTTAATGCATTGCAGATGTTGCCCACGGAAACCATTAAAAAATCTCGCACATAGAATTAATGTCTTGGCACCCCAAGTATACGCAAATGTTAAGGACGTCGACTCGCTCAATTCCGTTAAATATGTGAAATTTCTTCAGGTTTTACCATCGGATATTCGACTAAAAATCATGGAGAGCAATATCGAAAATTATAATGCAGCTGTTGAACGTGCACATGTCTTGCAGTTACTTTCTAGGGAAAATGCAATATTAAATAGTATCGAAACAGCTGAACCCCCACAGTCATACTTAGCTGTTCAGGCACTGAAGGAAACAATCAATGAGCTAAAAAGCTCACTTCAAAAACATGAGGTTAAGGAGAATTCACCCCCAAAATCCCAACAACAGCATGAATTTAATCACAGACAACCTCCATTACGTAATAGACAGCAACAGTTTAGATACGACTCACGTCAACGACATGACTCAAGACAAATATATCATTCTACACATAGGCCTATGTGTGCCAATACTGTGAAAAACGCGGTCATATAACAAGGAATTGCTTTTCCTTCCAAAGGTCAATCCGTTCTTCCAGAGACCAGAGGCAATTTTCAAGACGTAATTCAAATAGAGGCTTTACTCATCGTGCTCAGCCATATAACCCTAACCGAGAACCCATTAAACTAACGTCGAGACCCATGTATGATGCCCAGGGACCTCGAATTATAGTAATAGTGCATCAATGAGATCAACCTATCCACAACGTTCACAGTCCAATCATTTACAGGAATCTATAAGTCAATCGTTCAATACAAATAGTTGTCATACATCTACATATGTAGTAAATCGATCTACACAAACCTTTTTTGAAAGCAATGACCACTGTGTTTCTACTCCTTTGGTACATAATACCACACAAACAACCACACGTACTTCTACTCATGAGACACAAACTGTGTCTGAGTCACCCTCAATAGAATGCATTTTTTCTGTAGCGTCAACAGACCAAAATCTTCCTCATGTCATACTGACATTTAATCACAGACCAGGGACTTTTCTTTTTGATACTGGTTCGTCTATCTCACTCATCGATGAAAATATAAAACCACTTTTAGACATCTTTCCCGTCGAGTCACTATAACCAGTCAACTCAGTGGTTGCATTTAAAGGATGTGTTGAAATATCATTCAAAATCGATAAATCCTTTTTCAAACATCATTTCTACATCATATCTGTATCCAGCGACTCCAACTTCCATGGTATAATAGGTTGTGACTTTATGTCCAAACACAAAGTCAGCATTGACTTGGCTGCAAAATCGGTCTGTATCGAAGGACGTATAGTTCCATTTGAGAAGAGTCATGTCACTCACACTAGCGATTTAAATACCGTAAACTATGCTAATAAGAATCTCTCACAACAAGTTGTACAATTATCCAAAAAAAATCATCTTACCACCAGGTGAAGGCACATATGCAATGGTTCGTACTTCCAGCAAAGATTTCACACCTTTTCTTCTTTTTGAACCCTCTCTGTGGACCAGTCCACAATCACATCTTATGACTCAATAATTGAAAATTTTTCCCACGGTGACTATATTGGACAAGAGAGTCTAATGCAAAACATATCACTTTCTATATATATGTTCAAAATTCTTCTTCTGATACTGTACATCTTAACAAAGATAAAAAAAATCATGGGTCATATTCATAATATCGAACATGTTCAGGAGGATTCTGACAACCACGATCAGTCAGTTAATGTAATAAGAGCTTCTGAGGAGATCCAAGACTTGCGCACTTCTGAGTTTGATGTTAGGGACTTCAATCTCGATCACCTTAAGGAAGACGAACAGAACAGTCTTCGTGATATACTATCTAAACACATGTTGTCGTTCTCGAAAACTTTGAAGTCCATGGGTCATTCTGACACAGTCATTCCTCGTCTTCGCTTTACTTCTGAGTACCCCATAAAAACTTTACCTTTCCCAATTCCGGCAGCACTGATTGAAACAGCAAAATCACAACTAGAGGAGATTGTCGAGGCAGGTATCATCACTCGTAGCATCTCTGAATGGGCATCACCCATGTTATAAGTAAAGAAAAAACTTGATGCTTCGGGACAGCAAAAATATTGTTTGGCACTAGATCTAAGACTCTCTCATCAATTCTATTCTTATTCATAACACCTACCCCTTACCAAAAATTCAGACGATTATTTCTAATATTGCTCAGTACAATTATTTTTCCACTCTGGACATGCAACAAGCTTACATGCAGATTAATCTTCCTGTTGAATGTCGAGATAAGTTAGCCCTTACTACACCTTTTGGAACCTTCAGACACAATCGTCTTCCGTTTGGTTTAAAAACTGCTGCATCCATCTTTCAAGCTCTTATGGACAGCATCTTAGAAGTTCCAGGTGTGTATGCATACCAAGATGATGTCATCATTTGCTCTAACTCATTTGAGGAATCATGTGATAAATTCGATAAAGTGCTTGCTATCTTTCAAAAACATAACTTGACTCTCTCAGCTAAGAAGTGCAGTTTTCATCAACAAAACATAAATTATCTGGGATTTAACATCAACAATCGGACCATCACTCCGATAGAAACAAACGTTATAAAAATTAAATCTTTTCCTTCTCCAAAAAATAAGAAACAAGTTAAAAGATTCATTGGACTTTGTGGTTTCTATAAACATCTAATCCCGGACTATGCCAAATTGATACATCCGTTAACTCGTCTTTCGGGCCCTTCGTCGTCATTTTTCTGGACAACTGAATGTGAACAATCGTTTCAAACACTGCAAGATATATTTTTCAGCAAGCCATTTGTCCGACAACCTGATTGGCAAAGACAATTTTTTCTTAATACCGACGCTTCAAAACAAGCCATTGCTGCAGTACTTCTTCAAGAGTTTGAGGGCAAACTCTTTCCAATTTCGTATTTTTCAAAAAATTTGTCTTCTTCTGAGTCTAGATACCGGGCGATTAAGCTTGAACTTATGGCAATTGTAAAATCTGTCGAGGCTTTTAAGTTTTATTTGTATGCTCGACCTTTCGTAATTTTGTCTGACAGCAAGCCTCTACTTCATTACAAAAAGGTTACTTCCCCAGCAGACGTTACCACTCGTTGGTTACTTCTTCTGAGTGAATATTCTTTTACTTTCAAACATATAGCTGGTAAAGACAACGTTTTACCAGATTACCTCTCTAGACTTCACGAGTCTCCTCCACACGATGACATTGTGACTGCCCCACAAATTTTGACCTCGGAGGAACCTTTACCTGTCGTACAACTGAACAGTGTGAACCACGAGATGTGTCGTGTTGATGAAATGGTCACTGAGGTAAAAATGGTGTTTCGTTTACAGGTCACCTGATCCTGTATACGAAATATCATTGTGTAGCATTCTTAAAGATCAATTGAAGGATGAGACGTACTATACTACTACATCTACAAAGCACTAGGCTTTAGAGATAATCCGTCAAAGTTTGGACTATGCCGTGCTAGAGGCGACTTCCTCCGCCAGGATTGTGTGGCCGATGAGGATATGGTTGCCTTTCCAGCACGTACCCTACTTATTCAAATTTGAAAGGTAGGTTCGTCCGATTCTGACGGTCAACCATAGTGAGCACTTTAAGGACCCGGCTACAGGAGCCCATACCAACGCGATTGAGGGGACGTGGGGTGCCGTCAAACGATCCCTTAATGGAACGAGCACGGTGAAAGATCAATTTGATGGTTACCTCGCCGATTATGTATGGCGGCGGCAACATGGGAACGGTAATCCAGCTGATAATCCCGTCCGAAATTGTCCTTAATTTCAACCCAGAGTATCAATTAAAATTAAACCGTGAGTTTCATTTTTCTTTACTTTTTATTGTTTATTTTTGCATTCATTTTCACTTGGGATTATAACATATCCAATCGTCAAGATGGACGCCATAGACCAGAATTACGTTTTATTATTATTTACTACTGTTATTAATATTGTTGCGTTTAATTGCGAGTTACCCTGATGAGATAATGAGGAACATAAGTACTATCAATGAAAGAGATAAAAAGGACTCCGGAAAACTTGGAAAGATTAATTCAGAATTTTTCCCCGGAGGAATTAAAAGATTCCAAAATTTTAACCATGAAACAGACTCTTGAATCTTTGAATTCCTTTGTAGAACTAAATTAAAGAGTACAGTCAAATTCGTTACTTTCCAAGAGGGGCTAGCGGTTCACTTGCAAACTTAATATTAGCATTGGACTTGCTAACTGCAAATTGGTTATCAATGATACCGACTGCGAACATAGGGTACTCCTGATAGCTCCCCCTCTCTGGAAGGAAAACGGGATCTGTTAACCCCCGAAGAACTTAACGAGATAAAGGATCTGAAAACACAATTGATGGAAAGAGATGAGAGCATTGAGAGACTCTGGATCACCAAAATTTTAGAAGAGAACCTTACTTTGAGTCCCGGAGTGAAAGAAACTGGCATTTCAAAAAACCGAAAAAGTATTAGAGATCCTAGAAAAAGAAATTTCCCGTTCTAAAATGGAAATATCTTCGCTTGAAGATAAACTATCTGAAGAGACGACTGGATGGGATAGGGCGCTAAGAGAAAGAGACCTAAACATCCAGTCTCTGCAAACCCTAATAAAGGACTTAGAAATTGATAACGCATACCATCGAGGTAAATCTGATGAGAAGGAATCAACAATAAAACTAATAATTGAAACCTTCAAAACCATATCTGATAAAACACTCCTTAATAAAGGATCTAAAAGAAACTCCTCAGGTCTCTCATCCTATACCTTCAACTTATGCTGCTATCACTGCCAGCCCCCCCCCCCAACGGGCCATATCATCTCTCCTGGCACAAAGGTACCTCCTCAAAGTCATGTTATCTTATTGAGGCCTAAAAATGAGGTGGACTCTGCTTCTAATAAACCCAAGGTGCAATCAGCTCTCAAAAATTCCAATTTCAAGATTAAAAATATTAGAGGAATAGGTGGTGGAGGTGTGGCCATCGAAGTAGATTTACAGGTAGCCGCACTGGAGGCTGATCTGGGTAATAGAGAATATTTCACGTGATTTTAACATGGCTAGGCCGTCCAGGCGGAAGCCACGTATTATACTCCTCAACGTTGATAACTCAATATCGCCTGAAGAAATCTTTTCCAGCCTTAAAATCAAAAATGAAATTATAGAAAAGGAAGAGGATTTCCATATCGAATTCAAAATTGCTGCACAGAGGCAACCACTGGGTTGCCACTATTAATCCGTCTTTATATCATCCCATTATGAACTCTGGCTATCTTTATATGGGCTGGCAGAGGATCCGAATTGCTAATTTAGAAGTATAAGACAATGTACTGGATGCGGCCAGTTCGGCCATTCTAAAGCTAAATGTACAAATCTAAAGAAATGTTTTATGGTGTGGAGCAGATCATGATACTACAAATTGCAATTCCACCAAACGCTGCATCAATTGTGCCGTATCCAATATTAAATTTAAAACCAAACATAACGAGGGCCATGGCTGTAGGGACAGGAAATGCCCCAACCTTAAAAGACAACATCTCTTGGCCGCCAATACAGACTATGGTACGGTGTGATGGCAAAAATTAAATTCCTCCAAATAAATGTAAACTTCTCACTTTCGGTCTTCACCCTCTAACTGCTCTCAAATTTCTAAAAATAACTGATGATATCCCTTTATAATTGTAACCTCATTTGTATAGATCCAATATTTTAAATTTTTATGAATATGGACTTATATTGTATGACCTCTTCAAAATATCTGTTAAACTTGCTTAATTTGTTAACTTTCTTCTTGATGTTCCTAAATAAATTTGCTAAAAAGCTTTATGCTAGGCCCTTTTAATGTAAATAACTATTATATTTTGTTACTATTTACTGCATAAATTATGTGCTGGGCCCTGTTGGTCCATTCATTTTCTGTAAAAATCCAAATTTTTAAAGGAAATAAATGGCGGTGCTCGATGTTTGGGTCCGCATGTGCTGCACATGTGGGGGTGCGCTCTCTCTTTTCGTCGGGGTGGTTCCCCTTGTTTCCTTTTGTGCTGGAGGTCTCCCCTCCTCCCATTAAATGCTCTAAACCTAACGGTGAGTAGGTAGGAGGTGGGTCTATAATGACCATCTTCCACACAAAAACCTACTATACTTTTTATCCTTTGTATAAATATTTGTATATACTCATCATTACAGTTGTATATATTCATCATTGCTTACTTTCATATACTAATCCTATACATTGCCTTCTTACATGATCTCTTGTGGAATTATGTCTCTTAAGTAGTTTGTGTATTTTATATCTGTATATCTTATGGCATCTTCTATGGATCTTTTATAACCGGGTTAGAATGGTAATCTTGTAATTCATTCTTTGATATTTTGGCTAATCAGGTGGTGTCATGCTTTATTCATGTTTTATTAGTACTTTTACTTTTGGAAACGTTTATGTAAACTGAGGTTGATGTCGATCGGGCGTTTTATAGCAAAATTATCCTTCAAAGTTGGGCCCATTTCTTTTTGTAAATATGTAAAATTTTATAAGAAAATAAATGGTGGTGCCCGTGTTCGGGTCCACACGTGCTTTCCCGGTTCGCCGGGGTGGTCTTCTTTGTTCCATTTTGTGCTGGTGGTGGAAGTCCCCTCCCCTTCTCCCTTAATATAGCTCTAAACCAATCGGTGAGTTGAAAGGAGGTGGGTCTAGAAGCCCCCCTGGGGGTCACTTCCAGCACTATCTTGAAAAAGGAAACTGCGTTATTTTTATGCTCCTGCTTTTTTCAAGTTTTTACCGGAAATAAGTTTGTTATAGACAAGGAAAATTTCAAAAAGTTGCGCCCTGACAAGATCAACAAAATGATGTAGTTTTTTAAAATCCATCATATGCAAGTCCGGATTCCGGCATTTTTTCATCTTAAGAATTCATCAAATCTTAATTTAAATTATCTTCGACCATTGTTTTGAACAAATTTTCCCTGGATTACGTTTCGCCGCACTTTACAAGAATTCCATTGTACTACCAGTCCCTCAACTCTTCATAAATCAACAGAAAGCCTTCCTGCAATAGTAGTCTTCGGAGTAACTTCATCTAATAGAACATTTAAGGACCTTCATTTGGACACCTCTTTTGGAAAATTGCTGCTTTTGTGAGTCTTTTAATAATTTTCTAATATTTTGCATTTTATATGCCATTTTTGTTTCACTTTCTCCTTCATATTTATTACATAATAGAATTGTTTTACCTCAATAGTTAAATTCCATATTTAAAATAAGTTAATTTTTTGTCTACTACGCAGCTACAGCGTGACAGCTGCAGTTCAGGGTTATTAAAACTGGAGCGCTACACGAAAGAACAAAGCGTTTTCATTGTTGAGCAATATTTTAAAAATAATAAAGGTTTGGCAGCTACAGTTCGCAATTTTCGTACAAAAATGGTCGGAATAGTGATTTAACTTCATCAACTGTGAAGAGATTAATTAAAAAATTTATGGATCAATTAGTGATCTTAAACACTCTGGCCGTCCTTCAACACAAAATATCGAAGCAGTTCGTGAGAGTGGCTGAGAGTCCAGGGACATCAATTCGGCACCGTGGTCAAGAATTGGACAATTCGAGAAGCTCTCTACAGCGTATTTTCACGAAAGATTTGCATCTTCATGCATACAAAGTTCAATTGACTCAAGAACTGAAGCCTACTGACCACGCACAGCGAATCGAGTTCGTTGAATGGATTATGGAACAAGTGGATGCTGATTTTTCGAACAAAATCATCTTCAGCGATGAGGCTCATTTTCATCTTGATGGCTTGGTTAATCGACAAAATTGTCGCATTTGGGGTTCAGAAAATCCACGAATGATTGTTGAGAAACAAATGCATCCACAAAGTGTCACTGTTTGGTGCGGATTTTGGGCTGAAGGCATCATCGGACCATTCTTCGAAAATGCGGCTGGTCAGGCAATAACAGTTAATGGTGCTCGCTATCGCGACATGATAATCCAGTTTTTTGTGCCTAAATTGCAAGATATGGATGTGGACGACATGTGGTTTCAACAAGACGGTGCCACATGCCATATAGCCCGAGAAACAATTCAATTACTGCATGAGTCATTTTCTGGTCGTGTAATTTCCCGTTTTGGTGATCCCGTTTGGCCGCCCAGATCATGCGATTTAACGCCATTGGATTTTTTTTCTTTGGGTTTTTTAAAGTCTGTAGTGAATCAATCCACTCTCCTCTAATTCAGCGAGCGGCGCTGCGGTCGCCTTCTACGTCATCCAAGGAGAAGGTGAACTGTGACGTTTTTCGCTTAGATATAAAATCTCTTGCTCGCGCGGAAGGAAGTGCAGTGGGAACGTAGCCCAGTGACGAGAACGGTTTTGCTTGTTTAGTTATGTCACCTGTTAAGTTTAATAAATGTTATTCCTATTAGTAGTAGTCAGTGTAGTATTAGTAGAACACGCGCCAACACCCACCACGCGGTTATTTAGAGGTACCGGACGAAACCTCTACAAGTCTAAGGTTTATGGCAACAAGCCCACGACCATCCACGCTTTGAAGGAAATTGAGCGCTGTATCAACGAAATTCAGCCACATTTATGCAAAACGGTCATGGAAAATTTCAACAAAAGAGTGCGTATGTGCCAGCAAAGCTGTGGAGGCCATTTACCCGATATGCTATTCCATACATAACCCTATACTGTATACATTATGAATCAATAAAAAATTTACAATTTTTAATTATAAACCTGTGTTTTCTATCAAAATTCTTGCGTGAATTTTGGGACACCCTTTATTTCCACAAGGCATCATCGGACGCAACTCCACAACATGGTCTTTGCCCAACAAATGAAGACACTTGGTGTGGTTACAACCGAGTAATTGCATCAGGTGAAATATACAAACACAAGAACACATTACCATCAGAAGTATCGAATTGTGTTAAACATTTACAGTGACTTGGCAGATCTTAATTTGCTTGCTAAATGCTTACACGGGAAGACAAAAAATTGCAATGAGAGTGAACAGCATTATCTGGTGGCGAATACCAAAAAATGTTTGTGTAATTAGAAACATTAAAAACTGGAGTTTTGGAAGCTATTGCATCCTACAATTAAGGGAACATTACAAAATGTAATGTTCAACATTAGGAATATCTCATTAGGACAGGTTTCTACACATCTCGAGCAATGAAAGCAGCTGATCAGGATAGATTACGGAAAGTCGAATATATTTTACAAAAAACTAAAGCAAGGATAAGCTAGAAAAAATGTAGATTGGAAGATAATCTAACAGAGGAAACAATTAATCCAAGCAATGGTGCTGGTATGCACTAAGTACAAGCGTTTCACTAAATTTGGATTTTCTCAGAACAGTGTTTTCCACCATAAAATGAACATTTTTTCGAAAACTACTAATCTTGACAGTTTGAAATTGTGCATGCCTAATGTTGACACTATATTACATATTTTTACCAAGGGATTTGGGGGAAAATTAATTCAGAGTAAATTTATAACATAAAACTTACAAAAAACTTCAGTGTTTTTGAAAAAACACACATGGGTGCAGTTTTGGATTTTTATAAAAAATAACTAGGCATTACAATCATAAAAGCACTGGTAAAAGTATGTATTATAGTTCAGACAATATACAGTAAAAAAATTGGAGACTAATATTCAGTAGACATTTTTAAATGTTCCTTAAAAATGAGCATTTTTAACATTACCGATACAAATTCAGGCTTGTGAACCTATCCCCTTAAGATATACTTGCGCATTCCAGTGAAATAATATACGTATCAGTGAGAATGTTAAAAATTGCAATGACTAGTAGATACAAGCCTTCTAATCAGAAGCCCTCTGGTTTACTACAAACACCTGTATATATATGCTCAGATTCGAAACTATAGCTATCGATTTATTTGGATCCCTACCGAAAAACAGATGGGAAGTGAATCTTCATTGTCGAAGATAGTTCCACAAAATGGGTGGAGTTATTCGCTTTAACCAAAGTAACAGCTCAAGAATGCGCTGTCACTCTAATTGAAGTCTTCATGAGGTATGGTTTGGGTTTTATAGCACAAGGTCCGTTAGCGGACAAGCTGCGACAAACGCAAGATAAAATATACCCAATAAAAACAGTCATGAGGTATGGACTACCTCGACGATGCATAAGTGACAATGGGTTAGTTTATAACTGGCCAGATTCCGGGAATTTAACCCTAGGGTTTCCTATAGTTCTCTCACATCAGATCGTCGTCTTGTTTGGTTTTTGACAGGACATGGTCCATTTTTGTCATACCTCCGCATATTCAAAATAAAACATACTGATCTTTGTACTTGTGGGGAGGTTGGTGACGCCGACCACTACCTCTTCAGCTGTCCACTTACTGAAAGTTTTCATATTAAAGCCCCAGGGCCTGATAATAAACATGAATGGGTCCGTGGGGTTGTTAAAAATAAAACTCGCTCTACAGGATCTCTCGGTGTGTTGTGACTGCTGGTGAGGTGGCGAATCGGGTAACCACGCCCCACAACTAAAAATTTGAAATCTTATGTAGTAGGCCTAGGGCTAGGCCCAGCCTAATTTTAGAAATTTTAAATTTTTTATACTCTGACATGTTTAGCCACCTGCTTCATCTTCATTTTATTTATAATCATCTTTTCATCTTATTTATAAACATATCTTCATATTTATATCCATTTCTCATCAACTTAAGCTGTCCTACTGCGTAGGATACCTTAATTTTAGTGTATTTTAGGATTCTGTTATACACTACCTAACATTGAAAATGCAACACCAAGAAGGAGTTGGCAGAAAGTGATGAAATTTGGCAGACAGAGAGAGACAGCAACGAGCAATAAGTGATCTTGATTGCAACATTATACACCTTGCCACTGAGCAGCAAGAACGTCTGATCAGTAGGTTGTAGGACCACCGCGAGCGGCGATACAGGCAGCAACACATCTAGCTACAGACGCAATGAGCGTGCGGATGGTGTCCTGAGGGATGGCTGCCCATTCCCTGTCAACCCTTTGCCAGAGTTCGTCTTCTGAACGTGCCGGTGGCAACGCATGCAAGCGACGTCCAATGACGTCCCAGAAATGTTCGATAGGTGAGAGATCAGGGGAGACAGCTGGCCAGTGAAGCACCTGGGTACCTTGCAGGGCATGTTGGCTGATGCGTGCCGTGTGTTATCCTACTGGAAAATGGCATTGGGCACCCCCTGAAGGAAAGGTAGTGTCACCGGCTGCAGCACGTCATCCACGTATCGTTGGGCCGTCATAGTGCCCTGAATACGGACCAGAGGTGACCTGCTATAGTGGGCGATGCCGCCCCAAACCATTATACCGCGTTGTCTCGCGGCATGGCGTTCCACAGATGCGGCCGGATTGCCCCTGTCACCACGTCGGCGCCAGACTCGTACACGGCGACTGTCGTTGCTAAAACAGAAGCGTGACTCGTCTGAGAACACCACCCTGTGCCATTCCGTCGTCCACGTGGCTCTATCCCGACACCATTGAAACGGGGACGTCTGTGCTGCTGGGTCAATGGTAGTCGTCTCAACGGGAGCCATGAGTGCAGGCCGCCAGCGATCAATCGGCGGATAATGGTCCTGGACGATATGGGAGCATCAAGGGTGTCCTGCACATGCTGCAAAAGGCGACAGACGTGGCTTGTGGGGCCTCCGATGCTTGCCGGCAGATGCGTCGGTCCACGCGTGCTGACGTCACTCTGGCAGCACCGGAACCCCTCAAACGTGCCATATTCCCTTGGTCCAACCATGTGTGCCACAACCGGTGCACCGTGGACGCGTGTAGTATATCTGCTGAGATTTGACGTATGGACCAACCTGCCCTTCTGAGGCCAATTACCATACCCCTCGTGAAGTCGTCTGTTTGCTGGAACTGTCTTGATTGGCGGCGTCCTGGCATTCTACGCTACTAGACATTTCCTCCGAGACACAAAAACAAATTGCAACTTGATTTACCTAGCAAACAGAGCGGCGCGAAACTGACCACTTTTGCAGGTTCCTTCCCTGGTTTTTCACTCGCCGTGCGCGGGACAGCTGCGCAGTTTGCATCATTTACATATTTCGGTGAGCTGCGTCTACCCTGTAAATTTCATCCAGTTCTGCGCACTCCTTCTGGGTGTTGCATTTTCAATGTCAGGTAGTGTATGTGTGTGATTTTTTGTGTTTGTGATTATTTCTTTGTATATGTTTTTCATAATTATTTGATGCTTTTTGTATTTATCTTATTTTTATTGGGCGCCTTATATAAACATATTATTAGTCTGTTTTTCCCGGGAGTCGGGCACTATATCTTTTGTTCGTCTTGCTCGACTCCTGAGTGATCGTGGACTTTTGATGATATTGGGTACCCTCTATAAGCTCGCTAAAGTCTCTTTTGGGAATCGTGCACCGTACTTCTCTATGCATTTTCCTATGCTCGATGCCTGTATGATCGTTGACTTTGTCTTCTTGAATTTTTAAATCCTAAGGCGCCTTCTATAAGCCTATCATGTTAATTTTTTCTAGGAATCTAGCACTGATCTATTGTATATTTTGCTCTATTACGGTTGTGTTTTTGTGGTTTGTTTGATTTTTTTGTGTTTTGGTTCTGTTGTATTTTGCTGGCCCTGTTCGCCAATGTAGAATTTTCTTTTAATTTTAATACTGTTTTAGGGGGCTTGGGTCCCCTTGGCCTCTTTCATGTGCAGCGGGAATCCTCTCCCTCCTCCCACTACAGGCTCTAAACCTTTCAGTGAGTTGTGGGGAGGGGTATTTCAATTAACGTCACACTGGAGCAACACAATGGGCTATTGGTGACGGTCCGGGATCAATCCCAAAGGGAAAGATCCGAGGACAACACCACGTAATTTTGAACAACGGTCAGATGACGAGGCAACACCTGAGCTGGCACCCCACTCTCCAAACTTCAGTGAGTTGGGAGGAGGCGAGTCTATAATGGGTTAGTTTGTTAGCTCTGTAATGCAACAAATGTTTCCTGCTGGATATCAACCAAATACTGATCCCAGTATACCATCCACAAGCAATTAATCACATAAAATACTAGAACTTGGGATTTTAGATTATATTTTGATCATTAGGAACTTTTGCTCGAATGCTACAAATAGTGCCGATACTTGTTTCAATATCACTTTCGGTTAGATTTAAATGTGTTTCTGGAGCTCTTCTTTTGCTGCCATACCTCAACTATGGAAAGAATTTCCTGCTCGAAAACTCCTTCGGCAAAAAGATGCGTTACTCTTACGACACCAAAAAAGACGAGTCATTTACCCCATTTGGTGTTCCTGAAAATTTCTTTCATTTGGGTCGCAATAAGTACATATATGTTTCGGACCTTGTTAACGTGGTTCGAGTACACATACGACACTTCCAGTTAAATACTGGGGGTTCAATTTGCACCGATCAAGCAAAAAATAACTTTGACACTATCTCTATGGTTCGATTTGCGCCGAGATGGACTCGAGTGACGTGCCTTTCCGTCCCGGAACAGTAAAAGTTGTGCGGGATTGCCTGATGGTTGCGAAAGATTACATCGACGATCAGCCGCATCCAACATCAGAGGTACTACCACGGTAAGAACGATATACGAACTTTCTTACCAAACATTATTACTTATGTGAAGGCTTTTGGCCGAGTGGACTGAGCTACAAAACGTTTGCCCCTCCCGACACAATAAATTCTACATTACTTCGATAATGATCGGGTGTGTTCGGGGCCCTAGTGAAATTGGAGTGTTTCACCATTGCAGATGTGAGCTACAAATAAACGATCCCAGTATGACGTCAGCACACCTCACAGACGCTATATAAGTGAAGGCAGAAATGCTGGAGCATCAAACGCGTGTTTTCCCTCACGATGAGTCAACGGAAAGAGTTGAATGCATTCGAAAGGGGCATGATTGTAGGTGCCCATAAATTTGCTGCCCAAGAAATTAACTGATCGAGACCGGAGAACCCTGAAGCGTATTGTGCGAAACAACCGGCAGGCATCTTTGTCAGAGGTTGCAGAGGACTTCCGTCTCAGCTCAGGTACACAGGCCAGTGACAGGACTGTCCGCCGAGAGGTGATAGCACTTGGTTTTCATGGTCGTGCTGCCGCCAGTAAGCCACTAATCACACGCACCAATGCCCGGAGGCGTTTGCAATGGTGCAAAGAGCACCGTAATTGGACTTTGGAGCAGTGGAAGAATGTCGTGTGGAGTAATAAATCACGATACATGATCTGGCACTCTGATGGGCGTGTATGGACCTGGCGAACGGTATTTACTGGAGTGTATTCTGTCAACCGTGAAATTTGGTGGTGGTAGTGTCATGGTTTGGGGCCGTTTCTCCTGGTTTGGGCTTGGCCCGTTAGTTTTAATCGACGGGTCGATGACTTCTGGTGTGTACGAAGACATTTTAGACAATAGCATGCTTCCGACACTATGGCAACAGTTTGGAACAGGTCCTTTTCTGTATCAGCACGATAATGCTCCTGTTCATACAGCACGCGTCATTGCGTTGTGGTTTGACAATAATCAGGTGGAAGTGCTTGCCTGGCCGGGTCAAAGCCCCGACTTGAACCCTATAGAACATCTTTGGGATGAATTGGAGCGTTGGTTGCGTGCCAGACCCACTCGACCAAAAACCAAATGTGAACTGTTCACCGTGCTACAGGAGGAATGGTGCACATTTCCACCAACAGTTTACCAGAACTTAGTGGATAGCCTACCCCGAAGGATAAACGCTGTAATCACAGCAAAAGGAGGCCCGACATCCTATTAGTTACACGTCTGGTGCCTTTCGAACCAACGGTACCGGGTGTCCGGAGACTTTTGGCCACATAGTGTAGTATATGGATGCGGAGATGTGTTTGACAGCATCTTTGACAGAGCTTTTAAAAGCCCAATTTGAAAAATTATTCAAATGGTATTTGAATGTTACGGATGTGAGCAACAGCATGGAAACCAATTTGGATACGATTGTGTGATGTTTAACAATCGAATGAGACTATCCTCCTACGGAACTTTAGCTATTTTTAGCATGGATTTGAAAGATTTTGTGAATGAATTTGATTCAAAATAACACATTACTGTGTTTTATAATAGAATCTTTGGTTAAAAGTTTGGACTTTAAATGCTTGATAAAGTGCCGAGAATTTATAAATCGCCCCAGGTGGTAAAACATTTTAAATATTAATAAACAAATTTTATTAGTTTCCCTTTGTTATTTTTGTTCTTAATTATGCATAAATTATTATGCAGAGTTTACCAATAAACTGGTGCAAAAATTCTTACAAAATTAAAATGTTCATTTCTCTACAACGCATAACACAAAAACTTCAGTCGTTGAACGCTTTAACCGTATACTAAAATGTGGAAGTATTTCACTGAAACGAATACTAGGAGATATATTGATGTTAGACCAATTGATTCATAGCTATAATCACACTTGGCATCGTAGTATTAAAACAGAGCCTGCTTCAGTAACTTTACAAAATGAAGGGAAAATCTGGCATAATTATACGGGCGACAATCTGAACACAGCACTTCTGATTTAAAAGTTGACGATATCGCTCGTATAAGTAGAGAAAATGCTATTTGAAAAAGGATATGAACTGGACAAAAGCAATTTTTACTATTTATAAAATTTTACCTCGGGTAGCTGTTGTGTATAAACTGAAAGATTTAGCAGAATTGCAAAAAATTTCGGATTCTGGATTTTATCCAGTAGAGAAAGTTTTGAAGAAAAGATAGCGTCATGACAAAATTGAATACTTTGAAATTTCAGGGTTATCCTGAAAAATTCAATGTCTTGGTTGAAGATGTCAAAAATGATATAGAGCATGCACTGTACTTAACATCTTATTTCAACATGGCTTCATGGTGAGCACTTTGATGACATAAAAGCTTAACGGGTTTTACGGGTCAAGTTATTATTGTGAGGCTTGTGAAAGTCCCTTTAACGTACAAGACCACTGCAGAAATGCGTGTCATATTTGTCTGCGCCCCAACTGCGAGAAAATTGATTCCTGGAGATGCTTAATGCAATCGGCTCTGCCAGTCTGACTGCTTTAGAACACATAAAGCAAAGCCGGGAAAGACGCAACTATCAGTGTGCTACAGTAAGTTTTCTTTATCGTTTAATATCATACAAGGTGAGACCGAAAAGTAAGGTGACTCACCCCTCCTATCGAAAATGAGAACAGCCCGACGACCTGACACATGCGCATTACGATCTTCGGTATGCAACGTGAAAGTTCAGGGTCATTTGCCAAGTTTCTTGTTTCGTGTTTGTTCGTGCAGTCGCTTAAACGTAAAAGGTGTTAGTGCATTGCGTAATGGAGCAGAAAACGAATCTGAAATTCTGTTTTAAAATGGGTAAAACTGCTACGGAAACCTTGGAAATGCTTTGAAGTGTGTTTGGCGAAGAAACTTTATCTCGCAAGACAGTATTTAAGTGGTTCAAACTTTTCCGTGAAGGTCGTGAAAGCGTGGAGGATGAGCATCACAGTGGAAGACCGTTGACGAGCAGAACGACGGCAAATGTTGAAAGAGTTAGGCAGTTATTGCTGAAAGATCGTCGTTTGTCCGTCCGAATAATGGCGAACGAATTGAATCTTCCTCGTGAAATCGTCCGAACAATATTGACGCAGGATTTGGATAAACGGAAACTTTGTGCGACGTTTGTCCCTCATTACTTAAGCGATGAACAAAAACAGCAGCGAATGGACTCCTGTGGCGACTTCATCAATGCAGCAGATAAAGATGACACGTTTTTACAGTCCATCGTCACAGGAGATGAAACGTGGTGTTTCGCGTATTATCCACACACTAAACGCCAAAGCATGGAGTGGCGCGGTCCCTCATCGCCGAAATCGAGAAAGTTTCGTTTCGAAAAATCAAAGGTTAAGACAATGTTGATTACCTTTTTCGACGCACAGGGAATTATCCATAATGAATACGGACCGGAAGGTCAAACAGTTAATGGTGAATTTTATTGCCATGTTATGAAGCGCCTCCTGGCTCGCACTCGTCGTGTTCAGCCCCATCTCGCTGCATCAGGCAAGTGGTTTCTGTTGCATGATAATGCACGCCCTCATACTGCAATATGTGTTAGACGGTTCCTCGCGCAGCAACAGGTTACGGAGTTATTACACCCTCCTTATTCCCCTGATCTAGCGCCAGCAGATTTCCTCTTTCCACGACTGAAATTGGCACTGAAGGGAAACCGATTTTCAAGCATCTCAGACATTTAAGGTGTTGTTACCAAGGAACTTAAGACAGTCTCAAAGGAGGACTTTTTCAAAAGTTTCAAGAACTTGTATGAACGTTGTCAGAAGTGTATTGTAGACGGCGGGAACTACTTTGAAGGACAGTGATGTATTTATCTGCAAATATATAATAGTGATTATTATGACATCAGTCACCTTACTTTTCGGTCTCGCCTTGTACATATGTGTGTTACGTCTTAGTTCAAAATTCAGATAACTTCACAATCTGAACATTTAGATGTATCAGTGTCTAACATGTTGTCGCGTGATCCTATGGCGAAATTGTGCCATGGAAAACCAGATGTTGCACAACGAAGTGCCCTTCCTGCGAGAAATACGAAAATGCTTCAGAGCATCTCTGCTTTCTGACCGCCGTTGAGGAAAAAAACATCGGATTGGTTTACTTTCTTTGATCATGAAACTGACCAGTCCTCAGGAGGACGTGTATAGTACGAGGGCATTCCAGAAAATAGTACCCGTTTTCTCATACAGATGGCGCTACTGATCCAATTAAAAGCAAAGCGGCGCAGGTGTCTAAAGTAACATCGTAGCTTTGCGGTTATTTGAATGCGAGTTCTTCCTGTGCGTGGTGTGAGTTTTGTGACTGTTTACAATGGCGCATAAGCTAGAAAATCCCGCCACATGTTAAGTGCGATCCGTGATCCGTTTTTTGAATGCTGAAAACGTCCGTCCAAGCGAAATTCATCGCAGGATTGCTGAAGTGTACGGTACGGGAACAATGGATGAGTCATCTGTAAGGCGCTGGATTCGAAATTTCAAACAGGGAAGAGATAATATGCACGATGAAGAGCGGTCAGGTCGCCCGTCCCTTATCACCGACGATCTGAAGAAACTTGTCGATGATTTCATCAGGGAAGATCGGCGCGTAAAACTTAATGAAATGAGTATGCAATTTCCTGAAATTTCATGATCATTGCTCCATGAAATCGTGACAGACCATCTGAATTACAGAAAAATTTGCTCAAGATAGGTTGCCCAAAATGCTTACTGACTAGCACAAGACCCTATCGCATGGGTTCAGCATTGTCGTTTTTGACTCGTTACGAGCAACAGAGCGATGAAATTCCTTGACCAAATTGTTACTGGGGATGAAACCTGGGTGTGCCATTTCACACCCGAGACCAAACGCAAGTCCATGGAGTGGCACCATCCACAATCTCCAAGGCCGCGCAAATTTAAGCAGTCGTTTTCCACGAAAAAGGTTGGTTGGTTGATTTGGGTTTTATGGCGCAAGATCCAAAAGAGGATAAGCTGCGCCAAACACAAGATATTAAAATTAGGAGATGTAGTTGTTGGAATCGGTCTCAAACCTCCAATTATAGTGCCGTGTGGGGCACATAAATTTGAAGAATGTAAATCTTTGAATGTATAAAAGTGAAGAAAGATTGGGGATCATGAGCTGATCAGACTTCTTGTATGTTTTTAAACCATAAGACTTGGCTACGTAATAAAATTTATTTTTAATGTATAAAACTCTGTCTTCAATCGATAAAACCCAACAATTGGTTATGGGCCTCAGACCTTAAGCTGAACCTGAATTCTGCCACTACCGGTATCCAGTATGATGGGGATTCAAGAAATGTCCATGTTTTCCTTCCCGTAGTTATCGGATTTCAACTATGCCACGTGGAAGACGGACATGAAGGTATTGCTAATGGACCGGAACTGCTGGGAATTTATCACTAAAACGGAACCTCTATTATTGGAAGATGCTCCAGAACAAGAAAAAAGAGACTATCGTTATAGGAAGCAGAGGACATACACAACTATCTACCAGGGCATAGACAGAAAATATCAAGTCTTAATTTCATCTACTGAGGACGGTAAGGAAGCCTGGGATATATTAAAGACCAACTTTGAACCAGCATCTAGAGCACGATTGGCAGGCCTTGTGGACGAGTTCTTTTCAATCCGCTATCAGCCGGAGGACGAATCCATTGGACTCTTCTGCAAACGAGTGCATGAGAAGCTGTTACAGATAAAAGAATGTGGATTCGAAATCCCAGACCTTTTAGTTTGCTTTCAACTAATAAGACATTTGCCTCACGAATACGATAATCTGGTACAACTGCTATACAGGATGGATGACAACGAGTTCACGCTAGACAATTTGTCTAAACATTTAATAACAGAATCCAGCCGAATCGAGCTGAAGCGGAAAGACGAAGGCACAAAATTAAGTATCGTGGCCGATGCTTATGCTACAAGAAACAAGTCATCTAGATACAAGGAGACACGGGCGTCTACTCCTGATCACAGCAGATGCGTACTGGACCCTGAATTAATTCCTTCAAGCCCAAGAAAGTCGACAGTTTGTCGTATGGGGCCGCGACCATTCTGCAACTACTGCAAAAAGTCGGGACATTACGAATCGAAGTGCTTCAAGAAATGCAATCGGCAGAAACCTGGTGGTGAATTATTTTATATGGAGGACAATCCAAAAACTGATCTTCAACGTGCCTATGCAGTTTCAAATTTTCCAAATGAAAGACCGAGGGAATTTCTCATTGATTCTGCTGCAACTGCTCACTTCTGTAAAGAACGTGATATGTTTACGACATTCAGAAAACTACCACCACAGAAGATCCTAGTCGGAGACAAGGACAGCACCTCGGAAGTATTAGGTATGGGTGATATTCAATTTACAGTTTTAGATAGAAACAGAAATTATGATATAACTTTAAAAGATGTGTTATACTCACCTAATATGAGAAGAAATTTAATTAGTGGTGCTCGTATTGACCTTGTGGGAAACCAAATTAAATGGGGAAATAACAAAATGATTATTTATAATAGTTATAATAAATATTTGTTTACTGTTCCCAGAATTGGAAAATTGTATATCTTGAAAGGTTATCCCAAGATTAAAAATTATACATATGTAACTGGTTTAGATCTAGAAAAAGCCCACCGTAGGTTTTGTCATGTTAACATGCCCTTAATTGAAAATATGAGTAAAATTAATTGTGTAAAAGGAATTGAAAAACTTAATTGTAAGAATATAGATAAAAATTGTAAGATTTGTGCTATTGCTAAATCCACTAGAATATCCTTAAAAAGAAACTATATGTACGAAAGGAAAACTAAAAATGTTTTGGAAAGGATCCATATGGATTTGTGGGGTCCTGCTCCAGTTAACTCTCTAGGTGGAAACAAATACTTTTTATCTATTATTGATGATTTTTCACGTAAAGTAACTGTTTATATTATTCGAAATAAGAATGAAGTTTTTGATTACTTTAAAAAATACTTGGTTAAAGCTGAAAGACAGCTAAATATTAAGTTAAAATGTGTCCGAACTGACAATGGTTTAGAATTTTGTCACAAAGAATTTAAAAAGTTTTTAAATGATCTAGGAATAAAAATCGAAAGAACTTCAACTTATACCCCTGAACAAAATGGCATTGCAGAAAGGTTCAATAGAACAGCCATGGATTGTGTCAGAGCTATGCTTCAAGACAGTGGTTTACAACCACAATTTTGGTCAGAAGCACTTTTAGCATTTATTCATACTAAAAATAGATGCGAACACAAATTAACTGAGGGTATATCTCCTAACGAAATATGGACTGGTTTCAAACCATCAGTAAAACATTTTAGAATTTTTGGCTCTTTGGCTTATGTTCATATTCCTAAAATACAGAGAAATAAATTACAACCCAGAGCTAAACTTGGTATTTTGACAGGATATGGTTTGAAAACTAAAGGTTACAGAATATATATCCCAAACGAGAAGAGAATAGTTGAAACAGTCCATGTTCATATCGACGAAAGTAAGAAAGCTGTTGATGTACTATTTGGTAAAAACTTTGAGTACGTTTCTTTCGATCTTAATTCTAATATTCCTATTTATCAATCAAATGAAAATATAAAAGTAAAATCGGAAAGTGAAACTCAAGTTTTAGATTCTAAAGATTTAGTTAAAACTGAGGACTTAAAAAGTCTTAACATTTCAAATTGGCGAAGAATCGAAAAACCTAGAAATAAAAGCAATAGGATAGATGTATACTATTATTCTCCTGAAAATTTGAGAATGAGATCTTTAAATGATATTAAAAAGTACTGTACTAAAAATAAGATTAGGTTTGATCCTGTAAATTTCAATTTTAAGCCAGAAACTGAACATCCTAATGTGGATATTTCTAATGTGCCATCTACTTCTAGTGATGAATCTAATTTTTTAGACCAACAGATGTACGACATGTATGATCAGTGTTACAATGTCGAAACCCCCAAAAGTTATGAAGAAACGCAAGCAAGTAAGGATGAAATTAAATGGAATACTGCCATGAATGAAGAAATTCAGATAATGAAGGATAGGCAAGTATGGAAATTAGTGGACACACCCCCAAATACAACCATAATTGGAAGTAAGTGGGTGTACAGCATAAAAATGGACGAAAACAATATACCTAAAAGGTATAAAGCTCGTCTTGTTGCTCAAGGTTTTAAGCAAAAACCCGGCATTGATTTTAAAGATATTTTTTCACCAGTTGTGAATTTTTCTATTGTTAAACTATTGATTTCTATGTTGGGTTGGTATCACTGTCAAGTTGACGTGAAAAGTGCATATTTATATGGACACCTTAAGGATACTATATACATGAAACAGCCAAAAGGATTTGTGCTGAAAGGATCCGAAAACAAAGTATGTCTATTGGAAAAGGCTATATATGGTCTGCATCAAAGTGGTAGAGAATGGAATTTGGAATTAGACGGTATTTTAACTAAATTAGGATTTTCTCAGTTAAATTGGTGTAATTGTGTCTACAAATTTAAAGATGTAATTTTAATTGTTTATGTAGATGATATGGTTTTGTTTTCAAAAAGGGAACATTTGATAAATGAAGTAATCGAATTATTGGACAAAAAATTGGATCTTACAGTCCTAGGTAAAACTAAATATTTGTTAGGCGTAAACTTTCAAGAAATTGAAAATTCGATTTATTTACATGAAATTACCTACATTGAAAAATTAATGTCACAATTCAAAGATCTTCCTAAAAGTTTTGTGAATTTACCTTTTAAAATTGGTTGTAACTTACCTGATAAGTTTAGAGGAAGAAATAATTGAAAATGATTTAATGAGGAAATTTCCCTATCGTTCTTTAATAGGATGTTTATCGTTTATCGTAAATTTAAAAATATTATTAGAAAAATATTTTGTTAGATTTATATATATATATATATATTGAATTGTAATACATCTGCTGAGGTTTTACAACCGATGGGGCCGCATGTTGGAATCGGTCTCAAACCTCCAATTATAGTGCCGTGTGGGGCACATAAATTTGAAGAATGTAAATCTTTGAATGTATAAAAGTGAAGAAAGATTGGGGATCATGAGCTGATCAGACTTCTTGTATGTTTTTAAACCATAAGACTTGGCTACGTAATAAAATTTATTTTTAATGTATAAAACTCTGTCTTCAATCGATAAAACCCAACAGTAGTCACCACTTTCAAGTCACAAATCCACCATATAGAAATGTAATGAATAAAACCAATTGAAATACATAAAAATTAATTATGAATGTAAAACCTCAGCCTGTAAAATCGTATATTTTTTTTGATAGAGAACTAAGATGGGGTATCCCCATCTCAGTTCTATAAAACTTGATGAAATTAAATTTAAAATCTTAGATATGTGGTAAAAATCCAGAACGATGAAGAAATCTAAAAGCAATGGATGGGGAGGTTGACCCAACAGGTCTGATAAAATTGGTAACGAAGTTTTAAAAAATTGTCTATAAAGGTGTCTAAGAAATGTATAAGAAGTTAAAATATGATAAATGGAGAGCGGATCTTGGCAATGCTGGCACGATGGAGTGGCTTCCCCGGCCAATAAAGATCTGAGTGATTCGTGAATGGCCGATGCGAAGACGAGTTAGAATGACGTCGAACCGTCGAGATGGTAGTGACGGTAGGGGTAAGATTGTCGGCTGGATGTTGTGAAGCTTGTTGCTCTGCTCACTCCAGTCTTCGCGCCATTCGTTCCATACGATGTCCCGTACAAAATGACGTAGATCATCGTATGGAATACGAATATGAAGTGGAATCACTGCAGTTTTCGCTGCATCATCGGTCAGTTCATTGCCGATAATACCGACGTGTCCCGGTATCCAACAAAAAATGATACCGAAGCCACGACGGACAAGCCTGTTATGAAGTTTTAAAATATCATGACCCAAAGGGTGTCTTGGAGAATCCGAATTCAAGGATTCCAAGACACTTTTAGAGTCAGTGTAAAATATAAAATTGCCAGTACTGAGACTGGAAACATATATCAGTGCTTTGTAAAGAGCTAAAAATTCAGTGGTAAAAACAGAAATAAAAGATGGTAATGAGAAATTAAAAGTGACTGATTCGCAAGTAAAAGCACAGCCGGCATAATCGAGTGATTTTGAACCGTCAGTATATACTGCTGTGTGATTTGAAAAATTATGACGGTGAGCGAGAAAAAGCTGTTTATAAATGATTGAGCTGGTATTAGATCTCTCTAAACCTGGAAATAAATTTAAGAATGATATTGCATGAGATTTCAAGGGTGAGATGGTGAAAAGAGGTCTCTCAGCTTCATCAAATGAGTGAAGGGGCGTATTCCTCAGGGCATTTCTCATGCGTAGCCCGAAAGTTGCAATACAAAAGGGTCGACTCGAAAATAGGCGATCAAGATAATTACCCAGGAGTGAATTTTGCAGTGGATGGTCCGGATGTTCTAAGACTCGGTAGTACTGTCGTAACGACAACAAAAGACGTGTAGAAGCCAAAGATGGTTCGTGGCAAATCACATACAGGCTTTTGACAGGTGAAGTGCGAAATGCTCCGGAACAGATCCTTAGTGCAATGTGATGCACAGTATCGAGCTTTCGTAACAGACTGACGGGCAGAGCCATAAGCTGCACACCCAAGTCTGGAACGAATTAAAGCTCGATAGATATTCAACATGGAGGACCGTTCTGCTCCCCAAGATGTTTTTGAGAGTACTTTTAAGAGATTGAGCTTTTTCTCGCAAGACGTCCGCAGCTGCACGACGTGAGGGAGGAAGGTAAGTTTCTGGTCGAAAATGATACCTAGAAATCTTACTCTGTCCTCCACTGCAATCCTAATACCACCCAGGAAGATCTCTGGGTCAGGATGTAGGTTCCGACGTCGGCAGAAATGAACACAATACGTCTTTTGAGTGGAGAAGCTGAAACCGTTCTCGTCACTCCACCGCGTTAAGCGAAGGACAGCTGACTGAAGTTGTCGCTCAATGTACCGCATGTCTTTACCTTGGCAATGAATGCTCAAGTCATCCACGTACAAATTACCCTGGACAGTTGGAGGCAGTTGGTTTAATATGTTATTTATTTTTATTGAAAATAGAGTAACGCTGAGGACACTACCCTGAGGAACGCCCTCTTCTTGAATGAAAATATCCGAAAGGGCAGAGCCGATACGGGCTTGAAACTGTCGAGTGGCTAGAAATTTTTGAATAAATACTGGTAGATGACCTCGAAACCCAAGAGAATGTAAATCACGGAGGATTCCGTATCGCCAAGTGCGATCATACGCCTTCTCCATGTCGAAAAAAAATGGAGACAAGATTGTTTCGGCACAGAAATGCACGGCGAGCTTGAGTTTCGAGTGATAAGATGTTGTCTACCGTTGAGCGGCCAACCCTGAAACCGCTTTGAAATGGTGAAAGAGCCTGAGTTGTCTCCAAGATGCAAGTGAGACGATAATTCACCATCCTTTCAAAAAGTTTGCACATGCATCTGGTGAGTGCTATTGGCCGATAGTTATACGGATTGGTGGGATCTTTTCCAGGTTTTGGAAAGGGTATAACTATGGCACGTCTCCAAGCCAAAGGGAAGATATGTTCCTCCCATATACGATTAAAAAGGTGTAAGATGTTAAGAAGGGATTGACGGGAAATGTGTTGCATCATGATATAAGAGACGCGATCAGGGCCAGGTGCTGTCATTCTGGTCCCTTTAAGGCATCGTATCAATTCCCTTTCTGTAAATCGACAGTTATAGGCGAGTTCTGTGCGAGATTGGAAATTTAGACGATGGGATTCTGCGCGATGTTTTGCGCGTTGAAATGTGTCCGAATAATTGGTAGTACTGGAAGCTGTAGAGAAAGCACGCGCAATGGCGTTGGCAATCTCGACAGCCTCTGACACATGTTGTCCATTCTCTTCTACGAACATGATGGAATGTTCGGAAAATAATCCCATCTCTTTCCGTACTCTATCCCATAACTGTTTGGAGGAAGTGGCAGGTGTTATGCCTGAAACATACCTTATCCAAGATTCCCTTTGGCTTTGACGTCGCACTCGGCTAGCGTTAGCTTTCGCACGTTTGAAGGTGAGAAGATTTTCAGTTGTGGGGTATCGGCGGAAAATACCCCACGCCTTCCTTTGGATCTTAGTCGCTGCAGTGCATTCAGGAGTCCACCATGGTTTACAATGTTTATGAAAGGAGGGAGATTTCTTGGGGATTGCCGTATCAGCAGCTTTAATTATAACATCGGTGACTCTTGTTATCGCCTCATCTATGCTGCCTTCTACCATCTGGTTTGATATAGTGGCCCGAGATGTAAAATTAGGCCAGTCGGCTGCTTCATAGATATATCTAAACGGGCGGCAAACAGGATCATTTCCACTAATACGAGTAACGAATATTGGGAAATGATCGCTGTTACGTAGGTCACTACCGACAAAAAAGGAGAGTAAGGGAAGAATTGAAGGGGAGCAGATGGCGAGATCGATTGCATGGAAGGATCTAGATGGCTCGTGGAAGTAGGTAACCTCACCGTTATTGAGCACAGAGACAGCGATCAGCTGTTCTATCTGTCGCCCACGGGAATTGGTATCCCTTCTTCCCCAAAGTACACTATGGACATTAAAGTCACCGAGTATAATGAATGGCTCCGGCAGTTGATCGACCAAGTTTTCAAGGCTCTGTTGTTGGATGGAATGATTTGGTGGTAAATATAGCGTACAGATCGTAATCATCCGTCGTACTTGCACTCTAACCGCAACAGCTTGCAAAGGGGTGTTTAGTGAGAGGCCTAAAGATGGATATTCAAGGGAGGTGAAGAGAGCAACACCACCCGATGCTCTTCCATCATTACTGCCATCTCTCCTATTGCAAGCATAACGACGGATCTTCGCCGTGTCAGATGACTTCAGGTGCGTTTCAGGTCAACTCCTGAAGTGCGACACAGGCGGGATGGTACTCTGCAATCAGGGTTTTTAACGTCATTCAACTTATTTCGAAAGCCACGACAGTTCCATGACATAAAAGATCCTATCATTGATTGATAGGAGGCGCAGATTTCTCATTCTGACCTGGAGGTACTTTCATTTCATATGTTTCGTCGTCCTCCGACAGGCCCGACGCATGAAGATTTAATTCGATAACTTCGGCTGCACGCCGAAGTATTTTTATTGGTATTTTATTGTTTTGCAAAAATCTGGGTGTTTTAGAGTTGTAATCGGTTTTCTGTTTTTTTATGGTTTTAATTTTTCTAATAGATGGTTTGGTTATCTGTGGACGGGAGTCGGGTCTACTGGAGGACGGACTCGGGGTTGATGTGCTCACAGTTTTAGATGTTGATTGAGTTTTATTTGCAGAAGTTTGCGGAGTTATTGAAAAGTTTACTGGTGAGAGATGAGTTTCCAAAGGGGAATCAGTTTGTGTGGCTATTGTATTGTACGTTTTGGCAGTTATTTTGGCATATGAAGCGCCAGACTTGGGAGTTCGGGATTCCACAAGCCTGCGAGCTTCAGGAAATGAAAGATTCTGCAAAGTTTTTACGGTCTGAACCTCCTTCTCAAATTCCCATTTGGGGCAAGATCTGGAGAAAGCAGGATGATCTCCACCGCAATTGATACAATGAGGTGATTTTGTGCATCCGTCCGTCTCGTGGCCCACTTCTCCACAACGAGCACATTTAGTGGGTCTCCGGCAAGAGAATTTAGAGTGTCCGAACCCCTGGCAGTTGAAACAGCGCTGGGGATTCGGAATGAACGGACGGACTGGGCAACTAAGGTATCCTGCTTTGATTCGGGAAGGCAGTGATGGCTGGTCGAAAGTAAGAATGAGATGTTTAGTTGGCAAGATTTTATCATCTTGCCTCGACCTGATGGTTATTCGTCGCACGCCACAGACGTGTTCGTCACGTAAGTTCTCCAGAATCTCCTCTTCAGATGTATTCAGGAGGTCAGGTTCAGAGATAACTCCCCTAGAGAAGTTTAAAGTTCTATGCGGGGAAACAGAAACGGAAAATGTGCCAAGACTTGTAGCATTATTTAAGATGTTCGACTGAGTGTGTGTGTTATTGGAAGTTTCAATTAAAAGGTCACCTGAACGCAGTTTTTTGATTGATTTTACTGTGCCTATAAAAGATTGAATAGTTTTATTTATAAGAAAAGGAGGTTTTTGAAAAAGACAGACCTACATTTTGTTCATCGTTGTGTATTAATTTTACGAGAAAGAAACGGACATTGGATAAAGGCGGACTTTGTTGCTCCCTTCGAGAGAGAGTAGAAACGGAAGAATTGTCATTCATAGTTTTTTTAAAGATATTCGGGGCCTGCAGCACCACCCACCACCGAGCCCAACAAGGGGATGCAGTCTGCACCAGTTCTAACAGGGCCTATACGCTTTCAATCACCCCTGTGGCAGCCACCACCCTTAACGTGTTGCTCAGTAGGTGACCGATAGCTTGATCCCTAGCCGACGACGAAGTCCAATCGACCAGCCGATTGATGCACACGGGACCAATGTACACCTCCCGTTTACCTGAAGCTGGGGCCAAAGTAGTGTGTTGGGACAGTATATCGTCCCTCAACTGCCAGGATCCCCTTTTCCAGGGACACGGGACTCCACGCACGGCAAAAACGCAGGTGATATAATCCCCAAGAAGGAGCTGAAGGTAACAGAGTGACGCTACTCAAGGGGAGCCCTCACCTCCGAAGAGGCAACCACAACGAGGGAGGAAGAAAAAGCAAAAGGCAGAAGGGGAGATCACTCAGGTACCCCGGGGTTGTGAAGCCCGTACAAACCTAAAGGAGGTATGCCCCTGGGGGCTCCACGAAAAAGGTTATGGCCTCAGTCTTCTGGGACCGAAAGGTTGTTGATTTCATGCCCCAAGGGACGAGCATCAATGCGGACGCATACTGGGAAACACTTCAGAGGTTGCGTAGGGCCATCCAAAACAAGAGGCGGGGAATGCTGACACGTGGTATTGTTCTTCTGCATGACAATGCTCGTCCTCACACGGCTCGAAAGACCAATGACCTTCTTCGGAAGTTCAAGTGGGAGGTTTTTGACCACCCTCCGTATAGCCCCGACTTGGCTCCAAGTGACTTTCATTTGTTCACTAAACTCAAGGATTTCTTGTCAGGAGAACGTTTCCAAAGTGATGATGACTTACGAGAAGGTGTACAGCATTGGCTGGCTAATTTGGCGGTAGAAGTTTACGAGGCAGGCATAAACTGGTTTCAAGATACGAAAATTTTCTCAACGGCGGTGACTACATTGAAAAATGAGTAAATGTATTACTTTCATTTAATTAAAATCATTATTTACTTTCCTTCATTTTTCTTTTAATTATATGTAAACGGGTACTACTTTCTGGACTAGCCCCGTATATTTTGTGGTGGCGCAATATTCGAATGGGAATGAAAAGTCTTTAAGGGCTACGAAGCATGCCAGAATTTTTGTGCCTGGCTGTTTACGACCCAGCAGTCACTGTCATTGCCCACAATGAGGGGGCAATTTTTTCATTATTATATACACTGACGAGCCAAACCATTATGACCATCCCCACATTTTTCAATGAACTCGTCTGGATGACGTGGAGGGCACGTGATTAAGTGAGAATGGTATTTAACTGCTGCTGGAGAAGGTAACTAATCATTCATGCACTTTTGCGAGTGATGGGAAAGGCTGCTGATCTAAGCGAATTTGATAGAGGGCAGATCGTAATGGCCCGAAGACTCGGAACGAGTATCACCGAAACTGCACGACTGGTAGGGTGTTCATGATCTGCCGTTGTTAGTATTCATGCAAAGTGGATAAATGACGGTGACACCAGCAGTAGACGCCAATGTGTTGGTCGTCCACGCGTCATCAAAGAAAAAGGACGTCGGAGACTGTCCCGCTTGGTAAAGCAAAATCGGCGCGAGACAGTGGCTCAGCTGACAGCCCAATACAATGCAGGTCCAAGCGCAAGTGTTTCGGAACACACAGTTCAGCGGACACTGTTGGATATGGGACTGTGCAGCAGACGTCCCACTCGTGTGCCTGTCGACCAAGCGTCATCGTCAACTACGCCTACAGTGGGCCCGAGAACATAGACTTGCGACCTACACCCCTCCAGACTCACCTAAGGTGTAGAGCCGTACATTGGGGGAATAGGTTGACTCCCAGCACTAGGAGGCCAAGGGCCCACTAACCCCACCGCGCACTTCAGCACTATCTTGAAAGAGTAAACAGCGTTTTTTTTTGCTCCTGCTTTTTTCAAGTTTTTGCCTGAAATAATATTGATCCAACCACGAAAAATTCCATAAAGTTTCGCCTTGCAAAGATCTACAAAATGGTGTAAAGCTTAGCTTTCCAAGATCCGTTGTATGCAAGTCCGGTTTGCGGCATTTTTTCAACTTTAGAATTCTTCAAAATTAAATTTTTATCTTTCGACCATTGTTTTGGACACATTTTCCCTGGAGTACGCTTTACCGCACTTCTCAAGAATTCCATAGATCTACCAGTCCCACAACTCTGCATAAATCACCAGAAAGCCTTCCTGCAATAGTAGTCTTCGGAATAACCTCATCTCAAAGAATTTTTGGATACCCTTCCTGCATTCAACCATTGGGGACCGCCTAGTAGCGGCTCCCCGCCTAGGGTAACGTATATAATTCAATCATATTTTGTAAAAATGTCTGTCGATAAAATTAATTCATGTTGTCCCGCGATTGACTCGCGAATTGAACAATTAACGTCCAAGGGTTATACAGATCCCAACATCAAAGCGTTTATACAGACACTAGAGGAACTTTCAGAACACTGCAACAAAAACCCGGTAGCTATGTCAGATCACAACATTTCCAATCCGGATTAATCAGTTGTTGAAACTATCTCTGATCTGTTCCTGAAGGGGCCACCAAAAAAGTGTCCAGCTTCGTGAACGAGAGATCTCTGTCCGGTTCTCCAGCCGGAAGTTCTAACTTTCGAAACGGCTAAAATATCTGCTTTGGAGAAGAACAACGATATGCCATTGGATCTGGATTCCCTGGGAATTACTATCAAGGACCTGGAAATTGAGAATGCATCTTTGAAGGGTCGGCTACATGAAAAGGAACTTCGAAACATTAAAGAATACATTTAAAGAAAGCACAACCCAGATAATAGCCCAAATCAGAGATCTCAAGAATGAATGCAGACACGAACGTGCCTTCATATGCCCAAATTCTGGCTTCGGCACGAGTCATTGATGTAAAACCTACAAAAAAAACATATACAAAGTGATGTTCTGCTCCTTAAGCCTAAGGATGGGACAGATACAGAAAACAATAAGAACCAGGTCCAGGCCCTTCTCAAAAACACAAAATTTAAGATTAAACAGTTAAGGAAAATGGGCAGCGGAGGCGTTGCCGTAGAAATGCGATCTCCCTCTGAAATTGAAGACCTCAAGGCTCACCTGGTTGACAATCAAGAGGTTCAGTCAAAATTTGAGATTGTTAGACCAACTAAATTACGACCAAGAATAATTATCAAGGGGATGGAGGGGATGAGTTGTTGGATTCTTTGAAACTTAAAAATGGAGTATTGGAAGATTACGACGATACTGAGGTTCACTTCAGAATCTCCGCGGCCCGTGGCAACCATTACGTTGTGTCGGTCGCCCCGGGGCTTTTTCACAAACTGATGTCCATGGAACATCTTTATTTGGGATGTCAACGTCTAAGAATCAACGAATTCCGGAGTGTCCGGCAGTGCACGGGTTGCGGAAACATCGAGACTGGACCATGGATGAGAGGAAGAGTTGCCTGGTCAGATGAATCCGGATTTCTCATTCATCACGTCGATGGTCGTGCCAGGGTACGCTGTCTGCCAGGCGAACAGTTGCTCCCCTCTTGTACAGCAGGTCATACAGGCTGGTGGTGGCGGTATTATGCTTTGGGGGACGTTCTCATGGGCGACTTTGGGACCCGTAGTTGTGGTAGAACAGACCATGAACGCTGCGAACTATCTGAACATCATTGCGGATCAGTTGCACCCTTACATGGCGTCTGTCTTCCCAACTGGAAATGGAATCTTCCAGCAGGACAACGCCCCATGTCACAAGGCTCGGATTGTGTTGGAGTGGTTCGAGCAGCATATTGATGAATTCCACTTAATGTCCTGGCCACCTAATTCGCCGGATATTAATCCGATAGAGCACATTTGGTATGTCATGGAGCGGCAGCTCAGAGCTCAAACACCACGTCCGAATATCTCGACTTTGCGTGACCGCTGCTTAGCCATTTGGTACAACCTGTCTCCAGTCATGTACCAAGAACTTGTGGCATCTATGCCCAGGCGAGTTTGCAGCTGTTTTGCAGGCCAAAGGCGCAACGCGTTATTGAGTAGGTGGTCATAATGTTTTGGCTCTTCAGTGTAACTTTTAGTTATTCAGGTGATTTACAGTATGTCTCAAAAATTAAAAACAAAATGCTGATAACTATACTGATAATTTAAGTTTCTCTATTTGGAAATTGCATTTTATATATTGTCTTTGAACTAACATTAGGAATGTTTTTATCACGGATGCCCCCCACTGTTATACTGCTGACACCATTAATCCTTAAAGGGTGTAACAATGGGCAGTTTATACGAAAGGACGAAAAGAACTACAGAATTTCTACAAGAAAAAATTTCGTGTAGAAAAGTGGGAGCATGAGTTTCGACTCCAAAAGAGGACGAGTCTTTAGTAGGCTTCTTATCTCATAAATTACAAGATCGGCTCGAACCTAGAGACATTTTTTGAAGGAAGAACTAATGCTCTCACTTTGTACTATGAGGGTAGTGTAAAGTATGTAGATTTTACATCAATGTATCCTTGGGTAAGTATCCGTCATTATTTTTGTATAGTTCAAATTTTCTGGAATTACTTTTTTTACACTCTACCATACTTTTTTATATTTCTTTTTTATTTTGTTAGGTAAACAAATATTGTAGGTATCCTGTGGGATATCCCATAATTATAACTGATAACTTTAAGGATGTCAGTGAGTACTTTGTACTGATCAAGTGTAGAGTTTTGCCTCCTCGAGGGTTATATCTTCCAGTCCTACCCTATCGCTGCAACGAAAAGTTAATGTTTCCGTTTTGTCGGTCCTGCGTCGAAGGGATGCAGAAGACTACTACATACCAACACTCGGAGGATGAATGAGCTCTTATGGGGACATGGGTCTCTGAAGAGGTAAAGGTTGCTATCCGGAAATGGTATCGGGTCACGGATGTAAATAATGATA
This sequence comes from Meta bourneti, assembly GCA_933210815.1. Lineage (NCBI taxonomy): Eukaryota > Metazoa > Arthropoda > Arachnida > Araneae > Tetragnathidae > Meta > Meta bourneti. The sequence continues at coordinate 59,038,189 of OW119932.1, read as the reverse complement.
AACATCCTTTTTCTTAACAGAGTTTTGTTGAAATGAAATTTTCGTCTTATTTATTTCATTCGATTAGATTTTCGAGGTATACCATTTACAGCAGTCTTCACATTCACTGTTTCGCTCCTATATTGATATTTTCCTTAAAATCAAACAGGAGAGCAGTGAATGGCCTACGAAGTACACCACTCCCGAAAAACGTGCCCAGTACGTGCAACTGTACAAAGAGAGGGAAGTGTAGAGTTGGAGGCATCCAAGATTTCAAAAAAATGCGGGACGCAGACAAGTTGCGAAATTAGCCCAAAACAGCTTATGGGGAAGGTAAAACAAACTTTTTTCCGTTTGATCTCTTTCAGTTTTTCTATAGATTTAATTAATTCTGTCATTTTTTCACTACAGGTGGGGAATAAACACCAATAAAAGTCAGCTCACATACGTCAGTGCCTGACTTCAACAAGATACTAGCTGACCAAAAGAAAAATGTATGCTTCTTTTACCATTGATTTGAAATATGAAAAGCAAAAAAAAGTAATTTTATTTGTATTATTTTGGAAATCAAAGATGAACATGCGACTAATATCACCTTCAGGTTAAAGACAAACTTCTGCACCGAAGACACAGTAGCGGTACATTTTGATATGGTAAGAGTTTGTAGCCCAAGAGAGTGCAATAAACGTTTTTCTGGCTGCCTTCACTACAGCATGGGCTCGCTTAAAATTATACAGCGAAATGGGCAATACTGTTTTGTACCACAAGACTCCATCATACCTGTATACGCCAGCGACGGAACCAATGACCCACCCCTAAGAAACTTCCTAGGCGATTTTTTCAAAATGAACTTTCTAAAATGAAATTGTTTTTTATTTTTTATCCATAGAATTTATGCTTGACAATGTATATTCCACATTGCAAACATTAGTTGCTAGATGCTGTGCCATTATAACTCGGACAAATAAAAATTGTTGCTTTTCCTTTAAAAGTGGCATCCGATTTTATATAAAACTAGTAGAAAATGCAAAGGCACATTGCTTCTAAAAGAAATAGTACTAAACGCTTCTTAGACTAAATATATTGAATTTTGGCGACATAAATATCCAGATGATGCAATACTGAGTAAAGATACGTTATATCAACTCGTTCGATGATTTCGTGACAGGTTCGGTGGAAGACAAACACAGGAGTGGAAGATTGAATGTCGTTACACCGACTTTGTGCAAGAAAATCAACGAAGGATATTGCAATCTCCTCATCAATCCGGAGTTTGTCGCAACAAATGGGCGCATCACGTGGATCGACACATAAGGCTTTAAGAACTTTGCATTTTCGTGCTTATCGTGTAAAAATGTTATAGGAGCTAAAGCCACCAGAAAATGAGAAGCGGCTTTATTATTGCCGACGGTTCAGGAGATTTATTCGCAACATCAACATTTTGGCAGAACATTTTTCTCCGATGAGGCATGGTTTCATTTAAGCGGTTATGTGAACGCGCAAAACTCCAGCATTTCAGCTACGACAAATCCCCATTCATTAATGCAAAAACCTTTACATTCTCAAAAAATTGGCGTTTGGTGTGCCGTATCACGGAAGAGGATTGTTGGGCTTCTGTTTTTCGAGTCAACTGTTGATCGCACTGTATACAGAGAACTCATCCTACAATTTGTTACATTATTAGAAGTGAATGAACGAGATTCTTGGTTCTAACAAGACGGTGCAACCTGTCATACAAGTTTGAAACCATGGGCATGCTTCAAGATTTTTTGTCTATCGACTCATCTCCAGAAATCTTTGACCACCTCGTACCCCTGATCTGAGCATCCCTGACTTTTTTCTGTGGGGATATTTAAAGAACAAAGTTTATGAAGATAATCCCCAAACAATAGACGATCTGAAAATTGCCATTACTCAAAGGATACAGGAAGTCACTCCCAGCATCTTGAAACGAGTTTCTAAAAATATGCGCAAACGTCTACCGGTTTGCGGCGTTTGCCTCCAAGGGGCGGACATTTTGAACATTTATTATAAATGCGAGTTAAATTTTTTTTCCTACGTTATGTTAAAAGTGCTTTTCACTATTAGCTTAAAAATAATTGTCTTAAAGTTTGTTGTTTTGTATAAAATTCACGAATCGTCAGTACGGGAACTTTTAGGATACTCTACTACACTATAACAAAAAATCGACGCATCAAGGAGTTGTCCAATTGTAATGAAATTTCGTATGCAAAGACATTTTGAACGAATATGTAAATGCTTAAAATTTGGTGTTCAATGAATGAATAGTGGGAGCTCCAGCGCATCGTAACTGCGCATTCAGCAGGTGTAACTCGGCAGCTGTGATTGGCTGGCAATGCTGTGAGTAGAGGGCAGTAGTGTACCTGGCCATCGGTGATCTGATGCATTTGCGGGAAAAAGTCATTTGCAACTGTGCTGTCGGCCGTGAAGGGGGATTTTATTAATAGTGAAAAGGCGGACATGCATGATGTACGGTGCTGCTAATGGGAACGGCAGAGCAGCACTACGGCTGTATCAGGAACGTTTTCCGAACAGGCGTATGCCGAACCACAAAATGTTTGAGCGGTTGCATCGGCACCTTTGTGAAAATGGTTCATTCATCGCCAGCTCTGACGGAAGAACTGGATCAAGAACTGTACGACATCCAAACATGGAAGAAACCATCTTGAACATTGTGGATGAAACACCCCACACAAGTACAAGAGCTATTGCACGTCAGTAGGGAGAAAATGGGGATACAACGCCAGAGGGGAGCCAGGGATCGGGAAGTGACGTCATAACAGGAAGTGGAGTTGAGTTGTTTCTCCTGCTGTTGCAGGAAGTGACGTCATGACAGGAAGTTGAGTTGTTTTACCGAAAGTGACGTCGTAACAGGAAGTGGAGTTGTTTCTGCCTACCCGTTGAGTTGTTTACCACCTGCTCCACGAAATGAGCAGAGCCGGAAGTGAAGTCATCAGGAGTTGAGCTGTTTACCACCTACTGTTATTTGTACACCTCCTATTTGTTTATGTTTTGGACTTGTGCTTTTCATCATGTTGGATTGTTTCGTCGTTTTGTTGGAGTTGCCATGGTGATGAATCACTGGTGGTGCCATCTGGTGGAGAAATTCGAAACCCTATTATTTTCAATTAAAAAGGAGTTCCTTGGATTCGAACCCGGGACCATAGGATCCAAAGTCAAGTGCGCTATCCGTTAGGCTGTAAGAGAGTTAACTTAAGATGGTGAATTAATGTAGTGTTTCTCTCTCTTTTGGACTTGTATTTTTTCTGAGTATTAGGAATGGGTTATTTTTAGAAAATGGTTTGAATAATTGCATGGCGGTTTTAATAAATGCTTTTACAAAATGACTTATGGCGCCATCTAGTGATTTTAAAAGTAAGAAATCAATTCGTTCCTTAGATTAATTAATGTTTTTACTTTATTCATCACCAGTAACGTCAGTGTGTTTACATTTGGGACTTGGATTTTTCCTTCTAAGATTTCGATGTGACGTCACGATTATGTCCATCGAGCAAGTCTGAACTTGAATAAGGGTGAATGTTTTGTCGGGAAATCATTATTACAACTTAAGTGGAGGACTTTGAGCTATGAAACATTCGTGTTAAGTGAAATATGCACTTTAAAGGAATTAAAGAATTGTGCCCACCTCCACCCGGTAAAAGAATTTACCGCCACAATTCAATTATTTGTTTAACATACAAAACTAAATTTTGTAATGACCATAAGCTAGTGTAGACACTCCACCTTCTAATATATAACGTTTGTCGTCAAATGGTGAGAGAGCGATTTTTCTTGTCTTCGTAGTATAAAGATAATGTTTTTCACTCTGAATTGCATACTGTTCTTCTTGAGTTATCGATGCATTAAAAAGACATTCTTTATAAAGACATTCTTTATAGTGCTGGTGTTTAATTTTTTTCTTAATAACTGTTTTTGAAATTCCTTTTGCTGTCTTTTTCTCTCCACACTCCGACAAAAGGGAATACATTTTTGATCGTAACCCCACGAATTCTACTGCGGGTTTGGAATTTAATTCATCCTTAAAATATCCAATTTTATTTTTATTTTTTTCGCTGTATGCAAAGTGATCTTTAGGATAATCGGATGTGTCAAACTGATCGCTATGGATGTGCATATCTTTGTAAACATCTTCGGTTTCAATCTCATAAGTTAACGAGTCTGTGTCAGTGAAAAGTAATTGAGCCTTTTCTCCATATTTCTTTTTAATAAAATTATAGTGAAAATTGTACATATGTAATTTACTTAGTTCTAAAATAACGAATCCTACGTAAATAGGTCGATTCAGTGTTACTTTTGTTTTAACCCTCTCAACTCCGACCAAATCTTCATTGAAAATTGAAAATGTGTTAAATGAGGGAGATGCAATCAATTTTACAGCTCTCTTTGGATTATTGACAAGTTGAATATCAACTCGATTTCTTACATTTTCCATTGTCTTTCCATACACAGAGTTGTTCATTAATTTGAAAAAATCCTTTTCGAAGAGCGTAGTAGCGTTTTTCCGGCGATCTGTGTTGAAATCAATATAATTTTTAAGCCAAGGTTCCTGCTTAAATTTTATAATTTTATGAATTTTAATTAATTTCATTCCCAGTGACAAGTACAATTTAAGATTTCTATAGTAAATTACATAATTTTTCTTATCGCTTAAATTGGGTACTAATTTTGAGCATACACTAAGACCCTCTGAAGGAAAATGCTCTTTGCTATACTCGGACCACATTTCGATGTTGATTACTTTTCTTTCCGGGGCAAGTGGGTAATCATTATGTAAGTGGTGAATCTCTTTGGGGTAGGCTAAATCCACCTCTAAGATGTAACCCTCAGCGGAATCGTCAGGAATCGAATGAATCCACGTTTCGTCTACCGATTCGGTTGTCATCCATTCCAGATTAGCATAGGGTAGAGGCTGTGACATAGCCCAACCATAGAGGTTGTTGGCATCCCAATACATAATGAATTTATTAGGTTTCGAAGGATCGAAAGGGTCTACATATTCATTATTGGCTTGTGACCAACGTTTACTTATCATTGACACTCCACCTCGAATACCTCGTTCTAGAAAGAGATGCACATCTATATCTGTTAAAAGTTCCAAGGATCTCCCCGTCATCTTTAGGCAAGCTTCCCATGCCAGTCCTGGAGAAGTGAAAAGATGTGCGCAGTCCAAATCATAATTAACTTTACAAATTTTCCTAAAATTTTCAAACACGTCGGCCAACTGCAACACATCACTTTTCACATACAAATCGTGATATTCCCCCAAATTGTTTAAGTTAAATGTTCTCCACACATTCTGTGCATGTTCATATTCCTCATCAGTAATGTGTTCTTCTGATAGTATCGAAAAAAAGGCTTCTTTTGGTGGCAAATTTGTTTCATGAAACTTTTGAAAGGATGATATGTACTCATATGGATATATACCTTTTCTTAATAGCAAATCTGTATTAAGTGGAATATTTTGAGATAATATGTGAAAATTTTGTCTAGGCAAGTTAGATACTAACTTTTCTAATGACGCTGGCATAAATTGCAAACTATCAATGAATCTTACGTGAACTGGGTTGTCTTTGCTTCTGCTGGATATTGTAAAAGAAATATATTTTTCCATATTAGTGGCTATGACGCTAAACTCACGATTTTTGACTTTGCCTAACCCCTGCATAATGTGATGAGCATCATAGTGTTTTAAATTGTGAAAAATTACAGGAATTACTTTTTTTAATTTGTATTTTAAATTACATGCATTGTGCAAAGCACCTCTGTATTCACCAGAAAGATGATCGTGATCTCTCACTCGATCCACTTTGTCTAATTTTTTCTTGCATAAAAAGCAAAGCGGTGCCGCTTGAAATGCACTTTCTTGCTCCCTTGTCATTGCTAGAGGCTTAATCGTGAACATGTGTTTAGCAAGATCATCCGTTTCATTGATAATATTTTCTAAAAAATCATCGACAGCATCACTGCCCCTATACCATCTGATTGGTTTATAACAACCCCCACCTGGTCCAACCACAACGTATGCATATCCACAAGGGACGTGTGATGCCATTTTGTGAGTGTTTTTACACTCTCCACTCAAATCTATTGGCTTTATAATTGATTCAAAGTCCGCATAAATAACAAAAGGTAGGGAATGTTGATAGTGCTGGTTTTTGAACGTAAGCATATTATCTCCCACCGCAGGCATTTCAATTTTTTGTACATCATGCTCATTGCAGTACTGAAGATGGTTTATTAAACCTATTTCTTGGGAAAAACTGTGCAGGCAGCGATAGCAAATGTATGCTTTTGCTTTATGTTTAGTTAGGTGATTCAATAACCTCGACATACTTCTAATTAAACAATAATGATGATTTGTTTCATTACTGATGAGGAGTAAATTTATACAATCTTCATGTTTTTCCTTTGAAATATACAACGGAAAAATTTCATCGTTTTCACTCTCATAACCAAACACATTAATTCTTACATGATTTAATTTTTCCACAATAGGCACCTTGGTTACAGGTACGGGAAACGTTACATCACCCATGTTTACGCTATTTTCATGTACATGATAATGAGTGACTCGGTGTGGATGATCTTTAAAACTTATATTTAGCTTATGAGCAATTAAAGTCCAAATGAAACATTTATTATCCTCGTTTTGGATATTAAGGATTGCTTTTCTCGCTTGCAGTTTTGGTGGAAGGGGAATATAACTGCTTGCCGAAAGAGGAGAGTATTTAGCAGAACATAATTCAATGCTTAGAATTTTATTCATAGTCCATCCAGATCCGCGTTGTATAAATTCTTCGAACGAAGTAACTATTTTAGTGAATGCTTCTTCTATATGTTCGGGTATAGACTCCTTCATTAAATCTACTTGACACAGGCTTCTGAAATGGGTAGTTATTGTTTCTTCCTCTCCCTCAACAGAAATTTTACTTAGGCTTATTTTTATTACTAAATACCACTTAATGGCATTGAATCTCTCCATTTCTTCATTTAATAATTCATTGATGGGCAATCGCATTTCAGTTAAACAAGCCATTAAATCAGCGCATACTTCTTCGGGAGGAGATAAATGGTGAGTGCAAAAAGCGTCAAGAGCAACTCCGTTTTCTTTCCTGCGTTTATTCTTAAGGAGAGGCTTATCGTTTTTCCTTTTACGAGGAATGGTACTATGTTGTGTGCGCTTATGGTGTATAAGAAAACTTTTATGAGTAAATTGATAACCACATTCCTCACAACGGTGCGAAATTTTATGATTAATGATATGCCTTTTCAAGTTGTCCTCTCGCGAAAAAAGATCTCCACACACATCACATTGAAACTTTTTTTCATGTGTAGTCATATGTTGAATCAATTTATCGTTGCGATAAAACGTTTTTTCACATATAGAACATGCAAATTCTTTATCTTGAGAGTGTAATTTTATGTGCCTATTTAAATTCTTCTTTAAAGTAAAAGACTTTCCACACGTAGTGCAAATCTGCAAAGTTAGAAAAAAGAAAATCTCTATAAATTTAAGGTTGAAATCATATTTGATTAAAATTAATTTTACACCTACACTATGTTTCTATATTAAGAACTACCTTTAAACACTGTAGTGAATCTAGATTTCATATAAAAAGACAATTTCAAGACAACTTATTTTTAACAATACTGATTATACTAAAACGGATAAAATACACTATACGTTGAGCACGGAAGAAATAATTTCAATACAACTTGATTTAACAATACTAGTTATTCTAAAACGATAATATACTTTTATTACTTTACATTCACTATATTTGAAAACTTTAATTGCACGCCTACTAAAACTGAAAGACTCGAAAGAATGAAATTGAATGAATTATTTTATGAATTCATACAATTTCAATAAAATATTAATTAATGTACTTACATGCACACCGCTAGGACCAGCACGTTGTTCATCATTCATGCTGGAAGTAGCTCGTTGTTCATTCATACCAGAAGTAGCTTGTTGTTTTGCATTAATTTCATGATTAATGATATGCCTTTTCAAGTTGTCCTCTCGCGAAAAAAGATCTCCACACACCTCACATTGAAACTTTTTTTCATGTGTAGTCATATGTTGAATCAATTTATCGTTGCGATAAAACGTTTTTTCACATATAGAACATGCAAATTCTTTGTCTTGAGAGTGTAATTTTATGTGCCTATTTAAATTCTTCTTTAATAAAGTAAAAGACTTTCCACACGTAGTGCAAATCTGCAAAGTTAGAAAAAAGAAAATCTCTATAAATTTAAGGTTGAAATCATATTTGATTAAAATTAATTTTACACCTACACTATGTTTCTATATTAAGAACTACCTTTAAACACTGAAGTGAATCTAGATTTCATATAAAAACACAATTTCAAGACAACTTATTTTTAACAATACTGATTATACTAAAACGGATAAAATACACTTTACGTTGAGCACGGAAGAAATAATTTCAATACAACTTGATTTAACAATACTAGTTACTCTAAAACGATAATATACTTTTATTACTTCACATTCATTATATTTGAAAACTTTAATTGCACGCATAATAAAAGCGAAAGACCGTAGTTCTTCAATGAATTAATTTAATTCCAATAAAATATTGAATAATGTACTTACATGCACATCGCTAGGACCAGCACATTGTTCATCATGCATATCAGAAGTAGTTCGTTGTTCATCGTCCACACTAGATGTAGAACACGTACAGCTTACTGGTGAGGGCTAGAAATGAAAGGAGATAAAAAAAATATATCATAGACTTTAAACTATGAAATTATTTTATATTTAAAAAAATATTAACAATATATTTACCTCTGAAACCATTTTCCCATGGACGTTCTTACTCATATCGACTTCTCCAGTTGAAATCTAAAACAGGAATGGTTAAACCAAAGAAATAGTGTCTTACATTATCGTTAATCTTAATGATAAACTAGTCTCGTGATATGCCAAAACAACAAAGTTAAAGATAAACTGTAGATGACCAATGAAAAAATTCCTAGCATGTTCAAAAGCGAAGTGAAATGAAAACATGACGTGAATTTCTCCTAAGAGAACTTGCAATGGGAACAAGATCAGACATGTAAGAACGAGTCCTTTCTCGTATACTGAGTCTTACGTCACACAAGGCACCGCACTTCGTAGTCAAGAAGCCCTTAACCAGCTAAACATCCCGCGCTGTGACGTCACTTACGGCACCGCAATTTGCTCATAACCTGCATTTCCTATCATAAATTCGTTGCCATTCTGCTAAAGATATGGAGTTGTGTTGCCATGGTGATGAATCACTCGTAGTGCCATCTGGTGGAGAAATTCGAAACCCTACTATTTTTAATTAAAAAGGAATTTCTTGGATTCGGATCCTATGGTCCTCGGTTTGAATCCAAGAAATTCCTTTTTAATTAAAAATAGTAGGGTTTCGAATTTCTCCACCAGATGGCACTACGAGTGATTCATCACCATGGCAACACAACTCCATATCTTTAGCAGAATGGCAACGAATTTATGATAGGAAATGCATGTTATGAGCAAATTGCGGTGCCGTAAGTGACGTCACAGCGCGGGATGTTTAGCTGGTTAAGGGCTTCTTGACTACGAAGTGCGGTGCCTTGTGTGACGTAAGACTCAGTATACGAGAAAGGACTCGTTCTTACATGTCTGATCTTGTTCCCATTGCAAGTTCTCTTAGGAGAAATTCACGTCATGTTTTCATTTCACTTCGCTTTTGAACATGCTAGGAATTTTTTCATTGGTCATCTACAGTTTATCTTTAACTTTGTTGTTTTGGCATATCACGAGACTAGTTTATCATTAAGATTAACGATAATGTAAGACACTATTTCTTTGGTTTAACCATTCCTGTTTTAGATTTCAACTGGAGAAGTCGATATGAGTAAGAACGTCCATGGGAAAATGGTTTCAGAGGTAAATATATTGTTAATATTTTTTTAAATATAAAATAATTTCATAGTTTAAAGTCTATGATATATTTTTTTATCTCCTTTCATTTCTAGCCCTCACCAGTAAGCTGTACGTGTTCTACATCTAGTGTGGACGATGAACAACGAACTACTTCTGATATGCATGATGAACAATGTGCTGGTCCTAGCGATGTGCATGTAAGTACATTATTCAATATTTTATTGGAATTAAATTAATTCATTGAAGAACTACGGTCTTTCGCTTTTATTATGCGTGCAATTAAAGTTTTCAAATATAATGAATGTGAAGTAATAAAAGTATATTATCGTTTTAGAGTAACTAGTATTGTTAAATCAAGTTGTATTGAAATTATTTCTTCCGTGCTCAACGTAAAGTGTATTTTATCCGTTTTAGTATAATCAGTATTGTTAAAAATAAGTTGTCTTGAAATTGTGTTTTTATATGAAATCTAGATTCACTTCAGTGTTTAAAGGTAGTTCTTAATATAGAAACATAGTGTAGGTGTAAAATTAATTTTAATCAAATATGATTTCAACCTTAAATTTATAGAGATTTTCTTTTTTCTAACTTTGCAGATTTGCACTACGTGTGGAAAGTCTTTTACTTTATTAAAGAAGAATTTAAATAGGCACATAAAATTACACTCTCAAGACAAAGAATTTGCATGTTCTATATGTGAAAAAACGTTTTATCGCAACGATAAATTGATTCAACATATGACTACACATGAAAAAAAGTTTCAATGTGAGGTGTGTGGAGATCTTTTTTCGCGAGAGGACAACTTGAAAAGGCATATCATTAATCATGAAATTAATGCAAAACAACAAGCTACTTCTGGTATGAATGAACAACGAGCTACTTCCAGCATGAATGATGAACAACGTGCTGGTCCTAGCGGTGTGCATGTAAGTACATTAATTAATATTTTATTGAAATTGTATGAATTCATAAAATAATTCATTCAATTTCATTCTTTCGAGTCTTTCAGTTTTAGTAGGCGTGCAATTAAAGTTTTCAAATATAGTGAATGTAAAGTAATAAAAGTATATTATCGTTTTAGAATAACTAGTATTGTTAAATCAAGTTGTATTGAAATTATTTCTTCCGTGCTCAACGTATAGTGTATTTTATCCGTTTTAGTATAATCAGTATTGTTAAAAATAAGTTGTCTTGAAATTGTCTTTTTATATGAAATCTAGATTCACTACAGTGTTTAAAGGTAGTTCTTAATATAGAAACATAGTGTAGGTGTAAAATTAATTTTAATCAAATATGATTTCAACCTTAAATTTATAGAGATTTTCTTTTTTCTAACTTTGCAGATTTGCACTACGTGTGGAAAGTCTTTTACTTTAAAGAAGAATTTAAATAGGCACATAAAATTACACTCTCAAGATAAAGAATTTGCATGTTCTATATGTGAAAAAACGTTTTATCGCAACGATAAATTGATTCAACATATGACTACACATGAAAAAAAGTTTCAATGTGATGTGTGTGGAGATCTTTTTTCGCGAGAGGACAACTTGAAAAGGCATATCATTAATCATAAAATTTCGCACCGTTGTGAGGAATGTGGTTATCAATTTACTCATAAAAGTTTTCTTATACACCATAAGCGCACACAACATAGTACCATTCCTCGTAAAAGGAAAAACGATAAGCCTCTCCTTAAGAATAAACGCAGGAAAGAAAACGGAGTTGCTCTTGACGCTTTTTGCACTCACCATTTATCTCCTCCCGAAGAAGTATGCGCTGATTTAATGGCTTGTTTAACTGAAATGCGATTGCCCATCAATGAATTATTAAATGAAGAAATGGAGAGATTCAATGCCATTAAGTGGTATTTAGTAATAAAAATAAGCCTAAGTAAAATTTCTGTTGAGGGAGAGGAAGAAACAATAACTACCCATTTCAGAAGCCTGTGTCAAGTAGATTTAATGAAGGAGTCTATACCCGAACATATAGAAGAAGCATTCACTAAAATAGTTACTTCGTTCGAAGAATTTATACAACGCGGATCTGGATGGACTATGAATAAAATTCTAAGCATTGAATTATGTTCTGCTAAATACTCTCCTCTTTCGGCAAGCAGTTATATTCCCCTTCCACCAAAACTGCAAGCGAGAAAAGCAATCCTTAATATCCAAAACGAGGATAATAAATGTTTCATTTGGACTTTAATTGCTCATAAGCTAAATATAAGTTTTAAAGATCATCCACACCGAGTCACTCATTATCATGTACATGAAAATAGCGTAAACATGGGTGATGTAACGTTTCCCGTACCTGTAACCAAGGTGCCTATTGTGGAAAAATTAAATCATGTAAGAATTAATGTGTTTGGTTATGAGAGTGAAAACGATGAAATTTTTCCGTTGTATATTTCAAAGGAAAAACATGAAGATTGTATAAATTTACTCCTCATCAGTAATGAAACAAATCATCATTATTGTTTAATTAGAAGTATGTCGAGGTTATTGAATCACCTAACTAAACATAAAGCAAAAGCATACATTTGCTATCGCTGCCTGCACAGTTTTTCCCAAGAAATAGGTTTAATAAACCATCTTCAGTACTGCAATGAGCATGATGTACAAAAAATTGAAATGCCTGCGGTGGGAGATAATATGCTTACGTTCAAAAACCAGCACTATCAACATTCCCTACCTTTTGTTATTTATGCGGACTTTGAATCAATTATAAAGCCAATAGATTTGAGTGGAGAGTGTAAAAACACTCACAAAATGGCATCACACGTCCCTTGTGGATATGCATACGTTGTGGTTGGACCAGGTGGGGGTTGTTATAAACCAATCAGATGGTATAGGGGCAGTGATGCTGTCGATGATTTTTTAGAAAATATTATCAATGAAACGGATGATCTTGCTAAACACATGTTCACGATTAAGCCTCTAGCAATGACAAGGGAGCAAGAAAGTGCATTTCAAGCGGCACCGCTTTGCTTTTTATGCAAGAAAAAATTAGACAAAGTGGATCGAGTGAGAGATCACGATCATCTTTCTGGTGAATACAGAGGTGCTTTGCACAATGCATGTAATTTAAAATACAAATTAAAAAAAGTAATTCCTGTAATTTTTCACAATTTAAAACACTATGATGCTCATCACATTATGCAGGGGTTAGGCAAAGTCAAAAATCGTGAGTTTAGCGTCATAGCCACTAATATGGAAAAATATATTTCTTTTACAATATCCAGCAGAAGCAAAGACAACCCAGTTCACGTAAGATTCATTGATAGTTTGCAATTTATGCCAGCGTCATTAGAAAAGTTAGTATCTAACTTGCCTAGACAAAATTTTCACATATTATCTCAAAATATTCCACTTAATACAGATTTGCTATTAAGAAAAGGTATATATCCATATGAGTACATATCATCCTTTCAAAAGTTTCATGAAACAAATTTGCCACCAAAAGAAGCCTTTTTTTCGATACTATCAGAAGAACACATTACTGATGAGGAATATGAACATGCACAGAATGTGTGGAGAACATTTAACTTAAACAATTTGGGGGAATATCACGATTTGTATGTGAAAAGTGATGTGTTGCAGTTGGCCGACGTGTTTGAAAATTTTAGGAAAATTTGTAAAGTTAATTATGATTTGGACTGCGCACATCTTTTCACTTCTCCAGGACTGGCATGGGAAGCTTGCCTAAAGATGACGGGGAGATCCTTGGAACTTTTAACAGATATAGATGTGCATCTCTTTCTAGAACGAGGTATTCGAGGTGGAGTGTCAATGATAAGTAAACGTTGGTCACAAGCCAATAATGAATATGTAGACCCTTTCGATCCTTCGAAACCTAATAAATTCATTATGTATTGGGATGCCAACAACCTCTATGGTTGGGCTATGTCACAGCCTCTACCCTATGCTAATCTGGAATGGATGACAACCGAATCGGTAGACGAAACGTGGATTCATTCGATTCCTGACGATTCCGCTGAGGGTTACATCTTAGAGGTGGATTTAGCCTACCCCAAAGAGATTCACCACTTACATAATGATTACCCACTTGCCCCGGAAAGAAAAGTAATCAACATCGAAATGTGGTCCGAGTATAGCAAAGAGCATTTTCCTTCAGAGGGTCTTAGTGTATGCTCAAAATTAGTACCCAATTTAAGCGATAAGAAAAATTATGTAATTTACTATAGAAATCTTAAATTGTACTTGTCACTGGGAATGAAATTAATTAAAATTCATAAAATTATAAAATTTAAGCAGGAACCTTGGCTTAAAAATTATATTGATTTCAACACAGATCGCCGGAAAAACGCTACTACGCTCTTCGAAAAGGATTTTTTCAAATTAATGAACAACTCTGTGTATGGAAAGACAATGGAAAATGTAAGAAATCGAGTTGATATTCAACTTGTCAATAATCCAAAGAGAGCTGTAAAATTGATTGCATCTCCCTCATTTAACACATTTTCAATTTTCAATGAAGATTTGGTCGGAGTTGAGAGGGTTAAAACAAAAGTAACACTGAATCGACCTATTTACGTAGGATTCGTTATTTTAGAACTAAGTAAATTACATATGTACAATTTTCACTATAATTTTATTAAAAAGAAATATGGAGAAAAGGCTCAATTACTTTTCACTGACACAGACTCGTTAACTTATGAGATTGAAACCGAAGATGTTTACAAAGATATGCACATCCATAGCGATCAGTTTGACACATCCGATTATCCTAAAGATCACTTTGCATACAGCGAAAAAAATAAAAATAAAATTGGATATTTTAAGGATGAATTAAATTCCAAACCCGCAGTAGAATTCGTGGGGTTACGATCAAAAATGTATTCCCTTTTGTCGGAGTGTGGAGAGAAAAAGACAGCAAAAGGAATTTCAAAAACAGTTATTAAGAAAAAAATTAAACACCAGCACTATAAAGAATGTCTTTATAAAGAATGTCTTTTTAATGCATCGATAACTCAAGAAGAACAGTATGCAATTCAGAGTGAAAAACATTATCTTTATACTACGAAGACAAGAAAAATCGCTCTCTCACCATTTGACGACAAACGTTATATATTAGAAGGTGGAGTGTCTACACTAGCTTATGGTCATTACAAAATTTAGTTTTGTATGTTAAACAAATAATTGAATTGTGGCGGTAAATTCTTTTACCGGGTGGAGGTGGGCACAATTCTTTAATTCCTTTAAAGTGCATATTTCACTTAACACGAATGTTTCATAGCTCAAAGTCCTCCACTTAAGTTGTAATAATGATTTCCCGACAAAACATTCACCCTTATTCAAGTTCAGACTTGCTCGATGGACATAATCGTGACGTCACATCGAAATCTTAGAAGGAAAAATCCAAGTCCCAAATGTAAACACACTGACGTTACTGGTGATGAATAAAGTAAAAACATTAATTAATCTAAGGAACGAATTGATTTCTTACTTTTAAAATCACTAGATGGCGCCATAAGTCATTTTGTAAAAGCATTTATTAAAACCGCCATGCAATTATTCAAACCATTTTCTAAAAATAACCCATTCCTAATACTCAGAAAAAATACAAGTCCAAAAGAGAGAGAAACACTACATTAATTCACCATCTTAAGTTAACTCTCTTACAGCCTAACGGATAGCGCACTTGACTTTGGATCCTATGGTCCCGGGTTCGAATCCAAGGAACTCCTTTTTAATTGAAAATAATAGGGTTTCGAATTTCTCCACCAGATGGCACCACCAGTGATTCATCACCATGGCAACTCCAACAAAACGACGAAACAATCCAACATGATGAAAAGCACAAGTCCAAAACATAAACAAATAGGAGGTGTACAAATAACAGTAGGTGGTAAACAGCTCAACTCCTGATGACTTCACTTCCGGCTCTGCTCATTTCGTGTAGCAGGTGGTACACAACTCAACGGGTAGGCAGAAACAACTCCACTTCCTGTTACGACGTCACTTCCGGTAAAACAACTCAACTTCCTGTCATGACGTCACTTCCTGCAACAGCAGGAGAAACAACTCAACTCCACTTCCTGTCATGACGTCACTTCCCGATCCCTGGCTCCCTGGCTCCCCTCTGGCGTTGTATCCCCATTTTCTCCCTACTCACGTCGTGTACATGTGAATCAACCCACCGTTTGGAGTCTTAAATGAAGAACGTTTACACCCATTCCATATTCAGAGTCCAAGCGTTGCAGGCAAGTGATTACGCGCTGTGAGTAGAATTCTGCCAATGGTTCTTGCAGCAGTGTGCGTTGCAGCTGGATTTCCCAGCTTCTGTGCTATTCACAGACGAGGCGACACAGGAAGATGTTTTCAATGTGCACAATACTCATGTGTGGGCAACAGAAAATCCACACGCTACACGTCCACATCCATTCCAAAAACGTTTCTCTAAATGTTTGGGCGTTGTGAACGCTTTCCTCATAGGCCCATATCTCCTACCAACGCGACTCAATGGCTCACATTATCGTATTTTTCTGGAAGAGGTTTTACCAGAATTGCTGCAAGATGTTCCGACTGTCGTTCGTAATCACATGTGGTTTCAGCATGATGGTGCGCCAGCCCATTTCAATGTAGTTGTCCTCCATTACCTGGATGCCAGTTTTGCGGGGCGATGGATTGGGCGTGGTGGACCAGTCCGATGGCCATCCCGATCGCCAGATTTATCGAGCATCGATTACTTCTTATGGAGGCATCTGAAGACCATCGTTTACGGGATTCCATTTGACTCAATTGAGGAATCGTTGCTCGACTATCCATTGCGGCTGCAAGCATGCGCGAAATGCCTGGCATCTTTGGAACTGTTCGCCAATCACTCCGATGCTACCAAGCATGTTGGTGGTCGCAATTTTGAGCATTTATTGTAAACATTGCTGCAAAGAACTTTGCAAGGATTTTGTAAATAAACAATGTTTTTCTGTTCAAGTCTCATTTTTTGTGTTCGTGCCTCCACGCGTCACTTCCGGCCATACAAGGTACAGTCAATAAGTTCGGGGACTACCCTCCCCCTCATGCCCGGTGTGTGGGCGAACAGAAAGAACGATGTTGTTTGCAAGTCTAGTTCTCTGCGCACGCGTGAGACAGCATTTTCGCAAAGCGTCATGTGACAAGGCGCGCATCTCACCATTTGGCTAAAGACTGTCAGCCTGTGAAGTCGATGTAGCAAAATGTCCTTCTTGGAGCAACGTTCCAACATTAAATTCTGCTACAAATTAGGAAAAAGCGCAGCAGAAACGTTACGGTTACTGCAACAAGCGTATGGAGACGAAGCTATGTGCAGATCGAAAGTTTTGAAATGGTACAGCTTGTTTAAAAATGGGAGAGACGCCGTTACAGATGATCCGCGAAGCGGCCGGCCAGTGACCGCACGAACGGAGGCGAACATCCAACGGGTAGGAGCTGTGATCAGAAGTGAACGTCGGCAAACAGTCGATGCAGTGGCCGCACAGACTGGTATTTCGCACGGAACATGTCACACGATCCTTTCTTCAGATTTGCACATGCATCGCGCTCCAGCGCATATTGATCCTCGCAATCTCACCGATGATCAACGGGCTGAGCGCTGCACAATTGCCGGCGACCTAATTAGTGCTGCTGACAATGACGTGACATTTTTGTCCCGAAATATCACCGGAGACGAAACATGGCGTTTCCTCTACGATCCCCAAACCAAACGTCAGACGTCCACCTGGAAATCGCCAGTCACCGCGGTCGAAAAAGTTTCGAATGGATCGCTCGAAGGGGAAAGTCATGCTGGAGCTTTTTTTGACATGAAGGGCATCGTACACTACGAGTTCATCCCACAAGGTGTCAACAAAGAACGGTATGTACAGGTTCTTCGTCGTTTCCGGGAGACAATCCGTCGTAAACGTCCAAACATTTGGAAATCCAACACGTGGATGTTGTTGCATGATAATGCCCCGGCGCACCGATCCGTGATGGCACCACAGTTCTTGCCACATCCCCGTATTCCCCAGACCCTGCTCCCTGCGATTTCTTCCTTTTCCCGAAACTGAAAGATCGCATCAAGGGCAAGCGGTTTGCAAATGCTGAAGAAATGATGGCAGCAACGACAACCACATTACGACAGCTCTCCCGCAACTGTTTCCGGGACTGTTTCCAGAAGCTGTATCAACGCTGGCCGAAGTGTATAGTTGCGGAAGGACATTATTTTGAAGGTGATTGTATTCAGACTACTTTGTAAGTGTATTGGTTGTTGTAGTAAATAAAGTCCCCGAATTTATTGACTGTACCGTACATTCCTATACGAAAAATGTATGTTTTAGTAAGCTGTACCACCCCTCCAAGTTTGTCCCATGACCGTAGAATCACCCTGTATTAAGGAGCGATTCTCATTCTGTGGTCAAAATTTCACTGGCGTCTAGTCCCTGCACCTTGGCTATGATTTCAAAAATCGCTTTGCGTTCATCGGAAGGCCCGCCGGATTCTGTTGCCGCAGTTCACTCGTGTATTCTAAGCGTGACGAGCAGGGTACAAAAATGGGAGGGTCCCACTCTTCCTCTCATCATGACACATTTCTTGTTTATTCGTTTGCTTTGTAGTATTCGAATTTGCATACGGTCTATCTTGGCGGCGGTAGTTGCCCTGAACATCGTGTTGAGCGGGCCAAGAAGGCGACCTGCGGTCGCCTCAAGGGCTGCGTTCCCTGTGGGCGGGTTTGCGAACCTGATTTTTACGTGGGCGTCCGAACACACAACTCGCAACCTGCTTAAATGCGGGACATGAGGGGGTCGCCTGTGGCGACGAAGGAATCCTCAATAGTTTAGTAGACAGCATGAATAACAGATGCAAAATGTGCATTAGTGTCCGAGGAGGTCACACATCTTACTGAGGTACTCATATCTGTTTCATTCTGGCAGGAAGACCCATTTTTCGTGGCTGTTTGGAAATGCTCCAAAGAGCATCTTTTTTCGTTCTCTTCTTTTTCCATGTAGCAAAATCTGTACCATTTTGCAGAATAAATGCACAATATCTCTACTAAATATGTACTAAGTTTCATTTCCTCAATCAATGTCTATTATGAATTATTCCGGAAAATGTAACTGTTCCTTAGCAATTCCAAGCAGTGTATTTAAATATTTATAAGCCCAATGCTATTGTTTAATAACACTAAACATAAAAATATCATTAAAATGTTACTATACCACATTTAAAAAAAGGGTCTCAAACGTATTCGGATACCTTAAGCATCTTCGATACATTGGATATTTGGCTTCCCACAGTCGAGCTGAAGGCACTTCGTGGAATTGTCTGGGATTGCAAAGGGAGTTTTGTAGCACACGTTTATGGTGCAGATGAGCAAATAAAAAAAGAGGAATGCATTAATAAAGTCAGCAAAAGGCTGGGAAGCTTTGCGAAAGGCAGTCAAAAAGTGGCGGGCAAGAGGCGTGGGGATAAATCATATTTTGAAGGACCTTCTCTATCTGTATCTGAATCCTTCAAAATATGAGTGGCGTGGTTCATTACGAGTAAGCACCACACGGCGCAACCATCACCGAGGAGTATTACCAAGAGGTTCTGGGTCGCCTTCGTGACGCTGTGAGAAGCAAACGGCCGGACCTGTGGGCAGCGGCAATTGGCAGCTCCATCACGATAACGCACATTTGAGTTCCCTAGCCAAACACTTAGTCAGGCACTCTACTCTCTCCCGACATGGCACCGTGTGACCTCTAGTTTTTCAACAAGCTGAAATGCCCCTGAAAGGGACCAGATTTCAGTCCAGAGAAGACATGCAGAATGCGACGGACCAGCTGCGCGCCATCTCAAGAGGCATTCCTGCGCTACTTCCGACAGTGGCAGAACCGTTGGGAGAAGTGTGTGGCAGCCCAAGGAGACAACTTTGAAGGAAATTAGTCCAAAATTGTTGTATTTGAATACGAGTATTTTTATGAATAAAGGTCGGATATTTTTTTGAACAAACCTTGTATATGCAACATTGTTTCATAGCATTTCAACCAAGAAACCTCAGGATTTTAAATGTTCAGCTGGGGAGAATTCTTGCCGTTTCTACAAGGCAGCTTTAGCTCGTGGGGATACACCAAGCCTCTCATGTAGATAATATAACACCGTTGAACGAGAGCCACTTGGCCAATATACACTACCTGACATTGAAAATGCAACATCCAGAAGGAGTGCGCAGAACTGGATGAAATTTATAGGGTAGACGCAGCTCACCGAGATATGTAAATGATGCAAACTGCGCAGCTATGCCGCGCACGGTGAGTGAAAAACCAGGGAAGGAACCTGCAAAAGTGGTCAGTTTCGCGCCGCTCTGTTTGCTAGGTAAATCAAGTTGCAATTTGTTTGTGTCTCAGAGGAAACGTCTAGTAGCGAAGAATGCCAGGACGCCGCCAATCAAGACAGTTCCAGCAAACAGACGACTTCACGAGGGGTATGGTGATTGGCCTCAGAAGAGCAGGTTGGTCCATACGTCAAATCTCAGCAGATACCCACCTACACGCGTTCACGGTGCACCGGTTGTAGCACGGATGGTTGGACCAAGGGAATGTGGCACGTTTGAGGGGTTCCGGTGCAGCCAGAGTGACGTCAGCACGCGTGGACCGACGCATCTGCCGGCAAGCATCGGCGGCCCCGCAAGCCACGTCTGTCGCCCTCTTGCAGCATGTACAGGACACCCTTGATGCTCCCATATCGTCCAGGACCATTAGCCGCCGATTGATCGCTGGCGGCCTGCACTCATGGCTCCCGTTGAGACGACTATCATTGACCCAACAGCACAGGCGTCTCCGTTTGCAATGGTGTCGGGATAGAGCCACGTGGACGACGGAATGGCACAGGGTGGTGTTCTCAGACGAGTCACGCTTCTGTTTTAGCAACGACAGTCGCCGTGTACGAGTCTGGCGCCGACATGGTGACAGGGGCAATCCGGCCGCATCTGTGGAACGCCATGCCGCGAGACAACGCGGTATAATGGTTTGGGGCGGCATCGCCCACTATAGCAGGTCACCTCTGGTCCGTATTCAGGGCACTATGACGGCCCAACGATACGTGGATGACGTGCTGCAGCCGGTGACACTACCTTTCCTTCAGGGGGTGCCCAATGCCATTTTCCAGTAGGATAACACACGGCACGCATCAGCCAACATGCCCTGCAAGGTACCCAGGTGCTTCCCTGGCCAGCTGTCTCCCCGGATCTCTCACCCATCGAACATTTCTGGGACGTCATTGGACGTCGCTTGCATGCGTTGCCACCGGCACGTTCAGAAGACGAACTCTGGCAAATGGTTGACAGGGAATGGGCAGCCATCCCTCAGGACACCATCCGCACGCTCATTGCGTCTGTAGCTAGATGTGTTGCTGCCTGTATCGCCGCTCGCGGTGGTCCTACAACCTACTGATCAGACGTTCTTGCTGCTCAGTGGCAAGGTGTGTATAATGTTGCAATAAAGATCACATATTGCTTGATGCTGTCTCTCTGTTTGCCAGATTTCATCACTTTCTGCCAACTCCTTCTTGGTGTTGCATTTTCAATGTCAGGTAGTGTTCGAAAGACGCCTCGAATGAGCTCCTAGAGCGCTGCGAGATGCATCACACAAAATGCTAATCAAAGCTTCATAGTATTATTTGGAGCAAGTGTTCCAAAGAAACATCAGCCAGGGAAAAAGGAAGATTTGCGCGAGGTTTGCGCCTCTGACTGAAGAGCGAAAAGCTGAGTTGATTGAGGAAGTGAAGTCGGACCCTTCATTGATGGATCACCTCGATCCTCACCACGGTTTGCTGCAGCGACTTCAACTTTCCAGGTACCAGCATCAGTCCTGGAACTTGATTGTCAAGCCTTATATATAGACTGGCTACCCTTTTAAAAATGTCTTACAACATGTCGACGATACATTATCTAACCCACCACTTGAAGGTAAACACGACGCTCGCAAATCTATTTCGTTACTTTGATTCTGAAGAATCCAATTTTAGAGACTTGGAATTATTTGACTACCGCGCCCTTCGGATTTACTTAGATGAGTCCTGCAATTATGGATGATGTACTGAAAACCTTACAGTTGTAACACTTACCACGGCATGTTTTTATAGTGTCTTCGAGTGTTAAAAATGCTTTCAAAAGTACATTGGTAAGAGTTTTGAAGGAAATGCTAAAGCAAACTCTCACTTTATGTAATGAATATTGAGAATTAAGACATGGGATGAATTTTTTAACATCTATATTTGAACTTTAAAAAATCGTCAGCATAACATTCCGTGTGCCCTGGTTGTATTGAAGAAAAGAGAAATCGAAGCCGGTATGAATGTGACTTTGAATTCTGAAGGTAGACTGAGATTGTATGGCGAACTAAACATTGAGCCATTGTTTCAATTCTTCTATTAGCGACTTTGTGAATGAAAACGTGATAGTAAATTATATCAATTAACATTTCTAATGCAAATTAAATATTATCATGGATAAAAGTGCCGAAAATGTTTGTTTCTGATTGAACCCAAATTTCAGTCATTGTTATATTTATTTGGATTGTATTTCTTTCACCTCCAATATACGAGGCCGTTGTAAGTACCGTTATAAAATTCCGCAGCTGTATCTGTTGGAATCGGTCTCAAACCTCCAATTATAGTGCCGTGTGGGGCACATCAATATAGAAGAATATGTAAATCTTTGAATATATATAAGTGATAAGATTGGGGATCATGATCTGATCAGACTTCTTGTATGTTTTTAAACCATAAGACTTGGTCACGTAATAAAATTTATTTTTAATGTATAAAACTCTGTCTTCAAACGATAAAACCCAACAATTGGTTATGGACCCCAGACCTTAAGCTGAACCTGAATTCTGCCACTACCGGTTTCCAGTATGATGGGTATTCAAGAAATGTCCATGTTTTCCTTCCCGAAGTTATCGGATTTCAACTATGCCACGTGGAAGACGGACATGAAGGTATTGCTAATGGACCGGAACTGCTGGGAATTTATCACTAAAACGGAACCTCTATTATTGGAAGATGCTCCAGAACAAGAAAAAAGAGACTATCGTTATAGGAAGCAGAGGACATACACAACTATCTACCAGGGCATAGACAGAAAATATCAAGTCTTAATTTCATCTACTGAGGACGGTAAGGAAGCCTGGGATATATTAAAGACCAACTTTGAACCAGCATCTAGAGCACGATTGGCAGGCCTTGTGGACGAGTTCTTTTCAATCCGCTACCAGTCGGAGGACGAATCCATTGGACTCTTCTGCAAACGAGTGCATGAGAAGCTGTTACAGATAAAAGAAGGTGGATTCGAAATCCCAGACCTCTTAGTTTGCTTTCAACTAATAAGACATTTGCCTCACGAATACGATAATCTGGTACAACTGCTATACAGGATGGATGACAACGAGTTCACGCTAGACAATTTGTCTAAACATTTAATAACAGAATCCAGCCGAATCGAGCTGAAGCGGAAAGACGAAGGCACAAAATTAAGTATCGTGGCCGATGCTTATGCTACAAGAAACAAGTCATCTAGATACAAGGAGACACGGGCGTCTACTCCTGATCACAGCAGATGCGTACTGGACCCTGAATTAATTCCTTCAAGCCCAAGAAAGTCGACAGTTTGTCGTATGGGGCCGCGACCATTCTGTAACTACTGCAAAAAGTCGGGACATTACGAATCGAAGTGCTTCAAGAAAAGCAATCGGCAGAAACCTGGTGGTGAATTATTTTATATGGAGGACAATCCAAAAACTGATCTTCAACGTGCCTATGCAGTTTCAAATTTTT
This sequence comes from Meta bourneti, assembly GCA_933210815.1. Taxonomy (NCBI): domain Eukaryota; kingdom Metazoa; phylum Arthropoda; class Arachnida; order Araneae; family Tetragnathidae; genus Meta; species Meta bourneti. The sequence continues at coordinate 59,014,450 of OW119932.1, read as the reverse complement.
CAAATGAAAGACCGAGGGAATTTCTCATTGATTCAGCTGCAACTGCTCACTTCTGTAAAGAACGTGATATGTTTACGACATTCAGAAAACTACCACCACAGAAGATCCTAGTCGGAGACAAGGACAGCACCTCGGAAGTATTAGGTATGGGTGATATTCAATTTACAGTTTTTTTACCACCAATTCAATTTACAGTTACCGAAATTTTGATTTAACTTTGAAAGATGTTTTATACTCACCTAATATGAGAAGAAATTTAATTAGTGGTGCTCGTATTGATCTTGTGGGAAACCAAATTAAATGGGGAAATAACAAAATGATTATTTATAATAGTTATAATAAATATTTGTTTACTGTTCCCAGAATTGGAAAATTGTATATCTTGAAAGGTTATCCCAAGATTAAAAATTATACATATGTAACTGGTTTAGATCTAGAAAAAGCCCACCGTAGGTTTTGTCATGTTAACATGCCCTTAATTGAAAATATGAGTAAAATTAATTGTGTAAAAGGAATTGAAAAACTTAATTGTAAGAATATAGATAAAAATTGTAAGATTTGTGCTATTGCTAAATCCACTAGAATATCCTTAAAAAGAAACTATATGTACGAAAGGAAAACTAAAAATGTTTTGGAAAGGATCCATATGGATTTGTGGGGTCCTGCTCCAGTTAACTCTCTAGGTGGAAACAAATACTTTTTATCTATTATTGATGATTTTTCACGTAAAGTAACTGTTTATATTATTCGAAATAAGAATGAAGTTTTTGATTACTTTAAAAAATACTTGGTTAAAGCTGAAAGACAGCTAAATGTTAAGTTAAAATGTGTCCGAACTGACAATGGTTTAGAATTTTGTCACAAAGAATTTAAAAAGTTTTTAAATGATCTAGGAATAAAAATCGAAAGAACTTCAACTTATACCCCTGAACAAAATGGCATTGCAGAAAGGTTCAATAGAACAGCCATGGATTGTGTCAGAGCTATGCGTCAAGACAGTGGTTTACAACCACAATTTTGGTCAGAAGCACTTTTAGCATTTATTCATACTAAAAATAGATGCGAACACAAATTAACTGAGGGTATATCTCCTAACGAAATATGGACTGGTTTCAAACCATCAGTAAAACATTTTAGAATTTTTGGCTCTTTGGCATATGTTCATATTCCTAAAATACAGAGAAATAAATTACAACCCAGAGCAAAACTTGGTATTTTGACAGGATATGGTTTGAAAACTAAAGGTTACAGAATATATATCCCAAACGAGAAGAGAATAGTTGAAACAGTCCATGTTCATATCGACGAAAGTAAGAAAGCTGTTGATGTACTATTTGGTAAAAACTTTGAGTACGTTTCTTTCGATCTTAATTCTAATATTCCTATTTATCAATCAAATGAAAATATAAAAGTAAAATCGGAAAGTGAAACTCAAGTTTTAGATTCTAAAGATTTAGTTAAAACTGAGGACTTAAAAAGTCTTAACATTTCAAATTGGCGAAGAATCGAAAAACCTAGAAATAAAAGCAATAGGATAGATGTATATTATTATTCTCCTGAAAATTTGAGAATGAGATCTTTAAATGATATTAAAAAGTACTGTACTAAAAATAAGATTAGGTTTGATCCTGTAAATTTCAATTTTAAGCCAGAAACTGAACATCCTAATGTGGATATTTCTAATGTGCCATCTACTTCTAGTGATGAATCTAATTTTTTAGACCAACAGATGTACGACATGTATGATCAGTGTTACAATGTCGAAATCCCCAAAAGTTATGAAGAAACGCAAGCAAGTAAGGATAAAATTAAATGGAATACTGCCATGAATGAAGAAATTCAGATAATGAAGGATAGGCAAGTATGGAAATTAGTGGACACCCCCCCAAATACAACCATAATTGGAAGTAAGTGGGTGTACAGCATAAAAATGGACGAAAACAATATACCTAAAAGGTATAAAGCTCGTCTTGTTGCTCAAGGTTTTAAGCAAAAACCCGGCATTGATTTTAAAGATATTTTTTCACCAGTTGTGAATTTTTCTATTGTTAGATTATTGTTTGTACTATTGATTTCTATGTTGGGTTGGTATCACTGTCAAGTTGACGTGAAAAGTGCATATTTATATGGACACCTTAAGGATACTATATACATGAAACAGCCAAAAGGATTTGTGCTGAAAGGATCCGAAAACAAAGTATGTCTATTGGAAAAGGCTATATATGGTCTGCATCAAAGTGGTAGAGAATGGAATTTGGAATTAGACGGTATTTTAACTAAATTAGGATTTTCTCAGTTAAATTGGTGTAATTGTGTCTACAAATTTAAAGATGTAATTTTAATTGTTTATGTAGATGATATGGTTTTGTTTTCAAAAAGAGAACATTTGATAAATGACGTAATCGAATTATTGGACAAAAAATTGGATCTTACAGTCCTAGGTAAAACTAAATATTTGTTAGGCGTAAACTTTCAAGAGATTGAAAATTCGATTTATTTACATCAAATTACCTACATTGAAAAATTAATGTCAAAATTCAAAGATCTTCCTAAAAGTTTTGTGAATTTGCCTTTTAAAATTGGTTGTAACTTACCTGATAAGGTTAAAGAGGAAGAAATAATTGAAAATGATTTAATGAGGAAATTTCCCTATCGTTCCTTAATAGGATGTTTATCGTTTTTGTCAGATAGATCCAGACCAGATATTGCATTTGCTGTTAATATAATGTCTCAGTTTTGTAATGGTTATACTTACAAACACTGGTCTTACGTTGTTGATATTATGAACTATGTTTTTCTTACAAAGGATTTTAAAATTAATCTTTCCAATGTAGAAAGTTCAAATTTGATTGCTTTTTCTGATGCAAATTGGGGATGTGGTCTCACAAACAGACATTCAAGCAGTGGCTATTTAATTTATTTGGGTAACATCCCAATATCATGGAAATCTTCTAAACAAAAGTGCATAGCTCTTAGCTCAATGGAATCTGAATTTATTGCACTAACCGATTGCACCAAAGAAGTTATTTGGTTTAGTAGAATTATAAATGAATTAAGTTTGTGTGATTACATAAGACCCCAAGTATATTGTGATAATCAATCTGCTATCTATTTTTCAAAAAATAGTCAGGAAAATCAGAAAACTAAACATATTGATATCAAGTACAAATTTATTCGTAAATTAATAAAAGATGAACTATTTAACGTAAATTATATTTCATTGGAAAATAATTTGGCTGACTTTTTAACAAAGCCTTTATTGTTAAATAAATTTAAAAATATTATTAGAAAAATATTTTGTTAGATTTATATAAATATATATATTGAATTGTAATACATCTGCTGAGGTTTTACAACCGATGGGGCCGCATGTTGGAATCGGTCTCAAACCTCCAATTATAGTGCCGTGTGGGGCACATCAATATAGAAGAATATGTAAATCTTTGAATATATATAAGTGATAAGATTGGGGATCATGATCTGATCAGACTTCTTGTATGTTTTTAAACCATAAGACTTGGTCACGCAATAAAATTTATTTTTAATGTATAAAACTCTGTCTTCAAACGATAAAACCCAACAGTATCGCTGCGGTCGGCATTTGGCGCATGCGCGTTGTGTACCGCCATCTGTTGTCAAGCCACAGACGCCATTACAGAATCATTCGACCGCGTTTACGTTTGTTTTTGAGTATATGCAATGCCTCCTCCGATTGAGAATCCCGCCGACTGAAATACGCGATGTGATTCGTTTTCTTAGTGCTAAAGGCGTGAAAGCTGCTGAAAGTCATCGTCAGATCAGTGAAGTGTATGGAGAAAACATTACGAGCGATGGGATGGTGAAGTGGGTGAGAACTTTTAAAGATGGCCATTCGAACGTGCATGATGAGGAACGAAGTGGGCGACCTTCAGTCATTATTGACGCTTTGATGCAGAAAGTTGATGAAAAAGTGAGAGAGAAGACGCTTTATGATTTCGTCGTCATCTGATAACTTTCCTGAAGTGTCAAGTGTGCTTTATGAAATTGTGTCAGAACGTTTAAATTATCGAAAGTTATGCTCACGCTGGGTACCGAAAATGCTGACTGAGCACAAAAGCAAACGTTTAGCCAGTTCTTTGACTTTCCTAGAGCGGTACAGTGAGGAAGGTGATGAGTTTTTAAGCCAAATTGTCACAGGCGACGAAACATGGGTGGCTTACGTTACTCCAGAATCAAAGCAGCAATCCATGGAATGGCGGCATTCAACATCACCCAAGAAAGTGAAGTTCAAGCAAACAATTTTAGCCAGGAAAATCATGTGTAGTTTTTGGGACAGGAAGGGGATGTTGCTTGTGGATTTTTTGCCTCGTGGTGACACAATAAATTCTACGACTTATTGTGAGACCTTAAAAAAACTGCGCCGTGCAATCCAAAACAAAAGGCGCGGCATGCTGAGTAAGGGGATCGTTTTGCTTCATGACAATGCCCGTCCACACACGGCCAATCGAACTCAAGAGCTAATTAGATCATTTGGCTGGGAACAACTTCATCACCCTCCGTACAGCCCCGATCTAGCGCCCAGTGACTACCACGTGTTTCTGCATTTGAAGAGGCATCTGGGTGGTCAGCGCCTCGACGAAGATGTCAAAACGACTGTTGAGTGGTTGTCTAATCAGGCGGCAGATTTCTACGAGGATGGTATTCAAAAGCTGGTTGTACGATACGATAAGTGCCTTAACATTGGTGGGAATTATGTAGAAAAGTAGATTAAAGTAGGCTTTCATGGAAAAATAAAATTGTTAAGAAAAGTCTACTTTTTTTATTTCAAAACAGTACTTAGAAACACGCCTCGTAGTAGTAATCAACTGCAACAGCAGATCTTTCTTGGCACCAAGAGATCAAAACTTGGTTGAGAAACAGTTGGGGGCAAAACCGCTTAGGGGGAACTATTAAAAGGGAAGCAGCAAAGACGAGTCTAGAGGCCATAAGAAAATCGGATCATACCACCTTTTCAACTCGATGAATGGGCAAAACTAAACCTTTCCAGGGCTATGGAATTTACATACATTATACAAGAGTACATAGAAATGAACAGCTGGCACATCGGTTCAGTAAAATTATGGCCATTTCAGGAACTCAAAAGCTTCATGCTTTCACTCCCTCAGTATGAAACAAGTTTACGCTAAGCCATTTTCATTTGACCCATTATCCACTAGCTATCCAGTCATCCCTCATGGAGAGAAGTTAGACTTATGAATTGATGTCGTTTCTATATACGACAGATGGTGGTTGAGCTATGTTTCGGGAAAAAATTATGAAAATGAAGTGAAAGTTACATTTCTCCATCCATCAGGACCTTTTTATCCTTCACCACATGATATGCTCTGAATTCCTTCTACTGACATAATTTGTAAAGTAAATCCATACACTCCAACTGGTCGTGCTTATGATCTACACGAAAGTGAAAAGAAAAATATCGCAGGTCACTAAACACTTCCTGGACTTAAGGGGGCACAGTACCTTTAAGCATACAAATCAACAGGTAAAATAGCCTAATTTTGATAAACTGTATCACCAAAAGTTTTATGTGTATCATAATAAAATTTTTTTGCAGGGTTTATTTATACTTTATACTCCACAATATAGAAAAATTGGTTTGATTTTTAAAAATTACGTAATATTTTACTAGAATTTACATAAGGTCATTTTTTAACATACTTTTTTTACAAGCATAACTTGTGCACAACATTCTGAGTCATCCTGTGCATTTTCTATAAAACTAATGGCTGATATTGCTTTTATTTTAAATTAGAACCAAAAAATAGTTAAGTAACACATAAATCTAACATAATCAATTAATATTTCACTTCATTAATTTTTTTTCCCAAATTTTCGCTCATACTATATCAAAATTGTTTAATATGCTTGAGTAAAATTTTGGTTTCATTTTGAAAAATATTTTCATTCAAAATTTCAGAAGTCTATGTTCATTAGTTGCAGAGTTATAGTATAAATAGACTTGTGAAACGAGAGTTGAGTAATACATATTATGCTTATATTTGTTACAGTAAAAATATTAATACTTTCGAAAAAATAAATAGCATAATTCCAAAACTAAGAAACGTAAATAAACGAACAGCTGAAAATAAAAATAGGTGTTCGAAAAATCCTCATTAGGAACGAATGAAAAATTTTTTTCATGCGATTTTTACCAGAATCAGAACATTTCAAACTATCTAAATAGATCAAAATTGGAAAATCGGTTTTTTTTAAGGTTTTAAAGGTACTGTGCCCCCTTAGCAAGATAGATAACCTTGAAATTGCAGTCACCATCTCCAGCATATTGACAAATATACTATATTAATTTTTCGGGGTAAGCCGATGAAACCAATGTTTTCTTGTAAACTGAATTCTATTTTTAATTGTTATATACGGAATAAAATATGTATTAAGCCCTATTATTTTCTACTGGTAATAAATCGGTTAGATTTGTCAAAAACTAAACTTTTGTTAAAAACTAGATCCGATATGTGAGCTATTTCTTCATACATATGAAACTTTTACTTTCTGTATCACCTGATCCCAAAATGAAACTTTGAGAGGTGAAAGAAGGTAGTACAAAGTAATTTTGTAAATTTTTAAAATTGCCATTTTTTATTTAAGTTTTAAAATTTATTTCGTTTTTAAGTTTTTTTTATTTTAACCAGTCATGTTATATATCAAATTAAAGTTCATGAAAATAACTTTAAAGTGAGACATTGCCCAAGTCTGTATCGCATCTGATTCCTAGGAAATAGCAATTAACTATTTGAGGACATCACAATTTTTAATAAAAATTTAAATTAATATTTAATAACTTTTGAACGAAAGGAAGGAAAACAATATTTTATGGTTTCCATTCATAACTATGTAAGGACTTGATGTACCAAATTTCATCAAAATCTGAGAGGTCAAGGGAGATTTTAATTATAAACTGTTGATTTGACATAGAATGACCAAAGTGTAATCATCCATTCTCCATTTGCAAGGCATGACACCATCAACAGTTGAGTAGGACATGCAGTGAGTATCATGGATTTGAAAAAGAACGTTCATGGGAACAACAGTTCAAAGACAAGTCGTGTGACAACAAACAGAAGCCTCGGCCACGAACCAGCCAAACCAACAACTGAATGTGCAAATGGAGCAAGTTGTTATTGAGGATTATATGAGTAGATTGGGTGCGAAAGATATCACCTGCACAGTTGGTGTTTCAGGGCAGTCTGCACAGATTATGTGCGAAGACTAGAAAATGCAGCGAGCTCATTTTCCAGTGGGAAAACAGACTCCCTAATAGAGTGGGAAGTGCTTTTTGTTCTATACAAGTGCATATAATCCAGCAGTGCTCCACGAGGATGCAGGTCAATAACTGTTTTCCAGGCAGAGCTCTATGGGAAAAGCAGACAAAAATGTTATAATCCGGTCAGACAGTCGAACTGGTCTCCTGGCAATTAAAATTCCTAAAACACCAAGTCCACTGGCACAAACAGTACAATGCTTGTTAGATGACAAGGATATTTGTCCAGGCCCATGCGGGTCATGGAAATGAAGCAGATAGGTTAGCAAAAAACGCAACTACAACGGAATGCATAGATGAAGGGGGGAAATACCTCATAAGTTATTACAGAAAGTAAACCACTAGCTGGCTATTTAGTGCGTGACAAAATGAATGGGATGAAGGAGAAATATGCAGGACAGTGCATGTGTTGCTAAGAATGTCACTGAAATCAACAAGTTGGACCAGGGAAGACTCTTCACAGGACATAAACCTCATTATGCAAGATGGAAAAGGGCTAAAAAAAAAATCAATTCAGGAAATTTCTCCTGTGGTGATATCAGCACACCTCTGCATTAATCAGTCTGCCCCCTTACAGCATCATGGCATGTGGACACCTGCCGACCACCTTAAAATCGCATGGCTCAAGAATATTGCTAATAACAAGAGCTCAAGGGCAAAAATTATTGGCATGGTGAGATTCATCAGGATTGATTATCCCAAGAGACTAAAAACTACATGTTTTCAAGCATGTTGAATGTTTAGTGCAACATAGTATTGATTGTAATTTACTGTAAAGATGAAATTATGTATAGAAATAATGTTCTCTAATATTCTGGATAGACATGCAACCTCGGTAGCATGCTCTATTCATCCCAACTACACTTATTTAAACTGGTAGTGTCTCATGAGACTAGGCATAGGAATGTGTTGGTGCTAGTACATGTCTTTAAAACCCAAGGGTATGCAAGTCACTGAGCGTGCCTCATTACTGCATATGATAGTATCTATTCATCATGACAAAAATGGAAACCAGATGGTTTCCGCATAAGAATGCACAGCAAACTTAAGTTTTGAAGGACAAGGTGTTATCTACTGTAGAGTGGGCAACGTTGAAAGGCCATAGAGCCCCTCCCCAAGTCATCCAAGGTCGTAAACAAGACAAGAATTCACCATCCGTTCAAAGAGCTTGTGCATGCAGCCTATGAATATGATTGGCAGATAGTTATCCGGGGTTGGTGGGATCTTTTTCAGGTTTCGGAAGACATAACTATGGCATAGCACCAAGCCAAAGGATGCTCTTCCCATATACACTTAAATAGACGTAAAAGGTTATGAAGGGATTATGGAAAAGACGGTACATCATTATATCAGAAATAACATCAGGACCAGGTGCAGTCATCCTGGTCTTCTGAAGGCATCGCTTTAACTCCTTTCATGTATCGACAGTTATGATCTACTTGGAATAGGTGTTTGACCTAGCCGAGGTTAGCTAGGTTTTTGGCACAAGGCCATATTTGGCCATGTTAGAATTGGAAGCTGCAGAAACAGCATGTGCAATAGTATTTGTCATTCAAACAGCCTCAGATTTACTGTTGTGGGGTATTGGCAGAAAATACCTCCTTTTGGATCTTAATCGCTGCAGTGCATTCTTTATTCCACCAAGGTTTACAATGATAATGAAAGGAAGCTATCTTAGCATTAACCCTATTAGCAGCTTTAATCATCATATGCCATCGAATGCCTCGTCAATGCTGCCTTCTCACATCAGCCAAGTATCTACTTCCCAAAGAGGACTGGGCATTAAAGTCACCAGTGTTTATAAATGATTCACCAAGTTCTCGAGGCACTGTTGTTGGATGGTTGGTATTTTAATTAACATCACACTGGAACAACACAACGGGCTATTGTTAGATGATAAATAAAGATTACGTACATATCATAATCATCCATCCTACCTGCATTCCAACTTCTTTGCTTGAAAGGGAGTGATTAGCGAGACATTGATTGATGGGTTTACATGGAAGCTGGTGAGTAACATTTCCTAAAGCTCTTCCATCTCATTATCACTCCCAATACAAGCACAACAAAGGACTTTTGCCAGGTCAGCTAACAAGTATGTTTCTTGAAGTAACACAGGGATTGTACTCAGCAATCGGGTTTTTAACATCATCCACTTATTGCGAATGCCAGTACAGTACCACGAAATAAAAGAACCTATCATTAGATAGCAGGAGCAGATTTACATGTTACTGGTTCTTCCATTTCTGTATCTGCATTGACCTGGGAAGCACTGTAAATGCCTCAACATAAAAACTGGTATTATCAGTTGTACTTTTACACGAGTCTTGTGCAGTGTATCTTGATAGTTATTCACGTAGTTTTCTGTCTTTTAGTTCCTGCCTACTAATGTCTGATACAAATGTTTCATTGGTGAAAAATCACTAAAAAGAAATTGCTGAAGAAAAAAGACGTCCGAGATGAACTGTAAACCACACAGGGTAAACAGGAAAAGAATAGCTTGTCAACAAGAATGCATGCAAAATGTTGTCAAAAGTGCAGAGAAACACCTTTGCTGCATTTTTATGCACTGTCCGAGAAGGATCAAAGAACAGATTTTGAACAGGCTGAAAATAGGGCCAAAGGAGAAAAATGAAAGTGAAGTATGAAAATTCAAATGACAGGAAGCAACATACTGGTTTTTTTTACACTGTGAAAAAGAGCATTTTGGTAATAAAATGTTCAAAAGCATTTTTGTTTTGTCAAAAAGGCATCTGAACTTCGCACTCATGTTTGAAGATACGAGTGGAAAAAGGATCAATGAGCATAAAAAGCTTTTGATGACAGAGTTGGTTGTTGCTCACAATTTCTTTCACAGAAGTCAGTTACTATTCAAGAAGGAAGTCTAAGAGATGAGCCTTGATATCAACTACTCATTGTTATTTACAGCATTTGAAACAAAACACCAGTTTTGTTACACGGAAATACTATTTGTTTTCGAGAAAAACTTCTTTATGTTCAAGTTCTCATCCCCGATCAGATTCATGTAACACTTAAGTGACAAGTTACAAAGATCACAGTAAGTCAGAACACTTAAAATAAGGAAGCTTACAATCAGTTAAGAGTTGAACGTTTGTAAAAGGGAAAAAAGCTCAGACCCAAAGAGGATATCAACTCTCGGGTTTTTTGCTATGGATCTGTACCAAGTTCTTTTCATGACAGAATGAATGCTCTACGATTAATGTAATAACGACTCAACCAACGATTACATTAATGTGGCATGAGGGTATAGCAAGTTGAAGGACAGAAATAGTCTTGTGCTACTTAAAAATAATGAGAGCAATGAATACTCATTATGTAGTGATATAGATAGACAACTGTCCAGGTCAAAATAAAAATGTGATGTAGTTACAATGATGTACTTGGTTTCAAAAACTTATTTTGATGAAATCGCACTGCAATTCTTTGTTTTGAGGGTTTCTTCATGCCATTAGACCTAAATTGGCCTCATAGCATTCTGAAAGTCATGACTTAGACTACATCTTAAGCTCTTGTCCAGTAAAACATTCAAGATTGTTCAAACAAAGAATATATTTCCCTGATTTACTGAACTTGCAGACAGCTTCAACACAGCCAAACTCGACATCACCAAAGTTTCATAGGTGGAGGTTAGATTAGAACATCATTTAATTAACATCGCATTGGAGTAAAGCAACTCGCAGTTGAAGGTGACCAATGAAAAAGCTGCTAGCATCTACACAAAAGAGTCATATTCTAAACTGGTTCAAGTACCTCAGGTTCGTGATGCCTGTACTAAAGAGACTAAAGATGTGTCCCCGAAGTCATGAAAGGAGATAAAAGCAATTTGGGGGGGTATTTCAATTAATGTCACACTGGAGCAACACAACGGGCTATTGGTGACGGTCCGGGATCAATCCCAAAGGGAAAGATCCAAGGACAACACCACGTAATTTTGAACCACGGTCAGATGACGAGGCAACACCTGAGCTGGCACCCTACTCTCCAAACTTCCACACCACGCCAACGTGAGGACATTTGAGGCCACGACAGATTTAACGTGCACCAGCCCCCTTTGTACACGACGGTGTTTGGCTGGATTCGAACTCGCAACCCTTCAGTTGCAAGTCCGTTACTCTTCCAACCGGGCCACCGCGGCCCCAAAAGCAATTTGGGAATATAGTGGAATGAAAGCAGGAAACAATCGCTTGGGTATCACAGGAGTACAACCATGTTCACTAAAGACAGTTAGCCTCATTGAAAAAGAAAAGATCACTAGAGAATCTCGGGGTCATGAAGCCAATTCACACCCAAAGGAGATGTACCCCAAAGACCAAATTTCTACAGGAACATTTCTCGTTTTGCAATATTTAGACATTTCTTAAGCTTCTTAGTTAATTATTCTTAAATTATTATTATTATCTTATTCTTAAATTAATTATTCTTAGCTTTAGAATTAAAATTATAACTAAAGAGTTTTGGCAATAAAATTATTGAACAGAGAGTAGATCATGTTCATAATCTAGATCCCACACAAAAACTTCCAAATCAGTTCAATCCATGAAGAATCCACCAATAGTTTGTTTCAGCTTGCAATTTATCAGAGTAAACATAAGTTGAAAATTCATCAAACTTCAATTTGGAAAGAAAAATTAATCTCAGCACACTTATATTTAGAACTTTCTGTTTTACCTTATACACTGATTCTATTTCTCTTCAAACACAATTTTAAAAAATCATTCCTATTCCTTGTACAGTTCACATGTCGAAATTGCAAGAAAAGCTCAGTATGTAAAGCTTGAGATGAAATATCCAATATTGATTCGGTGTTCCTCAGAACGTATCAGAACATGACTCAGAAACAATCGAATATTAAGCGAAACGATATATTTACCAACCACACATGGCCACTTCCGTTCAGTATTCCTCCAAGTTTTCAGCTTCGTACCGATATCTTTAGCTCTTGGATGACACCTCAGGATAACTCATTAGATAACGATTTTTCATTTCATTTGACATACGTAGTCATCTTTACAGCGAAATATTCCCAATTTCAACTGAAGATCAGGAGGTAAATGCTTGATTTCTCAAAATCTGCGAGAAAAAAATTATGCGATTCCATTGAAAGGACGAAAATAATACATTTACATGAAATCGAGATTTTTGTTATCAACGTTCTAGACAACAAAACCGACTTAAACTTCAGTTATTCTATTCATTTCAACTCTTTACTGTTGCCAAACGAGTTCATGAAACTTTTGCATGTTCAACCCAGAGTTAAGGATAGAGGCTTCACTGAAGGTATGACTTACAGCGTCCTTGGTGCGTGTCCGATGTCCCTAATTGTGGGCGGAGTTTGACATGTTCCACTCAGAGCAATAGCCATTTTGTAATCGGCAGGCTTCGTGAAGAGTCATCCACTTTACAATTCTTTATTATTATTTTTTGACTACGGTTTTATTTAAACGGTTATGCGTAGCTATTTACTGTGGTTCAACCCTTAAACTAAAGAGGTCCCATGTAGTAATGGGAGTATTCGAATACACAAGTACTCATGTACTCGATACTTAAAAGTAATCGTACTCGATTCTTTTCCAAAGTATTCGAATACCAATGTATTCAGATACACAAGTATTCGGTTACCAAAGTAGTTGGATCCAAAAGTAGTAACTACCAAGAATAGTTACTTCTAGGTGATTGGATGTTGGGGTTTTATGGCGAAAGGTCCAAAAGTTGACAAGCTGCGCCAAACACAAGACAGAATATAGTCCAATAAAAGCATAACACTTAAAAATGAAGTCCAAGACAAAGATAAAAGGTAGATTTAAAATATGTAAAATTTGGAGATGATAATATTTAAATAGTCAGATAATAAAAACAAGATCATCTGAGGCATATAACTAATGCGACTGAATAATTTTATTTACTTATGTACGAAATAAAAAATGCATAAAATTTTGAAAGTGAAATTTAAACAGCCGAACATGGCGAATTCAGACAAGTCAGAAGACACCACCACTAGCATGATTGTTTTTTTTTAAATATCTCATCTTGCGATATTATATCTTCCAATTTTTGTGAATAGTGCTGGAGTCAAAAGTTTCCTGCAGACCAAGACATACAGGATAGCAGCAATCAAAGCCTCCACATTCTCAACGAAATACGGTAGCTACGGTAGCCTTGGTAATTTCAAAATATTATTTCAATCATTATATTCTTTCAGGGATTTTTTTGCGTTTGTGCCCACTTTATTTTTATCCATTTCCTCACGAGACGAGTCAGATGAATAGGTCTCCCAGTATTTTTCATCGATTCTGTTAGATTTTATAGTAGTATCTAATTTCATTTGTGATTTTGTTTTAGAACTGTGTTTAAGGGGGATTAGGACCAGATGGTTTGGGAATGTTTGTTTTTGTTGATTTTTAATGGTTGCATCTTTCTCTTGGAAGATTGTTTCTTTGTTTTGTACAATTGTATTTTTAATTTCTTCATTGGGAATGATATCTATTTGGACAGCAACGGATTTTTCAATTTCTTTATTGGGAATGGTACCTATTTGGACAACAACGGATTTCATCGTTTTAATTAGATGCGTATGAAATATTTGCTCTTAGTGTCTGACTTTATTTTTTGCTTCGATATATGAAATCTTGTTTTATCTTTATACTTTGGATATTTTTTCTTTTCCCATTGAGGACAAGAGACCTGAAGTAGGATGATTTCCCTTACAATTGAAGTATACAGGTTCATCAGTACAGTTTTCGCAATGTTCGGGTTTTGAGCATCTGGTACAAATTGCAGGCGGTCGGCATGAAGTCTGGGAATGTCCAAACCTCCAACACTTAAAGCATCTTTAGGGGTTTGAAATGAATGGTCTAACGCTGCAATTTAAGTATCCTGCTTTAATGGAAGTCGGCATGTCTGGTGTGTTGAATGTTAATATTACATGTTTTGTGTTAATACTTTTATCGTCTCGTCTGATGCAGATGCGTTTGGCTGAATAAATCATGCTGAGATTTCAATTCTTCGATAAACTCCTGTTCAGATACATTAAAAAGATCAGATTCAGATACAACTCCCGACTATAATTTAGAGTTCTGTGTGAAGTTACATTAACTTTTAGTTCGCCCATTTGGTTTAATTTCATTAGTTGCTCAGATTGATATGCAGATAGTTTCTATGAAAAGATAACCAGACCGCGCAATTTCTTTATTGCTTTTGGTTCGCCAGCAGCAAACTGAAAATATTTTTTCACAACAAATGGTGAAAAGGTTGCAAGTTTCCCTTCAGGGTTATTCATTGTTAAAAATTTAGGTATTTAACTAGTTTGTTGTTAGAGATTTAGGCCTCCTCTAGGCACAAAGAAAATTTTGGATCCATAGATTAAATAATTATCTTCTTGGTGAACCAATACCTACCACGGAGTTGAACAAGGGGAAGTGGTTGCTGGCTCTGGAACATTCCAGCCTCAGCAACACACTTCAAGATACCACTACGATACTAGGTATTAGGAAACAAGAATATTCAGATACACACCAGTATTCGGTTACCAAAGTACTCGGATCAAAGGTATTCAGATACAAGAGTACTCATCCTAGGTACTCGGATGCCAAAAATACTAACTCTATTCGAATACTAGAGTATTCATCTTAAGTAGCAGTGTCACATTGCATGGGTATCTATGGTTCCCTTTAGTGTTGTTTCTAGTCTCGATTTTCCTTTTACCAATTTTACATGTCTTGAAAATGCACGTGATGAAGTGTCGAAAAATTCCATCGATTAAGAGATTGGATTTGGAATTTTCTGGAAGCAATTTCCCGAACAGGCAGGCTTAATTATCAGTAAATTAGACATGGTTTGCCTTCCATTTTTTAAAATCGGGTTGGAAAGTTTTATTAATTTCTTAAAATTTAATTTTCAAGCTTTTATTTCTGACATTTAAAACAGATCTGAAAATAAGATACTGTAATGCTTGAAATAACGTTATTTTGCGTAAAAAATAAAAGTATTTCATTCTTAAGATGGCTATCATTTCTTTAAAATATCTGACAATAACTAAAATTCTTTCAAAATACCTGACAAAATCTTATTACGATAGTAAAATTATTATGAATATTTTTTCTGCTTTGACTCTCTTCTCATTCCAAACAGTGCAAAAATAAAGTGAATTCCCAGGAACAAGATTTGATTATTTAATGCAATTTATTTTGTAAATATTTAGGGAACTACTCTTTAACTTATAAAAAGTGACACATATCGGTTGATCTAAGTTTATAGAAATAATTTTGAAGTTTCAGATCCTGGTACTAAAAGTAATTTAAAAGTTTATGAATGTAAAAAGTGTTTTAGAGTTTTGTACAAAAAGTTTCATTCTTATCTTCGGGCTCCCCAAAATAAAATTCTGGCTATGTTTCCCTGTTAAAAGTGATTATCAACGATTTCCTCAAAATATGGCAGAAAAATCAAATCTTTCCAATGCGAAAACTGGAATTTATTTTGATTTTACGAATCATGATTTTTAAATACTTGACACATCAACAATTACAGAAAATATATGCGTGACCAGAAAATTCTTACATGGGATTAATTTTTGTTTTTCAAAATACAATTTGTCTACAGTTCAAATAGATTAATAATAGTTATACATCAATTTTTTAAATTTATATAAATAATTCGGAAAAGTTTAAATATAATTTAGATTTTAATCGTTTTTGTACATGTATTCGAATACTTACTCGATACTTGAAAGTACTCGAATACCAAGTGTTCGAATCTCAAAAGCACTCGATTCTGCCCATTACTAGTCCCATGGCTTACTACACTAGCAGCCTGCTCGCATTGAGTGCATAAATGACATGAAAGTAGAGCGGCTTATGGTAACCTTTTCATGAGCCCGCAATCAGGTGACAAAAACTTGTAACGTGATCCTTGACTTTCTTCTTCCCATGCGCCATGTAACACTTAAGTATTTCCTTCTTTCAAAGAAAATACATTGAAAATGAAAGTGAAAACTCGATGATTCTATTCTGCTGCGCATTTGGATGTAAACATTTTTTTTAATCCCAAATTTTTTGGTTGAAACATTACGTTTCAAGCAGGAGAGCGAAAAACATTCATTTAAAAGTTTTTTCGAGGGATTTTCAGTACAAACTAGACGGTCTGCGAAGATTTTACTTATCCAAATGCTCTCCGGATGCACATCGGGGTTACCTAAGTACCTTAATTTTATCGCGACTTTGGCAACGTTTGACATTTAATTGGCGTTGACCAATAAACAATCATTTATCAATTTATTCTTTGGAATTTTTGTTGGCGAAGTGCTGAAATCGTATTCGAAAAACTAGTCAACTGACGTCACGTTCAGAATACGTACAGGGAACACCCATCATCCCCGAAGAAACACTTCCACCAATACTTAACTTGACAGAAAATGCCTCTCATACAATAAAGAGTTCTTAAGTAGAGCTGGTATAAAAGTAGATTTTCTGACCGAAAATAATATACTTACCAACATTTCTCATTTTATAATGAAAAATTCAGCTTGTAATAAAAAAATTGGGCGTTTTTCCAAAATAATGCGTAAATAAAATAAATGTACATCCGAAGTAAAATGTTTAAAACTAAAATAATTTTTCCTCAGAAAAACTGCTTTGATAAAGGTTGGAATAATAAAAATAAATGTAACTTTAAAATGGCGTTGAAATGTCTTTGATCTTGGCGACGATTTTTCAAGCCGCTTAGGATCACTTTTGTCTAGTATGTTATACGATATTACGATGAAATGATAAAATAAACTTAAATATGCATTTAAAATTTTATTTCTTGCTGATCAAAATTGTTGAATGGGAATTGCGAATAAATCTATATATATAAAAATGAATCCCTATTTTCCTTGGTCACGGCATCACGCGTGAACGGCTGGACCAATTTCGCTAATTTTTTTTGTTTGTTATTGTCAGGAGAAGGTTCTTATGAAAGAAAAAATTAAGAAAGTTGCGCGGAACATTAGAAAATTTAAGAAAACTTAACGACCATATTAACTTTTCTAATGTAACCTTCTTAGCGCTTTTGACAATATAAACTTTTCTAACGTAACCTTATGGCGTTTGACATAACTGTCAGTTGTTTGACAGTTGGCGCGCGATTGACAGAATGCGCGCTGCAAATATCGTTTAAAACAGATGCATCGGTCGGAATTATATTGATAAAATAATTAATTTATCATTTCTTAGTGCACATTTCACAGTCGATTCAATTGTACAGTGAGTTTTTGAGAAGTGTTTGTTCATCACGGTTAGTTCAGAGCAATCACGCGTAATATTAAAAGTTCAATTTAATATGGAGTTTTGATAGACTAACACAAGGTATACATAGTTATAAAGAAGAATACAATAGAATATTTTTTTTTATTTTCAGTAGAATTTTTGTTTTTAAAGATGCCAGCAATTAGACGTACAAACTTAATTCGCAGAACTCGCAATGCTACAAGTCAAAGATATACAAGAGCAAGCCAAACTGACGAGCAACGCGAAACGCGGAATGAAGTTGAACGGAATCGAAATCAACAACATAGAAATGTTGCGTTTACCCCTATCGAGCTGCATTTAATTATAACGTGGAAATCGATTAGTTCACAGCAAATCGTTGCTATTGGACCAATGAACGTCATGTGTCAATATTGTAAGGCATTTAAGTTTAAAAATGAAGCCCCTGGATTGTGATGTGCGCGAGGATCAAGTCAAATTGACGCCATTGGTACCGCCACCATAACCACTACATTCATTGGTTTCCGGAAATGGGCCAGATTCTAAACATTTTGACTCATATCCAGCAATACAATAATTGCTTTCAAATGACGTCATTTGGCGCAACAAAAGTTATTCGAGAAAATTTTATGCCAACTTTCAAGGTAAGTATATTGAAAAACAATAAACTTTTACCACCACGTGCTTGATGTAAAATACGTTGGCAGCTTTCAATTGAAATGGTGTATCAATTGAAATGGCTTAAAGTACGTTCGTAGCTCGGTAAATTGCCAAAAGCAGCCAGAAGTGAGTGTTTAAAAAAGTTGATGGGGGAATAGCAGTGCTGACAAAGTATTTTGAGAGCCACATGGTGGTTCAAACAATTCGCTATGCAATATCCTATATTACATCTATTTATTATATGTTTACCTTTGCAGATTCAGGGTCAAATATATCATCTAACAGGTTCCTTATTGCCAACGCCGGATAGTGACTACAAATTTTTTGCAAATTTATTTTATGGGCGATTCACACAACAATTCGGCGAAAAGACCAATTGTGGAACAACTCCAAATGTTTTTCCATCAACACAACGAATTGGTTGCATTATTCACGACCGAATTAGACCGCATGCCATCTGATAACCACAAAATTGTCATCAAAGCCGATAAGACGCCTGCAGGACAACACGCAAGACGTTTTAATGCGCCAACAATTGATGAAGTCGCTATTGTCGTCGTGGGTGAAAATTTAGAAAACCGAGATATTGTTTTACACAGGCGTAACGATCAACTGCAGCGTGTGTCCGAAACACATCGATCATATGATGCGTTACAATATCCTATCTTATTTTGGCAAGGTGAAGATGTGTATCATTTTTCAATGAAGATGATAAATCCAGTTACAGGTAAATAAACAATCTACGTTTACTACCTTTATCACAACGTTAATTTATGTTATTATAACACAAAAATTTGTTTATAGGTTCCGAAACTAACAAAAAAGTTAGTTCAATGAATTATTATTCATACAGACTGATGGTTCGGGAAAATGAGGACAATCACATCTTAAAATGTCGGCGTCTCTTTCACCAATATGCTGTGGATATGTACGTGAAAGTTGAAACTGAGCGATTGACATTTATCAGGTTGAACCAGGCAAAAAGGTTCTGAGGAATACATTCATCTTCGGGATGCCATCAATGCTGACGGAAATGCACAGAATGTAGGCAGAACAACTATTCTCCCAGCAACATACGTCGGAAGTCCGCGACATAGCATCCTGAGAGTATTCATGCATATGTCGTATGTACGTCACGTCATTATGGCACACCAGATTTGTTTATAACGTTCACATGCAATCCACAGTGGACAGAAATTTGACAAGAATTATTTATTGGCCAATCACCCATTGATCGCCACGACATTACCGCAAGGGTGTTCAAAAGAAAATTAAAATCACTCATGGATTTCATTGTTAAACATCACGTGTTCGGCGAGACGCGCTGTTGGATGTATTCAGTCGAGTGGCAGAAACGCGGATTGCCACATGCACACATCCTCATTTAGTTGGTAGAGAGGATAAGACCGAATGAAATCGATGATGTGATATCTGCGGAAATTCCAGATAATGATGAAGATCCATTGTTACATGAGGTTGTTACAAAAAATGATTTATGGTCCCTGTGGAATATTAAATCCCATTTTTCCGTGTATGGTTGACGGAAAATGTTCAAAACGCTTTCCAAGACAATTAGTAGCAGAAACTATTAGTGGAAATGATGGTTATCCACTTTATCGCCGGCGATCCACTGATGACAATGGAAGGTCAACAATAGTCAAAGTGAATCAGCAGGACATTGAAGTTGATAATCGTTGGGTTGTTCCGTTTTCGCCGTTACTCTCCAAGACATTTAAAGCACACATAAATGTCGAATTTTGCCATTCCGTAAAATCTATAAAATATATCTGCAAGTACGTGAACAAAGGTAGCGACATGGCTGTGTTTGGAGTTGCTGCCGAAAATTCAAACGACGAGATCACTCATTTTCAAATGGGCCGCTATGTTAGTAGTAACGAGGCGATGTGGCGTATTTTTTCGTTTCCTATACATGAAAGACACCCACTGTTGTTCACTTGGCCGTACATCTGGAAAATGGTCAAAGGGTGTACTTTACAACGGAAAACGTATTACAACGAGTTGACAGGCCGCCATCGACAACATTGACCAGCTTCTTTGAAATGTGCCAGAATGATGACTTTGCCAGAACACTGCTTTATTCCGAAATGCCAAGATATTATACCTGGAATCAATCGTCAAAGAAATTTCAACGACGGAAACAAGGACAGCCAGTTCCAGGTTACCCACAAGTATTTTCCACCGATGCACTAGGACGTCTTTACAGTCCATCCCAGCCAAGACGAGTGTTTTTATTTGCGTTTCCTATTAGTCAATGTTCGGGGCCCAACATCATTCCAACATCTGCGAACTGTTAATGGTGTATTGTGCGGCACATACAGAGAAGCCCGTCAACGTTTGGGATTGCTAGAGAATGATTCATAGGGACCACTCTCGAAGATGCTGTGATTTCGTCAAATGTTAAAATACGAACATTGTTTTCCATAATTTTGTCTACATGCTTCCCATCAACACCGATTGATTTATGGAACAAATATAAAGATCACATGGCCGAAGATGTATTACATCAGAAGCGACTTAGAACATCGAATGCAGATTTGCAAATTAATGGAGAAATTCACAATGAAGCATTAATTTTAATTGAAGACATGTGCTTGATGCTTACTAACAAAGGATTAATACAATTAAGAATGACAACGCCCAATCCACGACGCATTTAATCAAGAGTTGAGTCGCGAAACGCAATGATTCCGAGGCATTAAAAGAAACCGTTCTAAGAAACGTTCCCCTTTTAAATGAGCAACAAAAATACGCCTACGATACGCTCATGAAAGTAGTAAACGATGGAACTGGCGAATTTTTTTCTTAGATGCTCCCAATGGAACTGGGAAAACGTTTTTGATATCATTGATTTTGGCAATGATTAGATCGCAAAATGGTATCGCACTTGCACTTACTTCGTCAGGTATTGCAGCTACGTTGTTGGAAGGCGGTCGAACAGCTCATTCCGCACTCAAGTTGCCGTTGAACATGTAAATAAATGAAACTCCAACTTGCAACCTTTCGATAAACTCCGCGATGGCCAAAGTGTTGCAGCAAAGCAGATCAATAGTTTGGGATGAGTGCACGATGGCACACAAAAAATCTTTGGAAGCATTAGACCGCACGTTGCAAGATTTACGAAAGAACCAAAACCGGTTTGGTGGTGCAATGATTTTATCGGCAGGTGATTTTCGCCAAACATTACCAGTAATACCACGATCAACGCCAGCCGACGAAATTAACGCATGTTTAAAGTCGTCCATTTTATGGAAATACGTTAAAACGCTCAAATTAAATAAGAACATGAGAGTCGAATTGCAGAACGACCAATCTGGAGAAGTTTTTTTCCAAACAATTGCTCGATATTGGTAATGGCAAAATACCTGTTGACTCATCGTCTGGATATATTACATTACCTACCAATTTTTGTCACTTTACTGAATCAAAGACCGAACTCATCGAGAAGGTTTTCCCAAACATTGCTCAAAATTACAAAAATCATGTTTGGTTGAGCGAACGAGTTATATTGGCTGCAAAAAACGTTGATGTCAACGAAATGAATTTTCAAATTCAAAATAAGATAGCTGGCGAATTGATGACATACAAATAGATTGATTCCGTCACTAACCAAGATGATGTTGTCAATTATCCAACAGAATTCTTAAATTCGCTGGAATTGCCCGGATTACCACCTCATAATCTGCAATTAAAAATCGGATCGGTAATAATTATGTTGCGGAATATAAACCAGCCACGTCTTTGTAATGGCACCCGACTTGCGGTGAAGAAATTAATGAACAACGTTATCGAAGCCACAATTTTGAAAGGGAAGTACAAAGGCGAAGACGTTTTGATTCCACGGATTCCTTTGATTCCGAACGACATGCCATTCGACTTTAAACGGTTACAATTTCCAGTGCGGCTAGAATTTGCAATGTCGATAAATAAATCGCAAGGGCAGTCGCTAAGTGTTTGTGGCATCAATCTTGAAAATCCATGTTTTTCACATGGCCAGTTGTATGTCGCCTGTTCGCGTGTCGGAATACCAACAAAACTATTCATATACGCGCCAGAAAATAAAACTAAGAATGTTGTGTATCATAAAGCATTAGAATAATAAACAATGTTTTTGGAATAATTATTTTTCTTTATTAATTATACCAATTAAAATTCAATATTCATAGTTAAGACAGGACAACGTCTGTCGGGTCAGCTAGTCCATAAATAAAAATGGAGTGTTCGTTTGTACATTGAATATTTTGGTGGGTGTATTTTCATGAAACTTTGCATACTGCGATTGCTTACATTCATTTAGTGACAACTTCATTGCATTCGTCTTTCAGTCTTCCCGTTTTACATTTGTTTCTGTTTTGAGGAAGTAACAAAAAATTTATTCAATGTACACTGGCGGGAAAAATTAAAGGAACAATTATAAAAACTCATGTAACTTTAATGAATTTGCAGTTAAGAACATGGAACTTGCACAAGATCTTTATTTTGTCATGCATGACATATCTTCAAAATGCAAAATCCCATTTCTGCAAAAAATAAATTTAAATAAGAACATAGGAAATATGATATAAAATAGGGTTGGAAAAAGGTAGTGTTACAACTTTTTAAATACATAGAAAAAAATTAAGGTGTTTGGTCACCCGATCCAAATGCAAGTTTTACAGCGATTTCCCATGATGTGTATTAGATTGTACAGGAGTTCCTGCGGTAACAAAGTGTGTCCAGGATGAATAGCGCCTTGAAGCTCCCGAAGAGTGCTAGGTGGGGGCCGCAGTGATGCAAGTCGGCGTCCTAGTGCGTCCCACACATGTTCTGTCGGATTTAAATTCGGAGAATATGTGGGCCACTCCATACCCTGGATTCCTTCGCCCTCAAGATAATCGGTCACTAGTGCAGCGTGATGTGGACGAGTATTATCATCCATTATGAGGAAGTGATTATCAATTGCACCCCTAAACGTGACGTAAGGATCAAGAACCTCATCTCTATTTTTCATCATTCATAGTTGCACTGGTAAAAATGTGTAGGTCGGTGCGGCCATTCAAAATTATGCCAGCCCATACCATGATTCCACTACCTTTGTACCGATGCCTTTCACGGCTGTTTTCAGCCTTATTGCGTATTTTGCTTCCCTTCAGATTGTAACACGTCTGGAATCACTCTTCAAACAAAATCGAGACTCATCAGTGAAGAGAACACTCGGATCCAGTCACTATGATCCCTGCACCTCTGCAACCGGGCGCGTTTTGCAGCCCGAGGTTTGTGGGACACAAATCATGGGTTTCCTTGCATACAGCTTCTTTTATGCAGCCTGTCTCTCACAGTATATCTAGATAGTCGAGTTCCTGTAGCTGCAGCGAACTCCCTTGAAATCTGGGCTGACGTCAATTGCCTATTTCTTTTAACAATCGTTGTCAAATAACGGTCCTGATAACCTGTTGTGGCACGTTTTCGACCTTGATCTGGTGTTGTCTGCATACATCACCAGTGTCTTTAAACCGTTTCCAGATTCTTGACATGACGTTTTTGGGCTACTTTTGGGTCTTTACAGACCTGTGTCAGTGTCTACTCTCCTTCCATTCTCCCTATTAAACGCCATTTCTCACAATCCGTCAAATGCCTTCGCGACGACATGTTCCACCTTCCACATGTTCCGAAAGAACGGGCGCAAAAATTTGCATATTTCTGTGAATCCCATTGGACGACATGATAACGTTGACCTTAGTTACCAACCAACTACCTTTCATTGGACTTCCACTTAATAAAATTAACATAAAGCACCATTTCATAGTAGTTCCTTTAATTTTTCCTGCCAGAGTACTTTAATACGATATTCTATATTTGATAAGTTATATTTTAGTAGTTTAGTAAATTCGTTATTTCAATTTCCATTGTTTACTTATCTAGACAAGTTTCATGGACATGTCGGATCACCTACTAGGCGTGTGCCTATTCTAATTTTTATAGAAGAGCCTCAAAAAGGAAAATTATTGGTAAACTTTGGTGTTTTTACATAAATTACCACCAAAGTAGGAAATTTTCATTTATAAACTTTACTTTTGAAAGAAATTAGTTCGATTACTTTTACTGTGAACCTTATAATTTAATATTAATACATATTTATAATTAACATAGTATTTTTAAAAGTGCTACATTAATTAAGTAATTAAGTTAAAGTACTTGATTACTTAATTTATTTAAATTGTTTGATTGTTAGAATATGGAAATATAATTCACGATTTAAAAATTATCTAAATGCGTTTTACTTAAATCTGAAAATATTCATGACGATCGGTCTCGCAAAGTTACTTGCACATAGGGTCTCAAAATGATTTGATCCATCACTACCACAATGGTTCCAGTAACACCCTCAGCATTTAGGGGAAAGCAAATTTAAATCTGCGGAAACTTAGATTAAGCGAAAGTAGTATCGAAAGATTAATTTTTATAATGCTTCGTATCAGTTGCAGCATCAGTTGGCATCTCTGGAACATGGTAATCGAAAGATTAACCTCTGAGCCCCTAGCAATTAAAAATGGATTTTTTTTAAAATTGCAATTGATTGGCTTAAGTTTTATGGCGCAAGGTCCGACAGTGGACAAGCGGTATTGCAATCTGAAACAAACATTGACAGTGTGAGGATTCATTAATGGACCCCTCAGTTAACCCTCCCAAAGGCAAACTCGTCGACAAGTCGTAAAAGAGCCGGACAATACGTTTCCCTCTCTGGCGCCAGACGGTCGGGACTTGATCAAAGACCAACAAAAGAGAATTCGTTCCGGAAAGCGCCCAGGTGCTTAGGAGTGCACCTGCCAGGTGATTAAGTCCACCTGCAAGCCACCTGCGCTAAGTAGCTGATCCCATTTTACGTCAGACAGTCACCATCGAATCAGCAACCTCAAAAACGAACAAATTAAAAACGAACCAATTAAAAGTAAGAACCAATCAAGAACGAATCAATCGAAAGAACCACCAGCGAACAAAGGCTGCGAGGTTTCAAAAGGAAAAGCAGGGAGTCGGTTCTCTCACCCCGAGAGTACGCGTTCTTGTAGCCGGCGTAGGCTGCCCATCTCGAGTCTTGTTGTGCTCCCGAGCTAGCGGATTAGCTCAGCAACCCTTTGAGCGGTCAACCCCATTAAGGAGCTCTTAATAATTTGGAAGACGGTTCTTTCACCCTGAGAGTACGGATTCTTGTAGCCTGGCGTAGGCTGCCTATCTCGAGTTCCTGCTTTGTTCTCGTTCGAGACTCGAACCAGCGACCCTGCGAGTGGTCTAACTCCTTAGCCTGCAAATAGCTTCGAGTTGTTTTCTCAACCTGAGAAAAGAAAGAGCGTACTGGAGTTCCGGAAAGATGCCGTGCCTGTCTTGTGCTGATCCGACGACCCCAGCGGAGCCCTGCCTGTCTTGTGCTGATCCGACGACCCCAGCGGAGCCGTGCCTGTCTTGTGCTGATCCGACGACCCCAGCGGAGCCGTGCCTGTCTTGTGCTGATCCGACGACCCCAGCGGAGCCGTGCCTGTCTTGTGCTGATCCGACGACCCCAGCGGAGCCGTGCCTGTCTTGTGCTGATCCGACGACCCCAGCGGAGCCGTGCCTGTCTTGTGCTGATCCGACGACCCCAGCGGAGCCGTGCCTGTCTTGTGCTGATCCGACGACCCCAGCGGAGCCGTGCCTGTCTTGTGCTGATCCGACGACCCCAGCGGAGCCGTGCCTGTCTTGTGCTGATCCGACGACCCCAGCGGAGCCGTGCCTGTCTTGTGCTGATCCGACGACCCCAGCGGAGCCGTGCCTGTCTTGTGCTGATCCGACGACCCCAGCGGAGCCGTGCCTGTCTTGTGCTGATCCGACGACCCCAGCGGAGCCGTGCCTGTCTTGTGCTGATCCGACGACCCCAGCGGAGCCGTGCCTGTCTTGTGCTGATCCGACGACCCCAGCGGAGCCGTGCCTGTCTTGTGCTGATCCGACGACCCCAGCGGAGCCGTGCCTGTCTTGTGCTGATCCGACGACCCCAGCGGAGCCGTGCCTGTCTTGTGCTGATCCGACGACCCCAGCGGAGCCGTGCCTGTCTTGTGCTGATCCGACGACCCCAGCGGAGCCGTGCCTGTCTTGTGCTGATCCGACGACCCCAGCGGAGCCGTGCCTGTCTTGTGCTGATCCGACGACCCCAGCGGAGCCGATCCCTGATTGTGCCGAACCGACGACCTGCGAAGAGTCCGGTGCCGACTTCTCGTCCGGCAGGGAACTGAATTGACCCGTCGTCCCGTGAGGATCCGGTGCTGATCTTGTGTAATCATCACCCGACGAGTAGAGTCTCATCCCGAGACCATCGAGAGACTTATTCTCCCACTCAGACTTTCGTGCATACCCGAGATTACGACAACCTGTCGCATCCCGTTAGCAGAGGCATCGAATTCGTGAAAGTGCCTTGTATATAAACCCTCATCTAATCAAGACATTGTGAATAAAATTAATGTCTATTATTTAAGCTAGACTGTTCTCTGTAGATTTGAATCTACCACGCTACCAAGAGAATCATTACAACAGCTACAAAACCTTCAGAACTTGAGACCATCGTATCGCTTATGCTTCTAAAACGATAGGAACAGGATGGCGAGCATCTACAGTGGTCATATACCGAACGTTACTCAAAAAATGTTTGTCTTTCGGGAAATTTACGTTTTATTTTAGATTTCTTATTGCTGTCAAAAATTTAAAAGTTGCATATATAAAAATATATACAAAACTTAAATTAAACCACTTTCTATGGGAAGCATTTTCTGTCAAGCTGGCGTTAGTGCTTCTGCGGCGAAACGAATTTCCTGTACATAATCCGAACGTGACATTACTTTGCTTATTTATCGAATATGATTTCAGCGCGTCTCCAATAGAAATTCCACTGAATTCCGAATTGATATGATAGTTGATTGGTCAACACCAATTAGATTAAACGCCAAACGTTGCAAAACCGGCTATAAACATGTTAAGGCAAACTCAAAATATATAATTTTAGAGCATTTGGATAGCGTAAGTAGAACATTCTTATTCTGTCTGGTTTTTTACATTGAAAATGCTCGATTGGCGTACAAAGTATTCGTACACCCTACACATTTTGACGATTTTTCCATTGACATTTTAATGAAATAGACAGCAGGTGCGCGGAGTTTCCTGTTATTTCTTCCGATCGCTTGGTTTCAAGATCTCCGGGTTAACGCCTCTTTATTATTGGAAGAAAACTCAAATCCTAACGTAGGATTAATTGACGAGTGATGAAAATGGCTAGTTTGTGCTTAGAGATAATTCATCGTTCTGCTTAGCGTCGTGGCATGTTTGATTGCGAATCATTGATCGATATACTTGATATTAAAGTTTTGAGAAAGTTTGCTACTGATAGATTTTTAAGACTGACTAAGCGGCCAACTCAACACATAATCTGTCTTGTGATTTAGCAGAGAAAAGCCGTTAACAGTATTTATTAAAGCCGAGGATCATATATAGCGGTGTACCCAGAAGGGCCTGAGGGCCCAATTTCCCCCAAAAAATTTATTATTTCTACAAATTCATTGGAAACGCAGAATGCTTTGCTATGTTCTTTAATAAATTAATTTAATAAGTCATTTTATGTAACCTTAAATTATACTAATCACATTTTATAACATTGTTAATGCTAACCATCGTTTTCGTAAATTTTGAACGAATGGTTAGTATACAATGATTAGACTAATCAACTAGGAAATATCGTCACCTGAATGCAAGAGCTAGGCAACTCAGTTTTTTGGTTTGAGATAAGGTTTACATTTCCAATGTCTATTTTATATAAACCAACTGCTTTCATTATCCGATAGAGCTTACGTGGTCAAAAGTTACACATTAAATTCTCTGTATGTGATCGTAGCTTTACTATTAAATTTTAACTCAAAATACCCATCTTTCGAGTTACCTAGTTCTTGCGGATTATCTTCATACTTTCATATCGTCACCTGAACGCTTTTTTCACTGACCACCACAAGTATTCCATATCTGTATCGATCCATCGTTTCATAAGTGACATAAATTTCGAACAAGATTTGAATAGTTTGTCGCTTGAAGGTCATTTTTTTTGCTGTACGAGGGTAGGTAGTTGAATTAATGTCGCACTGGAGAGACACAACGGGCTATTGGTGACGGTACGGGATCAATCCCAAAGGGAAATACCGAGGACAAAAAGTATAAACGTGTTTTCTTTATCATGATAACCACCTTACTCATCTATGAGTGAAATATAAGAATGAACAGATGTACTCTAACTGATAGTGCTACTTTTGTAATTGGTAGGTAGGTAGAGGTATTTTAATTAACGTCACACTGGAGCAACACAACGGGCTATTGGTGACGGTCTGGGATCAATCCCAGTTGGAAAGACCCGAGAACACGTAATTTTGAACCACGCTCAGATGACGAGGCAATACCCGAGCTGGCACCCCACTCTCCAAACTTCCACACCACACCAACGTGAGTACATTTGAGGCCACGACAGATTTATCTATAGCGATAAAAAAATGGTATTACTTAGATGGCAATGAGTTTAGTCATGACCGACCATAATCCATTAGTTTGATTGAGGACGAATGCAAGTTCTAACCCTAGGCTAATGCGATGGGTGTTCGCACTGCAGCCATACAATTTCAGAATTGTACAAAGGTCTGGAAAAAGTCGTAAGAACGCAGATAGTCTCAGCAGATCAGCTGTAAATAAATAGTATACACTTTTATACAATATGTATTCCAATATTTTCTTTGTTAGTTTCATTTTTTAGTATCTGCATTAAAGACAATTAGAACATGATTGTTTCGATTTTGGTTATAATGTATATGTAATGGTTATTGCTATAGTATTATGTAGTTCTAATTATGTGCGATTTTACTTTGATTTCATTTTTTATATTGCCAATCTTTGCAAGTTCCCTTACAAGAATATTCACTTGGTAACAAAATAGTCTAAAACTAAGTTTGAGATTTTGCTTGTTTAAATTACAACTCAGGATATATTATGGCACTTTATATCTATTAGTTGTATTTTCTAAATATATTAGTGTCATCAGTCTACAGATGAGTTTCTTATGTCAATAATTGAGAAGATACTAACTTTTCCTTTGGAGAAAAGTTTTTCCCAGGTGGGAGGAGTTGTAACACTTCCCATTCAACCCTCTCTAATAAGGCTGCTTTTGTGATCAAAACGTCATGTTCAGTAATTATCTAAATTGGAGATATAATAAAATTCTTCGCAACCATCTGTCCATAACTTACCTGGGAAGTACTCTTACAGCATTTCACCCGACATTACATCGGTTATAAAGTTCCCAGCACTCACATAAAGCATCTTTATCTGACGTTATACTGACATTCATGATCTCATAAATATCAAGCCTCTTGACTACACTCAAAATTCCACTTCAAGTGGATTTTTCCTTAGATGTTGCCGAAGAAACTCTGGGAAAATCAGAGTTGACAACCAGACCGAGACGCGAGCGAACGCTTTTTCCTAACCTCAGCCGAACTCTTCTGTCACAAAATGTGTAAATTTGTATAGAATAGCTGTAGGATGTAGGAATAAATGTTGTAGTGGTGAATAAGTTTCTAGTTATTTTAGGCTACCATTTGTAACTTCCATCACTCCATCTCATCCGGTACAAGGTGCATCAGCCCAGCGTACATGACGGTCTTTGGTTGGATCGAGTTTCGGTTGCTAATCCATTACTCTTCCAACGGGGTACCGCGACCCCTTGCTCCACAAGGGCTGATTAGACCAGATTCGAATATACGTAGTCATTTAGTTTAAATTGTAATTTGCTAAATGTTTATGTAAACTATTGTGAAGTAAATTCCGTTCTCGGACAAACGGAGACTAGTCACTTTATGCTTACAGTAATTCTTTACTTTAAAATTTAGTGCGATGATCAAACATGTTATTGACTTTGTAGGTTTTAAAATTCGAATAAGGTTAGATCCTCTTTTAGCATAAAAATTGTGCATCCAACTTCGATCCTACTCGGAAATCAATTTCTAGTTACTCTATGTAATGTATATAAACGTAGTTCAATCCTGTTAAATTAACATCAGCATCGGCATGCACATTAATTCTGCAAGGACTTCTAATATTGATAAAGGCTTTAAAAGCTCAAAAGATGCAAGATAAAGGAAAAGCCCAATTATTTAAAAAGATGCAAGCATAAACCGAAAAGGTGTAAAAATTTCAGGAATATCCAAACTAAATATTTGAAAGATTGAGCACATACCTGGATCCAGTTAAGACTCAAAACGCTCACCGTCTGAAATTCCAGTAGTCAGGACGTTGAATATACAAAATGGCACAAGTAGAGTGCCTGCCTTTCTAAATTCTTGGCATTCGAATGGCCCTTGTAGAATACAGCAGCACAAGAAAGCAGATGAGCATCTACTGCTTAAAATAAATCTGAGACATTTTCTGTCGAGTTAAATAGAGGTGGCGCTAATGCTTTTACAATGGAATTTCCTGTACGTATTACGGAAGTGACATCACTCGGATTGGTTTACCAATATAGGGCTCGTTCGTAAACGCGAATAAATCGCACCGGTTGTACGAGTTATTCGAACCGAGCGTTTCAAGCCTCTCAGCTTTTCCAGAGCTCAGGTGTTGCCTCGTCATCTGACCGTGGTTCAAAATTATGTGGTGTTGTCCTCGGATCTTTCCCTTTGGGATTGATCCCGGACCGTCACCAATAGCCCATTGTGTTGCTCCAGTGTGACGTTAATTGAAATACCCCCCACCTCTAGTGCGAAAATCTAGCCGTTTCCTAAGTTACTGAAAACGAAAAAAATAGTTTGAAACGAATTGAGATTGTGCTAGGTTTTGCCAGTTGTTGGCGTCCGAGGAGGTAGAATCCAGCCAAACACCATCGTGTACAAAGGGGGCTGGTGCACGTTAAATCTGTCGTGGTCTCAAATGTCCTCACGTTGGTGTGGTGTGGAAGTTTGGAGAGTGGGGTGCCAGCTCAGGTGTTGCCTCGTCATCTGACCGTGGTTCAAAATTAAGTGGTGTTGTCCTCGGTTCTTTCCCTTCGTGTTTGATCCCGGACCGTCACCAATAGCCCGTTGTGTTGCTCCAGTGTGACGTTAATTGGAGACTCTCGCTCCCCCAACTCGCCTTTTGGCTTAGAGTTTTTTGTGTGACGTTAATTGAAATACCCCCCGAGGAGGTAGATGTGAATGTTGCTACGCGTGTGGTTTAGGCTCATTTTCAGATTGAATTTACCAAAAAAAATTGCCAATTGCATGGCGAAGCGAAGTAAAACGTTTCCGATGAGACAAAAAAAATCTTTCGTAAATGTAAACTTCATAACTGGTGAAACGGAGATCTTGTGACGGATTATTTTCTGGTTTGCACTTTTTCCAAAGGACCATGGTTCGAAATCACGTGGTGCTGTCCTCGGTCTTTCCCTTTGGGATTGATCCCGGACCGTCACCAATACCTACTTTTTTTCAGAGTTCTTTACGAGATAGGTATTTTAATAAGCATCGCACTGGAGGAACTGGCTACTCGCTACGGTCCGGGTAGGTAGGTAAGTATTTTAATTAACGTCACACTGGAGAAACACAACGGGCTATTGGTGACGGTCCGGGATCAATCCCAGAGGGAAAGATCCGAGGACAACACCACGTAATTTTAAACCACGGTCAGATGACGAGGCTTTTTGCTCTGAACTTATGGCTATCGATGAACCTCTGGGCTATATTGAACACACAGTGAAAGGATATTTGGATCTATCAGATACCGACGCTCCATATAACGTCTCAGCAAGTGGTGGAAATATTGTGACCTTACCAGCAGAAATACCAGCATCGAAATGAGACGTCTGTGTGAAAAGAACATGATACATATTCAGTGGATTCCTTCATATGTTGGCCTGCAAGGGCACGAAGCCACCGACATCTGGCTAAGGAAGTAGGTCTAGATGTTTTACCATCTTACGACTGATTTACCTGCGAAGAAACTGCTTTCAAAATTATAGTGAGGATGAACAGAATTCGGAAGACTGCTCCGATTCATGACTGGGGCCACGGTAGCCCGATTATGTGGTACCTGATTAGCAATCGGAGGGTTGCGAGTTCGAAACTCGATCCAACCAAAGACCGTCGTGTACGTTGGGGCTGGAGCACGTTAAATCTGTCCTGAAATGTCCTCATGTTAGTGGGTGTAGTTGCTTGGAGAGTGGGGTGCCAGTTCTCAGGTGTGACCTCGTCATCTGATCGTGGTTCAAAATCACGAGATGTCTTCGGACCGTCTCCATTACCCCGTTGTGTTGCTTCAGTGCGACGTTATTTTAACTACCTACCGACTCATAACTGGTACACCTGTAGTCAGCCCGATGCCTGCTTGTGTAAAATGGGACGCAGAAAAGACAGACTGCTCTCTCTCTAAGCCTCGCAGTGGAAATTTGAAGCCAATGAAAATAGAATTGGGTTCTATGTTGGATTCCCCTGTTATAAATGCCATTCAACTCAGGCTTCGCACATCATCTGTCTCGACTGTCCCTCACGCCAGCTTATTCACCTTCCTGACCTGGTGCTTGAGGGCTTCAAGTCTCACGGGCTATGTTTGGCGTGATCTTTTTATTTATGCCGAGTGAGATAAGTAACAACGCAAAATATTTACATTTTTTAGACTGATGCAAATGAGAGGGTGTGGCATATTAGCTGATATAAAAACATCTTCAACAAGGAAAAGGAAATTACATGTGATTGATAGCAAATGGATGTCATGATCCTAGATTTGTACTGCAGATCCTTGTACACCTTAACCCTCCAAGTGGTTACGACGAGATATCTCGTCCATCAAGATCTCATATGGCTCTGACGAGATATCTCGTCATCAAGATATTGACGATTTTTTTTATGATGACGAGATCAAGATCTGGTCAGTTTTCTTATAATGAGGAGGAACGACGAGAGCTTGATTAATGAGATATTTCACCCATCAAATTCTGGTCAGTTTTGCTAATGACGAGATACATCGTCAAGACAACCACCAGGAGGGTTAAATGACGGGCCCCTCATGAAATTAAAAGAAAATTATTCCAATATTACTGGTTAACTGGCACCTATAATGTTCTCTTTATTACAAAAACCAACAGGATTTATAAAATTTTGAATATTGTACGCAGACTGGATACTACAGTACAAAAGAAATTTCATATTTTCCGGGCACCCCTATCTTTCTGGTTCATGTACCACGGTACCGACAAGTTCGATGTGGAAGGACTGAATTACACCATTGTTTCTTAAATGTATGATTTATGTCTTATTTGCAACAAAATATCGATCATTCATAAAAAGGCTTTATTATATCTGAATTATACATTTCATCTGTACACAAATCTTTTTAAATCTAGAAGCATCATACATGGTTGTAATTATATATACAAACAGTTTTAAACAGCTGTTTTGTGAGATGTTCTGTGTGAAAAGCTATGCATAGAGTGTAGCGAATGTGTCTTTCAATCTTATGAATTAGCATGTTTGGCTTAGCTTGGCCAAATATCACCCTTGCGCCATAAAACCCAACCTAACAAACCAACTACCATATGAATTGGCACGGATAGCGTTCGTTTCCTACCTCTCTCAATTGAACATTAGTTGGAACAATTATTACAGGTTATTGCAGTACAGATAATAACAGTACAGATAATTTTGCGAAGAGGATAGCATAAGAATTTGAATGGTTTGAGGCTATACAGATCATCATCCTGCGTCTGTCTTTAGTGCAAATTAGGTGAGAAGACAGATAACCTTGAGGATGCCCGTTTATGGAATGGTGATAAACTCGCCATAGGTTGGAAAAGGGCTTCCAACATCAACCTTATGAAATAGACAGAGTATCTGGGAAGAGTAGCTGTCGTAAGATCTCATAAGGGTGAATCACATTCGCTTACGAATCGAATTATGCCGATTGGCTAATCACGGCGAATAATCACTCTAACCAATCAACAATTTGTCCCACATTAGGATTCATACTTTTTCCCACAACCACGTGACACATCTTCAAACCAAGCGATTGACAGAAATAACATGAAGCTGCGCGCACATATTCAGTCCATTTGATTTGAAGGCCAATGGCTTCCAAACGCAAAAACATGTATGGCGACCACCTTATGCGATTATTTATTTTGCCAAATCGTAATCACTGGTATTTCTCTCGACACGGAGCGATCAACTTGGAGCCAGAATCGGCACTAAAGACGCCAATTGTGGGAACACATCGTTTACTTTAACTGGCCCGTTAATTGGAACAAATTCATGTTACTCAAATATCATCTCGCCAGAGTTGGACTATACGCAATCGCCTTTTTGCTGAAAAAGGTCCTATGACAACATGAAAAACCTATTTATTATCACAAACATAACCTCATGTGGTTTGACTCTGTCTGTCGACGAATAATCTTTGTAAGAGCATTCACTTATCAAGGCGTAATGTGAGTGATATGTTATGTATTCTTTTCACACACAACCAAGTTACCTGTTTTTATTCCCTTTGCAATAAATAGCATTTAGTTCCTTGTCCCTTTTACATAACAACCAGTGAACACAAACATTAATATGAACATATAGTAAATTAGATTTGTATACTTTTTTCAGTCCAATCTTCCGTTTCTCTGATAGCTTATACGTGGCTAGTGAAAACTACAGTTAAATTTTAAATTAAATTCTGTTTTGCAGCTTACAAATGATTGGAGAGATCATGTGAATACTAATAAAATCTTGGATAGAGAGTGTTTTGTCATTATCTGTGATTAAAAACTGATACATGAAAATAATTGTACCATAAAATGTAGGAAAATAAGACTTGAATTCACCAGTTGTGCCCTGAATGTTTTTATAGTTTCAGCATACTGATAAAAACAGAAGTCACTCAAAAATAAAAAAAAAGAACTGGAACAAATACAAAAAATGTGACAGAATAAAAAGAAAGAAACCGAAAAAGGAAGCAGTGCACTTTTCAGATTTCGGAAATGGAAATTATTGCC
This sequence comes from Meta bourneti, assembly GCA_933210815.1. Classification (NCBI taxonomy): domain Eukaryota; kingdom Metazoa; phylum Arthropoda; class Arachnida; order Araneae; family Tetragnathidae; genus Meta; species Meta bourneti. Next base: position 58,979,166 of record OW119932.1, on the reverse strand, counting down.
TTGCAGGGCACGTCTGGAGAGAATTGGAATATCTTCCACGGAATCCCAATTTGCAGAACTTCCAATAACAGGGTGGATGAAGATCAGATCTTAGTCTGCCCTACCCTGGATTCCTAAACAACATGCCCGGAATCTCACCAATCTCTATTGGGATAGCAAATATTGATCACACCTCCATGGAAATTTATTCTTCATAGAAATAAAAAAGACACAAAACATGATCTGTTCCTCCCGCATATTTTTGATATCCCACAAAACATCCTGAGCAGTCGTACTTTAAAGGTTCAAGACTGCACCAGCCTGCTCTGGCAAGACTTAGAAGCAGGCACACAAGATACATGACTTATGTGATAGGAATTAAGAATTTTCCCAATTTGTCCATGCTCCGCAACCTCAGAAACTCCTTCCTATACTTTTTTGGCGCAGCTTTTTTTTGGACCTTGCGCCATAAAATCCAAGCCAACCAACCTCCCTATATTTTAGATTATATCGTTGTCTTTGTGGAATGCTCCTGGATGAATAGAAGTTGGTCGCTGTGTGAGACTTGAAAAACAAGATCTTTTGAATTTGGTCTAGGTTATATATTGATCAGGGGGATTAGTAACAACGCAGTAACATACTGAGAGAAATTTTGAGTGAAGAATAGCAGAACAAATACCAATAAGAAAAAAATTCATGCCATTTAGTGAAAATTTGATCTTTTGAACTTGACCTAGATTGTACCTTGATAAAGGGGATGAGTAACAACGCAGTAATATACCAAGAGAAATTTTGAGTGAAAAATAACAAATATCAGTAAGAAAAAAGTACATTGCATTTAGTGAAAATATGATCTTTTGAACTTGGTCTAAGTTATACCTTGGTCAAGGGGATGAGTAACAAAGCAACAACATAACCGAAATTTGAGAAACAAAAAATTATCAGTAAGAAAAATATTGGCATTTAGTTACATGGCATTTAGTGAAAACTTGAACTTGATCTTTTGAACATGGCCTAGATTATACCGTGATGAGTAACAACGCAGCAAACAACCAGATAGAAATTTTGAGTGAATAACAAATATCAGTTAGAAAAAGTACATGACATTTAGTGCTGACAGATCAACGGTGAATTTGTATGTACGGGATAGGTTAGTGATATGAAAAAATTCCTTCATAAGGAAATATTTACGAAGTCTTGAGTTCATATACATACTATGCAAGCTGGATTGGGAGATACGACCATATCGACACACAAATATTTATTGACAAATAATTGAGTATTCTCTCTTGCAGTTATTGTCTGAATATCTTAATCTGATTATGGGTAGGCAATGAGGTTTGTTAAGGATATAGAATACGTAGATTAAGAGATTAGGAAGTTTAATTAGAAGAGTCATCTGAATTTTCTATACAAAGAATATTTTTATTTATGAGAAAGGTGGCATGGAAAAGAGAAATCCTATGCGTAAGCCTTAGGGTTAATGTAACAGTTATAAGCTTTTAAAAGTAAGTCGATTTCATTTAAAATGTCGATATAATTTGATCTGATTTATTCGATTGGCTCATCAGCTTGTGTACTTTAAATAGATAAACGAGTTTATATATATATATATATAATTTATTCTTGCTTTGAGTGATGTTCACATGAGAAGTGTCAATAGTTCTTCATTTAGCAAAGCACTTAGTTATTTGACTCTTAACAGAAATCGTGCGATGGAAAATACTATATTTTTAGTAAAAAACATATCAAATATCAACAAGGTATATCAAATTTCATCAGACACTGGCATTAAAATATGAATTTGAAAGGAAGGAGCAGAGCTAAGATTGCATATATATGGAACCATACCAACTTCGAACGAACTAACAATTTGTCTAAATTTTTACAAAACAGACAAGGTATTAAAGCATCTTTTCTTTTAAAATGTTTGCCATTGTAAAGAGTCTTATTATCCGTAAGAGGTTTTTGGGTTTGTTTTGTGTGTACGGTGGAACGTGCTTCCACCGCAGAGAGATTTTCGATGTAAACAAACAAGCCTTACTGTCTGCGAATATTTTACTTGTGCTGTCCAAATTCTATCGCATTATGCACCTAGGGTTATTTTAAAATTTTTATCGCCGATTTAGCAACATTTGATAGGTATTTAATTAACGTCACACTAGAGCAACACAACGGGTTATTGTTGACGGTCCGGGATCAATCCCGAAGGAAAAGATCCGACGACAATACCACTTAATTTTGAAACACGATCAAATAACGAAGTCACACCTGAGCTGGCATCCCACTCTCCAAACTTCCACACCACGCCAACGTGAGGACATTTGAGGCCACGACCGATTTAACGTGCACCAGTCCCCTTTGCGCACGATGGTCTTTGTTTGGATTCGAACTCGCAACCCTCCAGTTGCTAATCCGTTACTCTTCCAACCGGGCAACCGCGGCCCTTAGCAACATTTGGTGTTTAAACTAATTGATGTTGATGAATTATCTATTATATATCATTTGGGCATTCATTGTATGGAATTTTTATTATTGGAATTACATTAAAAAAATTCGACATTCGAAACATAAACCAATTAACTTTGCGTTCAGAATACCTACCGGTAACACGTGTCACCGCAGAAACGTTACTGTCACCTATATTTAGCTTGATGGAAAATGCCTCAGATATTCCGGAAGAGTTGTCACTTGACCTGCTTTCGAATACGGTTTCAGCACGGCGCCAATCGAAATTCCCTTCGTCGTCTGACCGTGGTTCAAAATTTCGAGGCGTTGCCCTCTGATCTTTCCATTCGGGATTGATCCTGTACCGTCACCAATAGTCCGTTTTATTGCTTCAGTGCGACATTAATTGAACTACCTACCAACCAATAGAAATTCCAAAGAATGAATTCTTAACACAAAAAAGACAATTCAACGCTTATTAGATTGAACGTGAAATATCGTCAAAACGGCGATAAACTATATTTTAAGGTAACCCCGATAGGTATCATACCAGAACATTTGGACAATTAAAATTTCCGCCATCCAGCTGGTTTGTTTATTCTGAAAATTCTTCTCATAAAAGCATTTTCGTGATTTAGGGGTAAACAGAAATAATTGTTTTGTTATTGAACACTTCCATAAGTAATTTTAACCTAAAATCGATAATTTATTTTTATTCTGAAGCTACTTGAATCAACGCTTTTGCGTTCAACCCTCTGTAAGAGTTATACATGTATTATTCTAGTAGAGTATTGCATGTAGAAAAACTAAAATAATACATTATAATACATAATAATACATAAAAATAATAAATAATACAACCCTCTGTAAGAGTTATACATGTATTATTCTAGTATTGCATGTAGAAAAACTAAAATAATACATTATAATACATAATAATACATAAAAATAATAAATAATACAACCCTCTGTAAGAGTTATACATGTATTATTCTAGTAGAGTATTGCATGTAGAAAAACTAAAATAATACATTATAATACATAATAATACATAAAAATAATAAATAATACAACCCTCTGTAAGAGTTATACATGTATTATTCTAGTATTGCATGTAGAAAAACTAAAATAATACATTTAGCATATGTATTATTCTAGTGTAAGATTGATAACCAGATAAACATTATCCAATAGAATATGTCATAGGATTTTTTTCAACCAAAAAAGGGCCCATTCAGTCATTAAAAGTGTTATGAAGCAAAAGGAAATTTCGTGAGAGTTACGAGGGTTGAAAAACCTGTGTAAATCTCTCAATTATGATTACTGTGTAAATAAGTAAATAGATAATCAGCACCTTTTCTTGTTTTATTTTTAATAGAAAATAAGCATCTTCAGTTTGGGCGACTTCTGCAGATACATATTACATAGCATTTGCAGAAAATAAGTAATTTTCGTAACATGGCTCATTGATAGATTAAAAAGCAATCAAACAATTATGAAATGTTCTGCGCTGTCAAAATGTGACTACAGGTACAGTTTACATGCGATTCGCATTGAATCAGCAAAACTCTTATAATTTGCAGAAGCTGCAGTGATCTCGTGAACAGATAAAGGACTCATACCATAAATTGTAACAGACCTAAGATTCAATAACAATTTATAAATGTAAATCAGGGTTATCAATAAGAAAAAGCAGCCACAAATTCTGTTGAACAATGATCCATGACGCAAAATCTCCAGTGAGACTTTGTTGAGATATGTTAACCCTAGACGAGTGTAAATAAGTGTCTACAATTGATTGAAAATGACAGGTCGCTTCAGTTAAAACACTACAGTATTCTAACTGCACTTTAGCGTTTTTAATAGTATGTACATGTCAAGAAAATACCATTGGAAAGGTAGAGTGCATTCATGCACTTCCATTTGTTTTAATTTTTTATAATTTCGCAGGCTTAAATAGTGGGTTACTCGAAAACAGGGCTGGTAAATATATTATTTTCTAGAAAATTCCTGCAGATACATTATATTGGCGGGAAATTAAGAAAAGGAACCGTACCTAAATTGTAGCAACCCTTTGTTATTTCAGGTTAATCATAAGAAGGTTGATCCACAACCCATCGAATCCTGAAGTCAAAGCCTTGTACAAGTTAATGTTCAATTGACATTTATACACAAGTTCTGCAAGTCATGATAGGAAATTAGAGTAGAACCCCGATTATTCGAAAAGCACTGGACCGAAGCATTTTCTTAATCTAAGTTCCATAATTTTTCAATTTTTCGGCTTAAATTTTTAGGATAGTCATATGAGAAGGTTGAACCCCAACCCATCGTATCCAGGAGTTAAAGCCTTGAACTTGTTAAAGTTTTCTTGACCGTTTCACAAGAAAATACAGTAGAACCCCAATTATTCGAAAAGCACTGGAACATTTTATGGAGCATACTTTCATCTCCCGCTTATCCAGAAATTCCAAAGGAATTTGTGGATAACCGGGAGATAAAAAGTATTCCTACAAGTTGTGTGGCGCTGTTGTGATTCATTCAGTTGTCGAATTTACTATATTTTGTGGTAGTCTTTGTTTTGTATTGAGATGCTAAGATTAAGCTCAAAAATGTCTCACACACAAGCGAAAACTTACATCATTGTTTTTGAAAGAGAAAAGACTTAAGATTTTTCTTTTCGAAAAGGCTAATGTTCAAAAACTGTTTTTAAATCAATGTTTAAGTATATTTTTCGTCTATTTATTTATTTAATTTTATTTTTCATCTATAAATTTAGTCTGAAGACTCTGAGGAGTCTAGTTATTAGAACAGTTTCGAGTATATGGAAGCTGATTTGATTCGACACCAGAAATATCCAATCAAATTGGAAGGGCTGAAGTTCAGAAGCAAGTATTAGTGAGTCTTGGAGAAATTTAAGATCTGAGGACTCAGGTCGAGTCACTAGTGTTTGGAGCAGTTTTGAGTACACGGAAGCTGATTTGATTGGAAAGCAAAAATGTACAATCAAATTAGCAAAAGGGCTGAAGTTTAGAAGTAAGCATTAGTAAGGTCTCGGAGAAATTTAGGGGATAAGGACTCCGAGGTTGAGTCACTAGTGTTTAGAACAGTTTGGAGTACACGAAAGCTGATTTGATTGGACAGCAGATATGTCATTTTTTACAGCCAATTTTTGGATAATTATGATTTGGATAATCGGGGTTCTACTATACACTTAAATTGTGACAGAGTACAAAAGTCAATCTCTAATCGTGTTCCCAAAGAGTAATTTATGCACAGATAAAAAGTGTGAGAAATGTGAAAAGATGAGCTATGCGTGATGACCGTCTAGTAAGATTTAGCTTCAGAAGGAATGCTTTAGTGAGTAAATCTGATATTTTTTCTTAATTATATATATATTTCTAAAACTTTCTTAGGTTTTGCTTCCGAGACTTGAATACATGTAATTGTTCCATATTTATCAAAAATTAGTTTGGCCTCTATCTCAGACGTATTTGCTCCAACTCTTGTGCGTGAACCCTACAATACCTTAAAATTTCTTCAACCTAATGAGTAGGTCTCTATTCAGTCATTTTCTAATAAATATACAAATATTTTCTACTGTTACGATAATGGTTGGAATCTAACTTATGCAAGTCTCGATAAAATGGTCTTAAACTCTGGAAATTTAAAGGCAAGTTTAAAATGCTAAAGTTTTGAGAAAATGCGATTTTATAATTAAAGATCCGATTTTGCTTCTGAAAATTTAAAGATGGACTATATTAAAAATTCGCATTCTGAATAATTGTGAAATCTGTTAGTAATTCTATATATATTGATTCACATTAAATAAATATTTACCTTCGTATAATTTACATTATACATATTGCATATACAAAATACAACATAGGCATTTCTATAGTTTTAGTAGGAGGTTGGCATCCGTGTTACCCGAGTTACAACCCGTAACAATCTAAATATAATTTCCTTATTCGGTTTTGAAAAAAGGCTTTATTTTTGTCTTATGGCAATAGCTTGATCAAGCGTCAAGTGATCGGATCTGCTGACAAAAATAAACAAAACTTTTTTATCGAATTTTAATACAACCGAATGCTTTCTGGAGTGGTATCAAATTTCTTAAAATGAATAAATTTGTCTTGTCAAATTTTTAAAAGTATAAAAAACGAAGACGTAACTAATGGCCATCGATACCATGTTGTCGAATGTGAAAATAGTGCCTTTTCAGAAAAGAAATTTTTTTAAATTGGGAATTGAAAATCAGCACAAGAAAAAAAAGAATGCTATCAATGTTTCCATGTAATCCTTTTGGATTTTTATTAAGACATTGTGATTTATCAATCTGTTATTGTTGTTCATTAAAAAAGCACATTATTTGATTTCCATCATTGCTATTTTATAATTTTCCCAAATTCATTGTGTCAAAGGTTCCGATGTGTCACTTTCAAACTATTCTTCGTATACAAATTCACTTATTTAGAAAATGACAATGGTAAAATGCAAATATGACGTATTCGAGATTTTGCATTTGGTTTTCATACGGTTAATTGACAGAATGAATATGCCACACTTTACCACATCCAGGAAGGAAGATTTTTTTTTAATCGTCTTAAATAGTGATAAAATTATTCCATACTTAACATATATATCTGAAAAAAGTGTGCATATTCGAAACTTTGTCAGAACCGTCTCCAGACTTCTAAGCCAGATTAATAAACTCGACGACTTGCCATCACATGTATCTTGCCCAATACAACAGTGAGATAGCGAATATAAAAAAATATTATTTCATATTCGATAGTTTAACATGGTATTGATGTAAATTTTAAATTCCAAATTTGTTGCTCTAGGCCTATCACTCAGCCTAATTAAAAAAGCAGCACTGTTAATTTTAAGTTATGACAAATAAATAGTTTGTAATTATGATATAGTTAAATAACTTAAATTAATGTTTAAAAATATTTTTGGAAAAAAATCTCAACATTTTCCTCCCTTTAATTTGTAGCAGTAGTCTGCAGCCTACTCGGTTTATAAAAAACTCGGTTTGTTTAAAATACGGCACTGTTTTCAACAGATAACACCAAAGCCAACTCCCTCTATCTAGTGCTTTCTTGGCGGCATACAAGTCAATTCAACAAACATCTTCCGTGTAAAACACATGATCAAGGTAGATGAGTGAACTATGGTTTGGGCAGCGAGCAGCAACTGTGTTCAATTTGCTTCGCTTTCTTCGTTCGATCACAGTCGTCCTTTGGTTGTAATGGCATTTGTAAAAATACTGCTGTTGCATTGTGATAGTATGCATTCAATTAAATACAGTGTTCCTATTCACATTTGATCCTATATATGATTACTTAAATTGTTAACATTCACAGTCGGAACTGGTGAATCCTGCAAAAGAAAAGTATCTTTAAGAAAACCTTCAAACAAAAAATACATAAGTCATATTATTCTTTCACAGGAAATTGAAATGAGTTTTTCAAGTTTAATCAAACTTCTAAAGAAATTGAATTCTTAGTGGATTGAAATATTTTAGGCTTCAAACCAATCTGGGGAGGGGGGGGGGACGAATAGATAAAATTTCTTTTGTACAAAGTTAACCAAATATTAATATCAAATTTAAACCAATGAATTGACTAAAAGTACACGAATATACTTTTATAATCAATGTTTATAAATATTGATATCATTGTTGAAGTTAGTATTATAAAACTTAAATTTTAAAGATCATTCAACATATTTTATAAGTCATCGACCTTTTAATGAAATAAACAGAGCATTTGGGCGCAGTTTTTTTTCTCGCGATTGCTCTATTTGAAGATCTCCAGGCGAAAGTCATGTGATATACCAGGTCAAGTGTTCAAGCCTCCCTAATTGAGGAAGACATTCCACTCATGTAAATATATATTGTAAGCACACTGATCCACATAACATTGAATAGGGTAATTTTAAACTTTTGAAAATCATCTTAGTAATAAAAAATATCGTGAATTAAAATAAAGGACCATTAATTAAATAAGTTTAGGTATGGCTATAACATCTAATGTTTTCATATTTTTATTATTTATTTTAAATTGTTGAATTTGCATTATGGTACATTAAAAGTTAACTTAATTAATTAACACACTAAGCAATTCTCCCTCACATGGTGTGGGTATAATCTTCCCACACATCATGCGCTGTAAAACCCAAATCCAATCCCATTTCTAAAACAAAGAGCCTGAGAAATGCAACATACGTCCATCATGTCGTCCTCGTCCACCGGGCTGTTGTGGTGTATGGGGTGGTGATTGTGATGGTGGTGATGGGAGGGCGGCTGGTGGTTGGGCACCTTGCAGGGGCTTGGGGGGAAGTTCTGCGAAGAGTCCGCGGGTGACGAGAGCGCCCTCCGAACAGGTTCTCTCGACGACCGGTACCCCCTGAAGGAAGAGTTGGTTCGAAACGACAAGCCGGACCGCACGGAAGTAGAACTGGCTCGACGGGAACCTGAAAACAGATCAGATTTTTTAAAGGGAACATATTACATAACATAGGAGTGGTTTAGCAGCCTTCCTCACTCACGGTATTGAGGGTAAATGAGCATGCTGCATCGCCCATGGTATTGAAAGTTAATAAGCAGCTTTCCTCTGCCATGGTTTGAAAGTTAATGAGCAGCCTGCCTTGCCCAAGGTATTGAGGGTGGATGAGCAGTCTATATTGCCTACAGTATTGAGGATGGATGCCTCACCCATGGTGTTGACGGTTAATGAGCAGCCTGCCTCACCCACGATATTGAGAATGGATAAGCACTCTGCCTCGCCCAAGTTTTTGAGGATGAATGAGCAGCCTGCCTCACACACGATATTGAGGGTGGTTGAGCATTAGGGGGGAGTTCAGATAGGCGAAAATAGTTTTTCAAATTTGAATCTGCAATTGCCCCTTACTTTCAAATATAAGCCAATATTTTTTGAATTTTTTTTTAACGTCTTGAGCCGAGCCCTCTACCGGACGTTATATTGGAGTATTTTCGCTGAAAAACTATATCCTCCCATAAAATGTTACGAGTCCAAAAATATACTATTTTGAAAACCTTTAAAATGGACAGGTAAACAACTCAGTGAATGTAATAAAAGATATTTTTGGTACAGGTACAGTATTTATTTTTCAACAACACAAATGGAAAATTCTGAAATTCTGAAATTTTACAATATCAGAAAGAATTAAATGTATATTTACAAAACGTGAAAAAATATATAAACTAAGGTTTTCATAACTACTAATATAGAGTATAAAATATGATGTATGTTTAAGCTAGTTTGTACTGTTTTTTATAAACATATTTTTGGAACAATTTCGTCGTGATTACATCTTAGCTCGGATGAAGCCATCATATTCTCCGGGTCCAATGACAGATATTTATGCATTATCATCTATTTTGCATATCCTTTGACTACCTGTGTGACAAGGGTAGAGAAGGAACTGAAAAGTTTGTGTAGCTGAAGCATTTATACGACTCGAAGATCTTCATGTGTAACGTTTGTTCAAAATCAGTTTGGGGATAAATCAATCTCATCAAAGTTTATTTTTGGAATTAAGAAAACTTTTTTGCTTTAGTCATTCTCTATCTAGGAGACTCAGAATTCTCCCTATTCCCAGTTCTTGAATACGGCGGCGTAACCATTGATCTTTGTAAGGGGTATATTCTCGGGATGAAGGAAGTATGCATTTTCTTGGATGGCTGAGTGAATAACAGATTTTTATACGTCACATTAATAACGAGGATGCATGCATCGTTTTAAAAACATTCAAAGCTCCAACATTGCAGGAAGGTGGTCACTTTATCACTTATCACATTGGTGCATAAACTCATAAAATAAATTCTAAAATAGCACTGGACTAATCCTTAAACCTTGGGTAAGTAGGTCAATCTGGATTACGAATGAATGAGTGATATTTCTTGTTTTCAGATATCGAGATTAAAGGTCATGCAATAGCCAACAAAGCGCAAGAAACTCGTGCGCAGACTGGATGACGGGACCAACATGCTGTTGCTGACACTCCTGGAGGCATTCATGGTATTTCATGGCAGAATGTATTGTGCGAAATGTGTATGATCTATTAATTTGTCCTCATTCTACTATGTACATTTTCAATCCTGGATGGTAATCATCTCGGTCGCCACTGGATTAAATCTTAAACCTTGGGTAAATATATCAATCTGGATTATGAATGTGATTGGTATTTCTTGTTCTCAGATATCGAGTTAAAGGTCATGCAATAGCCAACAAAGCTCAAGGAGGTCGTGTATAGACCATAGACGTGAAATATAAGTAGACCAATTTGTAGACCCATTGTTATTGAGAGGATCTTCCAAAAGTGTGACAAACATGTCGACTAGTAGTCATATAACTGTTCTGAAACCCTGACTTGGTTGCCCGATTTTGCATTCAATCGTTTCGTTTGGTGATATAACATCTTATGACAGGGTAGATGTGTGAATGAGCATTTATATAGAGTGGCATCAAAAATGCTGAAATCGCCAAAGACTACCAATCACATGAGGAATCAATTGATGGGTTTCTTCTTCTGTCCCATGTACCAACCAGATGATGAATCGTTCGAATAGGCAGATGAAAATAGTTTAAGGGCCACGTTACTACTAGTATTGGTTACATGATCCTGGGCACATAAAAAGGTTATCATTGCTCACTCTACTTTTAAATTTCCTTTATAGTGTAGACTGGTTTACCTAAGCTGGATGGCGGGGCCAGCATGCTGTAGCTGGCTCTCCTGGAGGCGGGCAGGTAGTCTGTGCTGCCCAAGCTGCTCCTGGAAGCCCGCCGCGAGTCCATGATGTGGCTGCCTGTGAAGGCGGACATCATGGTTGGGGGTGAGCCTGCACTCGCCATGCGGTCCGCCGGACGGTTGAAACGAGCCCTGCAATACACACACACGGCTTTACCACACACTACAAAGGACACGATTCATATAATACACTAAACTAATGACTTGAAGATATGAGAGGGTTTTTCGGCGTTAACATAAACTATCAGAGAAGAAAAAATACCTCCGGTTAAGAACTAATTTGATTTATTGCTGTTTTGTTGATGGGTGGCATTAATTTTTAATATGAGCGACATGCTGGAATTGCATTCGACTAGCAAGCTAAATTGCGGCACAAGTTGCAAAAGAGGTTATGGCTAGCGCCCTCTGTATTTAGTTTTACAGAAAAACCTCATACGAGAGGACGTTTTTTAAAAGAAACCTCTGGCAGACTAATTTAAGTTAAGAAATAATTTGATTTATCGCTATTTCGATGATGCGTGGTATTAATTTTTAATATGAGCGACTTACTGGAATTGCATTCGATCAACATACTAAGTTATTCCACAAGTTGCAAAAGAGATTTGGAAATGCTTAGCGCCCTCTGTATCTAGCTTTACAGAAAAGCTTCATATGTGAGAAATTTTCAATGTAAACAAACCTCCGGATGATGAAGATTTTACTTCCAGTAACCCAATACGGAATGCAGGAAGAATGTTCTAACGGAATTCTACCACAAACGTCATTTGTAGTTAGCTTTATCTTCTGTGCCAGGGCAAAAAGGGTTAAGTCCAAATGGCTACTTCTCAGAATCAAGTTGAATATGTCACTTTCTCACAAATATTGAAGAAAAAAAAGCATGCTTTGATACAAATAATTGTAATTTAGATTCTTAGATTCTTTTAGTTCTGATTTTAAGCATACATTAATTTTTAAATTATAATGACGAACTTTACTCCTTTGGACCCATCAAAAGACAGACTTCCTCTTTTTCCCTTACACGGAAAATTTAAAAATTCATAGAATCTGAAACAAAAGGAATTAGGCATGGTTTGCATTTTACTAAACACCAATTATTTAACTGAAGATTGGTGAATCGGAATATCGCATCTAGGACAAACACACTCACGTGCGCATAACTTCTGCGCATATCAGTTTGTATTCAAATCGTCGAGCTTTTCTTGTTCCAAATCAAATCAGGGACAGAAATGTCAAATGTTGACAGCTAGCGTTCTCCCAGCACAATGCGATTCCTTAAATTGTAAATATTGTAAATCAATTGAATATGGAACATGCATCGTTTATTAATTAACCCATGAACCTCCATCCACATGCATCTTGCTAAAAGACTTGGAAAAACATCCTTACTTGCTGAATAGCCTGAGCACGAGGCAAAGGAGGGCAGTGAAGACGATGAGTCCAGCGACTGCACTCACAGTGGTCATCAGATAATTGTTCTCCAGGAAGGTCACCGTGCTGGCTGCAAAGACATCAATATACACACATGACATAATAACACACTTCAGTGAAATTCATTTTTCGTCATTTGATGTTCTTCAACAGGACATAAAAAAGATAGCCATTTCGACAAACATACAGTGAATGAACTCATTACATCTGTGGAATAACCTAAACTACATCAACTTAATTTGATTATATGCATTTATAATAGAAAGTGGTATCAAGAACCAAGTTCTTGAAAGCTTTCCAAATATACTTTTGAATATATGAATGATAAGTAATATTTTACGTACAAATTGAAAATACGGAATATTTATTTTGAAATTAAATGATTTACTGTTTTAATTATATTTTTTTGCTGACTGCCCACGTCATAAGACTTTCAACGTCGACCTTTTAATGAAATAGGTTGCTCCAGTGCGACTTTATCCCACCTGGTGGTTGTCTTGACGAGGTATCTCGTCATTAGCAAAAACTGAGCAGATCTAGATGGACGATATATCCCGTCGATAGAAGAAAACTGACCACATCTAGTTCTCGTCATTAAAAAATCGGCAATATCTTGACGAGATCTCTCGTCATTACCAAAACTGGTCAGATCTTGATGGATGAGGTATTTCGTCGAAACCACTTGGAGGGTTGATTCAACTATCATCGAATGAAATAGACGGTGTATGTGGGTGGAGTCACTGTTGTAAGATCTCAGAAGTGTTTGTCACATCGGCTTGCGTCAATTGGCTGTCGAAGTTCAAACTACTATTTTTAATCGCTCTCTATAATCATATTAACCAGTCGATAAACTGTCCTACATTGGGATACGTTTCCCGTGCGATTTGAAAAATCTTCAAACCGAGCGATCGGAAGAAATGAAGCCGCGGGCGCATGCTCCGTTTGTTTCATTAGAAGGTCGGTGACTTTTAATGAATGAAATCTTTCTGGCGTCTTACGTATGTAGTGCGTAAGTTCCCTTAGCAAATTGGAGCTTCGCATTTACTCTCATATGACTTTTCACATATCTTTAGGGTATTCTGTATAGTCAAGTTAACTTGTCCTTAGCTAACTTGCCCCTTCTACAGTTGTAAGCTTTATTATTGTTTTGCAGTGTTGTTGATCAACAGTTTTTATTTTATTTTTTTAATTTTTATCTTAATTTGACCTATCGTTGTAATGTTATTTTATGCAAGTACTTTTCAAAGTTAATGCTTTATTGCAGATTTTCTACCTTTTATATACTATAATCTTTATACTCTTTTTTCATTTTATATCTTTATTTACTTTTCGCCCAGCTTTTTTTCATAACCGTGCCTCAAAATATTCCAATCCCTACCATCCTTATAATTCTCGTCATCTGACCATGGTTCAAAATTACGTGGTGTTGTCCTCGGATCTTTCCCTTTGGGATTGATCCCGGACCGTCACCAATAGCCCATTGTGTTGCTCCAGTGTGACGTTAATTGAAATACCCCCCCTTATAATTCAATTTCCACTGCTTCATTTTTATTCTAGCATCTTATAAATGAATCTTAGTACATCTCTATAAATTAATCTTACGCAGATGCATTAAAAAACGGGGCTTTAATTTGCATAATTTCTTTCACTTTCTAGAGGTTAGTATGCGGTTTACAAATAACTGAGGGGGATAATGGAAAAGTAATTATTTTAAAGGTCAAACACATTATGTATGCCTTACGTTGAGCCTTAAACTGTATGTTATGCAGGCGTACACCCAAAATATTTCTTTTTGAAAGGCTGAAAAGGTAGGTAGTTAGAATTTACGTCGCACTAGAGAACACAATGGTCTACTGGCGACGGTCCGGGATCCATCCCGAAGGTAAAAATCCGACGGCAACACCTCGTAATTTTGAATCACTGTCAAATGACGAGGTCAACACCTAAGCTTGCAACCCTCTCCAGACTTTCACAATACGCCAACAGGACATTTAAGGCCACGAGAGATTTAACATGCACCAACCACCACATACACCACGGTCTTTGTTTGGATAGAGTTTCGAATTCGCAATCCTCCGTTTCGAAAAATCTGACCGTGATTCAAAATTACGTGTTGTCCTCAGATCACCCTCGGACCGTCACCAATAGCCCGTTGTGTTGCTCCAGTGTGACGTTAATTAAAATACCTACCTACCGTTTTGAAAAAATCCGCGACTCAACTAACTGGTCAACCACGGCGCATGTATATCAAGAGAACGAAACTACATTAGCAAGTTTGACATTTGATTGTTCATGAAAGATGATTGATGTGAGATCTAAAGAAGAAAAACACGAATTTCCGCGAAAAGTATTGTATATTCGCGTTTTCTTTATCATGATAACCACCTTACTCGTCTATATAAGTGAAATATAAGAATGATTTTTTTTTTATTTTTTTATTTTTATTTCAATTAACGTCACACTGGAGCAACACAATGGGCTATTGGTGACGGTCCGGGATCAATCCCAAAGGGAAAGATCCGAGGACAACACCACGTAATTTTGAACCACGGTCAGATGACGAGGCAACACCTGAGCTGGCACCCCACTCTCCAAACTTCCACACCACGCCAACGTGAGGACATTTGAGGCCACGACAGATTTAACGTGCACCAGCCCCCTTTGTACACGACGGTGTTTGGCTGGATTCGAACTCGCAACCCTTCGGTTGCAAGTCCGTTACTCTTCCAACCGGGCCACCGCGGCCCCTTATAAGAATGAACAAATGCACTCTAACCGATAGTGCTACTTTTCTAATTGGTAGGTGGGGCCGCGGTGGCCCGGTTGGAAGAGTAACGGACTAGCAACCGAAGGGTTGCGAGTTCGAATCCAACCAAACACCGTCGTGTACAAAGGGGGCTGGTGCACGTTAAATCTGTCGTGGCCTCAAATGTCCTCACGTTGGCGTGGTGTGGAAGTTTGGAGAGTGGGGTGCCAGCTCAGGTGTTGCCTCGTCATCTGACCGTGGTTCAAAATTACGTGGTGTTGTCCTCGGATCTTTCCCTTTGGGATTGATCCCGGACCGTCACCAATAGCCCATTGTGTAGCTCCAGTGTGACGTTAATTGAAATACCCCACCACCCCTAATTGGTAGGTAGGCATTTTAATTAGCGTCACACTGGAGCAACAGAACGGGCTATTGGTGACTGTCCGGGATCAATTCCAAAGGGAAAGATTCGAGAACACCACGAAATTTTGAACCACTGTCAGATGACGGGGCAACACCTGGACTGGCACCCACTCTCCAAACTTCCACACAACGCCAACGTGAGGACATTTGAGGCCACGACGGATTTAACGTGCACCAGTCACCTTTGTACACGACGTTCTTTGGCTGGATTCGAACTCACAACTCTCCGGTTGCTAGTACGCTACTTTCCCAACCGGGCCCACTTTTGTAAATGGGGGGGGGGGGTATTCCAATTAACGTCACACTGGAGCAACACAACGGGCTATTGGTGACGGTCCGGGATCAATCCCAAATTTTGTAAATGGAGACGCGATCAATAATTTTATCGCTTATCTTATATGGACACGAAAAATCGACCACGTGGAAGGTTTTCGCTGTTTTATTTGAACCACATTTATGAGAGTAGTTTTCTCGTTTTTGTATGAGTGGCGAAGGAAAATTGTAAATTTCATTAGTTTTAGTAATATTGTAAAAACATTTAGTTTTTCTTTGTATTTGTGCCTGTAAATTTCGATATTTCAATTTCATTTAACAGGTCCAATTTTATGTTAACAGTTTGAGTGATGCAATTTATATATATATTAATAACTCCGTCAAAAGCATACCACTTTGACTTGTATTACATCCTGATCAAGTGTTCGACTCTTTAAGATCGGACTCGGGGACTTGGTCTAGTTGTCTAGCTAGGCTGTAAGGAATAGTAAACAACAATGTTGTACTATACATGCTCTTAAAGTCAATGTGTATTAAAATTATCACTTCCTGACAACACAATGAATTTCTCCATGGTAATAATTTTGATCCCAGAGCCCTGGTTAGTAGCAATGTTCGTGAATCAAGCAATTTTAAGGCTTTTTTTTATCTTATGCCAGATCTCAGTCATTTCACCGTAAGTTTTTCTGGCAGCACACTAGTCTTGAAACAAATAATATATGGAACTCTAGCAATATTATTCGCTGCCACGTCAGTAAGATCAGGACAACTACTGAGGTGGGTTCCTGTCATAACTGAAAGGGCATACAGAGAGCAAGTTGGTGAGTTTGACAAGGCAATTCGGTATAGAAGATTTGTAGGTAATAATGACCAGTGAAAACATGAAAACAAGCGACTCCTATGGCTCTTGATAAATCATGTGGCAACTGAGATCTTAAATCTAGTCTTTATCTTAAGCTATGTCTTTGTAAGTAATAAGTCGAGAGTGCTTGAGTTTTGTATTTGCGATTTTAACCCTCCAAGTGGTTTTGACGAGATATCTCATCATTATCAAAATTGGTCAGATTTTGATGAACCAGACCCATCGAATTTGTGTCGAATTTTTTATGATGACGAGACCAAGATCTGGTCAGCACTTTTCCTAATGACGATATATCTCGTCCATCCAGACTCGGTCAGTTTTGCCAATGACCAGACAATCTCGTCAAGACACCCACCAGGAGAGTTAAGGGGGTTCGGAGGTGTCTTCATATGCCATGATGCTGTTAGGGGGCTGACTGATGTAATGCGTTTTGCAATTTCACCACAGGTGGAATTGCAACATAATTCACCACAGGTGGAATTGCTTCATAATTCACCACAGATGGAATTGTATTAAGAAGTTTAGAAGCCACTGCCATATGCTACGGATATTTTTGCATACCACCGACTGCACTAATGCCGACAGTATCCCATCAAGTGCCATCGTGGTGGATTCATAAGGATGAGCATAGGGTAAAGGATTGGGCTCACCAGGAAGACAGAGAGTGGCGGCTTTGAGGTGCTGGGCGGCCCTGAATCCGTCCACACAGCCGCACTTGCCGCTGATGCACACGGAGTTGTCGTCGTTGAAGGCACAGGCGTCGTCGTACTCGCAGCTCTCGCCCAGTTTTGCAGCTGAAAATACACAAAGGTTATGAATAGAATAAGAGCAATGTATTTGCCGTTCAAAGCATTTCTGCTGATTATCATGAAACTTAACCACCATTATACAAAAATTTACTTTAAACACAGTAGGACGCAGGGTTTTTCGAAAATATCTGACCAAATATTAAAAGGTGGTAGAGGGTCCTCAAATAAACATTTTTTGTCAAAGAATGTGTGTCCGCTTTTTGGAGGTAGAAGGTCAGTCAAGCCCTCAGGGGCATACCTTCTCTAGATTTGTACAGGCTTCACAACCCTGGGCTACCTGAGTGATCTTCCCTTTTTTTCATTCTTCTCCCCTACCCTTCTGCTTTTTCCTTCCTCCCTCGTTGTGGTTGCCTCTTCGGAGGTGAAGGCTCCCCTTGAGAAGCTTTTCAGCACTCTCTTGCCTTCAGCTCCTCTTGAGGATTATATCACCCACGTGTTTGACATGCGTATAGTCCCGTGTCCCTGGAAAAGGGGATCCTGGAAGTTGAGGGGCGATATACTGACCCAATACACTGCTTTGACACCAGTTTCAGGTAAACGGGAGGTGTGTATTGGTCCCGTGTACATTAATCGGCTGGTCGATCGGATTTCGTCGTCGGCTAGGGATCATGCGATTGGTCACCTTCTGGACACAGCGTTAAGGGTGGTAGGTGTTTCAGAGGTGACTCGTAAGCGTATGGGCCCTGTTAACACCTGTGCAGTTCTGCATCCCCTTGTTGGACTCGAAGGTGGGTGGTGCTGCAGGGTCTGAACCTTTTTGTACTTTATCATGAACTAGCTGAATTACCCGGCGTTGCTCGGGTTGAAATAGTTAAATGTTGCTTGAAAAGTGAATTAGAATAATCACTTTTCTTTCACAGAAAAATGCAATCATTTAAGTTGTACGGAAAATACGTTTTAACTTTTCCATAACTTCTACTATATACTTCGGACGCAAATATATGCATTTAATTCCTGAATATATTGCAATATCTAAAAGATTAAGACATAAATACGAACAGAAACGAAATTCCGACGAAAAAATGCAGAATTCTAAAAAACGAATGATACGCAGTGTCGAATTTCGACTGCCTGAGTGTATTCTGAAACAGAGCAATTCGAAAAAAGATATTTGAAAATATTGATAAAGACGATAATGAAATTTAGTAATGCTCAAATATGACTGCAACATTTCGCTGTGTTAACTCAAATAGACAAACACGGGATGCTAAATCAAATTTATAAAATAATAAAAATTAATTCTGGTTTCCCAAATCTAAAATAACAAAATTACGCTTTTATGATTAATGAGTTGAAGTTTTTCGTGTTTCATTACAAAATGTAAATTATGAATAATGAAATATTTTAAATATCCTTTTTTTATCAAACAAATATTCATGTAAAAATATAAAATTCATATAGAAATAAAATAATAAACTTTAATTCAATAATGCACATTACACCTGTCAAATAAAGTAGGAAATACTTATACAATCAACTAAAAGTTAGATTTAGTAATGCTCAAACAACGGCAACATAGCTTTGCCCGGGTATTTATCCCAATCTTCTATTGGACAGGAAAAGGAATGAAATCAATGTATAGTGTAAAATCAAAGTAATTATATTAACAGGTTCTAAAAGTATAAGTACAGTACACGCATTATAAAGTAAAATATTTTACAAATTCACTGCAATATAAATTTAACACAAAACTTGATTATACACAACATTTTTAGTTTCACCTCCGGGAGCAAGAATAAATAAATTCTTGGGTGAACCCACCCTCGAGCAACCAACATAAAGTTGTCCGTGGGAGAAACACGGCGATCTCAAATCCACTCCGCAGTACTTGATAGCCCCTGCGACTTGTTGATCGTGATCGAGAACGCAAGTCTTACTGGAAACTGCAATCTCTTAAAGTCGAAAGGGAGATCCGTCGGAATGAGTGGTATCCGTGGGATAAAAACTGTTGCACCCTCTCCCTTTCCTGTCAAGATAGTCGCTTCCATTACATTGCCCAGCAGCTTCTTGACACACAGCCTCGTGCCGTTGCAAAGTTTTGGCGGGTCGAGGTTCCGCAGTAAAATAACCGGAGATCCCACTTTAAGTAAAAGACGATGTGGTGGCAATCCAGCCGGATCAAGCGAGTTCAGGAACTCTGGCGGGAAATTGACGACCTCATCGGCATCTACTACGGTATCGATGGACTTGTATTCAGTGACCACGCCTGGTAACATGACAAGTATTTGATTGTTTATGTCGTGGACGTCTTCATTTTTAGCAGAAAGAATGGCCCTCTCTCGCAACCAGTTCAAATCGTGATAGTTTTGGGAAACAGACGGATAGACTGCATCTATCAGCTCTGAGACGGACGACACCAGATTACAAAAATCGGATGGGAATTTAATCTTGCCAGAAGACTCGACTGCCAATCTGCCTTCTCCGATCTCCAGGAGTTTGTCTGAGAAAATTTGAGCACTCTCATCCCCCAGATGTACTCTCATGTTTTGCTTCAAAGTTATCTTTCGCACATGTCTCCACAAAAACGAATGTTTCAAACATGCATGGATCTCATCGGCCGGCGTCGACTTCGGGATGACGGGCAGAGTTTGACGAAAGTCTCCACAGAGGAGTACCAGAGCTCCTCCCATCAGGTTGTCGTTTCCTCTCAGATCTCTCAGAGTGACGTCGAGGGCCTCGAGAGCTTTCTTGTGAGCCATGGTGCATTCGTCCCACACGATTAATTTGCAAGTCTCGAGCACCTGCGCCCGACCACTTGCCTTGCTTATGTTGCAGGTAGGATTTTCCTGCCTGGCGATGTCAAGTGGCAACTTAAGTGCAGAATGGGCCGTCCTCCCTCCTTCCATTAACGTCGCCGCAATTCCCGAAGAGGCGATGGCAAGAGCAACTTCTCCCCGAGTCCTGATTTCGGCCAGTATTATATTAATCAAGAATGTTTTCCCTGTGCCCCCAGAAGCATCAAGAAAAATGATACCACCTTGTTGTTTTGCTGCCTGATCCATGATAATTTGGTATGCGTTTTTCTGATCTCGATTCAGAAGTGGCTTCTTGTCCGCGACGTATGCACTCAGCTCTTCGACGTCGTAGTTCGTTTCTCGCACGTAATCTACGCGAAGTACGTCTCGTCGATCTCTTACTGGTGCAGGCAGGCCCAATTGCAGTAATGTTTTATTTGTCATGGCCACACATTTGTCCTCAAGAATAACCAAAGCCTCGTTGAAAATGTCCGGACCAAACGCGATTTCTAATGTCGGGGTTTCCCTCCGGACTTTGGCGAGTATATCCTCACTCAGGGCCTCCTTATACTTTTCCCATAAAGTGTTTGGATTCGATGGACTGCATGTAGTCAATATTATAGCAAACAGGTTTCTGATTTGCTCTGGTAGGGAGATCAATTCGGCTTGTCGCAACGTGTCATCCCAGTGCTGGTCTCCTTCCAGCAAACCCAACTTCTGACAGGCCTCTCTAAATGTCTGGCATACTTCGTCGTTTACCGTTCTCATCTCTGCGAAAGATCTAGGTCCTCGTACCGAGTGAAGAAGCATCCTAAGGAAATAGCATTCGGCGTTGTTGGGGTGAACAGTGTACACTCGACCCAAGGCGTCACTCGCGACTGCATCATGTCCAGGGACGGGCTGGCCAACTTTTCTCCTACAGAAAATTTTCCTCGACGCATTCCACGTGTAATATCGAGGTATCTCAGGATACAACAAAGTCCTCGCAAAAGAATCCTGCTGACACAGTTGAAAGAATGCCGTCAAAGTCGTGTTTGGTGGCTGATCAATCACTCTAGGGGCGCTCTCTGTTGTGAAATAAACTCTCTGACCATTTTCTAAATGGACGCTGAGGTGAACAACAGTAGGGTGTCTTTCGTGAATCGAAAAACCCAGTATTCGCCAAACTGCCTCGTTACTGCTGAGGTATCTTCCCAATTGATACCGCACTTCATCGTTCGATCTCTCGTCGCTGATACCGAAAACAGCCATATCACTACCTTTGTTGACATACTTGCACACATATTTAATCGATTTCACACTGTTGCAGTACTCCACGTTGATGTGTGCCCGAAACATTTTCGACAGCAGCGGCGAAAAGGGCACAACCCACCTATTGTCGATTTCTATTTCCGTGTTGCTGCGTATCGTTAGTTTCGCCGTGAACCCTCCATCTTCCGGAGCCCGCCGTCTGTACAGGGGATAGCCGTCATTTCCAGTTTGTGTCTCTTTAATGAATTTTCTAGGGTATTTCTTGGTACACTTTCCGTCCTTCATACACGGAGAAATGGGATTGAGATTTCCACACGGTCCGTGGATCATGTTTTTCGTTACCACTTCAAAAAGTTCGGGATCTTGTTCCGGGTCTGGCAACTCGGCAGATATAACGTCATCGATTTGAGTGGGCTGAATTTTGTCCGCTAACCAGATCAAATTGTGCGAGTGTGGCAGCCCTCTTTTTTGCCATTCAATCGTATACATCCAGCATCTCGGCACTCCAAATACATGGCCCTTTGTTATAACGTCAATCAGTTTCAACTGCTTCTGTTTAAATACTCTCGCAATCAAGTCGTGGCGCTCACTGGGTAATTGACCATTGGTAAGAACCTCCTTGATCTCCGTCCAAGTGGGATTGCAGGTGAAGGTGATAAATAAGTCTGGTCTCCCGTACGTCCTCACGTACGTCATAGCATCTTGTGTGTATTCGTGCATGTGTCTGGGACTGCCTGTAAATGTAGCTGGTAGTATGACTAAGGCACCGAGGTTTTCAACGTTCCCGTCATTTGCCACAGCATCTCTCAGGTGAATATATTCGTCAACTCTCAGTTTACGTTGATTTAGACGAATGTAAAGGAGACGTTCACTCTCGACTTTAGCGTACATATCGACGATGAACTGATGAAACAATTGCCTGCAGTTCAATACGTGGTTCTGCCCAGTATCTCGAACCATTAATCTGTACGCATAGAAATCCATCGCTGAAACTTTCTTGCTCGTTGTTTCACCTGTTCTTGGGTTGATCTGCCTCAGATTAAATTGATATCCATCTTCACCATGGGGGAATATTACTGGGTACTGCAGAGCATCGTAAGATCGATGTGTTTCCGAAATACGCTGCAATGATTCACCTCGTCGTTGAATAACGATATCCCGTTGATGAAACTCATCTCCTGAACCACCGCGACTTCATCTGCTTGAGGAGAGTTAAAGCGCCGCTCGTGTTCGCCTGCTGGTCTTCGGTCTGCTCTTATGACTACTTTATATTCATCTGTTGGCATATGTTCCAATGCTGTTTCAAACGTTTTAATAAGATTATTGTGCTCATGAAACATCCTCTGTAAGTTTAACACAATCTGACGTCTTGTTCCCGAGATGTAGGCGCACCTCTGATCAGTTTCCATTTGTTCGTTTTGAATAAAATATAGTTGTAGAAATTTTGGTGGTTGATCTGGCAGCGGAAGCAACGATCCCGCTCTATGGTAAACCTGCCCTTGCACCTTGAATGTCGACGGAAATCCGGGCTGTCCAACAACTGATGTGCCGCCGAATGATGTCATTTGGAAACATGAGTTGTATTTTCTGATGTTACTTAGAAAATGCTTCGACTCTGACGTATCTCCTGATGTGTAAGTCAAAAGGTCTTGTGGTGGTGGTTCCAGTTGGCAAAGTTTAACTTTTCCATTTTTGCAGCAAATACCAGTAGACTCTGATTTAAACTTTTTGGCTTGACAGTAAGTACAAACCATTTCCATTTTCCCGATCGTAACACTTGCATGCATCGAGTAGTCTTTATGTGAATCGTAGTGAAATCCTTCCAGTGCTAAGCTAAAATGGCTCGCAGTCCGTGATCGTTTGGCTCTATCTCTCTTATCCTGTAGTCGGGCCTCTCGCTGCTGTGCCGTCTCTGTTGCTCTAGATGTAGTAGCTCTATCTCTCTTATCCTGTAGTCGGGCCTCACGCTGCTGTGCAGTCTCTGTTGCTCTTGATGTAGTAGCTCTATCTCTCTTATCCTGTAGTCGGGCCTCTCGCTGCTGTGCCGTCTCTGTTGTTCTAGATGTAGTAGCTCTATCTCTCTTATCCTGTAGTCGGGCCTCACGCTGCTGTGCCGTCTCTGTTGCTCTAGATGTAGTAGCTGTCTCTTTCATATCCTGTAGTCGGGCCTCACGCTGCTGTGCCGTCTCTGTTGCTCTAGATGTAGTTGCTCTATCTCTCTTATCCTGTAGTAGGGTCTCACGCTGTTGTGCCGTCTTTGTTGCTCTAGATGTAGTAGCTCTCTCTCTCGCAATCGCAAGTCTTCTATTCCTCTCCTCGGAAGTTTCTTGTCTACGCTCATTTTTCATCATCTTAGCCGTTGACTGCACTTGGCCGATTGCCTTCCGCTTCCTTGGAGGCATTGCTACAGCAAAGAAATCTGTAAAAGAATACAAAAAGCTATTTCATAAAATAAGCAAAAGGCACACTCTCACTGAGCAATGAAATCTATTATAGAATACAAAGAAAAGCTATTTCATAAAATTAGCAAAAGGCACACTATCACAGAGCAGTGAAATCTGTCATTAAAAAGTTATTTCATAAAATAAGCAAAAGGCACACTCACTGAACAATGAAATCTATTATAGAATACAATAAAAAACTAATATAAACTGAATGGTAAAACAAATTTAAAATTGTGAAGTACTTACATCAGTTTAGGAGAATATCAAACTTTTAACACAAATAAAAAAAATTAATGCCTTACTTAAAAGCTGTCAATCAAAATATTCAAACACAGAATTCTAAATCATGTTAAAAATAAACTTTTATTCTGGTGTAAAAAAAGCATTAATTCTGATCCCATTAAACTTATTTAAAAAATTAAGCAAAAGGCACATCTCACTGAGCAATGAAATCTATTATAGAATACAATAAAAAGCTAAAATTAACGAAAAAACGAATTTAAAATTATGTAGTACTTACATCCGTTTAGAAATATAAATCCAAAATGTACACTATCACTGTCGAATAAAGTAGGAAACACTTATACAATCAAAAGAGCGAAATAAAACTGCCAGATTCACTGAAAGATGATAAACTGGAAGACTTACCGAGTTAGCTTCCTTTAAATACGACCAGCTAAGAATCGAGTGGGTGCTGGAATGTTCTCCACCATGAGTCCAATTAAGTTTCCGTTTCCCCAACTTTCTAGAAAGTTCTACAAAGTTTTATAAAAAAAGTAAACATTAATTCTGGTGCTGCCAGATACCGAGTAGCAAAATTACGCTTTTATGATCAATGAGTTTTTCGTTTGTGCTTTTCGGAATAACGGTGCTTGGTTTAGAAATAAATATAATCGGTGTAGACAAATTAAACTGAATAGATAAAATTTTTTCAAAAAGCAGAAGGTCGATTTTACAGAATTTTTCAGAAAGAAAATCACTGCTTTCAACGGAGGATTCACATGTATCTATTCCGGACATTTTAAAATAAGTTACACGCCTTACCTAAAAAGCCTCGTGAAACAGAATTCTACAAATCATTACGTATTCGATAAATTATTTAAGGAAAGTTGGTCGAAATACACACCAACTTTCCTTGAAAATAATCCTTGAACTCCTGAAAACCTTTCCTTGAATTTCCTTGCAAACATAAATATTTTAAAATATTCTTTCCCCCTTCATCAATAAAATATCTATAATTTATTTACATCATGGGAAGAACTAAAAAGTCAGTTCAAACATAAATACTGTAATTTAATTTGTTTCGGAAAAAATTGTTTTTCGATCAACAGTGGTAAAGCAACCATCGCTGCCTAAAGCAATCAATCTATGCTCAATGTTATTTCTATTGCGATTTCGAATAGTTTTTAGCCCCCCAGGGCCAATAGAACGGGGGTTAAGAGTTAGCCTATGCTGACCGCAGTGTTCTAAATTATAAGTGTACCAAATTTGGTGTGGATTGGTCAAACGGTGTAGATTTGTATAGAAAATATACCCACATACACACACACACACATCCTATTTTATATATATAGATAATGATAATTTAAACTTCTCTCCCTCATCGAGGGAGCAACAAAGCAATGATACATTCCTTCCCAATGCGAGATTTGTTTTGCGAAATTACTTAACAGTAATCTCCAAGTTTCTAAGCAGCAGTCAAATCAACTATCATTTAATTCAGTTTCCCCATTTCTCATTCAAAAGACTTTCGAATCATTCATAGGCACGATGAAATCTATTAAAAACTACGTTCTGGATACCTGCTTGTCGAGGTTTCTTCAGACAAACAAGCAAAACTTTTACGTTCAAGTTTTTAGGTTCATTTACAGTTTCAGTTGCCCCGTACAGATTTTAAACACATGCAAAGGCGTAATATCCGAGCCTGATATCTTATATGTGTCTGAGGAGGAGATACTCGAAAATTTAAAGGATGAGAATGTGTGTGTGTGGTGTTTGAAGAATCACTCTTCGTCGTCCAAACCAGACTTCTTCCCACAAAATATCTTATATTAACCTTCGATTTACCCACTCTGCCACCCAAGATCAGGCCACCTATTTAATCTGCCCAGTTCGCCCATATGTTCCGGCTCCTGTGCGCTGTTTCAAGTGCCAGAGATTCGGACAGGGCAGAACTTCCTGCAGTGACACTGAAACCTGAGTTCGCTGCGCTGAACCAAGCTGTAAGTTTTGCTTGTTTCCAAGCCACGACAGTGATACGTGCACTGCGCCACCCTGTTGCGTAAACTGCAACGGGGACCATCCGGCGTATTCAAGATCATGCAGTAAATGGGCCTTTGAAAAAGAAGTGCAGTCTATTAAAACACTACAAAACCTTTCTTTTCCAGAAGCACGCAAGCTTGTGAAGTCCCGAAATCCTAAGATCGGGACTTCATTTGCTTCAAAAGCTGCTAAAACATTTCAGTCAATAGCCATACAAACCGATCCTCTTTTAGATAATATACCCACACCAATATCAATCTGCAGCCAAGCTTGAGGATCAACTTCAAAACCTCCCACAAAACGATAAAAACTTGCAATCAAAGATAATCCTTCTGCATCTCGTAAGTCCTCTGAAACTTCCGACGCCTCATCACGTATTCCAACTCCAAACCCAAGATGCCCAAAATTAATAAAGGCCGTCCAAAAATTGGTATTACCACCAAAAATAAAAATTCCAAAAATTTGCAGTCCTGTAAAAAACTCTCCAAAGATTTTCTTTTGCTGGCAGCAGAAGACATAGAACTCAACATTCATGCGTCGGAACTTTCGGAGGATGGCGCAGATATTGATATGACTGCACAAAATGAACCTCCTGGGCAGCACAAATCTGCCCCTCCTCATAAAACTCAACCATAAACTCCTTTATATCCTGGAACGGTCGTGGTTTTCGCAATAAGCTGGAAAGCCCTTATCAGAGAGTATAATCCTGCTTGCGTCGTACTTCAGGAGACACCTGAAGTCGACTGACAGAGCGTGGATCCGTCACAGAGCGTGGATCCTTGCATTCGAAGTGATCACAATAATGATGGAAGAGCTTCGGGAGGTGTTGCACTCTTCACCTCCCATGCATACCCATCCCTTAAGCCGGATGCACACCGGCTGTGCAGAACTGCGCAGTGCAAAATGTTTTGTTCGTCGCTGCTCGAAAATGCGCAAAACCGCGCGGAACCAAGGACTAACCAAGGAGCGAGGTGTTTGTGGTGGGACGGCTCGTGCTCAGCTTGTTCCACTGTGCTCGCGTGCGTGTTAGAGGTTGTGTGTACGAAATTAAACTGAAAGCTTATTGTTTAAAACAAATTGTTCAAATGTCCCGTTCTTTACAAAGTCTGCGCATAATCGCGAGTGCTGCGTATAGTGTCATTGACGATTTATTAAAGAGAGGGGGAAAAACGACATCTGATGGCTCCTTGAATTGATGGAGTGTCTGGTCCTTGTTGCAACACAGTCCAATATAATAAGCACACACACAGGCAATATCGAAACCCCGATTGTATGTTATCTAGGGACCAGAATCTAAAAACTGTACGAATCAGAAAAAGGTAAAACCGATGTGCAGAAAAACCATCTTTTCAGATTGGGGACGAGAAAATTTCGATTCTGTCTACTGTACCACGATGATTGCATCTGAGAATGGCAGCACAGCGCCGACAGACTGAATAACTCTTGCATTATGGATCGCCATACCACTCCGTCACTGTTATGGTATGGGAAGCCCATTGGATTCTAATCCTCCAACCACCTAATACGCCTTGCCGGTACACTCAACAGCCACCACTACGTCTCTGAAGTTTTGGAGAATGTTGTCCCTCTTTATCGTCAGGGCTTGCATGCGGCCAGTTTTCAACAGGACTATTGTGTGACCACACAGGAAATATAAAAGTGCAGTGAGCAATGGTAGTCTTTTATGTGTCCAGGATCATGTGACAAAAACCAGTAGTAATGTGACCCTTAGACTACTTTCGGCTGCCGGATGGAAACAAACATGGATCATTTGATTGGTCCACGGAACGGGAGAAGACTCTGAATCATCATTTCCTGAATGGTCCGCGCGACATAGTGGTAGTTTGGCAGTTTCTCCATTTTTGTCGTCAGTCCATGGAAATGCACATTTACACATTTACCGTGTCATAAGCTGTTATATTGCCAAACGAAGCGATGGAATGCCACATCGGCCAACCAAATCAACTTTTCACAGTGCCATCAAGTGACTACTGTCGAAGTGTATCGCTTTTTGAAGTTCCCCTTGATAGCAATACTCGTCTACTTATATTTCACAGCTATGTGTGAGGCCGCACGTGGTATGCAGCATACAATTCTTTAGTGTTACCACCAGGTTTCCCTTCTTCCATTGGCCACCCGTTTGTTAGATCTGTCGCTCATCAAACACGTCTAGTCGATTATCCCAACGACTGGCGGACTGCCTGCGGATTCGCCAGATGAACTTTGGCAATGCGTTGGAGAAGCCATAGACGGATATACCCAAACACACATCCAAACCCTCTTTCTTTCGATGCCGAGATGTGTAGAAGCAGTTGTTACCACCCATGGTGGCTGGGCCGCGGTAGTCCAGTTGCAAGAGGAACAGATTAGCAACCGGAGGGCTGAGAGTTTGAAATTTGGTTCATCTAAAGCGTCATATACATGGGGGTTTGTGCACGTTAAATCTGTCGTGGCCTCAAATGTCCTCACGTTGGCATGGTGTGGAAGTTTGGAGCGGAAGAAGAGTGGGGTGCCAGCTCAGTTGTTGACCTCGTCATCTGACCGTGATTCAAAAATACGAGGCTTTGATCTAGGATCTTTCCCTTCGGGATTGATCCTGGACCGTGGCCAATAGTTGCGTTGTTCCAGTCTGACGTTAATTTACTACCTACCCATGGCGGCTACTCAAAATACTCATTTATTCGCGTTCCGCATATATCGAACGGAGCTGTAATCATTTTACCCTTGTGTCTTATATTTGTAAAATTAATGTCTGATATCTTTTGTCCTTCATGGTGTTGTATTTTCGATGGCCAGCAGTGTAGAACACATGAAAAAATAAAAATACCAAAATACATGTATAATCGTCACGTACAAATAAACTGAATATGTTTTCTCTCAAACAATTTTGTAAAATTAATTTAAGTCGAAATAAAAGAATTCCGTTACTCTTCCAGTAAGTTGTCATCCTTAAACATATTCTTTTGTCTTTGGAATAAACTCGACCACACAAAAGCATATTTTAATTTAAAGTAATTACGAGTGTCAAAAAGATCCATTAACATGTAAAATTAATTTTGAGAACTGTACACTAAAATGAATTAGTAAAAGTGAAACTGTTTACGTCCCGTAAATACAAAAGAATATTAATTCTACTCACAAATAAGACTTTTGATTAAATTTCTGTGAATAAGTAATATTTTATAAAGTATTAAAATGAGATATAAAACAAAAGGGATTCATGCTACAAAAATACGAAAGAATCTGCATTCAGATTCACATAGAAAACCAATAATTGAATTTCTGTGAATAAGAATGAAGTATTGTTTGGAATTCCAAACAAAAAATATCCCATTAGACATTTCAATAGCTTTTTCTTTAGTTTTTATTTCCAGTACTCAAGAGGAATCATAGTTTTTATATAACAGGGCTGTTTTCTTATAAAATATAAGAATATATTTAAAAAACTTTCTTCAGGTTTTGTTTTTACTAATGAAAATATTAAATAATGCAATTCCTTTTAACAAAATTCAAAAAATAGGTTCTGTTTAAAAACTTACATTGTTTTTTATTTACCAAGAATTTTATCTTTTCTTAATACATGAATAAAGTATTTTCTCTTGTAATGGTCCAGTGTAAATTGTTTTTAGATAAGTGTTTCGTAAAAGATTTGTTTTAGACTTGTTTCCGTAAAAATACTTCTTTTTATGGTTGAATGAGAATTTGTACTTAGCTAATTTTGTAAAACGAAATAATTACATTTCGGATAAACAATTATTTTTATTTTGAAATTAATAACATAGTAGTCTATTTACAGTTTTTGTACAATCAAATTATTCAAAATTTCATGACATTTTTGTATTTTTGTGCAAGCGATTTCCATTAATGTTTTTAATTAAAAAAGTTTTAGAATTAAATTTATTTATTATTTGATGCTATTTTGCTATATGGACAACACGATTAGAGAAACAATTTAACACGTGCTACACAAAGATGTTGGTACGATAAGTCTTCTATTATAGTAGAGCGAAATATTTAGTTATACGTAAAAAAATATTGACTTCCTCAGGAATTGTTCTGGATTTTCAAAGATAATTTATTTACGCAATTTTACAACTTTTAAAGAATTTTTATGGACATTTTATAAGAACTTTTGAGTCCTAAGTCTAAGTCCTAGTTATGAAGTAAGCTGTCTTATTAAGACTAGTACAAAAGTACATCCTTGACCAGATCTCAAGACCCTAATAAATTCGTTATGAATAAAACATCAGCAATCCGAATCTCGTGTGATATTGAGTCTTCCGAAGTAAGTATTACCATAATCTGATGCTGCAGTTTCAATAATCTGATTCAAATATAAGAAAAATAGCAATCCAAGGGAATGAGTGTTGTCCATTGAAGTGTATGTGAAAAGCTTAAATCTACAAAGTTGAACGTGCGTAGAATTTAAAATGCCCCTTGGGGTAAATATGGTCATTGAAAGTAGTGATCACAGGAAAAATAGTTGTTTTGAACTTTCTTTTTCCTTTGAACTTTATTTTGTTAACCCTCCAATTGGTTGTCTAGACGAGGTAACTCGTCATTAGCAAAACTGACCAGATCTTGATCTCGTCATTATCAAAAAATCGGCAATATCTTGAGGCCGATATTTCTCGTCATTAACAAAATTGATCAGATCTTGATGGACGAGATGTCTCGTCGAAACCATTTGGGAGGTTAAATTGCAAAGTTGTCGGCAGTTGGTATCACGGAAGGACCACACCAGCAAGGACAACATTGCTAGGGGGTGACAAAAAACTTTTCTGAATGTTTTCCCTAGTTTCCGTAAAAACATCATTACTTAAAAAGTATTCATTTTTAGCAATGTTAACCTTATTTTGCTAAATAAAACCAAAAAATATTTCTTTGATTGATTATAACCTTATTTCGATAACTGAAACCTTAAAATATATATTATTTTTGTTATAACCTTATTTTAATATATAAACCCGAAAATTTTTCTTCTATTAGTTATAATCTTATTTTGCAAAATTAAATCCTAAAAATGTCTTAGATATAATTTTATTTTTTGACACGTTAAACCCTACAAATACTCTTTTGTCCGCTATAACCTTATTTTTACGAATGAAGTCCTGAAAACATTTCTTTCCTTAGTTAAAACCTAATTTTAATAAATTAAACCCTAAAAATATTTATTTGATTAGTTACAACCTTATTTTGATAAATTAATCCTGAAAAATATTCCTTCTGTTAGTCATTCCTTATTCTGATAAATGTTACCGAAAAATATTTCTCTGATTGTTATAACTTTATTTTGGAAATTAAACCCTGAAAATATTTCTTTGATTAGTTACAGCCTTATTTTAATAAATTAAACCCCAAAACATTCTTCTGTTAATTACAATCTTATTTTGCAAAATTAAATCCTGAAAATGTTTGTTACAATCTTATTTTGACATGTTAAACCCTAAAAATATTCTTTTGTTAGTCATAATCTTATTTCCATCTGAAAATATTTCTCTTTTGAATCTAAAAAAATATTAAAACCTATTTATTTAAAACCTAATTTTAATAAATTAAACCCTAAAAATATATTTATTTGATTAGTTATAACCTTATTTTGGTAAATTCAACTCTAAAAATATCTTAGGTGTAACCTTATTTTGATAAATTAATCCTGAAAAATATTCCTTTTTTTGTTAGTTATAACCTTTCATAATAAATTAAACACTAAAAATATTTTCTTGTTTGTAACCTTATTTTGATATTTTAAAAACGTTCATTTGCTTAGTTACATTTGTGTTTGCAGTTAGAATCAGAACACGGATTAGAATATTTCTTAATGAAATGCACCTCACATTTTCATTTCAAATTAATATAAATTTGTTCTCTTTTACATCTGGTAATCTCAAAAGAAAGATCCATGATGGGTTAGGTACAAACCCCGATGAGCTTGGTTATACCCCCGCTTTAACTATTTCAAGCAACGGATTTCTCTGAGCGTCAAATATGCTATCATGTATTTGCGGTGACGCCAGTCTTATGATGCGGAAGTCAAGAAAAAAATTTCCACAGGAATATCAATTGTTCGAAGAGAGTAGTACGTTGCATTGGATAAAAGAACTCAAAGCACATGACTAGTTAGATTCGGAAGTATCTCCTTTCGATTTAAGTAAAGCCTCTGTTAGTTATTAGGATGTTTTCGTCTTTCCTTGTAGTGCGTTGAGATGGATATGTGAATATAGTTGGAATAAAAGAAGTGAGTAAAATGTGTTTTCATTGCTTGGGCATGCTTATTTGACAGAATTTTATTTTAATAGCACTTCTTGTTTTATATTAAAATATAGTGGTGAATTTTGTTTTTAAGTAGTAATGCTTCTGATGGAAAATTATTTCAGTTTATTGTATATCCATGGTCATTATTACATTAACAAAACCGTTGAAAATTTAATGAATACATTGTGATTTTTTTTCGGTTTCTTCAAAATGTCACAATAAAACACACACACAGACTTTCACAAAATGTCTATTATAAAATCTGCATACTACAAACTTG
Source organism: Meta bourneti (assembly GCA_933210815.1). NCBI lineage: Eukaryota > Metazoa > Arthropoda > Arachnida > Araneae > Tetragnathidae > Meta > Meta bourneti. Next base: position 58,946,193 of record OW119932.1, on the reverse strand, counting down.
GTTGGAGCAAGAGAAAAACAGAGAATTTTGTAATGCTAACATGATAATTTTATTATTTAATGTCTATATTATATCGGGATTGGAATAGGGATCTCTAATTAGGAATCCTTATCACGACTGCCAAACATGGGTATTGAAAGAATACAGAATAAATTTTTGAGATGTACGTATTTATTTTAAGAATTGTGAATCTTCAGGTATACATTTTTCTTAATTGCGAAATCATTTCAGTTTTATTACTTTGAAGCACTGTAGAGACATTGCAATAACAAAATTACTAAACAACCTTATGCACAACAAAATTGATTCGTCCTTTTTAGTGTCTTGTATTGATTTTAACGTATTCAGCTAAATCAGTAAAAACAGTAAATTAATTTTTGTTAAACCTAAAAAAAGAATGTATGTGACAATTTTGCGACAAATAGATTTTTTTAAAGTGTGTTATTCTTTCCGGAGTTGATATATTTTTCAATAATTTCAATTCAATGATATGTTTTGTTTTATCCCTTATCTAACTGTATTTGTCTTTTATCTGGCATTTATAATATTTTTTTTCCTCTGAATACTTTTCTATCGAGAAACAATAATTAAACAAAAAAAGATAAATACCCATACATTTTTATTAGGACATAAAGTATAAGGAATTAAAATGTAAGAGACAGAATATAATCTTCTGTTAGTTTCAATAGTCCTTACAGGTGCATGGTGATTTTTTCCAGTGTTAAACAATGAAAAAATTAACTGTAAAAGTGTATTAATTATAAATTTAAATAATACATTTTTTCAATTATTTTTGAAGGATAAGCATCTTTTTTGGATTTCCATAAGGAGTCAGGATTAATTAAATCGGATTTTTTTTTGTGCGAGAATTGTAATGTTCTGATGAAATTTGCTGCAAAAAAAAATTACCTTTTAATTGTTTTCCACTAAGCCTAAAACGATGATTTTTCTGAGAAATTATTCCTTGGCGACAAAAACCACGTCAAAAAACGCTCTAAAAGCAGCGTTGCTCCCCCCGCAAAATCTGTATATCTCAGAGCTGCACCAGATTTAGTAATAAAGAGGGATCATCCCAAATGTTCTAGATGTTATAAAAATAACTACTGGTTGGATTAATTGATATAAATTTATCAACTCCATAGGCAGAAAAATTTTGGACGAATTTTTTCCCCAATGCCGGATTATGAATCATACAATCCTTCAAGCACTAATTGGCGAGAACGTGGTAGTCTCTGAGTTACTCGGAGAACTATGGGAGGGCTACCAAATTGCACTCACCGTAAACTGGGGGGTCATGCCCTCCTGGAGAACATTGAGGAAGCTGGAATGCATTTACTTCTTGATCAATAAAATCTTTCCTAGGATTCTTTCAACCAATAGATGTGGTTATTTAGTCATTATTGTGGGGGAAATCAATACTATATTGTTGGAAAATCACTGAGATAAACTGGATAACATTATACCATTTCCAATAAATACTTAATGATAACATTAGGTTAACCATCCTGGTGGTTGTCAACGTGGTATCTCGTCATTAGCAAAACTGACGAGATCTTGATGGACGAGATATTTCGTCATTAGAAAAAAATTGCCCAGATCTGGATCTCGTCACCATAAAAATAATCGGCAATATCTTGATGACGAATAATCTTGTCATTAGCAAAATTAGTCAGATCTTAATGGGCGAGATACCTAGTCCGAAACTACTTGGAGGGTTAATCCAATCTTTCGGATTAATGAGGGCGAGGTCACTCATGCATTTCCACTAATACAACTTTTGTGAGTTAGCCCATTTGCGAGAAAGGCTTTAATTCTCATCACAATATTAAATACATATTTTGTTTCAGAGCAAAACCGGAACCATCTCTACTGCTCGATGAATAACCTCGCTAATAACACGGATGACATGCGTACTATGATACCAAACCTGAACAACGACACCTCGGTCGAAAACGAGAGTCTTCGCCAGTTCGGCACCCACGGTAACAACAGCGTGTTCCTCCAGTATCCACCACAGCTCATGGACTTCGCCGCTGCTTGCTTCATTGTCTTCACCGTCGTCGGCGTGACGGGGAACTTTGTGTCCATCCTAGCCTTGTCCAAGTCCAAGAGACTCCGCAACGCCACAACCGCGTTTGTCGTCAATCTCTGTATAGCAGATCTTCTGTTCTGTGGGTTCTCCATACCACTGTCCGCCCTAACTTTCTTGGAGAGGGATTGGAACTATGGAGATGTCCTCTGCAAGTTGTTCCCCTTGGTGAGGTACTCAAACGGTGCAGTGTCCCTCTTCAGTGTCATCGCCATCACCATCAACAGGTACATCTTGATTGTCCACCCTTCCATATACCGTGCCATATACAGACCCATCAACATTGCCGTCATGATCGGACTCATGTGGGTTTCAGCATTGGTGTTGCTGTTGTTCCCACTCGTCGAAGTCTGGGGAAGGTTAGGGTACGATCCCAAAGTTGGGACATGCACCATCCTGAAGCTAAATGGCCAGTCACCGAAGATGGTACTGTACATAATAGCATTTGCTTTACCGTCTGTGGTTTTCGTTTTGTGCTATTCCAGGATCTTCTGTGTTGTCCGTCGCGCGTCGATAAGGATACAAAAGGAAGTCCTCACATCTGAGAAGGACGTCTCTGTGACATTTTCAGCAAAAAAGGGGGGTGTCTTCTGGAAGAATTACAGGCACTCGGAGATGTTCAGTGCCCATAGCACGGTCAAGAAAAGCCAGAAGGAGCTGAAAGTGCTCAGGGTTATGCTGGTCATCTTTGTGACTTTCATTTTGTGTTACTTCCCTGTTTCGTTCGTTAAGATTTTCAAAAAGGAGGACGATTTACCGATTTTTAATATAATCGGATATCTGGGCATTTATTTCTCTAATATTATCAATCCGGTTATTTATGTTGTTATGAGTGAAGAGTACAGAAAGGCGTACTTGGAGCTGTTTTGTTCATAGCCACAGAAGAGTGTCACGACTGCAACCATATGAGCTGATCTGTAGGTTTTCACGAAACATTTAAAATCTGAGATATACATCGTGATTGAGAGTAGAGTCCTTATATTCTGGTACCTAGTACCAAGTTAGGTGACTGGCATCTCATGAAACAGACATGCATTTCAGGTACATAAAGTTTGAGCACCTGAATACTCAAAGTTATTTCTTGTCTAAACGAATGTATAAAAAAATATTATCCCCTTCCTTCATCCAATTATTGTACACATTTGTTATTATGTACTTTGTTGTAGTAACACAATGATTTGTGAACCGTTTGGAACCTGAAAACAGATTATAGATTCAAGTAAAAAAAGCTCTTCGGATATCTTTCGTCCCCTTCTTTGTCTCATGTTGGCGTGGTGTGGAAGGTTGGAGAGTGGGTTGCCAGTTCAGGAGTTATCTGACTGTGGTTCAAAATTACGAGGTGTATTCGGAATTGATCCCGGACCGCACTCTATATCTCGTGTTGCTAAAGTGCGACGTAAATTACCTACCTACCTATCCCCCTTGCCATTGGTCATGGTAACAACGGCTACCACACACCCGAATATATTGGGTCATCCGGAAAGTTATGCGGTTTTTTGAAATCGAGGCGCCCTTTCCTATTAGTATTTTGCTACCGCTGATAAGGAGTGACCTTGATTGAAGCAGATATGTAAATTCGGTCTTTTCTGCTTTCACTGCATAATTCTAGCTTGTGTTGTGGCACAATTTTTGTTTCACTGCAGTGCTAAGGATGGAGAACCAAAAAGTTAATTTTCGTCATATTATGCTTTTTTATTTTAAGAAAGGAAAAATGCTAGTCAGACAGCTTGTAAAATTTGTGCTGTATATGGACAAAGTGCTGTTTCTGATGACACAGTTCGAAGGTGGTTTGATAAATTTAAGCGCGGAAATTTCAGCCTCGAAGATGATGCCCGCTCTGGACGACCATCCTCTGTAAACGAGGATCTATTAAAAGATGCCATCGCTGAAAATCCACGTTACACAGTTCCGGAACTATCACACAGACTAAATATTCCAAAAAGTACAGTTCATGATCTTCTGAATAAGATTGGGTATGTAAGCCGCTACGATGTTTGCGTACCCTATACTTTAACACAACAGAATATGCTTGCTCGAATTTCGGCTTGTGATTTTTTGCTGAAACGAAATGAAGAAGCTCCTTTTTTGAAACGGCTCATTACTGGAGATGAGAAGTGGATACTATACAATAATGTTACAAGAAAAAGATCATGGGCTAAGCCAAATGAACCTCCCCAACTAACATCGAGAGGGGGGCTGCATCCCCAAAAATTAATGCTTTGTGTATGGTGGGACTACAAAAGAATTGTTCGTTATGAATTGTTGCCACAAAATCAAACAATAAATTCGGAAAAATACTGTTCTCAAATGGCAGTATTAAAAGCAGAAATCGAATCAAAGCGGCCAGAACTGACCAATCGTCGAGATAGTGTTTTCCAGCATGACAATGAATGTCAGACAGACTTATTGAGTATGGCTGAGATGTTTTGTGTCAACCCCCATATACACCAGACCTTGCTCCCTCAGATTTTCACCTCTTCAGGTCACTTCAAAATTCTATGAATTGTCTGGAGTTCTATTCTTTGGAGACTGTCAAACAGCACCTCAATAACTCCTTTACAAATAAGCCTAATAACTTTTTAAAATAGGAATTTTCCAGCTGCCGGAAAGATGGCAAAAAATCATAGAACAAAATGGTGCTTATGTGATTCAATAACATTTTCTTAAGTTTTTGTACCGCTTCGTTGGTATTTATCATAAAAAACCGCAGAACTTTCCGGATGACCCAATAGAAAACTCAATTTAGAGTAAATAAAAGGACAGATTTCTTACATATGTACTTGTAACGAATCAATCTTGCTCAAGAGTTGTTTCTTTTCCACAAACAACTAAAATTTTCTACGAGCAGATCGCTACATGTTCATAAGAGCTATGCGATAGTTGCTTTTAGATGCCATGTCCAAGTAATTTCTATCACGAGTTGGCTGCTGGTGTGACTTATATCTTTCTTGCACGGTAACATGCGTCATTGTATATCGTTGGCTTCCAGGTGGTGAAATCAAATCCAAAACTTCAGATTTTTAAAACTGCAAAAATATGGACGAATTTGATTTGGTCCGTTCGTATTGTTGTACCTGAGAGTTTCAGTGCAAACAGACGGTTGGTTGTTTTTTGGGTTTTATGGCGCAAAAGCCATATTTAGCCAAGCTGCTCCAAACACAAGACAACTTCAAGAAAAAAACGCAGAAAAAAGACGCTGGGTACCCCTGGAGCGCGACCGCTGAGTTTACTAAAAACAGTAAACCCCATGGGAAAAAAACATAATTAGAGTACCTCGGGTACGAGAACCCCTTACACACCTAAAGGAAATGTGCCCCTGAGGGCCAAACCAGATGGAAAGCGAAGATTTTACTTCCTTTACCCAAACGCTCTCGCATGATACGTAGCGGGGTTAACTTAAAATGTAGTTTATGGCTGTTTTGGCGACGTTTGGAGATTAATCTACTTGACATTGACCACCAATCAACTATCATATGAACTCGGGATTCATATTCGAAGAACAAACCAAGTGACGTCACGTTTGGAATACGTATAGGAAGCTCATTCTGCCGCAGAAACACTACCGCCACCTACATTTAGCTTGACAGAAAGTATCTCATAATTTCAGGAAAAATATTTTCCGTGGTCACATTTTGTTCGTAATGCAAGTGTCAGGATTTTAATGATACCATATGATACGGTTTCTTATCGACAGAAAAGTCTGTTTCAATTGTATGAATAGTGTCGGAAGTCCACGAATAAGAATCTGTTGTATGAATAGTAAAGCCATTTTATATTGTATGTACGACGAAAAAGTGGCGAATCTGATCATTATTGCCTGAAAAACAATTTGGATGGAACTGTTGAAATAAAGCAGATTGGATATTTATTTCAGTACAAAATGAATTATGAGTAAGGCTGAATTCAAATAGGAAGTGCAAGGAGAGAGTAAAGCGACACATACAAACCAATCAGAGGTGCGAGCGCCGTCTTCTACAAATTGAAATAACTTCAACTAGGATTGGCTTGCGCGTGTCGTTTTGCGCCTTGCGCTTCCTATTTGAATTCAGCTTAACGTTTGCCTGAATTCAGCTTAACTATGCACATTATGAAAATTATTTCATTTTAAAGTATCAGTGATTGATAATTTTATTTATGTGCATAAAATATTTAAAATATCTTTACAAGGTTCCTTTTTTTGATAAAAATTGAAAGATGTCCTCAATTCATTTCAGCTGTAGTATTCAAATTACTTTGGATTTTGATTAGTCGCTTTCGGTCTTTCTTATACCGCACGAATTGGATTGAATATTAGGGTTTAATGGTGCAAGGTCCAAAAGCGGACAAGCTGCGTCAAACTCAAGACAGAATGTAACCCAATAAAAATATTTAAAAATCAAGACAAAGATAAAAGATAGATTTAAAACATGTAAAATGTGTAGATGAGAATAACTATATACAAATATTCAGATCATAAAAACAATACCATTCACTGCAGCATAACTAATGATTCAATTTATATAGTATGTATAAAATTTGATGGTTGAAAATTTAAAAAAAATTGAATTGTAAAAGAATTCGATAAAATAGATTGATGAGTCATTATAAACTTGGAAAAAAATAGATACGTAAAAAACCAACTGAACGTAATAGAAGAAGGTATGGATGGGAATTTTCCCCAACCAAATCTTGTGTTTAATATTGTACTTTTTAAAAGAATTCTGGCGATGAGGATTAAAAGCAGGACATCTAATTAAAATATGATGAACTGTAAAATCTCTCTGAAGAGCATGATCAACAAAAAGGGAGGTTCACGCCCAACAAAAAAAAAGATGACGATGAGTGAAACGTGTGTGTCCAATGCGGAGGCGGGTCAGTTTGATATCCATCCTCCGCACTGGAGACACTGGCCATTGATGAATGATGGGTTTTATACTATGTAATTTGTTGGTGACTTGCAGGTTCTACGACTCTCGCCACAAGGAGTCGACGAACTCCTTTGTGGACATCTTGATGTCACTAAAAGGAACGGCTTGCTGCAATGGAACCGAAGCTGCCTTCGCAGTACTATCAGCAAGCTCGTTACTCTTGATGCCGACGTGACTAGGGACCCAACAAAACAGAATATCGAAACTCTTGCTCTGCAAGGTACGCAAGATGGAAAAAATATCTGACCCATCCGTGAAAACTGGTAAATAGGTTCCAAACTGACAGCGGTGTAAGTTACATAGTTGCTGGTAATTGCTAGACCAGTGTCAGACTTTACGTACGGAATGAAAGAGTTGATAAAATTCAGTGAGGGAAAGTCCCATGGTGGGAAAAGAAAATTTTCGGTTTGTTGGGTCACAATATCACTAAGGTAAGAATCGTTAATGATGTGTGGAATTGGTCCTCTGCAAAAAAGGTTTAATGCAAGAGGAACGAGCGTCGTAAAGGCGATTCAAACCTGGGATAAGAGTTATATGCTTCGAGGGATTGGATGACAATGATTTGATTTTATAATAATAATTGAAGGACAACTTCTTCCGTCGAAGGTCAAGTGGTAGCTGGTGACATTCCACGTAAAGGCTGTTAACTGGAGACGTGCGAAATGCAGAGCATATCCTCAGAGCAGAGTGATGGGCAGTGTCCAATTTGCGTAAATTGGTCGCATTTGCTGTGTCATATGCAATACATCCATAGTCAATGCGAGACAGGATGGCAGCCTGATACACTCGGAATAATGCTTTGCTGCTCCCCAGGATGTATTCGAGAGTACTTTTAATATATTTGGTATTTTCTCACACTTCTTTCTAATGTGTAAAATGTGAGGCAGGAAGGTGAGTTTTTTTATCAAAGATTACTCCGAGGAATTTCATCTCGTTGACTACGGGAATTTGCGAGTTCCTGATGTTAATTAAAGGGTCTGGATGCAGGCCTCGCTTCCGGAAGAAATGAACACAGCAGCTCTTGCTTCAGAACAGCGTATGACCGTTCTTGTCGCACCACTTAACCAAGTTAACAGCGGTCTGAAGTTGTTCAATCAAGCGTAACTCCGATCCCTGGCAGGATCTCTGCAAGTCATCAACATATAATGTTCCTTGAATTGATAGCTGGAGAATATGAATAATGCTACTGAAAGGAAGGATAAAAAGAGTGACACTTAAAATGCTCCCCTGAGGGACTCCCTCAGCTTGAATAAAAGTATCAGAAAAAGTTTGTCCAATGCTGACTCTAAAATCGCGAGTTCGTAAAAAATTTTGAATAAGAATGGGAAGATTTCCTCTTAAACCAAAATCGAACATACGTCCGAGAATACCGTGTCGCCACGTACGGTCATATGTCTTCTCTACGTCGAAGAAGATGGAGACAAAATGATTCCTCCGCACAATAGCATTTCGGATTTGTGTCTCCAGGTGCATGATGTTATCTAGAGTGGATCTTCATTTCCGGAAGCCACTCTGTTGCGGAGGAATGTAGTTAATCTTCTCAAGTACATATATGAATAGGATATTGACCATACGTTCTAAGGTCTTGCACAGGCAGCTCTTCAAGGCAATTGGACGATAGCTCAGAGGGTCTTTGTGGTCCTTTCCGGGCTTCAAGGTGGGAATCACCACGCTTTTATTCCATGGAGTAGGAAATTTCTGTGTTCTCTCCAGATGCGATTGAAGAGGACAAGGATGTTTTGCAAGGAATCTGGCGGCAGGTGGCGAAGCATCTGGTATGAAATTTCATCTGGTGTTATGAGCCTTAGATAGCGCTGTCTTCAACTCCAACATCATGAGCTCACAGTTATAAGGGAGGGCGCGTGTGCTTTTGAAATTAATCGTTCTCTCAGCTCTACTCTTTGTCGCTTGAAAAGCTGAACTTTAAAAGACGTAGCTGAACGCACTAGCAAAAGCCTCTCCGATGACGTTGGTGATGTCAAGTGGAGTAGAGTAGATAGCAGCACCGGTTTCTAGTATGGAGATAGAAAAGTCCCGATACAGACCGTTGGCTGCTTTCACTTTCCTCCACAACTGAATGCTCGATGTCGCCGATGTGATAGAAGAGACATATCTAGTCCAAAAATCCCTCTGGCTCTGACGTCTCACCTTACGAGCGAATGCCTTGGCCTGTTTAAAAGCGACTAAGTTGGTAGTAGTTGGGTATCTCCGGAATATGTTCCATAACTTCCTTTGCTTTTTATAAGCAGATTGGCAGTCTTGGTTCCATCATGGTTTACAAAGTCTGCGTGGATTAGAGAACTTTTTAGAATGGTCACGTTGGCAGTTTCATTAATAACATCGGTGACATTTTTCACTGCCTCATTTATATCATCACATTTGACCATTGCTTCCATAATCTCTACAAGTTTTTAGAATGCAACCCAATTCACTCGATGGTGCAAGTGGTAGGTGGACATTGTCTCAGTCTACTGCTAATGACATGCGAGACAAAAAGGAGGAAGTGATCACTATTGTGTAAATCACTCCCAATTGCAAAACTCAACAACGTTATAAGAGAAAGAGAACAAATGGCCAAGTCTAGTGAATGGAATGTCCAAATGGGTTCATGAAAATATGTCTTCCCGTTGGTATTGAATTGAACAGAGACTGTGATCAGAAATAAACAGTTCGATCTGTGTTGACCTCGACGGTTAGTACTTTCATTTCCCCATAAGGTACTGTGACCATTGAAGTCACCGAGTAGTATGAAAAGGGCTGGAAGTTGGTTTACCACCCTGTTTAGTTCCTCTTGTTGGATGACGTCATACGGTGCCAGGTGCGGTGCAGCAGACTGTAACAAGGGAATGCAAATGGATTCGCACTGCCACAGCCTGTAAAGATGTGTGTAGTGAAACAACAGTGCTGGGATAATTATGTGAAATGAAAATACACACGCCTCCAGACACTGTAGTACTTGAATTAACATCTTTACGAAAGCAACTATACCTTCTGATTTTTGAAGAATGATGTTTCAAGAATGTCTCTTGTAGGGCCAAGCATACTGGGTGGTAGGAGGATACAAGATCCTTCACGTCATCTTTCATAGACCGGAAACTACGACAGTTCCAAGAAATAAAGGAAATTTTTATTGATTATTAAGGGTTTTTTTTACCCTGCCCTGGAGATTCAAGATTCTGTACCTCCATACCTGCGTCGTCCTCGTAAAAATCCGACGCATGGAGGCTTAATTCAATTTCTTCGGCTGCATGCCGAAGAAGATGTTTAAGGGTTTATTGTAGGTTTTTACGTATTTTGAGTTTTTACATTTTGTTGATTTGTCAGATTGAGGTCGTTTAATTGCTTTCTTAGTTTGATCTTTTGATACTGGTATCTGAGATGTGGCGTCGGTATTTCTTGAGGACGAGGCAGATGTTGGTTGGTGGATCGATTGGGTGAGCTAGATTTTTGTGTTGAACTCTTGCTTGGGGAAGAAATATTTTTTGAAGTGCTTTTATTAATTGTATTTTGTTTTTGCTTTTGTTCTGGATGAGAGAGTTTGGATTGCTGAGGGAGATTCGGTTTGTGTGTCTATGGTTTGGTAACACTTTTTGGTTATTGTCGCGTATGAGATTCCTGTTTCGGGGGTTCGTGAGTCAACTATTTTGTGGGCCTCGGGATGTGGGAAGTTTCTGTTCTACCTTAACAGATTGAACTTCCTTCTCGAGAACCCACTGCGGATATGTCCTGGAAAATGAGGGATGGTCTCCTCCACAGTTCACGCAGTGAGCTGGCGCTGTCGTGGCCGACTTCACCGCAACGGGCACATCTGATGGGGCTGCGACAGGAGATCTTAGAATGTCCGAAACTCTGGCAGCCGAAGCAGCGCTGAGGATTCGGCACATATGCTCGGACTGGGCAGCTCAGATATGCCGCTGTGATTCGTGTCGGCAGGGTTGGTGTGTCGAACGTCAGTATGAGGTGTTTGGTGGGAAGGGGTTTCCCATCTCAACGTATACTACGACTACGTGCTGATCACGAAGATTTTCTAGGATTTCTTCTGGTGAAAAAAGAAGATCCGATTCCGAGATTACACTACGTGAAGTATTGAGTGAGAAATGGGGAGCAACTGTAACAGTGAATGATCCGAAAGTTTTTGTGTTATGTAGTAAATTGGCCTGATTCTCATTTGAGACTTCGACGAGGAGATCCCGGAACGAAGTTTTTAAGTGACTTTAAGCTGCCTACAAAAGATTGAAATGTTTTATGAATTACAAATGGCGAAACTGAAGTAAAAGAGTTTTATATTGCGTTAGTACTAAGCGAGTTGTTTAAAAGTTTTACTAAGAAAAATCGTGCGTTTGATAAATTGATGTTCATTTGTTGCTCCCTCGGAAAGGGAGAAGAATTTTTATTTTCATTATTTATAATAATGATAAAGGTAATTTCAGAAACCGACTGCACCACCCATCACGGAGTTCTACCAGGGAACAACTGCATCGGTGCTAGTCGGTAACTATACGCACACGGCGCATCCCTGAAACAGCCTCCACCTTTAGCGAGGTGTCCGGTAAGTGTCCGATCGCTTAGCCCTAGCCGACGACGAAGTAGAATCTACCAGCCGAATGAGGTTCCCCCTCCTACCATTAAATGCTCTAAACCTCACGGTGAGTAGGTAGGAGGTGGGTCTACTACTACTACTACCAGCCGATTGATGCACACGGAGTCAATGTACACCTCCCGTTTACCTGAAGCCGGGGCCAAAGCAATGTGTTGGGTCAGTATATCGCCCCTCAACTCCCAGGATCCCCTTTTCCAGGGACACGGGACTCCATGCAAGGCAAACACGTGGGTGATATAATCTCCAAGAGGAGCTGAAGGCAACCGAGTGACGAAAAGCTTCTCAAGGGGAATCCTCACCTCCGAAACGAGGGACGAAGAGAAAAGCCAAAAGCAGAAGGGGAGGGGAGGAGAAAAATGAAAAAAAGGAAGATCACTCAGATACCCCGGGGTTGTGTAGCCCTTACAAACCTAAAGAAGGTATGTCCTTGAGGGCTCTTGCCGCACGAAGTGAACTGTTTTATTTTTACATCTGTTTTAGTACTTGATCTAAAATCCAAAATTAGTTAAAAACAGGTAAATTTGTTCATGTTATAAAAACCTTGTAGACCAGTGTTATCTTCATTTCAAACAAGCAAATTTTGTTTTGGACAGGACCCATATCTCAAAAAGCTTGTCACTTGTTTCATTAAAATCCAAACAACCAACCGAGAAAGTAGATTCGACGAAGCTCGAGTATCAAAACAGGAAAGTTGTTTTGATGTAGCGTGATCGATGCTTTTATACATTTAATCGATTGTTGTGTCTCCACAGAAAAATATCCCGTTACATAGAACGAAAAACGTACGATCGAAAAAAACAAGAAAAAATACGTACTCAAATAGGGTTTGATAATAGATATAAAATAAAACACTTCATTGAAGCAGATTACTAATTGCATTGAAATTATTGAACAATATATCAACCTCCGAGAAAGAAACATAGTTTGTTTAAAAAATCTGTTTGTTGGAAAATTGTTTCATATAATTACATGTTCAATTGCCTTTTTAATTTTCTGAATATTAATTATTAAATCTCGTTTAGCAGAAAAGGATTTATTTATCTCTTGTTGAATAAAACACACAAGTTTCCGCTCCTTAACGGAAATTGCATATCGCGTCGTTCATCGCAATGCGAAATTGGATGAGTAATCAAAGTACTGGTAAGAAAATACCATATGTTCTTTGGAAGAAGCTTATTAAGCACAAATTGCGGCCTTAACCTTTTAGTTTTTTATTTCCGTTACCGTGATATGAGGAAAACGAAAGCATGACCGAATCGAAAGGAAATGAGTAATAATTGTAGATCAAAGCATATTTTTAACTTCGGTATTTTGTTTCCTTACTTAACCCTTTACTTGGGTGACTATTATTTTTCTTGTTTGTTTGGGTTTGGTTTGTCGTTCTGCTGTTTGTTGCACCGAGATGATTTTTCTTTTAAACCGGGACATTTACATCAGGCTTGCCATATTTTTTTTCAAACCGAGATATTTTAAATGCTAACCATTTTTTTTCTCGAACCGGGGCATTCTAAGGAAAGCTTGCTGTATATTTTTTCTTTCGAACCGGGACACTTCAATGAAGACTTACCATATTTTTCTCTCAAACCGGGACATTCTAAGGAAGGCTTGCCATATTTTTCTGTCAAACCGGGATATTTTAAAGAAGGCTGACCATATTTTTCTTTCAAATCAGGACATTTTTTTAATAAGCGTACCGGTTTATTTTTTACTCTTGTTTAGAAACGCTACCGTTTACATGGGGTTAGAATATTATTCTTTCAACTCAAACAGGTACTCTTGAGGAAATTTGTTCAAACCAAGACCGGAAGATAGTGCGATGAATGAGTTCGTCAGAATCGGTGTCCTTAGAGCACCATAATACCCCTTTCACGAGAGATTCTTTAAATACTACCCATCTTACTCAACTATTTAAAAATTTATTTAGTTATATATTTATGAAGTTATTTACTATATAAACCAGACAAAGTAATAAAGAATAACAGAAACAAAGCTTTCTAGAAGAATGTACTGTACAAATTAATGTATTAATCGTTTAAAAATCTAAAAAATGTATTGAAACTGTTTTACTTGTACCAACCTTTTTTTAGATATAGAAATTTAATCTTTTCATAGTACTAACTTTATTGTTTGCTTTTAGAATACAGATCGACCAATCGGGTTGGTGATCAGAGTGCCGGATTCTTGATTGAAATGTTCTTGGTTTGTATAGGGTAATGCATGCATGTTTGTCCGTCTGGAGTGAATGTCTCTATAAACGAGTTGTGCGTTGAATGTATGGTATGCATACGAGGTATAACTTACCATAGTTTCGCCTTGTACTACCATGATGATTAACGTTCCACTAGAGCAGTGATTCTCAACCTTTTTTTTGTCACGGTACACTTTTAATACGCATATCTTTCAGTGTCAAATTTTAATCTAAATTTCCGGGAGCGACTCCTTGCATCAACCTGATCACGCAGGTAGCTCCATCTGTGGAAAAAGTTTGGAAACTAATGCTAAGATCTACCTCGCCTTTGCACAATTCCAAAAAGTTTATTTTTTTTGAACGTGTTAGGGGATAAAAAAAAAAGAAAAATGGGAAATGGAGATACTTTTTGCTGCAAACTTCATTTTTTTTAAAGTATTGAATTTGTTTAGAATTATATTAAGTGTGAAAAATGAACATTTTGAAAAAATTATGCATTTCGCACAAACATTGAAAGATGGTTCGACAATGAAGTGGCGGAAAATGAACATGCTTTTGTTCGAAAATGAAACTTCTAGTTATAATTTTAGTTATTTCCTCCTCTTGTCAGTTGCTTTAAAAATTATGAGGTTTTAATTTCATATGTAATGAGGGATTTTTTTGAGTCTTTGAAACTGGAAAATATGTGTAGAAGCGTAAAAGCAATAAAATGAGAACTTGCAACAGTACACCTAGACAATGTGTAACTTAAATACTAGACGGAACAATGACTCAATTTTTTCATTGTTACCAAAAATAAGCAACAATGCATGTTTAGAACTCAAAATAGGATTGTTAAATAATTAAAAGTAAATTTTATCTTGAATGCGAGTTTGTATATGCGATTTATTTGTATGCGAACAAATCTTTTGAGATAAAAGTGATTTAATTTTCGTCGAAGATGATGAAGAGATTTATTTATTTCTTAATTTTCACTATTCTTGTGAAGAATGTAGAGTCAGCGCCGATTAACAGAACGAAGGTGAGGTTGTTTGATATGAGATCTAAAATATTCGCATATATTGCTTACTCACTGATTTTTCAAAATATTAAATTTGATTAATACTCTACGCATATTTTTAATTTAAACAATTTTAATTTTTAGAATGAATTCGATGAAGTTTAGACATTTATGAATACTACATTTTTATATTGTGCAAATATATTTTCCATTACTTTCTTACTGATCTTTCGGAATATTAGATAAGATTAATAGTCTACATTTTTAATTTAAACAATTTTATTTTTTCATAAAGAATTCGATAAAATTTAGAAATTTATGAATATTGCATTTTCATATTGTATTGCATAAGTATTGTGTCCATTGTTTACTTACTGATCTTTCAAAATATTATGTAACAGTCTGTATATTTTTTGTTTAAACAAATTTTATTTTGTTCAGAACGAATTCGATAAAGTTTAAAAATGCATGGATATTACATTTTTATATTGTACAAATGTTCTCTACATGATGAAATTCTGTAAAAATTAAACGCATAAAGAAAGTAACACATTTATGAAATTTATGATAAAATATTTTTGGTATTTCATTTTTAAAAGAAATGTTATATATCCTGCTTGTACTCTCATTTTTAAACCCCCATTTAAGAATTTCAAGTTATTTTCAATAAGATTATTAATTCTCTATAAAATTTACTTGAATGCAACTTAAATACATAACGAACTCTTGCATAAAAGTTGAAAGCTTATTTTGGAAAAGGTATCTTATTTTGAACGAAACTAGACAAATTCAAGAAAACAATTACTCAAATAAGACTAGGAAATCCGTGACGTAAATTCTTAATTTGTATATACTTATTTTAAAATTTATATATATTTACAAATTAATACTTAAACAATATCCTAGTTTTAAAAATTCTTAAATGCATATTTCAGATTAAATGAAATTATTTTCACCTCTTAATTTTCAGTACTTAAAAATATTGTTCAATAAAGCTCCTGAAATAATTCTTGTAGGCGGCACAGGTTCGATTCCTGTCAGGTGCATTCCTCCCTGGGTGTACTTCTCTCTTCTGTGTCAGTAAAACTTTTATTATGTGTGTCTATTACTTGATATTATTTGTCTTGTATCTGGCGCAGCATGGCCAAATATGCGCCATAAGACCCCAAAACCCACCAACCAACCTGAAATAATTCACTAATATTGGTTGATTTTGATTTGCAGGGGCAATCTGGAAATCAAGTCAACGATTTCATTAATGAAATAGTATCCAAAAAGACTCCGAATTAAGGAAAGATTGCCAATTTTTAAAAAGGCTATTATTTAGCTTCACTTGGATCGAAGAGGATGGATGAAGATCGTGACGATAAAATCATTTCATCTATTACCAACGACAACACAACAGTTGTAAAAAGCGAAATGATTTCCAAAAAAACATAGAAACGTAACCACGAACCGTCTCCAGAATCCTAGTGTGCTCAGGAGATTCAGAGGTTTTAGTGGAGAAGGAAAGGAACTGATTCCGAGACGAATCCGCATTAAAGTATCCCATCGACAGAGGAATCCTTTTCTCCGAAGCACCGACTTCAAAAGAATGGTGCAATCGCTCCATGCGAAAAGTCACGGTTTTCCATCAGTGAAACCAAACATTACTGTGAATCGGTACATCGACATCAACTATGTTGAAGAGGATCCTACACCCGGCGTGAAAAATGGCGATTCTCCCTCCAGTCCATTTCTGGCATTAATTATCGCGGCATGTTCTGCTTTGCTGGGGGCCATTTTCGGCACTGTCATCCACGCTGTTTGGAGAAGGGAACAGTACAAACCTGTCCCTAATTCTGAAAAGCCACCGTCTCCAACTTTACAACCCGGCCTCATCGAAGACACAAAAGACCGGATGTCATACGTGGCCTTTCCGTTTGGTTCTCAGTCGTCAGAATCTTCCTTAGGGGTGCCTCCTTCTCCAACCATCATTAAAAAGATTAGACGTGAATCCGACCGGATTGACATTCCGACGAATGTGGCAGACGGAGATGTCACCGAAAAGAAACGGACGGTCACGTTCAAAAAGTACTTCACGGTAAAAGGCACTCCTCGGAAGAGCCAAGTGGAGTCCTTTCTTGGAATACCATTCATATGGCTGGCAATGATGATCCCGATTTTAAGTTATTCGGTAGAGATCGGTTGAAATCGAAAACCGTGGATCCATTGTACTTCTTTATACGGAAGAAGAGGAAGCATCCACTTACGCAGAATTAAGAAGCTAGTCTCTGGTAAATGTCGAGGGTAGGAATTCTCCAATTGGGGAAATGGAAATATGTGATGCATGGTCCGCGTGTAAAGAGAGGCAGAAAAAGGAATCATTTTTGAAAAACAAAGTGAAAGTCAAACAAGTGGGCTCGAATGCAGGTTGCTAGTCCACGAACCATGGAAGACCCCATGTTTCAAAAAGAAAATCTCGAAAGTTTGACTTAAATGTTTGCGTTCGTAAAGAACTCCCAAAGTTCGAGTTCTGGATTGTATGCCAGAGAAATGTTATCAAGGGACGAAAATCTGGAAACTTTTGGTTTCTACAGTTTTCTGAATGTCCAAGGGATCGTGTTTGAGCTGATGGATGAGGGAATAAGTATGGGTAACAATGTTATCGGGTCCAACAACCTGTTGAATATTCGTGGTAAACTGTGAGATAGTCTTTTGCGTACTGATCGTTGCCAGATGTGTATGGACTAAGAAAATGAATCATCTTTAACAAGCAAAACGCTAAGTTCAGCGATGTTCTTGCACGGTTTATGACTTAATTTAAACTGACGATAGTTCGAATAGTCGTCTATAAGATGTTGGTAAGAAAAAAGATTCGAAGAAAAAAGATTTGTGACGTCGGGATAAAGCAAATTATAGAATAAAAGTAGAGAACGCTTCTGGATTCATGAAGTTGTATTTAGATCTGTACTTTGTTGTTGTAACAACAAAGTACAGATCTAAACAACAAAGTTACAACAACAAAGTACAGATATTTGATCAACAAGCAACTTTGATCAAATATCCTAAGGATGTGTTTCGAAACATCGATTAATTTTGACAGATATCCCAAAAGAAAACTGTTTTGTGAAAGTAAGTTAGTCAAAAATATTTCATGCGATTTTCTTAAAAACACCAAAAAAACATAATATATAAACGAATAACCTTTATGGTATTTGGACACAACACAATTTTGACTGCGTTCGTAAAGTTTCTGGAAACAGTGGAGAAATGATTTTTTTTATGATTCACCCTCAGCATTGCCATCACATGGGTCTGAGATTTCAAATGTATACTTCAAGGTGTAAACTAACAAGTTCGCTAATGTTACAATAAAAACAACAAAAGAGAATATCAAAAGAGTAACCTTTACTGTGCATCAAAGTAGTCTCCACCAGACACAACAGAATATTAATTATGTTAAAAAAGGCTTCTAGAAACAATGGAAAGTTATTTGTTTGCCGTCAGCTGTGAAATCTCAATTCGGAATCTCCGAGACGTCCACCAGAAGTGATTCCTTCATGAACCGCTTAAGTTGAAAACAGAAACAAAAAAAAACAGGATCAAGGTCGGGGGAATAAGGTGTCCAAACTGTGACGCTGATGTGCACGGATTACCAGAACACACTTTCTTGTCTCGGAAAATGGCCATACAGGCGCCGAATGCATTCCAACAAACATTTAGGAAATTCTGTGTAAGAAGTGGTCTTTATGGTTTGACAGGCACGAACGAATTCCTTATGATTATTCCATCTTTATCAAAAAATGTGATGAGCATCGTAGTTACATTGCATATTTGTAAGCGTCTTTTTGTGTGGATAACTTCATTAATATTTGGGCGTAAAAATGATAATGCTACTCTCATTTCGTGATCCAGATTTAAAAGTCTGGATCTTTTTTTCGTTTTTATGTTGGTCAAAGCCGAAAATCCGAATTCGCACAAATAAGATGTGGAAAATTGTAATAACACACTTAAGGCTTTTTGAGATATTGTGGGAAAATCGTATCTAAGATTAATCCAGAACGAATTCATTGAATCTTCTGAATATTTTGAAATTAAATCTCGGTTATTACACACCGAAATTAGTTCTTCCTCTTCTTTCAAAGTTAATTCATACACCGACGTGTCGTTTATCACAAAGGGATTTCGAATCCAATCAAAATTTTTATTTTTAAATTTGGAAAGTAATGAACAATTCTTTGCTTTAGAATTGTCAAATGATCTATAACTATTTTATGAATTATTTTATAATAGTCTTTTGGAACTGACTCAAACTTTTTTAAACTACCTTCTTGTGCTTTATTCTTCCATAAAGTAATTTTTTTTTGAAATCCCAACAATTTATCAGTTGAGTTTAAAATATTTTCTTTCGGCCCTTGCATGCTTGTATTTATGTTATTAAAAGTAACAAAAATATCAGATAAGTAAGCTAGCTTCGCACACCATATTTTGTCATCCAACAAATCAACAAAATCATTATTATCTTTATCTCTTTAATTCAAGCACGCGAGATAAAACTTTCCCTCTGGATAACCACCTAACTTCTGTGTGCAGTAACAGAAGTTCGATTCGTATTTAGACACCATAGCCTGACATAATTGACTAAATAGGCGACTTTTTAATGGTCTTGATTTTATATAATTAATCATTTTAACACATTGTTCCAGAACTATTTTCAATTCTGATGGTAATTGTTTTGTAATGAGTGTTTCCTGATGCAAAAAACAGTGGGTAACTAATATATCTGCATTATGTTCCCTTACATGAGCTACAAATCTTTTTATAGATCCAGTCATAGCCGGAGCACCGTCTGTGCAAATGCCAATGCACAAACTCCACGAAATTTTAATTTCTTGTAAATACGAATTAATTTCATCGAAAATATGTTTTCCTGTTGTGAAATCAGATAATTCACGACAGCATAAAATTGATTAATTATATCGTTTTCGTGAATGAATCGAACGAATGCAATTGAGTGTGCTTTTCCCGTAATATCAGTTGTTCCGTCGATTTGTAGAGCAAAATTTAAATTTGCAAGAGTTTTAGCAGTACTTCAATAGCAGTACTTTAGTAGAACTTCAATGCTTCGGGACAAGTCCATACTTCTGCGATGAATTGTCATTTGAAAGTGGTATTGTACAAATATCAATTTCTGCTGATTCACCGATCATTCTTCTTACAATTTTACGACAAGCAGGTAATATAATTTCTTCAGCCAAATTATGAGGTTTTAATTTAAGAGCAATTAATTCAGCCACTTCATAGGAAGCTATCCGAGCTTTTTCAGATACACTAAATTGCTTTTTTAAAACCTTTACTTGCTTGGATCTTGCAGATAATAATTTGAGAGTAGCTTTTGTCTTTTGATGCAAGCGAAGGATGATTAGTGAGCAAGTGACGTCGGAGTTTGCTTGGAACCATAGCACTGTTTGATAATTTACAACCACATACCACACTCGGGAACAGTTTGGTCATTTTCCGTTGTAGATGTAAATCCAAATTTTAAGAAGTCGTCATTATACTTACGCAGAACATTACATTTTTGGCGGAGGAAACATCTTTACATGTACTGGGCTCGTTAGCCCGATCGCTAACATAATCATTATCGTCGTTAAGCTTTCTTTTTTTATCCATTTATCCATTTTAGGAGGTTCTTTAAAAATAAAAATAATTTTGTCAAAAAATTATTAAAAACGACATATCGTATATTACCTTTGAATCCGTTTTAATTAAGTTTGACAACACAATATTATGATATTGCACATGCGAAAGCGAATATATAAGTAGTAACCTAACCCTATGCACACATCAAGCAGGCGACTAAATTTAACTAAAGTAGTTACTAAAACTAAATTTAGTTAATAAAACTAAATTTAGACTAAAGTAGTAAATAGGTTTGTTTGGGTTAAATCCAGAACCAGTACAGAACTATAATAGTCATGCGCATTGGTTCAGCCAGTCCCCGCTAGGAAGGTTGAACCAATTGAACTACTTGTCTGACGTCGCTTATATATGGGTATTCGCAGTGGCGGCACACTTCAAGAATCTCGCGGCACACTAAAGTGCCGCTGCACAGTGGTTGAGAATCACTGCAATAGAGGTTCAGTCGGCAAAAGAGTACAGTTTAAAACGAATGTGTTTCTAAACTTCTCTTCTTAAGTCGCCAACAAAAAATGAGTCATCGACAGAAGTAAATAAATCTAAATTTCGACCCAACTAATTTATTGCCTCCAAGAATCCAGAGTAAAGGCATGGACGTTTCTCTGTCGTCTGGAGTGGCCTATATAAACGGGTTGTGCCTTGAATGTGTGATATGCATGTGATGTATAACGTGAACCCCATACCGTTGTGCACAATGATCAAGTGGTTCAAAATTTTGCCCTTGTGGTGGCATGATGACTAACGTTCAACTAGCCGTTTAATCGGTAAAGGAAGAGTAAAGATTAAAACGAATGTGTTTCTAAACTTCTCTTCTTTAGTCAAGAACAAAAAGAGTCACTGACAAAAGTAAATGAATCTAAATCTTGACCCAAAAAATCTATTATCTCCAAGACTTTAATGTCTTTGCATCAGACTCAATTTGCGTGTGGTTTTGATTTTGGGTACTTTTCCTCTTTTTAAGAACCAATCATTCCCCTATTTTCTTCCAGAAACTTCTACGAGCCTCCCATTGAGGGTTTATCAACATTTTTATTCTTGAGAATGGATTGGAGGCAATCTTTTCGGAGCGTATATCGGAAAGAAATAGCTCTATTGGGTATCGTTACTACCGAAGATATAGTATCTGTTCAGAAACTTTCGATCTGTGAGATCTTTCAGTAAATAGTAGTGTTTTGTTTGTTGGTTAATTTGTGAGGTAAGAATTTTATTTTTATTAAACCCGAGGGTGTGTGTGTGAAATCTCATTGAAATAGTTAAATACATATTTGTTCTCCCTTCGATAAAATATGCTTATGTAGGGTTACCACTGTCATAGAGGAGTACAGGCGTTGTGAAGAGTTAAAGGTGAATTTTTTCATTGCAAAATTGTATTCACATCATTAAAATTCTCAATAACACAGGGCTGCCACAAGTGACTAAAGACAGACATTTTGCCTTCAATCTTTGCGACTATGGGTATCTTTTTAAGCAAAATCGTCTCAAAAGCTCCTATTCCTATAATGTTGGCCACTTTTTATGAAAACTCATCAAAGGTCAACGAAATTTATTGCATTTTTTAAGTAATAGGGGACGAAACAAATGTACATTACAGGTCACTCACTCCCATTGTTCACAAGATCTGTCCCCTTTTCATCGAGAAATTCTGAGTTTTTCCTCTTTCTGTATCCATCCCAATGAAACCCATTTTCACAATCAATGTTTGCTGATGAATGCCAGCATGTTCACTCATTCCGTAGTCTATCATTGTTTGGCTTCTCCCAATTTCTTATATGCACAGTGACGTAAGAACTTCTATTTTGTAGTGAATTAAGTGACGTCATGGTAACAACCATATTGTTTTTCTTTGAAACGGGAACATTTATTTTTAAGTAGCTTGTACTTTTTTCTAACCGGGATGATTTTTTCAGTGGAGTGATCAATGAACACTGTGGCTTTGAGTTCAATAAGGTCTGGCTTCAGGAGTACCCTCACGGCATTGAAACCCTTCTCTCTTCACCCAGCATCAGACACATCGTGCAAAAATAGGTTATTTCAGGACACGACCACAATCATGTGTAAAACTAGGGCTGCTTGTTGTAATGGAGATATCCCAGTGTTCGACCCGCGTCTGTAAAACAGATTTATTCAATAAAATATATTTGAACCGTATTAATGTCTTTTGTCTTCGTTACGATTCAAATTTTGTGTAATTTTAAAATTTAATGGTACTTTTTCTCCTTTTTATACACGGAAAACACCTGAAATATCACGATAATTTAATTTATCATACAGTGATTCAAAAGGAGAAATAGTTAAACAGTTAAAAAGGTTCCTCCAAAATCATGCAAATACGTCAGTAATGAACAGTGAAATAATGCACTGAACACATTGTACATTAAAAACCTAGTTTTATTTGGGACATGCAACAAATTATATATAATATGGGACCCCAATAAAAATAAAAATCAAAATACTTTACGCGTTTTTAAAGATTTTAAGAAAACAGGAGATTAATCAATTCTTTCTTTTGTATTTTTGTAAAGAGGAAAATAATGTCTGACACAAAAAAAGGACTGATGACTGACAACAAAAACAAACCACCGGAGGTACGTACACACTACCAAAACAGTTGCCTGGATCACAAGCTTCTTCTGACAGATTGTTTAAGAGTAGGTCAGGTTGGATGCGGAGTATACCGCCTGAGACTAGATGTAAAGTTGGTTTTCCGCTAGAAACAGGGGGCCATTCTGCTGACTTTGTCACAAGCTATCGGGCCCCTTCCAACATTTGATCCGACCAGGGTTGGTGGGCGACCAAAATTTCGCGCAACTCTTAAGCTGGTACCCCACTCTCCATACTTCCACACCACGCCACTTGAAGACATTTGAGACCACGACCAATTTAAAGTACACCAACCCTCATTTACATGATGAGTCTCGCACTCGCAATCCTCCGGTTGTATAATCTGCGATTCTAACCGATAGAGGCGGCCCTTAGCAGGAACTGAGGTGGTGACACTGCAAAAGGTGCCATGAAACAGAAGGGTAACTCCAAAAACTTAAATTAAGAGAGGAGGCGGTCCTTAGTAGGCTGTATGACCACTTCGAACACTGATTCAGGCTCTGCACCGATTTACATGCTGGAATGAGTTTGGGGATGAGTTACTGCTGTAGCAGTATACATTCCTCTGTCAGAGCCTCTGACTTCACGATTCCAAAATTTGTGAATGTCCACCAGCTTTCTACTGAATAACCTCTCTTATGCAAATCGCCACAGGCTGTTCTGCTTAATTTTGACGTTGTAATCTTTAAAGATAGTGGCGTACCTTAACCTTCCTCGTTGTCTCTACGAGGTATCTCGTCATTTGCAAAACTGGCCAGATCTTGATGGACGAGATAACTAATCTTTAAAAGAATAAACTGACCAAATCTTGATCTCGTCATCATAAAAAAATCTGCGATATCTTGTCATTAGTAAAATTTTCCCGATCTTGATGTGCAAGATATCTCGTCAAAACCCCTTGGGAGGTTAAGTTTTGCAAGCCAGTGCAATTTCTTAAGCAAAGTAAGTAATAAATATGAAATATATTTATTATTCTTATAACATGATATATTTATTATTCTTTTAAAGGAATGTATGTATTAATCTTTAATAAAAGGAAACATATTCATATTTCATGTCTTTAAGCATGAAAAATATCATTCATCCAATGAATTATGGACACGCTGGTGCAAACTCTGAGGTGGCCCATTCATCACACCTAATTATGTCCAAAAGGATCCATCCCTCTAAGTCAAACGACACAGAAACAGCTAAATTACCGTCTCCGATATCATCCATCGTCTCATTTCGTTATTTCCTTTGGGCCTTGTTTTTTGGGAAGATTCTGAAACCGACTTTCTTTCTATCATCACTTTCACCACCAATCACACTCCGTCATCTCTTCCATCCGAGGAAAGAAGAGGATGAAAGTCGCGGCTACGTCGGATTTCTTTATCTTTCCAAGGAATGAAGAAAACTGTTTTGAGGGACGACGAGAAGCGAAGTGAAGAGAGAGGGAGTGGTGGAAAATGAATCTCGCAGGCTTGTCTCCGAATCATGTCCGCATTCCTTTTAGGTCGAGAAATGCGGTACTTATAGCTGTCGTTCTTTTCTTTAAAGCTAAGAAAATGAAGGAAAAGTCAGGAGTTATTCTTTCATCGCTACAGTGGTAATATTTGGTATTTTCCGTACCGTGGTTGTGATCTCTGTTATATTGCATGAGACATTGTACCAACCCACTTGTTTTTAAACATTTTTCTTCTCAGCGCTTTTTCGGGACAGAGTAGTACATTCGGCAGGTCGTAGATTAGCAACTGGAGGGTTGCGAGTTCGAAGTTAGAAACTAGGTTCAATCAAAGACAGTTATGTACGTCCAGCCAGCTCATGCACGAGAAATCTGTCGTGATTAGAATGTTCTCACATTAGTGTGGTGTGGAAGTTAGCAAGACTATTTTTTATATTGATGACGAAATGTTTTCTATCTCGATTTAATATTTATTGTGTGCATGCACCGGCTACTAGTAATTATAAACGTTATTGATCGCGATTAAGCATGATTTCAGAAGCTGTTTCGAAAGGCTTTTAAAAATAGCTTTGCTCTGCCTTCTCACGCTTCTGAGCATTTTTGTGTGTGGTTCTCATGTGTTTTGACAGTAATATTTCCCTAAAAGTCTAAAAATAAAGCACACGAAGAATGAGGGTATCTTCAATTTCCCAAATACCGACTACAGACAAATGTCTTTCAGCCGATTGAATAGATTAGTGAGCGTCTTTCAAGCGATTTTCTTTAAATATGAATCAACAATTACGAATTCCCTATTTTTACAAAGAAAACTTCAAATATTCCTAAGGGTAAAGGATCTGCTGTCCGCTCCGAGCCTGAGGCATGGAGAGAAGATTATGATTATTCAAAACAGCTAGGGGGAAGGGGTTGAATGAGTTTGCGATCATTTGTGCTTTGTTAACTCCAAGGGGAATGAACATCCGAGTAGAAAAAACAACTTGCCGTTTCATAGATCTGGCGTCAATATTGAACAGGTTTTTATATCAGACGGGCTGCCATTATAGGGCAGTTTTCGACGCAGATAAAACTCCAGGAGAGTTAAAAGAATTTTAATTTAAAAATTAGTAAAAATGTTTTCTAAAATTGAAGCAATTGTAGGCCAGATATTGAATGACCGGATAGAATCAATAGATTGCCAGACCTGCCGGCTGTTTAACGATGGGTTGTATAATACAGTCTGCGAATTTCGTTCTTTCTTATCTTCACTCGCATACACAACTTCTGACAGTTTCTTAAAATAACGCACTTAGACAAATATGGCCCTTCTCCGTAAAATCCAACCAACCTAAAATAATGCATAGTTGTTTTTAATTTGATGAAACAATATTAGACCAGATAACGCCGTAAAAAAGACCAAATGGAAATGATAAATATCAGCCTGTTTTCTCAATATGTTTTTATTGATTGAAAGAATTACACTTTTTTAATTTTCTGAAGTATGTTGGGCCTTTACTTTCAAACTAAAGGCTGGGTATATTTCATTACTTAAAATTAATCGTTCACTTCATTGATTAAAGTAGAGTTTCGCGTGATATTAATGATTCAATTAATTTTTGCCAATTTGAATTAGATTTCATTATGAACGAAAGAGAAAAATGTTGTTCTTAACAATTTCCCTGGTTCCATTATTTCTTACGTTGTAAGTAATAATTAAAAGGTAACTCCAATAAAAGTATTATTTTTACTTCTCTGATTGCTTATATTTAAGTTCGGTACTATTTTAAAGTACCTATTGTAAATTAAATATACATGTTGCTTACATAAATATACACATACGTATGTGCACGACATAAGAACCAACACACCACTGTCAGAAATGAAAAATAACTATTGGCATAAAAAACTAATTAAAAAAGCCAAATTAGTGACAATTGCACGACATTGCGTTTTATTAAAGCAATTCAAAACAGAAAAAGAAACCTTTCTCTCTATAACTGCTATATGCTTAGCGGCAGTTTGAAGTCGACCAAACCGATTTGGTGACATAATTCACAAAATGGTGTCAAATATACGCAAGAATGAGTGACTAAACGTTTTCTTGAGTGTTTTAGAAGTCTACAAGTAGGTGCGTTTTTTTGAAAATTGGTGCCAAAGAACCACAGAGAGGTTTTAAGACAATCTAACAACCACTGATTCCAATGTTTTTCTTCTATGGTTAAGACGGCTTGGCATAAAAATTTTGAAATTGGTGTCACATGAAAATGTTCTTGTGAGACTCGCAGACTTTACATTTTGAAAAGTTTTCAAAACACTGTGGGGGCGCACTGACCAATAGCAGAATTATTATCACCGCGTCAACATAACAAAACTCTTTCCCGTTGCTGAGTAACTACGCTGGCTTTTGTTTTTAGAATTTATCTGCAGCATCTCCTTTGGAATTAATTTGTAAAGTGCGTTCTTGCAAAAAGGTAATTAAATTTATTTAGAAAAATTGACTATAGCATTTTTTGAATTAATTAAAATTTTGAGGACCACTGACTTGATGTCCTTCTCCTATACCAAAAAATATTTGTAAGTTATTTTTATAAATTCTAAACAAGTAACATTAATATCCCCCCTATCTAAAATCAAATCTCACCACTATAACAGTTCTCCCCAAAGAAAAATCCAGAAAATATTTTTCCCGTCGCCGAGGAGACCGGAAAGCTAAGTGTCTTCCAGGAAGACTTTCGGAAAAGTTGGCAGGTATGTATGCATCAGTAGTATAGCGTAACATTTTCGTCTGGAGATGCCGAAATTGAATTTGCTCTACTATGCACGATGCGGAAGGAGGTGGTTCCATTCCTCCCGCAGCTGTACCATCTAGTCAAACAGGGATTCCATTCTAGCACCATGAAGATGGAAATGTCATTACTTTATTTTGGCCCCCAATTTTAAAAGATTGTGAAGTGAGTTCTTTGGTTTTAAACGAACGTTATCATTCTTAGGATAATTGGAGTGCAAAAATCGTCATAAAAATCTAAATTTTCTTCCGGTATCAAAATATCACTCACGTAACAATACAACACCAATAAAACATTCGATAAATAGAGTACAATGATAAAAGAAATTGTCTGCATCTCGAGATGTATCAAATGAGCATGAATTATATCTTAAGTTTGGCAGACAGAAGACAGCCTTCTGGCTAAAAGCTGTAGCTTGATAGATCATGCGCAAGGATTAATTAGGCATATCAGCTGGTATTTTATGTACTGGATAATCCTGTGGTTGGTTGATTGGGGTTTTATGGCTCAAAGGGCTATGTTTGGTCAAGCTACGCCAAACACAAGAACGAATAATCCTGTTTGAGTTTGGTCTATGGTCTGTTACACCTAGGTTGGTTGGAGTTTTATGGCGCAAGGGCCATATTTGATCATGCTATGCCAGACACAAGACATGCAATAGCAGGTAATAGACATACACGCGCAATGAAAGTTTTTCTGACACAGAAGTGAGAAATACAACCCAGGGAGGAATGCACCTGACAGGAATCGAACCTGTGCAGCCTACAACTCGAAGGCTGTTATGCCTATAGGAAACTACGAAACTACATTGCTTAAAACAAAGGTAAAATATTCTCACCATAAGAACTTTAACAGTTTGATACCGGGAAAAACAATCTAGTTTGAACGCACATACAAAAACTAAAGAAACTAAGTTACTAAACGTTTTCACTGCTCCTCTGTACATAAAAGTAATGTTTACTTTTAAAATTACAATTGTGTAATTTTGAATAATACCACGTGGCTTACTTGAGTAGAATCAGAGAACAAGATAATAGTACTTTATTAAACCACTTATCACGAGGACAGAGGAGCAAAGAAGTGACGAGTTTCAGAGCAGGGGATAGTTCTTTTTTCTCCAAGTTGCTGTAGATAGGTCGCATAAAAAAAGGAAGACCGGGATACG
The DNA here is from genome assembly GCA_933210815.1 of Meta bourneti. Classification (NCBI taxonomy): domain Eukaryota; kingdom Metazoa; phylum Arthropoda; class Arachnida; order Araneae; family Tetragnathidae; genus Meta; species Meta bourneti. Next base: position 58,917,755 of record OW119932.1, on the reverse strand, counting down.
TTTCCTTTCGTTGATGTTAAGTAGCTTTGCTTAATGATCTGGAAGAAGGAAAACCGGATATTGCGTCCCGGGACTTCCGGGACCGGAAGTTGGATTTCTTGCAGACTTTTTTGCTTTTACTGATAGGATAGATTAAGTGGAAATCCCTTCGAGAAAAGAGAGTACTTGATAGGTTAAAAATATGAAAGGTTGTACATTGGTTTGAATTGGTTTTTCAGGATTAACACGTTACCACGTACAAAATTTGTTAACTATTTCGAGAATCAATTGTTCATGTTTTTTAAAGCTCAGAGAGTTTGAGCAAGAAAAGTTCGCAAGTAATAAATATTGTTGTAATCCTCTGAGCGTCGAGAGATTTCCGAGTAGTGTAACATTTGCTTTTATTAAAAGAAAATTTATGTGAATTATGTCACAACACACATAATGACTCATGTATTGGTTGAAAGATTTTATTGCTCGAGTCCTTAGACTTGAATCCTTCGGTAATATTCTATTGATCCATTTTACTTAGTAGAATACTTTGGAAAGATTCTATTTCCTATCCTTAGACTATAATCTTTTGGAAAGATTTGAATCCTCTGGAAAGATTCTACTGATCCGTTTCTTTGAATAGAATCCGTTGGAAAGATATCATTGGTTCTTTCATTGAAATAGAATCCTCTGGAAAAGTTTTATTGGTCCATTCCTTATAATTTAATGCGTTGGAAAGATTATATTGGTCCTTTACTTATAATAAAATCTATCTATTGTTCAAGAAAGTCAAAACTGGTCATGCAAGGAAGACTGCAAGTTGCAAGATAGAATTATGTGTGTGAACCCCTAAGAGAGTCATACGTCACTTTTCTTGGGAAGAAATTTGGTAAAATTAAGCTTCTCTCAATTAAACTTATTTATAACAATGGTCTGCTCGGTGAAACGGAGCCACGAAATGGGTATGTAACGCTAATGTAACGTTATGCGAGGCAGGCGTTCTACATGAGGCTAGTAGGAGTAACGTGTAGAGAGATTATTAGAGGAAAAGAGCCAAAATGAAACAAGAAATTTTGGAAAACAGGAAGATTTTTCGAATTATGTGTTTGGAAACTTCACCCACAGAATCATAGTTTATACGAAACGAAATAGGAATTTTGTTTGCTGATCGTTGTTCGTTACGTCTGTAGTTATTGGACATTATAAAAAAGATTTTTTAGTTGTAACAACTGTTCAATCGATATTAAACTATTCTGCAAATGAGTATGTGCGCTTTATTTATAGTCAATACTATGCTTACTACACATTTCTAAGGGTTTTCATGGGATGGTCATAGTCAATTTGAATGTCTTTATGTGGCCAGGAAGCTGGAGTTGGGATCTGAGCCCCACGAAAATATTGTTTTAACTATTTGAAAAATTGAACAAGTACTCTGTAAAAATGTTTCATCTCTTCTAAAAAATCTTCTAAAAGAACGCCCTTCATCAAGAACGTATTGAGAAAATAATTTTTATGGCTCAGTCTTCTCCCGATTCCCTAAATTCGTACTGTTTACCCTCCTGGTGTTTTTCTCGACGAGGTATCTCGTCATTAACAAAATTGAGCAGATCTTGATGGACGAGATATCTCGTCACTGAAAAAACTGACCTGATCATGATAGATGATTGCCATTGGAAAAAAGCTGAACGGATCTTGATATCATCATGAAAATTGGCAATAACTTGATGAGGAGATATCTCATCATTAGCAAAATTGATCAGATTTTGACGGACGAGATACCTCGCCGAAACCACTTGGAGGGTTAAATGAGCATTGCGTTAAATGCTTTTTCCGATTGTTTTAACATTATTGTCATATTTAGACGTATATTTTACAAATCGTTACTCAAGAAGAACAATGACACGTGGAATCATCAATTTATTCACAAAAAGAAAACTAAGAATATCATTCGTAATTAATAACTACATATGATGGTAATGAAAGTGGGGTTATTAATAGCATATTATATTACTTTTAAATGCCACTCATGCAGATAAAGCTTGAAAATTCAACTCCAATTTTACAATTGCGTCGTTGTTCTTCCTGGAAAGCGATATGTTATTTATGAATTCGAATTACGATTAGCCTCAACGTGCATTTTTGATATCTTTTGAATTCTAAAATTATTTTTGGAAAGATTTAAGACCGTGGGGTCTCCTCTTGAATACATCCCAGGCCATGATGATTGTTTTTTAAATATTCTAATCCGAAGAGCGAATATGCAGATTTATAACTATCTTCTGGAATCGCAAGAAGTGACAAAGATCGAATAAGTATTAATCGCAATATAATTATCTGATGTTATATTAACTTATAAGTTGCGAATAAGTTAATATAGGACAAATTTATTGCTGGACATGGTATTTTAAAGTTGAAGATATGCTGAGCCTCTTTTCGGCCGCTCTTATTTTTTCTACGTGCAAGTAAGTGTATGCCCAGCACACCATTCAGATGCAGCTTTGTCTAGACGGGGGCTACATCCCAAGTAGCACATAACGGATTTAAACGTTGAAAAACATAAAAGTATTGAAATTGGTTGAATTGAATAATTCAACATTATTTCAATGTTGAAAAACAGTTGAAGACACCGAATAAATGTTGAAATATTGTTGTATTATCACACATAAGGATCTGGTCAGTTTTGTTAATGACGAGATATATCGACGTAACAAAACTGCTCTAGTACTATAAGAGGGAAATGAAGATTGAAATAGGAAAAGGTTTTTGTATCAGTCTGGTCGCTACAAGGCAGTTTTCAACGCGAAGACAAACCACCAGGAAAGTTGAATGAAAGGAAAACATTGATAGAAAGTTGAATATTATCTTTAGCGTGGTGACTAAGTTGATACTAACCCTCCTGGTGGTGGTCCCGACGACGTATCTCGTCATTAGAAGAAAACCGATCATATCTTGATCTCTCCATCATAAAAATAGGCAATATCTTGATGACAAGATATCTCGCCATTAGAAAAAATTGGTCAGATCTTGATGGACGAGATAACTCATCGAAACCTCGTGGAGGTTTAAACGTTGAATAAGCTTTGAAGGATAGTCAGTAATCAACGTTGGATAAGAAAAAGTTTTCCAACGTGGAGATTTGTTGAAAAAAACGTTTAAAATTAGTTGAACATCTGACATTTAATACATACTAGTTGAATTTACCCGGCGTTGCTCGGGTTTAATTGGTCTAATTGATCGTTTGAATGATCCAAAAATAACTTTTCTGTTATAGAAAAGTTATTAATGCAAATAGAGAGAAAAAATAAGCAAATAATTTTTAAAACTGAGATTTTATAGCTTCTATAATTAACTTTAGATCTATTTTACATACTATATGTAAGACAAACCTACAAAACCGATACTGAGATGACTATATACAAAAGTCGATTTTGAGTTTTGGAGTGATTGTGAATGCCCTTTAAGTTCATTTTTTTTAAAAATGACATACATCACATAATTGCAGTCAGTTTTTTCTTATATTTCTTTATTTGTAGCACCTTGCACCAGGAATGCGAATTTCGGAATTCCACCATCCTTATGAAAGGCTAACAAATCATACTGATAAGATATCATGATCAACGTTTCAAGCAACTACACATTACGCTTGAAAATTCCATCTCGCATTTTACAGACGAGATACATAAACGATATTACACTGAGCGATTTTCAGCGCAACCACCCCCATCTGCGAACCATACTCTAAGATTCTGAAAAAACTCCATCTTGATAGGCGACTCCTGTAGATGTTAACTCTGACGTCATCTGCACAGCCAGACTGGGAGAGAGCGTCCCCTAGCAAGTGCTCTGTCCAGGATGACGGGACGTTACACCCCTCTGCACACCCAAGACAAATAGAAAGGGGATTAATATGTAGCCTACGTTACCCGCAGGGTTGTGCAGAAGTGTGTCAAATTTGGCGTGGATTGGTCAAATGGTAGTATAGATTTGTATAGAGAACAACAGATAGATGCCAACTCTGCTTTATATGTATAAATGCATGGAAAGTTGTATCTTCAACGTGGAGAATAAGTTGATGCCGAAGAACTGACTTGTGACCTACCTTTGACGCATATCTTGTTCTCTATGTTGACTGGGTAGTGATCGTGGCATTCGCAGCGGCCGCTTGTTTTGTTACAGTAGACGTGAAACAGGATGCTGTTGCAGGTGCTTTCGCAAGGCTCCCCGATGTAGAAGCCCACACCTGTAAAGAAAAACACACCATTCAGGGTACGTTGGTGATTTCACTTGAAGCATTCCCCTTCGATACATTGCTCATTAATACTTGTTCCCCTATGAATTTCAGGTTTGTAAACAGCAGAGGAAATCTCAATGTTTCTTTAGAATTGTGAGTGCAACGGTTACCCACTTTAACTAGTCTTATCCTTTCCTCTTGAGCTCTTCTACCATAATGTGAATCTTCATCAACAGTAGGGGCATCTAGTGTGGTGTGCCAAAAAACGCTTAGCTTCAGTGCGAAAAACTTGGCTGGTGTGTCAAAAAGTTCTGACGAAATTCAAATTATGCAATATTTTGTAATGCTTTTTTGAAATTGTATGTATCACTAGATTCTGCATTTGAAATATGTTCAATTTTGAGTTAGTTTAGGTATTTTCAGTTAATATTTTTTTATTCTTTTCATGACTAGAGGGGCCGGCCAAATATTTTTTTACGTCGTTGAAATTTTCGTGGGAAATTTTGACACACTAGACCAAGTTTTCCGCACTAAGACTAAACGAATTAAAAAAAAAGCGTTTTTTGGCCATCCTTATCTGCAGACATCATTAAGGGGTTAGGTTCTTCATGGGTCAGACCTCGAAAGATGGTAGAAAATTCGTAAATGATCTACCTCATATATAAAAATATTCTACCGCACTGCAGTTTTACTAATTTTAAATTCAAAATACGCTACATAATGTATGATTTGTTCTTTTTCCATCAATAAGTGCATTTGTCTCAGACCGGGATATATTTCCCACAGAATATAACACTTTTTAATTGTCCCCCTAAATGCGCGAAATCATCCGGGTCCAATATTTGCTCAACTTTTAACAATTTGATGAATACTTTACTTACCTTAATATTACCTTAATAATTTAGAAACAAACGAAGTTTGTTTCTAAAAGTGTACAATGTAACAGTAAAAAAGTAACATGTAAGTACATATAAAAGTAAATTAAAGTAAATAAAAAGTAAATAAAAAGTACATGTAAAGTACATATGTGGAAAAGTACATATAAAAGTAAATGTACGTATTTTTTTAGAAACAAACTTCGTTTGTTTCTAAAAAAAGCAGTTGTAAACTCACAAGTTTATCACAAATAAATATCATATTAGTTCAAAAAACTCACATCTTTTGGTTTTTATTTACTCTGTATTTTAGAGCTTTATTGATAAACGTCATATGTATAGTTTAATTTGTTCATTTCATTGATTTGTTTTCGTAACCGACTTTGTTTTATTGTGATGCTTTAGTTCTGGGTGTTGAATATTGAGAAATTATTTGTTTAATTTCAGGGTAACTACCTTTGCACAACAAGTTTTCATGTTTTTTCCAACAGCCTTAAAACTTGCCTTTCACGATTAAAAGATTTTATTTTATTCTGAAAATCCATTCCTAAAGAACGAACGCTTTGCAGTTGAACAAATAGATGGCGCCACATTATTTAGAAAATAAAGACGTGAAAATTGAATTTTATGAGCGAATTATTTCCCATATGTTTCATTAAATAAAATTAGATAATTACAATTTTTTAATTCGAATTATGACGAACAAAGGAATGTAAAACGACTGGCAAGAATTTTTGAAAAATAAAACTATATTTCAAAATTTAAAAGTGCGTTTTAATATAAAGAGAAGTAAATTCAAATTTTTAATTGACAAATACGGCATAAGTCAAAAATTCTTTCATTAAATATTTTATTTCAAATCACGATTTTGTACTTGTTTTAAAATAATTCGTTTTCTGACTATAAAGTTAAGATTTTACATTAAAACAAAAAGTAAAAAGTTTATACCGCTCTTCAACATTCCAGAATCTGAATGGATTAAGTAACTTTTCCTCAATAAGTCCAAAGGGGTCAAATAAAGTGACACAGTTCTGAAAATATTTTTGTAAAATTTTTGTTCATAATCTAAAGCCTCTTTTCGGATTCTCGCTGATTTTTGCCAAGGAAAAGGTATTTTCTTCTAGGAAAAGAAGGAAGATAAGATGTTTAGATGAATTACTTATTGAATAAGACGTTTGTGATGAATTACTTATCGCCTGAATGTCACCAACAATGCTATTCCAATTATACATCATTTTTAATTCGTAAATATTGAAAAATGAATGCCCCTCCTTTGTCTTGCATGGCACATTCGGGGTTATCTTAAAATATAGTTTATTGCCGTTTCAGCAACGTTTATAGTTTAATCTAGAGTGTGTTGACCAATCAAAGATGTGTTAATTCGGAACTTGTTCTTTAGAATTTTTTACTGACGTGGATATTCCTGCAATAAGCTGCAATCGTATTTTGAAACAGAAGACAAGTGACGTCACGTTTCTGAATACGTACAGGAAATAAGTATCGCCTCAGAAACATTACCGTCACCTATATTTAGCTTGATAGAAAATGCCTCTAATTTGGATCCAAAATATACTGGCCCCAGAGGAATTTTTCACTTCTTCCAAGAATCTAGTCCGCTCCTGATTTAGGTCATCAAAAGAAATAACCACTTTTCCGTCGTTTTTAACCTTCTGAGGGTATCATGCCAATAAATCTATTTTTCTACCAGCAGCCTTCTCTACAAGATTTCTAATCAATTTGGAATTCCTTGATCAATAAAATATTTCCAAAACAGAGATTCTATTCTTTGGAAATGAGCAATAAATTTTACCAAAGTTTTCCATTATTGAGGAACAGACCAACGGAATCTTCCCAAAGGATTCACTTCCATGGAAAAGAGCAATAGAAATATTCCTCCAATGGGATTCTAAGGAAAAGAAAAATATAATCGTTCCAAGTGTGATTCTATTCTAAGAAAAAAAGCAATAAAATCTTTCCAAGTGATTCTATTCTAAGAAAAAAAACAATAAAATCTTTACAATGAATTCTATTCTAAGGAAATGACCAACAGAATCCTTCTAAAGGACTGTTCTAAGGGAATGAGCAATAAAATGTTTCCACAGGATTCTATTCTAAGGAAACGATAAATAGAATATTTCCAAAGGACTGTTAATGAAATGAGCAATAAAATCTTTTCAAAGGATTCTATTCTACAGAATATGACAAAAGAATCGTTCCAAAAGATTCTCTTCCAAGGAAAGGAACAACATAATCTTTTGAAAAAAAGATTCTATTCCAAGGAAGGGACAATACAATCTTTCTAAAGGTTGAAAGAATGCATGGATTCTTTAGAAAGACATGGTTAATTAATCATTAAGTGTGTTGCTGGGTAAAAACAACCCTACACTACTTAACAAATCTCGCGATGCTGAGAGGGTAAATCCTCTGGAGGTTGTCTCGTCAAGGTATCTCGTCATTAGCAAAATTGGACCATATCTTGATGGACGAAATATCTCATTAGAAAAAAATTGGACCATATCTTGATCTCGTGATCATAAAAAAATTGGCAATACCTTGATGAACGAAATATCTCGTCATTAGCAATATTGGTCAAATCTGGATGGACGAGAAATCGCGTCGAAATCACTTGAAGGGTTAAAGAAGAAACTGATAATTTTGAAATTGAAAGCACAAAAAATGAAATTGTATGCAGTGATTGAACAAAATGAAAACATCTGCGTGAAACGCTCCAGTTTTGTAAGTTAGAAATGCGAATTCATCATTGAGAATGCAATTCAAGTATACTAAATTCTATAACTTTTCAGTCAGTACAATAAGTGATGAAGACGCAGAATTTATTATTTAACGCCATCATTTACTGTACGCACGTATTCGGAAAATAATTTTGTAGGTTGACCCAGTCTTTCCTCCTAGTATTCTACTCCAATAGAAAGGCGGGTATGTTAAATTAACTTTATGTTTTCTGACTTTTTGGCTATTCGACGTGGAATTTACCTTTTGTCTGGCTCACACGAGTTGACATTCGAGTCGCGTGGTTTTAAAAGAGTCCATTAATTAAATTAGGGGACTAATGGTAACGTAAAAATGGTGGGAAGTTGAATTAAAATCACGCTGGAGAAGAACAATGGACTATTCGGATCAATCCTGAAGAGAAAGATCCTAGGACAATACCTCGTCATACTGAACCACGATCAGATGACGAGGTCAATACCTGAGCTGGTACTCCCACTCTCCAAACTTCCATACCACGCCAATTCGACCGTAACGGGATTCATTCGCCAATTTCGCAGCTTTGTTTAAATATGCTTGGCTTGCGCTATGGAGCAGCATATTATTGCTATAGCTACACGGAAGAGCTGGCCTCTCTAATGAAATTCTTCAGGTCTGATTGCAGAATGCAATGAGAAATCTGAAAGCGCAGAAAAGAAAATATGAGCGAAAATTGATTTAAAGTAAAAAAATATCGAATCACCTTTGTACCAGTGAATGGGATGAAATCGAAGTAGATGTTCAGAATCTATAATTGCGGTAGCACGACTGAGGTGTGCTTTTCCATTTTCAAGGAATTCACTTCAACGCTAAGATTTTCACTTCCAAGGAAAGTTAACAATAGAATAAATCCAACGAATTGTATTATAAGGAAATGATCTACAGAATCATTTTCACATACAAGGAAAGGAGCAACAGAATCTTTCCAAGGATTCACTTCCAAGGAAAGGAGCTATAGAATAATTCCAACCGATTATATCATAAGGAAATGAACGACAGAATCTTTCCAACGGATTCACTACCAAGGAACGGAGCAATAGAATAAATCCAAAAGAATTCTATTTTAAGAAAAGGACCAATAGATTTTTTCCAAAGGATTCTCTTTCTAGGAAAGGAGCAATAGAATAATTCCAACGGATTATATTATAAGGAATGACCAGCAGAATCTTACCAACGGATTCACTTCCAAGGAAAATAGCAATAGAATAACTCCAACGGATTCTATTCTAAGGAAAGGGCCAATAGAATCCATGAATTCTTTTACCCAATAGATGTTATTATTTGCCAATTCAGTGTTGTGAGCTAAAAGTAATACACTGCTCAGAAATATCTTGAAGCTCAGTTTTAAATCAAACAATAAATATGAGCAACGACATACTGTGATCAATACATATTAGCAACTAAGAAAGTTTAGTGCAGATACTTTACTCGGGGCTACTGGTATTTGAATATTTTCATATCTATCCACTGTTTTTCTACTTACGACTACAAAACTTCGATTTCACTAACTTCAGCAATTGTTTTTATAACATCTATAACATTTTTTCGGGGAGGGGGAGATGGATCCCCAAGGCCCCCTTATCTGTATACATTCCAGATTTACGGCATGTATTTACTTCTTATCCGGTAGGTAGGTATTTTAATTAACGTCGCACTGCCACAAAACACAATGGGTAATTGGCGGCGGTCCGGGATCAATCTACTTCTTATCCACAATTGAGCATCACACAATACAAAAGCACTAACAGTGTCGCAGGCAGCGGTAGTCCAGTTGGAAGAGTCGCGGATTAGAAACCGGAGGGTTGTGAGTTTGAAACTCGATCCAAGCCAAGATCGTCGTGTTCATGGTGATTGATGCATGTTGAATCTGTCGTGGACACAAATGTCCTCACGTTGGTATGGTGTGGAAGTTCGGAGAGTGGGGTGCCAGCTCGTCATTTGACCGTGGTTCAAAATTACGAGGTGCTGTCCTCGGATCTTTCTCTTCGAGATTAATCCCGGACAGTCAACAATAGCCCGTTGTCTTGCACCAGTGCGACGCAAATTCAACTACCTACCTAATAACAGTGTCACAAAAATGTGCAAGAAATCGTTTCTTTCGTAGTAAACAAAAATATGCTATATTTTATAAAGCATTTAAGCAACCGAGCAGGGAGAAAATATCGATGTCCAAAATAGAAAGATGCGAGATTATATTTCTTGGAAAGAAATGAATCTTTCAGAAACATTCTTTCACAACTCATCGTGAAACACAAAAATGCCCTGTGCTCCTAGAAAAACGCTTCGATTGAATTTCCAGGAGCCTATAGATTATCTAGATTCGCAGAGAATATTTCTAGCTCTTAGAAGGAAAGTTATTTATAAAACAATTTATATTCTTCGCATGGTAGAGAAAACAAATGATTTGGTTCTTTGAAGAGTAAGTGGGGAGTTCATTCAACCTTGAAATTTTGGAGTAAAGTGGTTTCAATGTTAATTTGATTGGAAGTAAATACGATGAATTCGTATGATAGATTCTCATCGATGTATGAAAACCGATCGAAAGGTTCCTGGTTCGAATCTGGGATAAGAAGTGGAAGTTTGTCCGCCTGGAATGAATCGGTGGCTTCTCTTTAAATAGGTTATGCCTAGAGGTGTGATAGGCACAACTCATTTAAAGATGATGGATGTAACGTGAACCCACAACCGTGATGCACCAGGGTAAAGCAAAGTGATTCACAAATCCCCCTTGCATGACGAGTGATGTTCAATTGGTCGGACATTGGAAAATCAAATTTCGAATTCATATTGTGATAGTTGATTTGGTGAACATCAGTTCAAGAGTATCTTGAAGTGTGAGGCTGGTTCGATTCACTAGAGATCACATTTTCCGAAACCGTGGCAGGTAGAATGGAAGACAAATGACACAAGCTGCTCAACGTACAATCTCTTCCCAAACATTTCCACGCATACCCGAGTCAATGATAGACATTTATTACAGCATGTACATAGGCCACGGCCCATTCGCAAGACATCACCACATATTCTGGTTATCTCAGACCAACCAATGCTCCAGTGGGTTAGAAGGAACACCAATGCCCTCTGCCTTAGAGCGTCTTCTCAACCTCACTCCATCTGAATTGCTGTATGGTCCTTTTTGCAACACGGGCTAATTAGACAAGGGCCTATGATTGAAATGGGTTCCGAACCACAATACGAATATCCAGATCCTTAAATGCTTGAAATACCCATCTCAGAATGGCTGAACCTCGCACTAAACAGTAGGAAGTGCAAAGAAAATATGTACAAAGCCATAGGTACCCACCCTCGGAACCAATGCACTAAGTCTTAGTGTGTCCACTCTCAATCTCACTCCACCTGCGTTTCTAACTTCCAATACCACTCCTGGATGGTTAAACCTCACTCTAAACCATAGGAAGTGCAAAGAAATGTGCAGTCATGGATACCCTGGCCTCCCACCTTCGGGACCAATGCACTAATCCTTAGTGTGTCCGCCCCCAGGGGCATACCTCCTTTAGGTTTGTACGGGCTTCACAACTCCGGGGTACCTGAGTGATCTCCCCTTTTTTTTCATTCTTCTCCTCCCCTCCCCTTCTGCTTTTTGCTTTTTCTTCCTCCCTCGTTGTGGTTGCCTCTTCGGAGGTGAGGGCTCCCCTTGAGAAGCTTTTCGTCACTCTGTTACCTTCAGCTCCTTCTTGGGGATTATATCACCTGCGTGTTTGCCGTGCGTGGAGTCCCGTGTCAATGGAAAAGGGGATCCTGGGAGTTGAGGGGCGATATACTGACCCAACACACTGCTTTGGCCCCAGCTTCAGGTAAACGGGAAGTGTACATTGGCCCCGTGTGCATCAATCGGCTGGTCAATTGGACTTCGTCGTCGGCTAGGGATCAAGCGATCGGTCACCTACTGAGCAACATGTTAAGGGTGGTGGCTGCCACAGGGGTGATTGAAAGCGTATAGGCCCTGTTAGCACTGGTGTAGACTGCATCCCCTTGTTGGGCTCGGTGGTGGGTGGTGCTGCAGGCCCCGAATATCTTTATAAAAAACTATGAATGATAATTCTTCCGTTTCTTCTCCCTCTCGAAGGGAGCAACAAAGTTCGCCTTTATCCAATGTCCGTTTCTTTCTCGTAAAATTAATACACAACGATGAACAAAATGTAGATCAGTCTTTTTCAAAAACCTCCCCTTTTCTTATAAATAAAACTATTCAATCTTTTATAGGCGCAGTAAAATCAATCAAAAAACTGCGTTCCGGTGACCTTTTAATTGAAACTTCCAATAACACTCAGTCGAACCTCTTAAATAATGCTACAAGTCTTGGCATTTTTTCCGTTTCTGTTTCCCCACATAAAACGTTAAACTTCTCTAGGGGAGTTATCTCTGAACCTGACCTTCTAAATGCATCTTAAGAGGAAATTCTGGAGAACTTACGTGACGAACACGTCTGTGGCGTGCGACGAATAACCATCAGGTCGAGGCGAGATGATAAAATCTTGCCAACTAAACATCTTATTCTCACTTTCGACCAGCCGTCACTGCCTTCCCGAATCAAAGCAGGATACCTCAGTTGCACAGTCCGTCCGTTCATTCCGAATCCCCAGCGCTGTTTCAACTGCCAGGGGTTCGGACACTCTAAATTCTCTTGCCGGAGCCCCACTAAATGTGCTCGTTGTGGAGAAGTGGGCCACGAGACGGACGGTTGCACTAAATCTCCCCATTGTATCAATTGCGGTGGAGATCATCCTGCTTTCTCCAGATCTTGCCCCAAATGGGAATTTGAGAAGGAGGTTCAAACTGTAAAAACATTGCAAAACTTTTCATTTCCTGAAGCTCGCAGGCTTGTGGAATCCCGAACTCCCAAGTCTGACGCTTCATATGCCAAAATAACTGCCAAAACGTACAATACAATAGCCACACAAACTGATTCCCCTTTGGAAACTCATCTCTCACCAGTAAACTTTTCAATAACTCCGCAAACTTCTGAAAATAAAACTCAATCAATATCTAAAACTGTGAGCACATCAACCCCTCGTCCGTTCTCCAGTAGACCCGACTCCCGTCCACAGATAACCAAACCATCTATTAGGAAAATTAAAACCATAAAAAAAACAGAAAACCGATTACAACTCTAAAACACCCAGATTTTTACAAAACAATAAAATACCAATAAAAATACTTCGGCGTGCAGCCGAAGATATAGAATTAAATCTTCATGCGTCGGGCCTGTCTGAGGACGACGAAAACTATGAAATGAAAGCACCTCCAGGGCAAAATGAGAAATCTGCGCCTCCTATCAATCAATGATAGGATCTTTTATAACATGGAACTGTCGTGGCTTTCGAAATAAGTTGGATGACGTAAAAACCCTGATTGCAGAGTACCATCCCGCCTGTGTCACACTTCAGGAGACATACCTGAAGTCATCTGACACGGCGAAGATCCGTCGTTATGCTTGTAATAGGAGAGATGGCAGTAATGATGGAAGAGCATCGGGAGGTGTTGCCCTCTTTACCTCCCTTGAATACCCATTTTTAGACCTCCCACTAAACACCCCTTTACAAACTGTTGCGGTTAGATTACAAGTACGACGGATGATTACCATCTGTACGCTCAATTACCATCTGTATCCCCTTCAATTACCACCAAATCATTCCATCCAACAACAGAGCCTTGAGAACTTGGTCGATCAACTGGCGGAGCCGTTCATTATACTCGGTGACTTTAATGCCCATAGTGTACTTTGGGGAAGTAGGGATACCAATTCCCGTGGGCGACAGATAGAACAACTGATCACAGATCGCTGTCTCTGTCTGCTCAATAACGGTGAGGTTACCTACTTCCACGAGCCATCTAGATCCTTCCATGCAATCGATCTCGCCATCTGCTCCCCTTCAATTCTTCCCTTACTCTCCTTTTTTGTCGGTAGTGACCTGCGCAACAGCGATCATTTCCCAATATTCATTACTCATATTAGAGGAAATGATCCTGTTAGCCGCCCGTCACGATATATCTATGAAGAAGCCGACTGGCCTAATTTTACATCTCGGGCCACTATATCAGACCAGATGGTAGAAGGCAGCATAGATGAGACGATAGCAAGAGTCACCGATGTTAAAATTAAAGCTGCTGATACTGCAATTCCCAAGAAATCTCCCTCCTTTCATAAACATTGTAAACCATGGTGGACTCCTGAATGCACTGCAGCGACTAAGATCCAAAGGAAGGCGTGGGGTATTTTCCGCCGATACCCCACAACTGAAAATCTTCTCACCTTCAAACGTGCGAAAGCTAACGCTCGCCGAGTGCGACGTCAAAGACAAAGGGAATCTTGGATAAGGTATGTTTCAGGCATAACACCTGCCACTTCCTCCAAACAGTTATGGAATCGAGTACGGAAAGCGATGGGATTATATTCCGAACACTCCATCACGTTCGTAGAAGAGAATGGACAACATGTGTCAGAGGCTGTCGAGATTGCCAACGCCATTGCGCGTGCTTTCTCTACAGCTTCCAGTACTACCAATTATTCGGACATATTTCAACGCACAAAACATCGCGCAGAATCCCATCGTCTAAATTTCCAATCTCGCACCGAACTCGCCTATAGCTGTCGATTTACAGAAAGGGAATTGATACGATGCCTTAAAGGGACCAGAATGACAGCACCTGGCCCTGATGGCGTCTCATATATAATGATACAACACCTTTCCCGTCAATCCCTTCTTAACATCTTACACCTTTTTAATCGTACATGGGAGGAACATATCTTCCCTTTGGCTTGGAGACGTGCCATAGTTATACCCTTTCCAAAACCTGGAAAAGATCCCACCAATTCGTATAACTATCGGCCAATAGCACTCACCAGCTGCATGTGCAAACTTTTTGAAAGGATGGTGAATTCCCGTCTCATTTACATCTTAGAGACAACTCAGGCTCTTCCACCATTTCAAAGCGGTTTCAGGGTTGGCCGCTCAACGGTAGACAACATCTTATCACTCGAAACTCAAGCTCGCCGTGCATTTCTGCGCCGAAACCATCTTGTCTCCATTTTTTTGGACATAGAGAAGGCGTATGATCGCACTTGGCGATACGGAATCCTCCGTGATTTACATTCTCTTGGGTTTCCAGGCCATCTACCAGTATTTATTCAAAAATTTCTAGCCACTGACAGTTTCAAGTCCGTATCGGCTCTGCGCTTTCGGATATTTTCATTCAAGAAGAGGGCGTTCCTCAGGGTAGTGTCCTCAGCGTTACTCTATTTTCAATAAAAATAAATAATATATTAAACCAACTGCCTCCAACTGTCCAGGGTAATTTGTACGTGGATGACTTGAGCATTCATTGCCAAGGTAAAGACATGCGGTACATTGAGCGACAACTTCAGTCAGCTGTCTTTCGCCTGACGCGGTGGAGTGACGAGAAAGATTTCAGCTTCTCCACTCAAAAGTCATCTTGTGTTCATTTCTACCGACGTCGGAACCTACATCCTGACCCAGAGATCTTCCTGGGTGGTATTAGGATTGCAGTGGAGGACAGAGTAAGATTTCTAGGTATCATTTTCGACCAGAAACTTACCTTCCTCCCTCACGTCGTGCAGCTGCGGACGTCTTGCGAGAAAAAGCTCAATCTCTTAAAAGTACTCTCAAAAACATCTTGGGGAGCAGAACGGTCCTCCATGTTGAATATCTATCGAGCTTTAATTCGTTCCAGACTAGACTATGTGTGTGCAGCTTATGGCTCTGCCCGTCAGTCTGTGTTACGAAAGCTCGATACTGTGCATCACACTGCACTAAGGATCTGTTCCGGAGCATTTCGCACTTCACCCGTCAAAAGCTTGTATGTGGTTTGCCACGAACCATCTTTGTCTTCTACACGTCTTTTGTTGTCGTTACGACAGTATTACCGAGTCTTAGAACATCCGGACTATCCACTGCAAAATTCACTCTTGGATAATTATCTTGATCGCCTATCTTCGAATCGACCGTCTTGTATTGCGACTTTCGGGCTACGCATGAAAAATGCCCTGAGGAATACGCCCCTTCACTCATTTGCTGTAGCTGAAAGACCTCTTTTCACCATCTCACCCTGGAAATCTCATACAATACCATTCTTAAATTTATTTCCAGGGGGGGGGGGGTTTAGAGAGATCTAATACCAGCTCAATCATTTATAAACAGCTTTTTCTCGCTCACCGTCATAATTTTTCAAATCACACAGCAGTTTATACTGATGGTTCAAAATCACTCAATTATGCCGGCTGTGCTTTTATTTGCGAATCCGTCACTTTTAATTTCTCACATTACCATCTTTTATTTCTGTTTTTACCGCTGAATTTTTAGCTCTTTACAAAGCACTGAAATATATTTCCAGACTCAATACTGGCAATTTTATATTTTACACTGACTCTAAAAGTGTCTTGGAATCCTTGAATTCGGATTCTCCAAGACGCCTTTTGGCTCATGATATTTTAAAACTTCATAACAAGCTTGTCCGTCGTGGCTTCGGTATCATTTTTTGTTGGATACCGGGACACGTCGGAATTATCGGCAATGAACTGGCCGATGATGCAGCGAAAAATGCGGTGATTCCACTTGATATTCGTATTCCATACGATGACCTACGTCATTTTGTACGGGATATCGTATGGAACGAATGGCGCGAAGACTGGAGTGAGCAGAGCAACAACAAGCTCCACGACATCCAGCCGACAATCTCACCCCTACCGTCACTACCATCTCGACGGTTCGACGTCATTTTAACACGTCTTCGCATCGGCCATTCACGAATCACTCATAGAATTTTATTGGTCGGAGAAACCACTCCATCGTGCCAGCATTGCCAAGATCCGCTCTCCATTTATCATATTTTAACTTCTTATACATTTCTTAGACATCTTTATAGAAAATGTTTTAAAACTTCATTACCAATTTTATCAGACCTATTGGGTCAACCTCGCCATCGACTGCTTTTTAGATTTCTTCATCATTCTGGATTTTTACCACATATGTAATTAAGATCTTAAATTTTGTTTCATCAAGTTTTATAAAGTGAGATGGGGATATCCATCTCACTTTAATTCTCTTAAATCTTAGATTCCATCTTAGTTCTCTTTTAAAAAAAATAGATTTTGCATTTCTTATGATTGAGGTTTTACATTCATATTTAATTTTTATGCATATCAATTGGTTTTGTTCATTAAATTTCTATGTGGTGTTGTTTCTTTGTTTCATATCATAAATCCATCTAATAATTTTAATATCTCGTGTTTGGCGCAGCTTATCCTCTTTTGGATCTTGCGCCATAAAACCCAAATCAACCAACCAACCTTAGTGTGTCTACTCACAACATCACTCCACCTGCTTTACTCACTTCCAATACACACTTCTGTATGGCTGAATCTAGCACTAAAACATAGGAAGTGCAAAAAGAATATATGCAAAGTTATCGACACGCTGTACTCCCACCGCAGGGATTTTATAGCACCAACATAACCACAGTTCCCAAATAACCGTCAATGTTCAACAAGAAAAGCCAGCAGCGATTCTGTGCGTGTAAGAAATCTATCAACTCCTAAGGGAGACTACTAAACCGATAAATCCTCACAAGGTTAGGCACGGGGTCTCCCCTGGAGGAATGTACGAACATCCATGCCAAGACCGAGATTAAAGTATATTTTGGTAGACTGAAGTTCCAGTCTTTCCCCATAATCTTGCCACAGAAGTTCTACCAGTTAAAACAAATATTACTTTACCGTAAAATAAATCATCCAACTAACCACGGAATGCTCTGAATATATGCCACGAAAAACGATCGGTGGTAACTCAATTACCCCACGCAGATGCGTCTTACTGAAATTAATTTTGTAAAGCATTCTTGCGACACTTTTACTATCGGCTCCGTTATTTATCCTTCTTTTCGTTTATCTAATCTCTTAGGACTTTTATTACTGAGGCGATGCTTTTACATCGGGGCTTGTTACTTCAGTGAGTGATCATGCAATCTTGTGTTCGTCACTGGGGATTTTGAAGTTTAATGACAATTCCTTTTTTCGTTGTTTCTTTACTTTCTGTGTACTCTGGTACTTAAAAATGTACTAATGCGGCTATCTAAACTTAAATTGGTGTATTTTATTATGTGTAAATTCTAAACTTCGTTAATGCATCTATGAGAAGGATTTTCAGTGCAAACAAACCAGACGGTCTGCGTCTTCACATCGGGATTTATTACCTTCAGTGACTAATCACAATCTTGTTAGTCCATCACTGGAGATTTTGAAGTTTAATGTCGATTTCTTCTTTCGCTGCTTGTTTCTTTACTTTGTGGGTACTAAACAATCCTAGCATTTATAAAATACACTGCTGGCCACCGTAAATGCAACACCTTGAAGGAAGCATGCAAATAATATGAAATTTACAACATGCATTAACGGAGGTGAGATATGCAATTGATTAGAATTTCAGCGCAGATGCACATCACGCGCGCCTGTGGCGCCACTTCAAAGCGCTATTTAAGGCTTGGAGATTTCGACGATTTCTAGTACGGCAATTGTGTTTTTCTTGTGGTTTTTTCTAAAAAACGATCAATTATGCCTCGTAGAAAACAGCGATCATCTTTTGATCAAGTATCCGAGTTCGACAGAGGAAGGATAGTGGCCTACCGAGATTGTGGATTATCTTTCAGGGAAATCGGTAGTCGTGTTGGACGAAAGCAAACAACTGTAATGCGGATATGTGATCGTTGGATGCAGGAGGGTACGACGGACCGACGTGTTCGATCGCATCCACCTCAGTGCACCACTTCACGTGATGACAGGCATATTGTGCGTATGGCAGTGACGGATCGCTCAGCCACATCACGAACCATAGCACAGCACATTCAGTCTGTACCGCATCATCCAATGTCTGCGCGTACCATTCGACGCCGTTTACAGCAGAGTGGTCTGTCCGCAAGACGTCCATTGCTTCGTCTACCCTTGACGCAGAACCACAGACGTTTCCGCCGCCAATGGTGCGATGAAAGAAGGATGTGGACGGCAGAATGGAATGAAATTGTCTTTACTGACGAGTCACGCTTCTGTCTGCAACACCACGATGGTCGGATTCGAGTCTGGAAACACCGTGGAGAGAGGATGCTGAACAGCTGCGTTATGCACCGCCACACTGGTCCTGCACCGGGTATTATGGTATGGGGCGGTATTGGATATCACTCTCGCACTCCTCTAGTACGCATTGCCGGTACTTTAAACAGCCAGCGCTACATCTTCGAGGTGTTGGAGCTAGTTGTCCTTCCTTACCTTCAGGGCTTGCCCACAGCCATATTTCAACAGGATAATGCGCGACCACACGTGGCACGCATTGTCCAAGGGTTCTTCGTCAATCGCCAGATTGAATTTCTTCCCTGGCCAGCTCGCTCTCCGGATCTTTCGCCGATAGAAAACATGTGGTCCATGGTTGCTCAACGATTGACCCAGAATACATCCCCAGCTGCCACACCAGATCAACTTTGGCAACGTGTGGAAGCTGCTTGGTCTGCTGTACCCCAAGAACACATCCAAAGTCTCTTTGAATCAATGCCGAGGCGTGTGGCAGCGGTGATCTCCAACAATGGCGGCTACTCTGGCTACTGATTTTGGCAGGAACCACACTTCACAGAAGTCTATAAATTTAATCATTTGATACTTGGTCAACATGTTATCTACAAAATAAATTTTGTTGTTATATCTCTTGTCTTTCTTGGTGTTGCAATTTGGGTGGCCAGCAGTGTACAAATGCGGCTATCTAAACTTAAATTGATGTATTTTATGAGGTATAAATTCTAAACTGGTAATGCAACTATCTATGAGAAGGATTTTCAGTGCGGTACTTGGTAGGTAGGGACTTGAATTAACGTCACACTGGAGCAACGCAACTGGCTATTGGTGACGGTTGTGGATCAATCCCGAAGAGAAAGATCCAAGAACAACGCCTCGACATTTTGAACCACAGTTCAGATGACGAAGGATTTTCAGTTCAAACCAGACGGTCTGCGACTTTGCATCGGGGCTTGTTACTACAGTGAGTTATCGCGCAATCTTGTTTGCCCGTTGTGGGGATTTTGAAGTTTAGTGACAATTCTATTGTTTTACTGTTTGTATCTTTACTTTTTAAAATGTACTTATGCGGCTATCTATACTGAAATTGGTGTATTTTATCAGGCGTAAATTCTATATTCTGCGTTAAATTAAAAACTGTTATCACACCGTTTTGGCAATATTTGGCGTTTAATCTAATTAGTGGTGACCAATCAACTATCATTATATCAATTCTGAATGCATTTGGAATATTAGCTAGCCCGGGGGTATTTCAATTAACGTCACACTCGAGCGACACAACGGGCTATTGGTGACGGTCCGGAATCAATCCCAAAGGGAAAGATCCGAGGGCTGGTGCACGTTAAATCTCTCGTAGCCTCAAATGTCCTCACGTTGGCTTGATGTGAAAGTTTGGAGAATGGGGTGTCACAGCTCAGGTGTTGTCCTCGTCATCTGACCGTGGTTCGAAATTGCGTGGTGGTGTTCTCGGATCTTTCCCTTGGAGACTGTGCTCCAGTGCGACATTAATTAATTACCAGTATCATCTTTGAAATATGTATTGACCAAGTGCAGGTAAGTAGGTAGTTAATAAATGTCGCACTGGAGCAACACAACGGGCTATTAGCGACGGCCCGGAATCAATTCCGAAAGGAAAGATTCAAGGACAGCACCTCGTAGTTTTGAACCACTGCCAGACGAGGTCGATACCTGAGCTGGCACGCCACTCTCCCAACTTCCACAACACGCAAGCGTGAGGACATTTGAGGCCACGACAGATTTAACTTGCATCAGTCCCCGTGTACACGATGTTCTTTGGTTGCACTGAGTTTTGAACTAGCAACCCACCGATTGCTAATCCGTTATTCTGCCAACTGAGCTACCTTAACCTTTTTTAATTCTGAGAAATACCACCGCGCTGTACCAAATTACACTGCTCCACCCAGTATCAGTAATTTAAGAAGAGCAGCTGAGAGAAAGAGTAGTTACCAGGAGTAGTTGCACTGTATATTGCATCGGATGAAATGGGCACGAAATCCCAAAGGGACAGGAGCAAAGATGAAACAGAACAAAGATAGTGCCTTATCAGCCAGTTTCCCTCCAACGATGATTGCACATTTGTGACTGACGCTTGGGCTATGTCATCGAATATTAAATGCTTCTTTTCAAGAAATGAGTAGAGACCTTTCACGAATTCTTAGCTTCTACTAATGTAGTATCTTATAATGAGGAACTGTTCTGTACAACTATATTCGAGAATCGCAGTTTTCCCATATCCTTATAACTAACCTACAACTATCAGCCATGTCAGATTTTTTGATTGCATAATGTTTGGAACGAATAAAATAATTATTTACGGAATTTTCATCAGGACTTGGGGTGTAATGGAGCGAGAGCTTTTACTTGAAACGAATCTCAAAAACTAGTGAAGTAAAGTAACTTTTAATTGTTTATGTTGCGATAACTTAGGAATGTCTAAAGTAGGATAGTATATTATTTCTACACCAAGGACAATAATGCTTCATTTCTTTTTAATTCTTATTTATTAGAGATGAACATACTGTCCCATTCCACTATTCTAAACTCAAATAGCCGTTTATGTCCTTGATTATAATATGTTTCAATTATTTGAGGTGAACATACTGATTGTTCCATTCCACTGTTCTAAACTCAAAGAGCTACTACGTCTTTGTTTATATTGTGTTTTAATTATTAGAGATTAACATACACTCACTTTTCCATTCTACTGTTCTAGATTGGAAGATGTCCTTGAGTGATGTGACATCTTGAACTCTGGTTAGATCATTGCTTTCCAATGGATACCAAGCTATTGTGATATACCAGGCAATGGGCGCGAAAGACAAGCTAGCTCAAATGGTTGTCTACCCCAGCCGTCCAGCGCTCTCCCTTACCTCCGAGCTTGCAGGTTGGTATAGCGAAAGATTAATAAGTCCGTCTGCGACCATCATAAGCTCAAAGCCACGAACAAAATATGGAGCAAGCTTCAGTCTGACTCTGTTCCACCTAATTTGCCACGACATATTGCTACGCAAATTTTCGAATTTTAACTGGACACGGCTGTTTAAGAGGACACTTACACCACATTAGTGTGCATGCTTCTCCCGTCTGCCCGTTTTGTTTGACAGGGAGCTTTATGAATTTTAGTCATCTTTTATCTTGCACTTTTTATCTGACAATCACATCTTAGTTGACGACCTTTTTAGCCGGGCTAATTTGTACTGGGCTGCCAGTAGGAAATTATGGTCCCTGGACTTTTTTTGACGTAGGAAAAAAATGTCCTTGAGTGTATTGTGTTTTAATTATTAGAGATGAACATTCACTGTTCCATTCCACTGTTATAGATTGGAAAAGGTCCTTGACCTTGATTATATTGTGTTTTAATTATTAGAGATGAACATACTCACAATTCGAGACTCAAAGAGATATTATGTCCTTGATTACATTGTTTTAATATTTAGAGATGAACATACAAAGCGTTTTATTCTACTGTTCTAGACTCAAAGAGCTATTATGTCCTTGAGTATATTGTGTTTTAATTATTAGAGATGAACTCACTGTTCCATTCTACTGTTCTAGATTGGAAGAGGTATCATGATCTTGATTATATTGTGTTTTAATTATTAGAGATGAACGTACTCACTGTTCCATTCCAATGTTCTATACTCAAGGAGCTTCTATATGATTATATTGTTTTTTAATTATTAGAGAGATGAACATGCTCAACTGTTCTAGATTCAAAATGCTATTAGTCCTTGATTATATTGTGTTATTACTAAACTATTAGTACTATTGGAATCGAGAATTTTTTCCACAAATGCCTGGCTATCATGCCACTACAAGGGCGGAATTATGGACCACTTGGCGTTACTCTAGTTCGCCAATGAGGGGAGATCACTTTGCACTTCACATACATATATATTCTAAGCACAACCCGCTTATAGAAAGGTCACACATTCACTCCAGACAAACATCCATGCCTTAATCTGGATTCTAATCAGGAATCTTTTGATACAGAAACCAGTACCTAATTGCTAAACAGTGGCAGGGTATCAAGACTTCGAAAGTACGATTACTACTTTTTTATGTTATTACAAGTTAATGCGTTTTTTATAAACAAGCAAAGATGGAAGATGGCCAAATACGTAGTCATTCCACACCAAATGCAGAAAAAAATTCTTATTCTCATTTACAGAAGTGAGAGTTTGATGTTTTTTATTTCAATCAGATTTAATCAGGTTTTCAGAATTATGTATCCATCATAAATGACTTACAAGGAGGCACGAATTGCCAAGTAGATTGGAATTTTTCTGCTTTGGCAATCGGTAGAACATGCGCAAAAGATGTCGTTTCTTAATTCTTTCTTCTCCGAACAAACTTTCTCACTTTGGAGTCAAAGCTAGGCAATACCCTGATGACGAGGTATCTCAGTTCAGTTTTTTCTAATGAAGAGATATCACGTCCATTAAGATCTGATCAGTTTCGCTAATGACGAGATATACATAATCGAAACAACCACCAGGAGGGTTAAGATGATAATGAATGTTTAATTTAACTTTGAGTTAATCAGAGTCAAATATCTACAATATTTGACACCGCTAAAGTTAAACTAGCTATTTATAATCTAAATCTAACAAACTGAGGAAGTGAAACAGGAAATTCGAAGCATTAATCAAATATTCATTTGATTAATTTAACTGAAATAAACAGTTGGTTTTCCTATGCCCCTTCCATGTAGATAGAAATCCATGTAGATAGAAATTGATAATGCAAATAAAAACAGAAGAAAATATACGAAATAAAACTGTTAAAAAAAGATCAATTATAAATATTCTCTCGGTCCCAAAATAAGTGTCAGACCTGTTCATAGCATCTGCTTCTGAGTAGCTCACACATATATTGATGGCAGTTTTTATTCACATTTCATATCGTATTTAAATAATCTATTTGAATTAAATGTATGAATCGATATGCGTATTTTATATCTACAAATGAAGCAAAATTGATTAAAAATATAAAGCAGCATTTGTGTACTTACTGGTTGTTTCGAGCAACGTAATTGGTTCAAATAGGTGGACTGCATAATTAAAAAACTTATTTATTAACAAAATTCTATGTGCATTGGAGACTGGCTCTAAAATAATGATTCCATGCGCAGAGCTTCCTTGTGTAAGTATAAAATTTGCGGTAAGGCAAAAAAAATCGGCATTAAGCTAATCGAAGAATTCTAAACACGAACATTTTTCTAACGATAAGTAGAACGTAAATTCTAAAGATATATTTTTAAATGTTGCCACAAATGGCGTCTAAAGAATAAAAACAAAAATAACTAAACTGCAAACGATTCTTAATTCTTCGTGAGGCATATCAATGCGCGTGCAAAACGATAATCATTTGGTATTCATGAAACTAAAATTCAGCTGCGCATAAATACTGGATTCTTATTTTGTTAGTGCATGTCAGAAAGTGCACAACTTAGTCCTTTTGATTTGGTACTGTTAGACTATAGATAGCTCCTGAACGTCCACTTCAATGACATCTCATTCAAAGACGATTCGGTGTTTTTTGCCGTCTTATCTTACTTCAACATTCTCTCACATTTTTATACTACACTGATTGATAACTTCTAGATTTCTCCTTGCTTTCTGTAATCAGACTGCTAGAGAACTTCAGACTGCGAGTTTATCCTTAGTTTTAGAATATTATGCAGCTCCTGTAACTCAAATAAAGCATATTTAAGCCATCCACTTCCAATGAAATAAACGGAGCATGAGCGCGCAGCTTCATCTCATTTCCTCCGGTCACTTTGATGATCTCTCACGATGTCGCGGAAAAAAGCATGAACATTAATGTGGGACAAATTATTGATTGGTTAAAGTGATTACCCAGCGTGGTTGAAAACACTAGTCTGAGCTTCGATAACCAATCCGTCCAAGTTGATTCGTAAGGTAACGTGATTTACCTTTCTGAGATCTTACAACAGCTCCACCCACATGCTCTGCCATTTCATTAGACGGCCGATACTGTAAACTATGCGGCCAAATTCCCGTAATGGATTTAAATTGATTAGATCCCTTCGTTGCAATTTGTCAAAAAACAAATACTGTCGATTTCTGTGTCACGTTAGTGAAACATATATACAAATATAGATTTTACTTGTTCTTGCGTTTGGCACAGCTTGCCTTTCATTGAACCTTGCGTCGTAAACCTGTGTAAGCAAACCAACCAAAACTATATCTTCCTGGTAGAATTTTTAGTATTCTATATTCGGCTTAGATAAGCGTTGGATTTTCCGATGAGTTTTGGCGCAGAATCGGTGAAAGTGCACATTTATTCTTGATAAATATTCAAGATAGACTTGCCTGACGTTAATGGATGGCAAGCATGGGTGATTTATGGTTTCGTCGCACAAAACCGAAAGCGAGAAATTCGACGGATCATCTTTTCGAAGGCGAAGTTATAAAAACAGATAAGTTAACATCAGCAGTTCTTAAGTTGTACTCCTGGAACTTCTAACGAAAATTATGTTAACACTACCTCTAAAGTTTCTCATCAATTATGTGTATTGATCGTACTATCGTTATGCACATTTCATACCTTATTTAAATTCATTTATAGTGACTATAAATGAATTTATATTATATTTAATGAAATATCTATGAGAGTATTTTCTGTCAAGCTAAATATAGGTGGAGGCAGTGTTTCTGCGGCGATACGTGTTTCCAGTAAATATTCTAAAAGTAACGTCAGTTGACTTGATTTTTGAATACGATTTCAGCACTTCTCCAAGAAACATTAAAGAGAATGTATCCTGAATTGATAATGGTAGTTGATAGGTCAAC
This sequence comes from Meta bourneti, assembly GCA_933210815.1. Lineage (NCBI taxonomy): Eukaryota > Metazoa > Arthropoda > Arachnida > Araneae > Tetragnathidae > Meta > Meta bourneti. The sequence continues at coordinate 58,891,979 of OW119932.1, read as the reverse complement.
GCCAATATGTAGATTAAACACCAAACGCCGCCAAAACAGAGATAAGCTACATTTTACGATAATCTCGATATGTACCATGGGAGAGCATTTGAATAGCGGATACAAAATCTTACCATTCCGTTTGGCTTGTTTGTTTCATATTAACCCCTCATATGCCTTTCCTCCAACTGATATAAAAGTAAAACTAAAAAAAACACGTTATCGGTCTCTCGCCGAATTGACGACTAAAATTTTCATCACGAAAAGGCTATTTGGATACGCCGTCATGTTGGATGCCTTCCTAACACACAAGTGCAATTGCATGTAACGTACCTAACGTGTTTCCATATTCCAAATTTATCGCCATTTGGCGCGATGTGTGTGTGTGTGTGTGCGTGCGTGTGCGTGTGCGTGCGTGTGTGTGTGTGTGTGTGTGTGGTACCGTGTTCTTGAGTAGAACTGAAATAAAATTGATCAAAACGACAAACAGTATTTCGAAAACATTACTGGTGTTTTCTTGTTTCATAAAAGTACATGGAAGTAAGTTCAAAACTCAGTCATATTTTTTCAGTAAGGAGTACATAAAATGCTGCTTCTCATATTTTTGACTTATTTTATTTAATTAGGAGCTATGAAATATGCATATCAATGCCTAAATTCCTTGAAAATGGATTCAACATGCTACTAAAATCAGCGTATCCAATGCAGAATTCTGGAAACAAAATTTAATTTTTGTAAATTTGTTTCCAGAATAATCAAAGTAATATTTCAGAACACCGAAGAAAAATTAAAACAATAGAAAATAGAAATTGTAATTAATAATTAATAATTGGAATTAAATATTTATGAATTCTCTCTTACTCATTACTTCTACATATAGCTGAATACTTTCCTCTAGGTAGATAAAATAATAACGGCGATATGAAAGATATACACAGATGGACTTTTTTATCTTTTCTATGCAGGAAAATTTAATATCATGCAAAAATAAAAGCATTTCAGAGAATATTCAAATGATTTTTAAAGAAAATAAATCCCATTGAGGGAGAGAAAAACCCCTAAATAGAGCCATTACAATTCTTAAATTAATTTAATATCGTCACCAAAAAGAATATTTCAGAACACGAAACAGAACTTAACAAATGGCAATATGTAATATATGCTTGTATTGCCATTATATATTTTCTGTGGAGAAAAATTTAATATCAGCATAACAAACGTAAGCACGTTTCGGAATATTCGAACGATTTCTACAGGGAAAAAACCCATAGAAAAGAAGCAGCAAATTGATTTAATATTTTCACAAAAAAGCAATATATTTCAACGGAACAAAATTAAAACCATCGAAAACAAAAAATATCTAACATTAGATGAGAAATGTATAAATCTATCTCAAGTCATTACTTCCCTTATAGCTTAATACCTTCCTCTGCAGCTAAAATAACACATTTGGGCTTTTAACAAATGGCGATATGAAAAATATGCATGTATTGCTATTTTTTGTATTTTCTATCGAGGAAAAATTTAATATCAGCATAACAAAAGAAAAAAATCCCATTAAAAAAAGCTGCAGATTAATTTCAACCCATAATTCTTAAAATAATTTAATATCTTCACCATAAAGCAATATTTCAACGGAACAAAAATGAAAACTATCGAAAATAAAAATAAATTCTAACATTAGATTAGATGCGTATGAATCTATTCCAAGTCATTACTGCTATTATAGCTTAATATCTTTCTCTATGTAGTTAAAATAACACGTTTAGGCAAATGGCGATATGAAAAATATGCGTATTGCCATTTTTTTAATCTTTTCTAGGGAGGAAAATTTAAAATCAGCATAACAAAAGCAAACGCGTTTTGGAATATTTGAAAGATTTCTTAAAGAAAAAATCCCATTGAAAACAAAGCTGCAAGTTGATTTTGAGCCATAATTTTAAAAATGATTTAATATCTTCACTAAAAAGCAATATTTCAACGGAACCAAAATAAAAATAATCTCTAACATTAGATTAGATACGAATGAATCTATCTCAAGTCATTACTTTCGTTATGGCTTAATACCTTCCTCTATGCAGCTAAAATAGCACATTTAGGCTATTAACAAACGATGATATGAAAAGTATCCATATATTGCCATTTTTATCTTCTCTTTGGAGGAAAATTTAATATCAGCACAACAAAAATAAACGCATTTCGGAATATTGAACAATTTTTTAAAGAAAAAAATAACCCTATTCAAAAAAGCTCAATAGATTTTGAGCCATTATAATTCTTAAAGCTCAGTATTGATCAGCTATCTAAAAATAAACTGCCAGGACAATAAAACTGGGCCGATGATTCTCCTAATAATACAAAGGGGCTCTTTTAATTGAATTCCTTTGGTTCTGTGTTGATAAATGATGGCGGTTGACTCATTTTTACGGTCGTTTAGATTCTCGAGGGAGCTTTTATTTGCAACTCGTTTGTAGCGGGATAGAAGAAAAGTTTTATTAGGACGAAAACTTTTGCAAACTCTTTTTTTTGTGGGGGGTCTCTTTTATGGGAGAGTTATTTACTTCGCGCTTAATGGGCGTTTTAATAGTTATGTGATGAAATCTCGTAGCATCAGTGGAAAGTTTTGCTTTTAGGATGGGCTCTTTTTGTTTACAGTTAAAATACTCATGGATACACTCCAATTTTATTGTAATTACATTCAAAGTATTTATAGCTTGCTCCCATTCACTTTCCTACATTCCGCCTGGGGATAGCCAGTGCCTATCCTTGTGAGGATTTACCCGTTTAGTGGTCTCCCTTGGGAATCGATAAATTTCTTATACACTTAGAATCACTGATGGGTTTTCCTGTTGGACATCTGATAGTTATTTGGAAACTATGTTGCCACTTACGGAATCAGCCAACGAGTTTAAGAACAATTTGCAGTCGTAAATTCGCTATCTAATTCTATAATCGCGCAGTTATAAAACTTGCAGGGCGGTCCTGGAATAGGACAAAACAACAACCTTGGTGTAACTGTTCATGTGCAATTACCTAATCTGAGACTGCATAAATAGCCTCCAGTTCACCATCTCAGCTAGTTATGTTTCTATCCTTTGCTAGTTATGTTTCTATCCTTATAAAATGCAAAATGTTCACTGTAAACTCCAACACCAGAACCAACACTTCTTTCCAGCCTAGATCCATCAGCGCAAACGAGAGTCCACTGCTCACTAGGGTACTTTTTCTCAATTGTTTCAAAGTAATAGCACGGACTCCATTGATCTTCACTCCAGTTGACATGCATTCGTGTCCAGTTTAAACGAGCCCTCCTGTGACGCGAGGTAAGGGGAACGAACGCACGCTACAGGTTGCCTTGCGAAGAGCCCTCCTTCAAGCATCCTTCTGTGTATTGTAGAAAATAATACCAGCCTCCCAATTGCTGCAGCAAACACAGATCGCAGGTGAATTGAGGTATCAAGCACGGTCTCTTTGCGCAGATGAGCACAGGTATAAGATAAACAAATGAAAACCCTAGTCAAATCGGTAGTAAAAATGAAAAACAATGAATAATAAAGATTTAGGAAAAATCGTCAATGACCATTTCAGCCTACCATCATCAGGACTAGTGGGTTCGACGATGTAAAAATAGGTGATGCAACGTTATCGAATACACAAGCGATTGATGCTAGTGCTTCCTCTCCTTTACATGCGGCTTTGAAAAACTTAACCCTCCAAGTGGTTTCAACAAGATATCTCGTCGATAAAGATCTGACCAATTCTGCTAATAACGATGCACCTCGTCGTCAAGATATTGAAGATTTTCCAATGCTGACGAGATCAAGATCTGGTATGTTTTCTTCTAATGACGAGATATCTCTTCCATCATGATCTGACCAATTTTGCTAATAACGAGATATCTCGTCATCAAGGTATTGATAATTTTTGATGATGTTCAGTTTCTTCTAATGACGAGATATCTTGTACATCAAGATCTTATCAGTTTGCTAATGACGAAATACCTCTTCGAGACAGCCACCAGAAGTGTTAAAAAGTGAGAAGGGTTAAAAGCTTCAACACTTCTAAAACAACAATATTTAAACTCGAGTTTTCTTCTTGTGACTTACTTTTCTCCGGATAATGATGGACGTCTTACTTCACCGAACGCCGTTGACGATTTTTTTCCGTTTTAATCTTAAATCATCGTTGTTTTGAAGTTCTGAATTTTTTACTAAGCACACCTAGCAGTCACCGGAGGTTGTAGTTGCCCTCGGCCAACCTCTGCTGAATCGTCAAGATGCTAATTTGTTTACAAGGCTTGTGGATCAGCTTACATTCAGCAATTTCGCTACATCATCATCCTGACTTTATCCCTTATCAAGTCTGCCCGATAGCGTAATATCGGACTTCCGGAGTCACATTGTGCGAGGTCATATTTATAATGATGAATTTCGTTTTTCGTTTTTTACTGCGCGAAATACCTATCTCCTTCAAAACAAGCGTTGTATATAGGTACCGGCTGAAGTAATCCACCTTCCAATGATATAGATGACATATGTGACGCAGCTACATGTTATTTCTGCCAATCGCTTGGTCTGAAGATCTCCGAGTAAAGTTCACGTGATATTGGAAGAAAGCACGAATCCTAATGTAGGATCGACGATCTCGATGAAAACGATCGACTTTCTAATGAAATAGATGGAGTATGCGCGCGCAGCTTCATGCTATTTCTTCAGGTCGCTCGCTCGGTATCTGTCAAATAGTTCTAGGGAAAAGTATAGGTCCAATGTGGAACAAATTATTGATTTATTAAAGTGAATATCCAGCGTGATTAAAAACTCAAGCCTTCGCAGTCGGTCCCAAGCCCACGTGACTTGCACTTCTGAGATCTTACGACAGGGACTCAACCTTACATGTTCCGTCTTTTCATCAGAAGTTCGATGGTTGAAGTCACATGCCACTCAAAAACATTTGCATACAATGTGTGTAAACGGTCATCACATCATTGAATACTTCCCCAAGTTTGAGTCAATCGCGTAATTTTTTACGAAATCATCAATATTTTACTTGCTCCTTAATTTAAAGAAACCAGTGAAAGTAAAACACTAAAACGTTTATGAACTGCATATAGAAAAACAATTTAATGAAATTATATACTATCACACATATATATGTATACATATTAATTATTATGAAAAAGAATAGAATTTTAAATTAATATGCTATTTCGAAAACTGCACATCACATTTCAAAAACATTACCTGGATCCCCTATAAAATTATTATGCATTTTTATTATTTAGAATAATTTTGTAGATCATTCCGATATTGTAACCATCGTTCTAAAATATTTCGAAAACTAATTTAAATGTTTCCTCTCAAAAGGTATGTTTCACGACAAAAACACATGAAAAATGTTTATTTGTTTTGTAAGTGTAACGTTATACTTACAAAGCGAATACCTTGAATGCAAAATACTTGTATTATACTCAAATTCCCCATCATCACTTTCTTTTTATTTAAGAAATCTATCTTTAAAAATTACCCTACTACATTAAATTCTAAAATGAGTTTTAAGAAGAGTACATATGTCTTACCTCTTCCAAAAGCACTTCTAACACTTTCATTTTCTGCTCGGCAAAAATCCATAGACAACATGAAAAAGAAAAATTAAGTTAATTCTTGTCGACAAATAAACATTACTTTTGCAATAAATAAAACTCACTTCATAATTTTCTCAATGACTCACATGAAATGAACACGATTCTAAATGCTAAGAACTCGTTTTGAATAAAATAATGAATCCATTTTCAAACATGAGTAGTTAGAATACTGAATACAAAATTACGTTTGCTTCAATAGAACATCAATACATACTTACGAATTCTTATGGATATTTGCAATTCCTTTTTCAGTAGAAAGTCTGGCAGATTAAACATTTAAAATGATTGTTGAATGAAAGCGGAAATTTCTTTTCTATCTCTGCTTGCACAAATTTTTAAGAGGTTTGCAGAGCGTCTTATCGTTTTTTAAGGAGAAAATATTTTTATTCAGAATTTCAGAGGCCACTCGTATTGTTAAATATATTCAATTCTAAAAGCTTTTTTTTAATAAACTAAGAGTAATCATTACTGACAAAGAAAATGGGGTTAAATTTTGAATTCTAATTTTCATTTTTTAATGAAGTAGAAAGTGTTTGGAGAGTGGGGTACCAACTCAAGTGTTGATTTAAGTAATCTGACCGTGGTTTAAAATTACGAAGTGTTGTCCTAGGATCTTTCCTTTCGGGATAGGCCCAGGACCGTCGCCAATAGTCCGTTTTGTTGCTCCAGTGCAACTTTAGTTACCTACTGTAATAATGTAGAAACGTATTAAAAATAAAAACCAGTTATTCGACAGATGACTGACAATTTGTCAGAAAACTTCTGTAAGAAGCTTTTACAATAAATGGCAATAGCGTTTTGTAGTGGAATGTGCTTCCTATCAGTATTCCGGATGTGACGTCATTTGACGTGACATCATCGTCTTGGTTTTTAATATGATTTCAGCAAGTCGCAAAGAGAAATTTTCAAGAATGAATTCGGAATTGGAATGTTATAATTAGTCGATTGGGCAACGTCTATTACGTAGATTAAACACCGAACGTCGCCAAAATGGCGTTAAACTATCTTTTAAGGTAGGGCCGTGATAGTCCGGTTGGAAGAGTAACGGATTTGTAAGGGTCGAAGGGTTGTGACTTCGAAACTCGATACAATCAAAGACCGTCGTGTACACGGGGGCTGGCGCACGTTAAATCTGTATACCTCAAATACCCTCATGAGAGCATTTGGGTAACAGGAAATAAAAACCCGTCTAATAGTTCACCTCAGGTTACGAAGAAGTACAGTAGTATAGGAAATTTGTAGGTGTCCGCAGATTAAATAGTTCCATTTCTTGTCTTCATATTCAACATGAATTTAATTTGAAAAAGCAAAGAAACATAAACGGAAATATTCAAGATCATCAGAAAAAGATAAAAAAAATCTATTGAATGTTCGGTTAGCCCAATTGCAAAAATATACACAGGCTCATATAAACAGATGCTTTTTCGTGACAAAAAATAAGGAATTAATACATTACCGACTGATAAGGGATATTTTTTTATGGTAAGAATTTGTACTAATTAGGCAGCATTTATTTTTATAATGCATACAAGTTAAATGCAAAGCATTACAATAATTACACATTTGATCAAACCATCTTATCTCGATCACAAACCACCGGATTAGTTTTTCTTATCTTTTTTTCTTTCTTTGCCACTGAGAATCTAAATTATTTTCATGAATTAAAATTAATGTATCCGAAGCTGTTCTTGATTACTTTTCAATGTAGTGAATTCTGTATCTTTAAAGTTATTAATAAGAAAATAAAATGCAAAAGTGTAATAATTTTATGAATGATAAACGCGTTTTAGTTGTTTATTGTAAGAGATAATATAGTAACACAGGGGATATAATAGTTGAGTGAGTTATAGTAACTTTTTTATCTACTGGAACATATAACCCCCCAAGACTATATGTCACGTGATTCCTAGACTTTTTACGTGCAAAAAGTTTGCTCACTTCTTCCATTGCAAATACACAGTGGAAGCTCTAAACGGCGGTGTTCGGCATATGGATGCAACTCAAAATTTGTCAAAGGTGAAAATCTCATGTTTCACAGGTGATTTGCAGTTATTTTAAAATGTATTTTTCACACTTATAACTTTAAACAAGAAAATATTATGTCGCCATAATCAAGTGGTCGCGTGACTACTAATCAACATGGAAGTTTTTTAAAGCTTCTCTAATCCTTCTATCTCACTCGGGGAGACCATCTTCTTTAGATGTGCACAGGCTCCACGAACCCGACACACCTAAAGAAGATTTATTCTTTTCTCATGGGGTTTACTGCCGCTGGTAAATATGGAGGAGCGACCCCAAGTGCACAAGCTATGTTCCTCTTCTTTCTCCTCCCCATCTTTTCTTTTCACAATTACTTGACATTGTTTGTCTTGTGTTTGGCGCAGCTTAGCCAAATATGACCCTTGCGAAGTCAAAATCCGAAACCAACCAACTTTCTAACCGCAATGCTCAGTCTATCTATATTTCCTCTCTGTGTTCTATATCGAAGGGATAACATAAAATCTAACCTATTAGATTGTAACTTATTCTGATCAGAAAGGTATACTATGAGATTGACTAACAACGATATTTAATGCAATTGTCTGATGAATCAAGATAAAAACCCTTGCTTTTGATCTCAGTTCTCCTTTCTTCTCTTTTATCAAACTCATTATTGATGTTTTTCGACGATAAGCTTTCTACTAGGCCTAATTCAATTACTTCATCTGAGGAAGAAAAAGGTTCTTGAGGTATTCGAAGCATTGATGCGCATACAGAATGACGATAACTAGAGCATTGATTAGTCATAATTTTAAATTTAATAAGGACTTATTCTATAGAGACGTTTGCCATTTCTAATTTTTGGTTGTAATTCAGGCAAGAATTCCGAAAATAGTTTCGGAAGGACCCAATCTTCTCTCTTGGCTTTCTATTACACAATCTAAAGGTTATAATATAACTATTTCTGTTACGTTCATAGTAGAGCAAATCAAAGGTGCCCTTTGATTGGGAATATCGTCTTCTATACGCATGTATAAAAGTTGGTTGTCTTCATATAAAATCACTCTCAGGAGCACATCTCGTTTAAGTATGTACGGGCTTCACGGATCCGAGGTATTCTATTGATCTTTTCTTTCCCATGGGGTTAACTGTCTTTTGTAAATACGGGGATCCCTCTCTCGGCATACCCAAGGGATCTTTTTCTGCTTTCATCCCACTACTTTATTCCCACAAATCCCTTTTTCCCCCTTTCACGACATGCTTATTTGACGTCGTCTTGTGTTTGGTGCAGCTTGGCCGAATCTGACTTTTGCGCCATAGAACCTAAAGACAACCAACAGATTTCTTATTGAGTTGAAATCATTAATAAATATATCAATCTCCAAGAAAGAATCATACATCTTAAAAATCATTTTTCAACAAAATTATTACATATATGGTCTTTTAAAGGTTTAGGGTAAAATAATTGACAGTTTCTGGTGATATACCAGGGGACGTCAAAATCAATACAAGAAACTAAAGAGATAATCAGTTTCGTTGTAGGACGTAGTAAAATATTTTGTTAAAGCAATGTGTAGGGCTGACACAAAAATACAAACATTAGTGCACTTTAACTACATTTATTTACATTAATTCAAATTTGTAGTATCCAAAGTACACAAAGATTTATACTATGAGTACCCAAAGAATTGTACTACCTTAAGTACACAACGAGTTGTAATATCCTAATTACCCAAAGAATGGTTCCTGTAACGAAACTGGCGATATCGACTTATGTCAAGAGATCAGGCACTATAATTGAGAAGTTGGCAACATTCTTGGTGCTCGCCAAATACATGTAAAGTTACGCCAATCAAAGAGTAGCGCCAAGAACTGTCACTACGCACGGTTCAAACACAGTGTAAAATAGTGCGATCAGTCATTCAAAGTCAAAATAATATTTTCTGAAGAATATTACAAAATATTATACTCTAAAGACAATGTTTTGCTAACTTTGGTTACTTTGATTTAAATATATATGCTTTTCAGTTTCTTAGATGAAGATACAAAGAACAGAAACCTATCTTCAGAATAAAATTTTATATTTTACAATATTTCGGTTTCAGCTAATGTCAGCAACAAATGAAATATCCTACGTGTTCAATTTTGAAAAGGATTTATTCTCCTGTTCCATAGTTTTGTTTTATTGTTTCCACGGCAACGGATTTTAGAGCGGCTTAACTGATGTGGAGATTTTAAATAACTTCATTTCACATACAGTCAGTAAAGCTTTAAAATCAAAAATGAAACAATCTCAAAGTATTTTGAAAAGCATTACTTAATCCTGTTTCGAAAATTGAGCAGTTTCTATGAAAAAGGAGTTATTGCCTAGACAAGGAAACTGATTTCTGAAGAATGTGGTACCTTAGATTTGAGTCTTCAGGTTCTAAATTGAAAGTGAAACAACTTTTAACTCCAGTAGATATAAAATTGCAATGAAGTTACATAATAAATATTACACTGATCTTTAAAAGTAGTAATTTCGAACATTTAGAGGTTTAGCCTATTTGATTTTTTCTATCAGGCTAAATGTAGATGGCGGTAGTGTTTCCACGGCGGAATGTTTTCCTGTATGTATTCCGATCGCGATGTTACTTGGCTTGTTTCTCGAAAACGATATCAGCACTTCGCCAATAAAAAAAAATCCAAATAATAGATTCAGAATTGTTATATGATCGTTGATTGGTCAGCACTAATTAAATCTTTTTGTTGGACACTCGCTATGTTTCATGTAAAATAATAAATATACTTAAAACAGCTAATCAATACTTATTCAAGATTTGTTCAAGACTGCTTTGATTTTCCACTAAAAATGACATTTAAAAGAAAATTCAATAGAAAGGAGAGTAGCCCTTTCAACCATCACAATAGTTCAGTATAATTGAAATAAGATTTTGCATATATTTTAAAACATCACTGAAAGTTATCTAAATGGCATATCATTATATTCCTCATTTATAAACGGTCTGCAGATAACGATATTTTAACTAATAAATTTACTGTTATGCATAATACTTGACTTTGAAACTTTATCTTTTACGTATTTATTCGCGATTCTCATTCTTCTACAGATGGGTTGATACTTTTATATAGCAGTTCGTCAACGTTAAAAAACTACCAGTTTTTTTTATCTGCTTCTTAATCTTGGAATTTGTTTCCTATAGTTACTTTTTGGAGAGTAAAATACAGCTAATTTATATAAAAAATAATTTAATAGTAGAAACTTACATATGGCTCCCGACATGTCAAACGGAAAAGCATAGATAGTCCTTTAAAAGTTTTTAATGTTCTGCACTTGAACCGATCACACGAGCGTCTGCCATCGCCTCCGGCAAAACTTATACACCTCGAAGCACAACAGCCTCGTGCGCCTCACCGAAGATATGCACTAGTCCACTGGCGACGGTGTAGCATCAACTCCGAAAGACTTCTCAGCAAAAAGGTCTGGACAGGTTGCGACATCCTCCCACCCTGAGTTCCTAACTTGGAAGAACTCAACCAATTGTCGCGTCTCACAAGCCGAGTCTTTGGAGAGGTTTCACTGCTCTCCCGCTCCGAGTGATTGTCGATTTGGGTGACTTCTGATATTCTTCAATAATGTTTTCCTGATTATATTCCAATTTTGGCATTTTTTTGGCCTACCATTTAACTGACAAAAGCTGTTTGGCACTACAGCCTTTGGATGGAAGGTCAGCAGGATTATCGGTTCCTGACACATGTCTCCATGCATTTGGCTTTGTTAATTTCCTGATTTCTCGTACTCGGTTCAACACAAAACCAGTCCAGATTTCTTCCTTTTGGATACAGGTCAAAACAGTGGTTGAATCAGTCCAAAAAATATAATTCAACATTTTGCCATTGCAAACCTTCTAAAACTGAAGTGCAGAGTCTCGCTCCCACCGTTGCAGCTATCAACTCAAGACGTGGAATCGTGATTGATTTCACCTACTCTGGACTTAGAAGCTAATAAATGAACAACTCCATAAGGAGTCTGAATTCTCGCGAACACTGCAGCAGCATATGCATTACGACTGGCATCGCAGAAGGTGTGAATGCTACACAAATTTTTGTTATCTCTGTTAGTGTGTATCCATCGGGGTATAGAAATTTCTTTCAAGAGACTCGGATCTCTGAACCAACTTAGAAACTTTTTTTCGTATTTTCATCAACTTCAGTATCCCAAGAAATTCCCATTTTCCATAAGCTTTGCAACAATAGCTTAGGAAGCAAGAGAACAGGGCTTACAAGACCAATCGGGTCATATACTCTGTGGGCTATAGATAAAATAGTCCTCTTAGTTACTTCCATCAATTTAAAGCTTTCCAACCATGTTAAGTTCACAGTTAAAAGATCTTACTGGTGAATCAACTCCTGTTTGTAAGTCATCCCCAGTACGTAACCAACCTCGGAGATTAAACTTTCCTTCATTCATTACTTTTTGAGATTCTTCAATAAACAGTGTCATTTCAAGCTCATCTTCAAAACTGCTCACAACATTATCTACATAGAAAGAGTGAATAAGTTTATGCAACCTATTTTTATCATAGTGAGAATTTTTGATATATTTCTGCAAATGAAATTCTATTACAGCTGCCGAAAGAAAAGGGCTACTTTTCACACCAAACACTACTCTGGTATGACGAAATATTTTTAACTCCTTTTTATTCACATCCTTCCACCAAAAGAATCTAAGATAATCTCGATCATCAGGTTTTACACGAATTTGTAAAAATGCCTTTTCTATGTCTGCTATGGCTGCAAATTTACCCTCGCGAAATCTTAAAAGAATGGAAGGTATTAGCTCTTTTAAATTCGGGCCACATTCTAGGCACTGATTTAGAGACGGAGAATGCTTTACTCTCAAAGAAGAGTCGAATACTAGTCTTATTGGGGTAGAACTATTTCCTTTATAACTGGTCGGTGTGGCAAATAGTGTCCATCATCCATAACCTCACTTTGTTTGACTTTGATTTCATAGCGCCTTTCACTGTTCACGGACACAGAATGTTGAAATTGCACCTTTGTTTGTAAATATCTTTCCTCTCTGGCCTTTTGTGTGGCCGGGTCAATTATTCCAATGATATCAATATTCCAGAGTTCGGTAATAGCTACATCCTTAATTAACATATTTATAACTACCATCGTAGAATTGACATCAGAAGTTTGATATGGCATCTTTCCCATCAAGGCCCAATCTAAATATGTTCCTACAGCAACAAGTCCACAAGGCAGATGAATAATCTTTCCATTAAAGAGTTTACCCGCAACATCAGCCCCGATTAATAGATCAATTTTTGACTATTCTTCTTGTTCAGAGATTAATTGATCAATTACAGTAATATTATGATATTCAAGCTCCTCTGCGCATGGTTTTAATGTTGGAATGGGTACAGCTGAGCAAATTGTTTGCTGGTCAAGGACTTCAAAATTACAATTATAATCACCTTTCAAACTGCTTATGAATACTCTGCATCTAAAATGTTTCTCGGTATGTTCTCTGCCTCCAAATAAATTATGAATAACACTTTTTCCTTTAATAAAATCATTTCATTTCTTTCGCTACACGTTTACTCAAATAAGATCGTTGACTCCCAGAGTCGAAGAGTGCACGAACTATTTTCCCCTTATTTCTTGCACCTCGTAATTGTGCATACAATGTTTGTAACAGAACTGTACAAGTGCGATTGCTTAAAGCTGCATTATTGATCATATTTTGATTATCTCTTTCACCAGTGTTCGTTTTCGATTTATGTTCTTTAAATTTACCTTCATTACACACATAGTATAATGTCTACTACACTTTTCACAATTAATTTTGTATGTGCAATCGCGATCTCTATGATCGATTTTTAGGCATAAAGAACAATCCTTTTTTCAAGATTTTCCTTTTATCATCCCAACTCATTTTTAACGCGATTCTACAAGATTGTGAATCATGCGTTTTCTCACAAAATGAGCACAGTGCTTGTTTATTACGACGAGTCTTAACATTGTCAAAAAATCCGATTGCGGTTGGAAATTGTTTATCATATTAGGAGATGTGGAATAGGAATATTTCCCTTTACGCTTTGCCTCTAAACCAAACCCCTCTTTTGCTATTGAAATTCGTTCTTCCCCTTCAACTTCTGATTTTAGAAAACTCATAAGAGCGGTCAGTTTATTTGGCATTTTCTTAGTTTCATTAGTTAAACTAATACTTCTTTCCCATACTCGAATCATGTCTTCTGGTAAGCACTAAGGGATACAGCATAGAAGCATACTTATCGGAAGTTACACCTAATGTTTCAAGGGCACGGAGGTGTGCTTCAATTTTATCATACAGTTTGGCGAGGTGTGTAACTTTAGCTTGATGCAAAGAATTGTTCAAAATTAAGTTTAGCAATTCTCTCACCATACACTTCTATGAGTAAATCTTCTCTTCCGAATCTAGCTTTTAGACACTCAACTGCTTCCTCATAATTCTCAGCAGATGCGGGAAAGGAATCTACAATATCGCTGGCACGCGATCCTTCTACAGTAGACTGGGACAAATAATGTAATTTATCTTCTGGCGCGATGTCCAAGTCTTCGTGAATTTTCCGAAACTGACCCCAGAAACCAAGCCATTCCTTAACATCACCATTGAACTTCTTAAGCTCAATTTTAGGAAGTTGAAACTTTCGTTTCGATACTGGTTCACTAAGCACGCTTTTATTATCGTCATTAGTGCTTTTAACATCGTCATTAATACTTTTCTTAACTTTAGTTTTAAGTCGCATATATCTTTCCTTATATTCTTCAAAAACTTCGTAAGCCTGATTAAAACTTTCTTGAGAACACTCATATTCATCTGATAACAAAGAATTTTTTTTTCCTTTTGATTCAAGTTCTAATCATTTTTCGTCTAACTGAGCCATTAAAGTTTCAATTTCATCAATATCACGTTCCTCCTCTTCTAAACATTCATATAACGCATTAGCGATTCTAGTGAAACCACTTCGTAGAGGAGTGCGCATTTTCTTTAAACTCTCCATTACAAAATTAAAGTATATAAATGAATTAATTTCTTATCAATCACAAATTATCAATAACAAATTGTCAATAACAAATTCCAAGTCCTGTCGCGGACGCCATTTTATACAGCAGATCGTCAACGTTAAAAACTACCAGTCTTTTTCATCTGCTTCTTAATCTTGGAATTTGTTTCCTATAGTTACTTTTTGGAGAGAGTAAAGTACAGCTAATTTACATCAAAAATAATTTAATAGTAGAAACTTACATATGGCTCCCGACATGTCAAACGGAAAAGCATAGATAGTTCTCAAAAGTTTTAATGTTCTACACTTGAACCGATCACATGAGTGTCTGCCATCGCCTCCGGCAAAACTTATACATCTCGAAGCACAACAACCTCGTGCGCCTCGCCGAAGATATAAACACTAGTCCACTGGCGACGGTGTAGGATCAACTCCGAAAGGCTTCTCAGCAAAAAGGTCTGGTCAGGTTGCGACAGATACTGAAGTTTTTTGTTCACAAGAAATAAAATTTTTATACATATTTAACCCCAAATAGCAGTCACTTATTTAAGATGTGTTGACGATATTCGCAAGGTACGCGAATAAGATAATCAAGATGTCAGTGACATATTACTTTTTCCTCCCTATCGTATTCACTGTTTGCAATTCGAATGAGACTCTCATCTCAATTAGTGAACAGCATAGGAGGTGTGGTAAACGTGCGTTTAGTACGTTGCGCAGTGAAGGGAAACTGGCCTGGAACAGTACAGTGACAATGAAATATTCTTCTCACTCTCCCGACCGCTCTAAGGGGTACATTTGTTTCCTAAGGATAGAAAACTATATGGGGATCTTTTCATCGTTATCCGTGCCGGGGCCTGCTAAAGACCCAAACACATCAGGGATATGGGAGTTAACTGTGAGTTAGTTGCCCCTTGACGCTGCTATCTTAATAGTTTAGCCTTAAGACAGAAACATAAATGGTATATTTGTGATGTCTTTAGTGGTGCTGTTTTGAGACGACGCAATGCATTTGCAGCATGTGGCGTAAAAGATGTGATAAAGACATAATTGCTGGTATATTTTTGTTACCACGACGTATATTTGACAGCTGGTACCGTGTACTAGTTGGGAGTATATTTTATCATTTCTTAATATTATTTATCGTATAACATATATTGACAAAATAGTGATTCGAGTTGAAGCAAAAAATCTTCGCCAAGACCAAAAACGATTCAACATAAATTTTTAAAGTTCAATTCATTATTTTTAATATTTCAAGCTTTTATCGACGCAGTTTTTTAAAGCAAAAACCACCTGAATAAATTATTTTACTTTAAACGTTATGACGGATATGAGAGGCATTATCATTAAAGCTAAATACAGATGGCGATAATGTTTCTCCAGTGATATATGTTTCCTATACGTATTCTGACGTCACGTCACTTGGTTTATTTTTCGAATACGGTTTTAGCACTTCGCCATTAGATATTCCAATGAATAAATTCCAAATTGATGATTTTATGGTCTTATGTAATTTCTCTATCTAGTCAATGATAATTGAGACATAACCTAGAATACAATTAGTTTTTTAACATTCTGTAAGAGCAGAAAAACTGTAGTGTATGGAAACAGCAGAGATCCTGCTAACGACTGGTTGGTTTAGATTTATGGCTCAGGCGCAGGGATCATATTTCGCCAATCTGCTAACAACTACAAATATTTTCATAAAGCAAGATACAATACCCCGTGGAAGAAATAATTTAATTGGCAGTTGTCCTTTATCTGATACAAAAATAGAATAGATCTAGTAAAAAGATAGATCTAGTTGAAAGACTTGTAGACGACAGGCTTTTTGACGATGGATTGTTGAATGGTTGTGAATTAATGGTGGGGGTGGAATAACTTTTTGTAACAAAAGGAACTTATTAATTACAATGTGTTTCGAAACTCCTGTACAAACTTAAACAATTTTACGCAGCTTCATAGGTAATCGAGTATATATAAATCAGCAGCAAAATTGGTAAATGAATTCCGTAACAGTTGATTTTATATTGTTTATATACCCTTGTTGCCACATTCGTTAATATATAAATTATACCAATTTCTGGGTACTTGCGTTATCAAATAATATATAGATGCATAAATTTCTTCATGATGTGCGAGAGGGATTTGCAATATAAACAAACAAAGCAGAAGGAATACGAAGAATTTACTTCCGCTAATCAAATTTCTGACAACCGTTTAATCTAGAAATAGGCGTTCAATAGACGTTCAATAGTTCTACGGAAATAGACCAATCAACTATCTGTCAATTCTGAATTCACTCTTTGCAATTTCTATTACCGACGTGCTAAAATCTTATTCGAGAAGCAAGCCAAAGCGACATGACTTTAAAAATACACACAAGAAACACATTCCGCCACAGAAACACTACCACCGCATACACTTAGTTTGACAGAAAATGCCTCTAATACATATTTGACTATGTCTAAACTTTTTATTTCAAAAATTTGACACCTCCCGATCAAAACAATTAGAAGAAACAATCTATATCCAAAATAAATCTCTATTTTTTAGTAAATTCCATTCCATCCAAGTACTCCCCTGTCTTTACTTGTATTTCAATACTTCCCCTTTATCTTTACTTCCACTCACTGTCCAAACTTACAAAGCATTCATCTTTTTTTTTCTTCAAAAGCAGGATTTGCCAACTTATCCATTGCTGGAGCGCAGAATAAACTTGCTGTAAACAAAATATGGACTCGCGACGTACTATGTGACAAAAAGCTCTGTATTGAAGTTTAGAAAAAAGAAGAGTCGAGAGTTTCTTCAAAATTCTTTGTCTAGAGTATCTTCCATTCGTCTTACTTTTAAACTTTCACTATCTGCTTTAATTTATTATTTGTGGACGTTCGTGTCTCTTTTTAAAAGCTACTGGTAAGGAACTTCGTCGATCTTACAATAGTAAAATTGTATACATCATTTCTATTATTTTCTTGGGTTCCAGTGAGCTTACAGAATTCCTTTAGTTTCCAATAAAGATGTGGGGTGGGTGGAACTCCAGTTGGTAGAGTTATGGTTTAGCAGGGTAGCGAGCTCGAAACTCGATCCAACAAAAACTATCGTGTACGTGGGGGCTGGTTCAAGTTAAATCTGCCCTGAGACTCTTACTTGATGTTGGTAACATGTATCATTTTACGGATGCTGAGATGGATGACGAGCCTAGCATATGAGGGCGCAACAAAAAGTGAGCCGTTGTGAGACTACAACTTGAACAAGACTCCGACAGATTTGTGCCGAATCACTGAACGTTTTATCTAAACTGCGTGAAACGGGAACATTCCAAGGAATATTATGAAAAACTGCAGCCAAACTATAAAATTCAGGCTAATACAATGTAAATCACATACTTGCTGTCTTCCATTTTTGCATCGTATTCATCAAAATACTTTACCTTAGCTCTTTAGTACACCTTAGCACTTTAGTATTTAGCACCTAAGCACATACCTCTAGCACATCAGCCGATGGCTCTTGATAACATGCACCCTATGTAAATACGGTTTAACCCTCTGACGGGTTCACACGCGAAATTCCATCTTGCAACCTGCAATCTTCTTTGATCTATGTATTATATTTCAAAATTAGCATTCATATTATTTTATTTGCTTTCTTATGTTAATGACCGGGATGTTTTAATGAATTTATATCTTTCAGTTTTTGATTAAAATTTTCATGTTATTTACTTATGTTTTATCATGCTTTTAGTGCTTGTATGGTTATTAATCTGTTTAAAAAATTTTGCATTGCATTTCACTTCATTTTGCATTTGGGCAGCTTATTCATTATTCGATCATACTTCATAAAACATAAACCAACCAACATGCAGTATTCTTTGCATGACTTCCAGTTTTGAACTTGACCAATAGAATATTTTCTAGAATTCTTTCAACCAACAGATTATTTTGTCATTCTGTGTATTTGGTGGGGAAAAGAGTGCTTCATTATTCGAAAACCTCAGAGGGTTAATTTTGTTTCCCTTTAACCCTGCAAATGATTTCGACGAGATACCTAGTCCATCAAGATCTGATGTTTTATTAATGACGAGATATCTCGTCGAGATAAAACTTATCCATTACTCCAAGGAAATGAAGATCTAAGTGGGAAAACTAGGTCTCCCTTGCCCAGAAGTAGTGACAATTTGGCATCAGAGGTTTGTCCCTACAGGGCAGTTTTCGAAACGAAGATAAGCCCTCAGGAGGGCTAAATTGGATCAGGAAGTTTAAAATCACGTGGTTAGATATATGCTTGTAAAATAATAGATGATGACATGGTAACCATTTCTTAAAAAGCTTTAATATGTGTTCAGGTTGGTATTTAATTAACGTCGCACTGGAGCACAACAACCGACTATTGGCGACAGTCCGGGGACCAAACCCAAAGAGATAGATTCGAGGAAAGCACCACGTAATTATGAACCACGATCAGATGAGGAGGTCACACCTGAGCTCTTACCCCACTCTCCAAACTAAGATGTGTTCAGATTTATGGTGAAGAAAGTGGAAGTTCGAAATGGAATGCTTATCATTTCACCTTCTGAAAATTGATCCTCCGTGTTTCAGATATCTACTTTTCAATCATGCTTAAAAGTCTTGTCGAAAGAAGGTAGGTTATATGCACAAGAAATCTGTTGCCAAGCTAGTATTACATATTTATTATCGTCTGATATCTGTTACAGGGATTTTCACTGTAAACAAACCAAATAGATGGCGAAGATTTTATTTCCGCTACCCAAATACTCTCGCATGATACATATCGGGTTACTTTAAAATGCAGTGTATTCCCATTTTGGCGTTTAAACGTATTGGTATTGACAAATCATCTATCATATATCAATTAGGAAATCATTCTTTGGGATTTGTATTATTGACGTGCTGAAATCGTATTTTATAATCAAGCCACGTGACGTCCCGTTCAGAATACATACTGAAAACACGCTCAGATGCAGAAACACTCCGACACCTACATAAAGCTTGATAGAAAATGTCTTTCATGTAGCCTTGGAACTTAACACACGTTTACCTTATGTAATGGGAAAATATTTTGGTGTTTATGCTTGTTATGCTTTTCATCAGAAGTTACTACTAGTAATGCTTTGCAAACATTCGAGAAATTATAACCAGTACTAAAAATTACAAAATTTATGCAGAAATATGTAGTAACTAAAAAAATATGCCTTCACTATTTAATAATTTCATTATAAATTTGATAGCGCCAGTTTCTTTAACCCTCCTGGTGGTTTATCGTCGCTTCGAAAACTGCTCTGTAAAGGCCAGCCTCTGATGCAAAAACTTGTTCCAAACTATCACCAGTTCTAGGCAAGTGAAAATTTGTTTTTCCTACTTAGATCTTCATTCCCTTGTAGAAATGGGAAGTTTTGTCTCGACGAAATGTCTCGTCTTTAGCAAAAATTGGTCAGATCTTGCTCGAGGTATCTCGCCGAAACGCTTGAAGGGTTGATTAAATGCTGTATGTAATAATTTACAACGCAAATTTTTTAACTAGTTTCGCACAATACGAGTACTTTCAAAAAAGGAAAGCATCTGCCTTTTTCGAAACCCAACTAATAAGGATTTTCCGATAATTTCACTGTACCTTTTATATGCGCCAGTTTCCTTAAACCTGTTGGTGGTTTATCTTATGGAAAACTACCCTGCAGTGTTGTGACTAGTTCCAATCTGTTGTATAGAACCTTGTTCCAATCTGTCACCTAACTTTTTTAACTGTCTAACTTTTTTAACTAGTTTCGCACAATACGAGTACTTTCAAAAAAGGAAAGCATCTGTCTTTTTCGAAACCCAACTAATAAGGATTTTCCGATAATTTCACTGTACCTTTTATATGCGCCAGTTTTCTTAAACCTGTTGGTGGTTTATCTTATGGAAAACTACCCTTCAGTGTTGTGACTAGTTCCAATCTGTTGTGTAGAACCTTGTTCCAATCTGTCACCAGTTCTGGTCAAGTCTCGACGAGATATCTTATCCTTAGCAAAATTAACCAGATTTTGGACTAGGTATCTCGTCGAAACTTTTGGAGGGTTAATTAAAAGCTGTATTTAATAAGAATTTACAACGCAACTTCTTTAACTAGTTTCACACAAGCTGAGTACTTTAAAATGAATGATTCTCGTCAAAAAGAAGCATCTGCTTTCAACCCCACAAACTCATATTAAAGCACACATGCTTTACTTCTAAAGAAATGGCCGAACACTGAACCCTCTCAGGCACCTAACACAAAAGAATCCATTCCACGAGCTCCTCTCAAAGCCCCAGCGTCGCCAATTTCCGAAACACCAATAATCTTTTATCCCGAAAACTCCGGTTTTCATTCCTTAATTTGAGCCCAATCTGTTTTAATTTGCATTTTAATTAGCTCCCAGACACCTCGCTCGTTAAGTCTTTACTTGCATTATTTCCCAGCTATAAAAGGAAGCTTGTTTTACTAGTATCATGTACCAGGTTCTTTGTGAGCAAAATGGCAAGAAATGAGAGCGCGAGAACTTTCATTAAAGCCGTCTGGTCCTCGAAGCTTAAGGGAGCATAATAAAGGCCAACACGCATGGTGGCGGTAATGTCTTTTGGAACAATCCTTGTTCTTAAAGGTTAGGGGAATTAATATTAATGCTACACTGGAAAAGAATTGTTTAAGTGCGAAGTAGAATTTTGTTGCTGTATGTTATTCTGAAATTTAGACTTGCGTTGCATAAGCATGGTTAAGAAAAGGAATGACGTCTGATAATTTTTATGACGATGACATCTTGGAAAAGGTGCAGACTGAAACCATTAAATTCAGAAAGGAATTAACGGTTCTTTTGAATGAGAACCTATTTCGGGACTTCAGAATGTTCAAGATAGTTTAGAGTACAATACTTTCTCTTTAAAGTAAGGGGAATTAATATTAGGAATACGCTGTAAAATGATTGTTTAAATGCAAAGTAGAACTTCGTCATCTAATTCTTGTATATAGATCTGCGTTGCTTAAACGTGGTTAAGAAAAGGAATGGCGCACGATATTTTTATGACGATGACATTATGGAAAAGGCTTAGACTGCAACCATTACGTTTTGAAAGGAATTAACGTTTCTTATGAATGAGAAACTATGAAAATTTTGTGTCAAGAATCTAATGAGTTGGGGAATTATTCCCAAAAGGGATCTGAAAGCTAATACTCTCAGTTACTAGCAGTTAGTAAATGGCGGGTTTATTATCATCGTAACGATTAGAAGTCAAAATCCGCTATCGGTTTCGGAACTCCAGAATGTTCAAGGCTTAGGGGACAATGCTTTCTCTTAAAAGTAAGGGAATTGATATAAGAATAAAAAATAATTTTTTAAATGCGAAGTAGAACTTTGTTATCTAATTCTTGTATATAGACTTGCGTTGCATAAACATGTTTAGAAAAAGAAATGGCGTATGGTATTGTTTATGACGATGACATTCTTTAACAGGCGCAGGCTACAACCATTAAATTATGAAAGGACTTAATCGTTCTTATGAATGAAGAACCTATGAAAATTTTATGTTATGAGTCTATTTAATGAGTTGGAGAAGTATATCTACAGAAGAATCTGAAACAAATACACTGAAGCACTAACAATAAGTGATTGGCTTGTTTATTATTAGCATAGCGATTGCACGTCAGAATCAATTATCGTTTTTGGAATTACAGAATGTTAAAGAAAGTTTAAAGAACAATCCGTTCATTTAAAATTTAGGGGAAATAATATTGTAGGTAGCTGAATTTACGTCGCACTGGAGACTATTGAATGATGGGCTATTGAATTGTTATTTAGAGTACGTTGTAAAAAAATTAAATTCGAAGTAGAATTTTGTTATTGTGTCTAATTGTTGTATTTTGACCTGCTGCTAAATATCGTTTGTAATTAAATATTGTGTTATTAACGCCGTGGAATGACTGTTAACGATTGTTTGTTTTGTTAATTTGAGTTGTTAATTTTGAGTTGTTAATTTTGAGTTGTGCCAATGGCAACACGTGTCGTTTTATGTTTCAGAATGTAACCAGTTCGAATAAAAAGAATTCTTGTAACTTGCAGTTCCATGGATCGCATAACAGCAGCGTTTTGTTTTATGGTCTTTTTATAATTCTTTATCAAATCTCTCTTTTGAGGAACTGGTGAGTTGCTCAACACATCAATTATTATTTAGAGTGCGCTGTAAAAAAGTTAAAATTCGAAGTAGAATTTTGTTTTTGCACCAGTTTCACCATATTAAGCCCTGCGTTGCATAAATGTGGTTAAAAAAAGTAATGAAGTATGATAGTTTTTTATGACGATGACATCCTAGAAAAGTGCAGACTGTAAGTATTAAATTGAGCAGAAAGGAAGTAACGGCTTTTATGAATGAAGAACCTACCTAAGAAAATTTATTCATGTTAATGAGTTTGGGAATTGTAACTAGAACGGGATCTGAAAACCAATACCATTCCGTAAAGCCATTAACAATAATAACTTGACTGATTTATTATTAACGTAGTGGTTATAAGTCAGAATCCGTTATCGGTTTTGGAGATTCAGAATGATCATGATGTTTCCAAGGGCAATTCCTTCCTTTAAAAGCTAGGGGAATTAATATTCTCTATACAATGAAAATAATTGTTTAAGTAGAATTTTGATATTGCACCTCATTCTGGTGTTTAGACTTGTGTTGCTTAAGCGTGGTTGATGACATGAATGGTCTTTGACAGTTTTTATGACAATGACATCCTGGAAGAGTAGACTTCGAACATTAAATTGTTTAGAAAGAAATTAACGGCTTCCATGAACGAAGAACCTATGAAAATTTTATGTTCCTGAGGCATCGTTTTTATTATGTCATGAGTATCCGAAGTGGGGGTCTTAAAACCAATGCACCCAGTCACTAACAATAAATAATTGACTAGCATTGTGATAACAAGTCAAAATCCGTTATCGTTTTTGGAATTTCAGAATGTTTAAGGCTTAGGGGACAATACTTTATCTTAAAAGTAAGGGGAATTAATGTTCGCGATACAAAGGAAAATATTGTTTAAATACAAAGTAGAATTTTGATATTGTGTCTCATTCTCGTATTTAGAACTTGTGTTGCTGAAACGTGGTTAAGAAAATGAATGTTTGGTGTTTGATAGTTTTTATGACACTGACATTCTAGAAAAGTAAAGTGCAACAATTAAATAAATTGTTCAGAAAGGAATTATCGACATCCAGGAACGAAGAACTCATGAAAATTTTATGTTCCTGAGACATCGCTTGAATTATGTCATGAGTATATAATATATTCACAATGGAGGTCAGAAACCAATGCACTCATTCTCTAATAAGTAATTGGCTGGTTTGTTATTAACATAGCCATTACAGAAATCCGTTATCGTTTTTGGAAATTCAGAACGTTAAGAAGGTTTGAGGGATAATCCTTTCTCTTAAAAGTTAGGGGAACTAATGTGCACGATACAATGGTAGGTAGAAAGGTAGTTTCATTAACGGTGCACTAGAGCAACACAACGGGCTATTGGCGATGGTCAGGATCAATCCCAAAATGAAAGTTCCGAGGACACCTCGTAATTTTGAACCACGGTCAGATGTCGAGGACAACACCTGAACTGGCACCCCATTCTCCAAACTTCCACACCTCGCCAACGTGTGGATATTTGAAGTCACGACAGGTTTAATATGCACTTTCGTAACTTTCGAAATCGCAACGCTCCGGTTACTAATCCGCCACTCTTCCAACCGGGCTATTGTGGCCGTCATTTCATTCTGGTATTGGGTTGTGGGGTAAAAATAATGCTGCACTGCACGGAAATCTCGTGACGTTCAGGGGATTAAAACTTTAATCAAATCAAACTATTACAATAGAAACTTTTATTCAGCACTATTAAACAACACATATTCTAAAGCTGATTTTCATTTAAAAATTTTAATACTGTACATGAGAATAAATCTGAAAAGTTGTTTCGACATGAAAAACAAAATGTCGAACAGAATGTCGTTTTGTAATTGAATCAACTTTTAATGCATTTATAATGATCACACACATTTGGGAGAAACTAACTATAGGTTACGTTGTTTCAGTCAGTAATGGATTCTGGTGCCTATTAATCACATTAAATGGAACTGCTCAAATCCAGACAAATATATTATGCTTAGTACTTAGATATAAAATTATAGTTAGAGGTAATTTGTTTTCCACATAATTGAGAACACGATGTTTCGAGAATTCCTAGAATAATACCCATTAGGTTTTCCGTAATATGTATCCTCAGAAGATGAAAAAAATATTGTTTTTTTTAGTTGAAGAACTATCACAATTTTCCAAAGGTAAAAAGTACTTGTATGTTGATTATTTAAAAAATATTTTAGTTGCAATTTCAAAAAGATTTTTATTATACATTGTTTACTATAAGATTTATTATCTTCGAATTCAACATATTTTAACTGCAAATTTACAGTAATGTGTGGATTGAAATAACCGGAAAATCATTCTTTATCGTACTTATATAACGACTTCATTTACTAAAGTTCTACAGAAAATTTTCATAATTATCTGGTGAATATACTACTCCGTGATAGAAATAGCATCAATTTATCTTCCAAAGTATATACAATTTTTAAAAATTTCAGAATCATTTTTGGTTTTGCAAATACGCGATTTCACTTTAACTTTTCTTAAATTTTTATTAACATTAGCAAAAATAGTACTTGTCTTTATAGAAGCTTTTAGCTAAAACAAGTACCGATATATGAGTATGCAAGTTCAATTACAGGAATTTAAGTATAAATTTAAGAGTCATTTTTTCCTACTAAATATCAAAAGAAATAAATTGAAGAGATGTAAAAAGAAAAAACATTAATCTAGCCTTTTTTAAAGTAAAATAAAAGAGCAACAGGTATCAAAATATGAATATGGTTATATAGTCATTCAGTATATATATATATATATATATATATATATATATACTGATATATATATATATATATATATATATGTATATATATATATATATATGTGTACATATACATATACATATATACATAATATCCTTAATATGCTTGACACCTTTGCTTTCAAAAGTTCTCACTTTAAAATCCTAATCTATGACCTTTTTCGCTCTCGCATACCTTCCTTCAACTTCAATAAGAATCGGGACACTCTCTACTTTACTATTAATTTTCTAAACCCTACTTATGATAATTTCAAATTCTCTTCAATACTTCATCAATTACTTCATCTCTTCCCCATTAAAAATGTCAACATTTTCAAAAGTTTCAAATATCACACCACGCTCGGTAGGTTGATCTTTAATTACAACAAATTTTGCAACTCCACCAATCTTTTCCGAGACATCCATATCTGTGAAGACCAAAACTACTCTAATTTTATCGATCCCCACCATAAACACATAATCACTGGTAACCTCGATATTGTCAAAAATGCTTCACTTAGACAACTCATGGCAAAAGACACTAAATTCCGACCTCTGATTAAAATTAAAAAATCCTTTGCACTCAAATCTTTTCTTAACGACATAGACCTCTTCTGCCTCAAAATTTCAAACAAATTTTCTTTAGCCCTGGATTTTTTCACTGAATGGAAGTGGTGCCTCTACAGTTTCTTTAAAAAATTCATCTCCTCTACTTCTTTTAAAACTAGCACTTTCAATTTGGCAGAAATTAAAAATTCTATTAAAAACCTACAATCTCTTTTTATTATTGCACCAATTGACAAAGCCAACAGCAATTTCGGTTTCTTCTGCAGAAAACTATATCTTGACCTACTTGATTCAGAACTTAAAAATTCCATCACCTACAAAAAACCACATGCTACTCATAATATTATTGTTAAAAAAATCATTGCATTCAACAAAATTCTTAAGCTTAAGAACTACAATATACTCTTCCCCTACCATCACCCCTAAATTTCACAAAAACCCCATAGCTTTTAGATTCATCACTTGTGGCACTAGCCAAAATTACATGCATAAACCAGGCAAAATCTTTTTTAAATTTTTAAAAATCATTCTTAAAGCTATCACGGTTAAAGAAAACTGTTGGATCATTAATAATAACACTCCAGTTCTTAATTTTCTTTCCTCTAATAACAATATCTCACAAATTGACTCTTTCGATTTTAAAGACCTCTTCACTAGCATCCCGCTCCATAACCTTATAGATGTTCTTAACTCCTACTACACTGAATTTAACCTTCTTAATATTTCTCAACAATATTGGAATAGTCTTATCAATCTTTGTGTCCTCAACAATTTTATCTTTAATGGTGAACATCTTTTCCAACAAGTACAAGGAATACCACAAGGTACCACTTTCTCCAGTATTCTTGCTAACCTCTACCTCCATTTCTATGAAAGATCACACACTTCTAAATTTATTAACTCCTATCGCTACATAGATGACTTAATCATTTTTAACTCACCAGAGTTCACTGATTTTTGGAAAAGTATTTATCCCACTGAACTCATCCTCAAAAAAACAAATAGCTCACCTTTATCTACTAACTTCCTTGACATTCATATTGATGTCAGTTCTAAATCTTCAACCGATATCTATGACAAAAGAAATGACTTTCAATTTAATATTAACAGACTTGTTCCCTGGAATTCTAATATTTCTTTCAACATCTACAGAAACTTAATTTATAATCAAATCTATAGAATTCATCATATTTGCAGGGACCAAACTACTATTGATAATCAGCTCAAAACTCTTAAAACCACCCTCTTAAATAACAACTTCCCCAACAATTTTCTTAAAAACTTTTTTCTTTAAGAATGATCTTCTTTTCCTCGACTTTACTTTCTTTCTCCTCAGACAGATGGAGCCAAAATATAATTATATAATTATTTTTTTCACTTTTGCCCTCGTTTTTTTCTTTCAATTTCATCACTGCCCACAATCTTTACTCCTTGTCACAATTTTATTTTCTTGTTAAAATTTACCTTTCTTCCCTCCCTTTCATTTACACTAAATTGTTCACATTATCTCCAAGCCACCCTCTTTCTTTTTTAAATCCGTTATTCTACATAATACGGATCTGGCAATGTTTTACTCTCCTAGCTTGCGCGGCAACTTTCGGTAAGGTATTACTTTGGCTATGTTCTTTTGATTCCTAACCTTGGTAAGAGGTATTATTTTCATGATTTTTTTCTCTCTGGTAGTACTTTGAGTTTTCGGGGGGTAACTTATGTTGATCTCT